>CM042898.1:20007142-20651071 GCA_023653625.1 Triadica sebifera | reverse complement strand
GAGGATACTTATGACATAAGACTCCAATGATGCCATTAGCAGTTCCTTACAATTCCGGGTTAGAGTTTATTCAACTTCATATTGCAAATGAAAAATATAATCACAAAAGGGAGCTTTCCATTTATATTAACATAAGAAACTAATATTTTGAAAAAGAAAATAATTTCCATTAATAGCATGTTTTCCGTTTCTTCTAAAGTCTATCTAATTCATGATTCGTAATGCGGCATCCCATTCTCGGTTGAGGATCTTGCGAATTCACTGCAAGAGAGATTTTGTGGATGTTCAACCAACAGAGGAACTTCTTACAATCCAGCCTTCGAATTTTTACTCGAGTGAGGCTAAGGAAGCACACAAGCTTCCCATCCATTTTGTGCGAAGCAGAGCAACAGTTCTTCTCTGTGGTTAAGTAGAGCAGCAGTTTTTCTCTGTGGTTAGTCATGTTATGGTTGTAAAGTTGAATCAATTTTTTCCCTTTTTCCCATATTCTTTTCTCCATCACTGCCCCCATGTAGAAAATCTTTGATTAATTTATTTTTTGTTTCTTTAAATTCAAATCTGTCTTGTTAGGGGCAAAAAGAAGGGGGAAAAAAAACAAATTTGTTGTTGTTGGGTTTAGTGTGCATTCTCTAGTGATATCCTACATTTGGATTTGCTTTGTTCTTTTTGCCATAATTGGCAGCAAATTTTTTAGAAAGTTTAGAAGGGGTCACTCTCTCCCAATTTTCTTTGTATAAAAAAACAAAATGTTTTAACTTTATTGAATAGTAATGCGATCCTATTGAATTTGGATGCTTTCTTGGATATGTGATCCAGTGGCGTTACTTATCTAGTCTATTTCATTGATTATATTCCATTAATCAATTCAATTCTTTTTATAATTAAAATTTAAATTTTTAAATAAATTATTAATTTATCAACGGAATTTTTCTGTTAGTAACTGACCAACAGAATGTTTCTGTTGGAGAATTACCAACGGAAAATTTTCTGTGGAAATATGGCTATAATTCGTTGGTAATATATCGACGATAAATAATTCGTTGGTAATATTCCAACGGATATTCACCAAAAATTAAGATCATTTTTTATCAACAGAATTAATTTAATATCGAAAATATCCGTTAGTAATCTGTTGGAAAATTTATCTACGGACAAATTTTTTTTATTAGTAATCTTTTGGTAATCGTTTGGTAAAGTTATCAATGGAATTTTTTTTTATTGGAAAATTTAACGACGAGCACTTTACAAATAAAAACGAAAATTTTTTATTGTTAATCTGATAAATTAATTTACAAACGAATTTTTATTTATCCACAGAAAAATTATGTTGATAAATTTGGATTTTCTTATAGTGGTCCCAGGTTTGGCGTTATGAATATATGAGAAATGTATTTGGAGATTTACTAGGGGCATCAAGTAATATTATATAGAAATGTTTATAGTACAGTATCACATGTAACTTTTTTTTTTCATTATTGTCACGTGGGTTGCTTAATTTAAGGTTTTATTAGTTGTCAAACGGTGTGAACTGCTTTTTTTTTTTTTTCATTATTGTCACATGGGTTGCTTAATTTACATATATAGTATCTTAAATCGTTTTAATGAAAATCTACTATTATATATGTTTGCAATAGTACAATGATTAATTTATTTTTTCCTAAATTATTTCAATTTCTACATAATACAATGATTATATATACATACACAATACAATGATTAATTATATTTTCTCCTAAATTATTTTAATCAGGATTTTAATTCAATGCAATAAAAATTTAAAAATATCATTTTTATTTTATTGAGATCTTTAATAAGTTTTTAATGGAGTTCAAATAAAAAAAATAGTCTTATGGATAAAACTAAAATTTTTAATTCGTAGGATCGAAAAGAGGGTCAATTTTTAATTCATGTGAGTACGATCAATTTTTAATTCTATATAAATTTCAAAAAGAGGATCAATTTTTAATTTATGTAGTGTTTTGGATCAATTTGGTTACATTTCATTATATAGTTTAAAATAAATAATTTTTTATTTATATAAAATATGAATCTAATTTTACTTTAAATTAATTTAACTCAAAAGCTTTTTTTTCTATAAGTACTTTAAATTAATTTTTAATTTATGTCGTATATACTTTTCTTTTCAATTTTTCTTATTTTTGTTTTTCATGTAACTTGAAAGTATGAACATTTAAGATGATTATACAAATACAAAGATTATAAGTTTACGTACTTATATTAATTTTTTTTTCATTTTTTCTTTTAAACTTGAAATTTTGGAGAAAGGGTAATATAAATGTAATAATAAGAGTTGTTGCATATTCGAAACTGATTTTTAATATAAACAAACAAACAAATCATTAAAAAAAAGGAACAGAACTTCAAACAGCACATCAGCTGTAAGTATTTGACTATTGAACAAATTTGAATGGGACAGATGGCCTCGTTTTAAATGATTATATTCTCACTAGATCAGATACTTTTTTAAATGCATAATTTTACTAAAACTATGCATTATTTATATGGGATAAGGAGATGAATCTTAGATTTTATGCAAATTAATTTGGACACATTTAAATCATGAATATCTACACACACAAAATACATATACTGGAATTCACTTTATATATATATAGTCATGCCAAGTTTTGACAAGTTGGCTAAAAAAAAAAAGTTCAAAAAAATAGTAAATAAACTATTAAAATATGGGACAAATAGCATATCTATTTAAATTTTTATATTAAAATTTTGAACCACTAAAATTTTATTTATATGGGATAAGGGGATGAATCTAAGATTTTATGCAAATTAGGAAATTTGTCCTCTAAAAAAGGAAATATTGGACACATTTAAATCATGAATATCTACACACAAAAAATATATATACTGGAATTCACTTTATATATATATAGTCATGCCAAGTTTTGACAAGTTGGCTAAAATAAAATAAAAAAAGTTTAAAAAAAGTAAATAAACTATTAAAATATGGGACAAATAGCATATCGATTTAAATTTTTATATTAAAATTTTGAACCACTAAAATTTTATTCAATTAGCTTCTACAAATTGGTCTCTAATTTCAAATTATTTTGCATTTTAAAATTTTAATGGGAGGCCAGTTACACCAAAATTTACATTAGGGGACGATCAATGTACTTTATCCATGCCTTTATTGGTTTGGCCTTATAAAAAACTATCCATTGTATTAGTCATTTGATTGAGAAATTTTAAAATTTATAAACTTCATAAAATATATGGATTTTCATTTATAGATTTTAAAAATTCTATCATTTGATTAGACTATAAAATTCATTAATTGATAAAATAGTTTTCTTTACAATCATATTTGGTTCAATGTCTACAATATATAGATTTAATAATTAATTTTTAATTTTACTCTTTATTAAATATTGGTAATACATCTGTAATTTTGCAAATTTTACTAAAATAGTAACACAAAAGATACGATAAAAGTATCCCAAAAAATAATTAGAACCATTAATATGTAAGGTTGAAAGTCACGAAGCGAAAAACAAAATCAAACTTATTGAAGTTCTCATTTCTTTATAAGGCAATGTAAATGAAAAAAATTGAATTTGGATTCATATTATCAAATTTTAAGTATAGTAATGGAGAGATTAATTTCAATTGTGAAATAATATAATTTAGAATAAATTTTTTAAAAATGCAATAGTTGAAATTATAATTATTGTTAAATTTGAAATATACAACAAATTTTTTGTTCAAAATTCCAGTCAATATTTGAAATTGAAATAGATAATCACAATTAAATTAAATGCAACTTAATCGTTAATGAAATAGTATGATTAAATATCACTCCATTTTATATAAACTTAATATATGTACTATATTTATGAATAAATTAGTTCATTAATATTTTTTTGAAGAAACTCATTAATATTTTTTTAATTCATATTCGAATTAATATAGATAATAAATAAAAAAATACAAAAATCCGACAAATGGTTTTTGTTGTCTTTTTAAAGTTAAGAATAGTTTTGAAATATTATTAAATTATTAGAAACAATTTTAGAATAAAAAAATAATTGACAACAACCTTTTTTTTAATTAAAATCGATGGATTTTAGAGTTTCCCATTTAGAAGGTAGGAAATAAAATCTTTAAAAAATGAAGAATTTTGGTGGATGAAGAATTTTTTAAAATGCATGGATTTAATTTTTTTTAAGTAGCCAAACGATGGATTTAACATAAATAAATCCATGAATTATTCTAATTTTCTAATGTAAAATCTTCAATCCAAAAGTAGCCTCATTACCTAAGAAATAGAGTGTGTGTGTTTGTATATATTCATTAATTTATTGTTAGAGTTGTAGAAAAGCATAGTTAGCATAGTTAGCTATCTAAGCTGGAAATTGAGCTTAATCAGCTGAATGAGGCGGTAACAATTATTTTCATTAAGTTTGTTAGTTGACATGCAGTAAGGCAGTTACAATATTGTGTATATATACAAGCTCTCTATATAGCATTAGTTAATGAATTTTCAACTCATTATTTAGCTACATTTGTTGATCTTACTCTGTCCTTGAGTTTTACTTTCTTGCTTGTTAATTCTATAGAATTCATGGATCAACTAATGGTATTAGAGCAATGATCTTGGATCTTATATTAACTTTCTCAACATAGTTATTGATTTTGGTTCCAATTCAGTAGTTTCAACTTATTCGAAGTGCACTCTGATAATTCTTTCGATTGAATCATGGAATATAATAATGGAGATCCCTTGTTCTTTCAAACTTTGATCATCTAGGTATGTCACTGGTAATTAATCTTCTTAATGGAATAAATTATTTGTCATATAATTGTTCCATGTCATGCCCGTAAAATAGGATCTAGATATTTTTATGGATGTAAAATCATGTCTTGACAAGTGTTGGTTGAGAGGTTAAGGTTTTGGAGAGTAAGATGAGAAATAAGAGAAAAAGGTGTTTGTAGATGATTTATGCCCGTGAATACAAGGTCACGACTGTGAATCATGTGTTTCATGACTAGTAAGCTTAAGTCATGGTTTTGCCTTATGTCATGATAGTGATTTGTTGAACTTTGAAGGGTATTTTTGTCATTTTGAAGCTAACAAATAAAATAACAATAATATATTTAACAATGTTTATGTTCTAAGTATGTTGAATATGATATATATTGAATAAAATATGAAGCAAGAATGAAAGACAACTTTTGAAGACCAAAATCAGAAGAAATAGCAAAGTGACGCCCATAACTACTTATGTCACGCCTGTGAATAAAGCTTAGTGCCAACTTTGCATCATTCAAAGTTCACAGCCATAAAGAATCATACCAATTTTGAATGATCAAATCAGTCATGCCCATGAAAGATAGTCACGCCCGTGAGATAACATGTCAAATTCTTCCAGAGAGTTTTACGGCCAGTGTCACTACTTGGAAGAATATCCATGCCCGTGAAAGTATAAAGTCACACCTGTGATCAAACACTTCAAATTATTCTAGAGAGCTTCACGGCCAAAGTACTACTTGGACCACGACTTGGAAGAACATTCACGACTGTGACACATATATTCGCGCCCGTGAATGAAGACAGAGAAACATGTTAGGCACGAAGTTAAGAGTTGGTTCAATAGCTATTTTCACATTAAATAATTCGCAGAGGAAGTATAAATGCTAGTCATTTATAAATCCTAAAAAAAAAGAACAACAATCACTTTGAATCTTTAATCTTGTTGTAGCCTTGTGCATTAACTAATTTCCAGCAAAACTCTTATTCTTTATTAAAACCTAATTGCTCATCATTTCTGAGCATTGTAGGTTGGTGAGTGTTTTCATTGTAAACAATTACTAAAGTGAGTTTGGGTATATTGGGTTAAGATTGAAACACTTGTAAGGTGTTATTGTGAGAGTCATAAAACACAAGGAATTGGTTTATTATGTGAGCCATTAAAATACAAGGGAATTTATGGGTTAGGTGTTAGCCATTGAGAGAAACACTATAGTTGGAAGTAAGCCTGTAAAATTCCATTATAACACTTAGTGTATTAGTAAAACACCCAATTGAGATTGGGGAGAGGAGTAGAGTTTATTAATATCCGAACTTCTATAAATCTTGTGTGGGATATCTTTCCTTCCCTACTCTATTTAATTTTATTCCACACTTAAAATTAAGAAATTTTTATTTCATAACCAATTCAGCCCCCTTGTTTCATTGTCTGGGCAACAATTGGTATCGGAGCTTGTCTAGCAATAAAGCCTAAAAAGCACTAGCAAAGATCAAGAAATGGTCAGTGAAGAATTCCAAAGTCTCAAGCCTTACTTTGATGGAGCAAACTACGCTTATTGAAAGTTCCGAATGGAGATATATCTCGATAGTGAGGGAATTGAAATTTGGGATAGTGTTCGAAAAGAATGGACACCACTAACCAGGAGAGGAGTTGGTGGTGAAGAAAAAGTTCTTTCAAGAGATGATTGGACAGAGCATTAACGTAGAGTAAACTTCAAAAACTAAAAGGCAATGACAATCATCGCAAGCTCTCTATCCATTGAAGAATGTGGTAGAATCCAACAGTGCCCTACTGTATATAGTATGTCGAAGACATTGGAGAATTATCTTGAAGGAACCAAGCAAGTTAAATCCAAGAAGATTCAACTTCTCACTTCAGAATATGAACTCTTTAAGATGAAATCCAATGAATCTATCACCGACATGATGAACTGTCTTCTAGCCATCATAAATGGAATGACAAAGCTTGGAAAACACTTGAGCTTGGAAGATGTAAACAACAAAATTCTGAGAAGCTTTCCTCTCAAAGACTATAGTTCAAAAGTTGCGGGTATAGAAGAAGCCAATGAAGACATGAGCGTCATGCCTACCGATGTGCTTGTTGGCAAACTTCTAACATATGAAATGGCAGTAAAGAGAGATAGAGAACTTGAAGCCAAACTAGAGAAAAGAAAGCCTCTAGCACTTAAAGCTTCTACTTCAAAATCTCAAGAAGAAGTTGAAAATGACGAAGAAAATAGTGATGATACAAATGAGGACATTGTCATGCTCTCAAGAATATTAAAAAGAATAATTGAAAAGAGAATTGACAACTCTCGAAACTTCAAACAAAGAAACCTCAAACACTCCTCAAATGACTCTTAAAGAAATAAAGATGAGGTACAATGTTATGAGTGTGGGAAGAAATGATATATCAAACTAGAATGTCCAAAGGTCAAGAAACACAAGAAAATATATGAAAAAGATAATAGGGAGAAAGGTTACAAAGCCACATGGGATGATGAAAGCTCTTCAAGTGAAAAAGATGACAATAAAGGTGAAGAGGTCAACCTATGTTTCATGGCTTTAGAGGATCACTTCACGGATGAGGTAGGTTCTTCTTACTCATACTCATTTAATAATAATAGTAGTAATAATAACAGTGATAGTGAAAATGATAATGAACAAAGTTTAATAGAGGTTTTAAACCAAGAATTAGAAAAATATAGATGTAGTTCAATACTTACGAAGATAATATTTTAAATTTGAAAAACAAAATGGAAGTTGTGCAAAAGAAAAATCTTGATCTTAAAACTTCTAATGAAACTCTTCAAAAATCATTAGATGAGTATTCCTCTAAACCCTCAACTAAATCCTTACTTAAAGAAAGCAATATTTTGAAAAATGAAGTTGAGGAACTTAAAAACTCTATTTTTAGATTTCATAAAGGCAAGGAGAGTTTAGATACTCTCATAGTGTCCCAAAGACCACCTTTAATAAGACATGGTCTAAGATTTAATAGAACATCATCTTCATCTCACAATACCACCTTTCTTAAGTCTAGTGCACCTCAAACCTCCACAATAGAAGTAATAGGCCCAAGGGCTAAGAGCACAACACACACTAAACTTATTTATAAGAAAATGGTCAAGGGTCGCACAACTTAAGAGGGAGACCTCATAAGGCCAATCATGCTTTCATGTACAAGAGGCATGCATCTAGGCAATCACCTATTCATCATGCATGTGCATGTCACTGCTCACAAACTCCATCTAAAAGGATAATGAGACCTAAAAGCATGGTAAAATTGAAAAACATGTTTAGAGATAAATAATGTAATTATTGTATCAAAGTTGGTCACATCAACAAATATTGTTGGATAAGAAAGGCTCATTGGAAACCTTCATGTGCTAACCTCCAAGGACCCAAGTTCATTTGAGTACCTAAAAACCACACCTAAATTGTGATTTTATAAGTATGCCTCAAGTCCGCTATAAAGGATAATGCTTGGCTTGTGGATAGTGGATACTTAAGGCATATGACCATAAATAAATAACTATTCAATAACATTAAAAGTATTAATGGTGGTAAGGTAACCTTTGGGAACAATGCTAAGGGTAAGGTAATTGGCATTGACTCCATTGGTATAAATAATACTACTTTCATTGAAGATTTTTTACTTGTTGATGGTTTGAAATATAATTTGTTAAGTGTGAGTCAATTGTGTGATAAGGGAAACCAAGTAAGCTTTACCTCAAATGAATGTCTTGTAACCTCCTTTAGTGGCCAAGAGATATTCAAAGGAAGTAGAGATGTCAATACTTATATAATAGACTTACATAAATTATCTAACCTTTCCTCTAAGTGTCTTATGACTACTAGTGATGAATCTTGGCTATGGCATAGAAGACTTGGTCATGCAAGCATGAATTTAATTCAAAGCCTTAGCAAATAAGAGTTAGTAAGTGAACTACCAAAAGTCAAATTTGAAAAGAATAAGACATGTGAACCTTGCCAAAGAGGAAAATAACACAAGTCCTTTTTCAAATCCAAAAATATTGCAAGTACTTCAAAGCTTCTACAACTTTTGCATTTAGATCTTTTTGGACCTACTAGAGTTGCTTGCTTATAAGGTAAACACTATGCTTTTTTCATCGTCAATGATTACTCTAGATTCACTTGGATAATTTTCTTAGCTCAAAAGTGTGATGCTTTTGAATCATTTAAAAACTTTGCTAAGAGAGTTCAAAATGAAAAAGGATATTTTATTTCAAAAATAAGAAGCGATCATGACAAAGAGTTTGAGAATGAAAATTTTGAAAACTTTTGTCTAGAACATGGTATTTCACAAAAATTTTCAACTCCTAGGACACCTCAACAAAATAGGGTAGTTGAAAGAAAAAATCGAACTTTAATTGAAATGGCTCGAACAATGCTCAATGAGTATGTATTACCAACCTACTTTTGGGCCAAAGCCACCAATACTGCATGTTATATTTCAAATCGAGTTTTCAAAAGACCACTCTTAAACAAAACTTCTTTTGAGTTATGGAATTGAAGAAAGCCCATGATATCATATTTTAGAGTATTTTGACGCAAGTGTTTCATATTATATACCAAGGACAACCTTGGAAATTTTGTCTCTAAAACCGATGAGTGTATCTTTTTAGGATACTCAACCACTAGCAAAGCTTATAGAGTCTTTAATAAAAGGTCATTATTTGTTGAAGAATCTATGCATATTTTTTTTGATGAATCTAGTAAGCTTGATCTTGTGAAAGGTAGTGCTCTTGATGATATTGTAGGTACAATAGAAAAGTTTGATCTTGATTATGAGAAAGATGATAATGATCAAGAAAACCAACATTAAGATGTCTCTCTACCTCAAGCTCAAGAGCAAGACAAACAAAAGCTTCCAAAGGAATGGAAAATGACAAAAGATCACCCCACGGAACAAATCATTAGTAATTCTACTAAAGGTGTTAAGAATTCTTTTAGCATTTGCATGTCATACAAATTTTAAACTCTTTCAAATAGATGTCAAAAGTGCTTTCTTAAATGGTTTTATAGAGGAGAAAGTTTATGTAGAACAACCCCCGAGTTTTGAAAGCCATAATTTACCTAATCATGTTTTTAAAACTTTCAAAAGCCTTATATGATTTGAAACAAGCTCTAAAAGTTTGGTATGAAAGACTAAGTTCTTTCTTTTTAGAAATAATTTTTCAAAAGGAAATGTTGACACAACTTTATTTATTAAAAACCATAAGCATGATATTCTAGTTATTCAAATTTATGTTGATGACATCATATTTGGATCTACTAATGAATTGCTTTACCAAGAATTTGCTAAGTGTATGACTAGGGAATTTGAAATGAGCATGATGGGTGAGCTTAAGTTCTTCCTTGGTTTACAAATAAAACAAAGCAATGAGGACATATTCATCAACCAATCCAAGTATACCAAAGATTTAATCAAAAAATTTGGAATTGAAGGATACAAAAATGCCAAGACTCCAATGAGAACATCAACAAAATTGGACAAAGATGAAAAGCGAAAGAGCATTAATGAAAAGTTCTATAGAGGTATGATCGGATCACTTTTATATCTTACTGCCTCTATGCCTGATATAATGTACAATGTATGCTTATGTGCTAGATTTCAATCTTGTCCTAAAGAATCACATTTGAATGCTGTGAAAAGAATCTTAAATATTTATCTAGCACATTGCATCTAGGCTTATGGTATCCTAGAAATTCATCCTTTCATATCATAGGATATTCAGATGCAGACTATGCCGGTAGTCTCTTGGATAAAAAGAGTACTTCAGGAACTTGTCACTTTATTGGTGAATGCTTAGTCTCTTGGTTTAGCAAGAAACAAGTTTCGGTTGCCCTTTCTACTGCTGAAGTAGAATATGTGGCAGCAGGATATTGTTGCACTCAAATCCTATGGATGAGACAACAACTTAAGGATAATGGTCATAATTTGGACCATATACCCATCAAATGTGATAGTACAAGTGCCATAAATCTATCTAAGAATCTTATTCAACTCCTTATAAGTAAGCATATTGACATAAGACATCATTTTCTTAGAGATCATGTTCAATATGGAGATGTTGTATTAGAAATTATCGATATAAACAATCAATTGACAAATATTTTCACCAAATCTATTAATGAAGAAAGATTTTTCTTCATAATAAGAGAGTTTGGTGTGCTTGATGGATCAACCTTATCTTAAGTATGATTGTCAATATTTCAACCTTGAGTGTTAATTTCCTTCATATGATGCCCTTTCATTAACTAATTTTTAAGGTATGATGTGGTTAACTTGATGGGAATATATGTTCTAAGGCATAGAAGCATCTTAGAAATCTTTTAGTTTTATTTTAGACTTAGTTTTATTAATTTAAGAATTGAGATAATTCACGGTCGTGATCCTAATCTCAAAAAGCTTCAGTAGCTTTCACATTTTTCTTCATGACATCTTTCACAATTGGAGCTTGTGAAGACTATGTTTCACGCTCATGACTCTTTTCATTCACTCTCGTGAAACTCTTTATTCACGCCCATGACACTTATTCATGACCGTGAACATTAACAACAAATAATTACAAAACTGTTCACGCTTTGTTTCACACATTTCCTCACGGTTAGAAGTAGTGAAGATTGCTCTTCATGACCGTGACTCCTTTTGTCACCACCGTGAAATTCATAAGTAATGCTCGTGACTATTTAATGTCATAATAGTGAATCGATTCACATCCTTTATCAAGGCTAGAACGCCTCTTCAACAAACCGTGACCACGACTATTCATGCTCGTGATGGACGATTCACGGTCGTGAATCTGTCGACTATAAAATAGGATTTATGTCGTTTTTCTCATTTCCACCTTTAAAAATTCTCTCAATTAAAGCCCTCATTCGATATTTCTCATAAAATCCAGCCTCCTTATATTCATATTCATCTATAAATTCTTCCAAACCACTTTGTCTTTAAAGAATCTCAACATCTCTAAGTTTGTTCCCAAATCCTTAGTCAGAAAATCATTCTCCAAATCCCTATTCCAAAATTATCACAATGGAACCCAGAACATCTAAAGGCACAAGGAAGAAATTCCATGCTCCGAGATACCACACGGACTACCTTCTCAACATCATTGCGGAGCATTGCCATCCAAGATATGTCGTTTTAAAGAAAAGACCCCTACTTTTGTCTCGTTCCTTCGAATGGAGTGTTGTTAGGATTCTCGGTCTTAAGACAAGCATGATAGAACAATTGCAAGCTTGTCATCTTAAGGATTTTGTAGACATTCATTGGCCAATGCTAAGGGAACCAACTCTCGAGTTCCTTAGCACATTGCAAGTCCCTCCTACCGGAACTGTAAAATTCCAACTCTGTAAGCATCCGAACACTCTTTCAGCAGTAGAGTTTGGCACTATTTTCAAGCTTCCCTCATATGGCATTCTCAATGAGAGCGAAGTGAAATTCTATGCCAACCCGGCGTGGACTCATTTTGGGTTGGAATGTAGCTAGGATGTGAAGAAGACCAAGAGCACACATCTTCGGTCCCCTGTGCATAAATATTTACATAGGTTTCTTACCTATAGTATATTTGCTAGAGGAGATACAAAGCAATCAGAAAATCGGAGCTCTTCCTATTGGAAATGGCATGAAGAGGTATAACCGTAGCTTTGTCTCGTTGGTTTACAAATCTTCTATCAATTGCAACAAAGTCATCGGGAGACATCTTGATTGGTGAGTATGTGACTCATCTTGCCATTGGCTCGGATATCTAAAACTCGATGAGCATAATTACAATCTTATTCCAGTACATCTTCGAGATTGGCTAGATGTCAAGTCCTTCATAAAGATGGGAGCAGTAGTCCGCATTATTTACGAAAATAATATCTACTACTGTTTCACCACTCCAGTTGGTGAAATTGATTGGGAAGACTAGGAAATTGATGATTTCAAAGTTGGCCTCCAGGGTATCCAGTAACAAAAACGAGCCCGAATCGAAACAGTGACACCAGATGTTGAGCAAGAGGTTGGTCAATCATAGACTTCTACCACACCCAGCTTGGTGTAACAGGTTGCTAATCTATTAGCACCTCGCTTTGACTTAATGCAGGCGTCCATCGATGAGAGGTTGGAAAATCTCAAAAATTTTATGGAATCTCGAATGGATAGCCTCGAGGCGGAGGTAGCACACCTTAGGGATGGTCTGTCAGGCTTGAAGCCTAATTAGAGTCCTAGTTTCCATGTAGTAGATTTATTTTTAATGTTATAGGACTTTACTTTATTTTTTTTTAACTTTGTAATCCTTCTCCTTCTTTTAATGCAATTATCTTATTATCAATTCATTTTTTTTGTTGATGACAAAATGGGGAGAACCTAGCAATATATGCAAATGTGTGGTTAATAGATAAATGTTATTATGCAATGTATGGATTGAATATGTAAATTTTTTATGCATAACATATACCTCACATATACCTTGCATATACCTAACTAGTTAGCAAATAACTTTGATATACTTAGGATATACCTTGCATATACCTAACTAGTTAGCAAAGAACCATGCTATACGTATTTCAATTCTTACACCATATTACATTGTTTTAAGCATCTTTTGAGGGGGAGACTTCTCAAAAGCACATATTGCTAGATTATTTGTCACCATAAAAAAGGGGGAGATTGTTGAACCTTAAGGGGTATTTCCATCATTTTAATGCTAACAAATAAAATAGCAATAATGTATTTAACAATGCTTATGTTCTAAGTATGTTGAACATGATATATCTTGAATAGAATATGATGCAAGAATGAAAGACAATTTTTGAAGACCAAAATCAGAAGAAATAGCAAAGTCACACCCGTGACTACTTATGTCACGCCCGTGAATATAGTTTAGTGCCAACTTTGCACCATTCAAAGTTCACAGCCATGAAGGATCATACCAACCATGAATGATCAAATCAGTCACGTCTGCACTTGTAAGGATTTATTGTGAAAGCCATAAAACACAAGAAATTGATTTATTGTGTGAGTCATTAAAACACAAAAGAATTTATGGATTAAGAGTTGGTCATTGAGAGAAACACCATAGTTGGAAATGAGCTTGTAAAACTCTATTGTAACACTTAGTGTGTTAGTAAAACACCCAATTGAGATTGGGGAGAGAAGTAGGGTTTATTAATACCCAAATCTCTATAAATCTTGTGTGTGATATCTTTCCTTCCCTACTCTATTTAATTTTATTCTGCACTTAAAGTTAAGAAATTTTTATTTCATAACCAATTCAACCCCCTTCTTGGTTCATTGTCTGGGCAACATGATTCACATCCATGATGTATCAGTCATGGTTGTGAATCAGAAGGTATAAAAGTTAACTACCTTTCATTTTCTCCATTTTTGATAGAAACAAACCTTAATCCCTAGCATCTCTCAAGGGATTTGTGACTTTCCTAGTAGAAAAGTTTGCTCAAAATCACCCAAAATAAGTTGAGTACATAAGATTTTATAAGGAGATCAAAGTGAAAAGAGGATTAGCAAGGATAAAAACTTGGAAAAAGGAAGTAAAGTGGGCTTGAAATGTGGATTCTAATTCCCAACCCTTACAACTCCTGGATTTGAGTAAGTTACTCTTTTCTTCCTCTCAATCTTCCTTCGGTAGAGTTTAATATCATTGGTTTGAGTGTGAGTAAGGTTAAACTAGGGTTAGGGTTAACAAACCCTTCTTTTGTTAAACATGGTATAAGGTAAGGTGGAATCCTTAAGAAATCTTAGGTTGTATTAATATTTTGTTGTTGTTATGTATTACGAACAATTATTAGAGAGAAAACTTCCCCTCAAGAGAGGGAAATGGCTTGAAAAAAAAAGGGCTCATGAGGCTCCCTTTCTGAGTGAGATTTGTACATAACTTTATATTAAATATAATGACTGTATTTATGTGTATTATATGTTAAAATACATTATGGTTGAGTTGAATAAATGGTTGCATTGATGAAAGGCAAGACTATAGTTTCATTAATGATGTATTTATAAGGGTTAAAACATGCCATATTTGAATTCCTTTTAATTGGTTTTGAGCATGTTGAGTAACTTATGTTGTGGTTGAGAAGAAAAATGTATTTCGATGAGTTTTCTTTGAATTTATTTCATAAAGGCTTGATAGCTAGATTTAATATCCTCTTGTGCATGTAATCTAGGTTTTAGTAATAGATGGATAAATATATGTGGGATGAATGTTGGTAATGGGGTTTTCATTAGTAAACCATAAGGAATTACATGTGGAAATGGAACTTTTGAATATTTAAGGTAATTTTTGAAAAATGTCCAGGGTTCACGAGCATGAAGGTTTACATATGTGAATCAGATGGTGATTTTGGATTGAATCATTCACATTTTGTGTCACCACATGGATCACAGCTAGGTAGGCTGTGAAAGAAGAGTTTTCACAGGGGTGAATGGGTATTGATGATGTGAAACATATGTATGCTAATTTTTGAATTTTTCTATTAAATGAATCATGAAACATTTTAATAAGAATAATGTGCATTTGACTCGTTAATGCAAGAGAATTCATATTGAAATATTAAACCGTATAATTCATATAAAAGGTTGAGAAACTTAATGTTTTAATGAGAATTATTATGCCCAATACTCGGACTAGGGCTAAAGCTAGGAGAGATGACATCCCATTAAGGATATGACATTGTGAAATTAAGGGTAAGGCTCAAGTGAGATATAGGGCAGAAGAATATGAGGGCAACTTATCCGTATTCATATAACTAGGCCAAGCCTTTGGAAAGAGTAAATCCCAATTTCTAACAGATGAAGAATATGTCGTTGCACAATCATACATTCTTCTAAATTGCAGTGAAGTTAAACCTTTTATTAAGTTATAAATGCCTAATAAATTTTAACCTTTTCATTTGATCGTTGGATAAATTATACAAATTAATTAAGGCTTATTGTTGTTCATTGAAGAAATTATATTGCAAAGTTGAAGCAAACTCTAGTGAACATTTTTACTCAGGAGATTAATGCTAAACTTGAAAAAAAAATTCCAATTTGGTTTAATAAACATGTGAGTACTGATTTTCTTTCAAACATTTTCTTGTTGACAATTAAAAACAATTATGATTTATTGTTAGCTTATGTAATTCATGACATTTGTTTTAAGCACACACTCTATTGAGCAACATATCCAGTCATTTCATAAAAGACTTAGCAAAAGGTCCATTATCCAAAATTATGTCTTATTCGGGCTATTATATCAATAGATAAAAATTTCACACTGAATTGTATGGATATAGTAAATCTATAATGAACAGTGGTGTATGTATAAAAAGGCTTAAACTACAATGCAAATGAATGTGATTATTATGGTCGGTTGATTGAAGTTGTGTAGTTGGAATACCCTACATTACCAATAAAAAGAATTGTACTATTCAAGTGTGAGTGGTTTGATCCAATGCCAAATTTGGGTACAAAAATGCATCTACAGTATAAGTAGGTTGAGGTGAATAAAAAATATAGATTTAATAGGTATGGGGGTTCAAACATGTCAAGTAAATTTTATCATATATCTAAATGTCAAATGCAAAAAAAATAAGTGGTTGGCTGTTTGCAAAATTAAAGTTAAGTCTAAATTTGAAATTCTACAAGCAATATCAAGTAGTCAACTTTCCAATGTATCACCAGCCTTTTAAGAAAATGACATTGATAGTCATTATATAGATATTGAGAATGATGAATGTGACAATTTCATTGATGCAATAAGTGCATATATTGACATCGAAGAGGATAGTGAAGAATAAAAAGAAGAGTCTAATCTTGAATTAGAGTCATATGATGATGACAAAGAAACTGGATGAGGATGAGCGGGATTCTAACAATGATGATAGTGATTAGATATAATAGTTAGTTAAACCAAATATGTTATTTTCTTTTTGGAATTATGTACTATTGACAATTATTTAATCATTTGATATATGTTTGTAAATTGTTACATCAGTCTTGCTTTTACTATTGTTATTCTTTTTAAGTAGCAATTGATATTTGTGTTCATTGTTACTTTTGATAGTGTTTACTGTTATCGAGTGACTAATATATAGATGTGTCGCACATCATCAAAAGATATATTATATGGTAGAGGTAGAGGGCCTGCAAAATGAGGAATACTTTTGATAGTGTTTACTGTTATCGAGTGACTAATATATAAATGGGTCGCACATCATCAAAGATATATTACATGGTAGAGGTAGAGGGCCTACAAAATGAGGAAAGCGATCGAAAAACAATAGTAGTTTCTCATATCAACCACCAGTTCCACCACTTCATGCACCACATGCACAACCACATTCATCAGCACCACCACAACCATCATCACCACCACCATGACAACCATCATCATCAGCTCTTCCATCAACAACTATGTCAATCTTAGGGGGTTCTACCTCAACATCTCATACATCACAGCCTACTACATCATCTTCTCCAACTGGTTCAGCCCAACATTTACAATCTGAGGCATCAATTACTGAGTTGACCAATGGTAGACGATGACTTGACCTTGATCTTCGGATGTAATATTTCTATTACTATTTCTAGAAATCTTTCCATTCATAATTTAGTCTATATTTGATGTATTGTTTATTTGTATTGTTATGCATAGTGGGAGTTTTCTTCTGTCTCATGCAGATTCTGCGACTATCACCCTTAGTTTTTTGCTTCATTTGAGTGACAAATGACATGCTTGGAAAATTGTGCCTAAATACGTCAGAGACTTCTATTGACTTGAGTTTAAGGCAAAAGCCAATTATTTAAGTAAAAAATGTTATGGGGTGCATATGATTTTGTTAAAAATGTATTTTTTGTAGTTAATTAGTTGTTAGAGATGTTGTAAATGAGATCAAATTACTTATAATGTAATCAGAATTCTGTCAAAATTTTAGTTTGATATTAAATATTCAATTTTTTTTTTGTGGTTGATTAGTTGATAGAAGTATCATATTACAGGTCAGATTACTTATATTATAGACAAAGTTTTACCAAAATTTCAACTCAGAATTAAATATTTAATCTCTTTTGTGCTTGATTGGTTGTTAGATGTCTCACAATTCAGATCAGGTTACTTATGTTATAAATAAAATTCTACTAAAATTTCAGTTTAATATTAAATATTTAATCTCTTTTTGTGTTTGATTGATTATTAGATGTCTCATAGTTCAGGTCATGTTACTTATGTTATAGATGAAACTTTATCAAAATTTTAGTTTGTTATTAAATATTTAATCTTGTTGTTTCTTTATTTCTATTTTCAGAATAGAGGAACCCTAACTTAACTTGTAAACCTAAGGTAAATATTTAGTATTTGAATCCATGGCATGAAATTGTATAAGCGTTAGGTAGTGAACTTCGAATCTTCTAGAAATGGCATGTTACACAAATATTTTTCATAATGAGAAATCGGTAGTGAGAAGTTGATACCTTTGACCCTTTCTATTTGTATAATGGTGGTTAAAGCCATTATTTGCCATATGTTGAGAATATGTTGAGATCGAATTTGTTGATGGCATAAAAATATTTTCACATGTACCTCATACTTAATATGGATAGCTAATAAAATGGATAGAACTTTGCTGAAATTTTAATTAATTAGACAGTTTGAGGTCTTCGACAATCTATTTTAGAAATTATAAGTTAACTTTACAAACTTTTTATTAAACCTTTAGCAAGTAAACTTAATAAGCTATGTAACATGTGATAGTGAGCCATGACAGCAAGTAAATAGTAAGTTTAAGGTGGAGTATTACAGTTTTTTTTAATTAGAATTGAATTGAATTGTAGTAATTAATTTTTTAACTAATATTGAATTACATTACACTATTATTCAGATCAAAAATTGCATTTTATTATATTGAGTTATAATGTACTAAATTGTATTGAATTAATTGATATTTTAATATTTAATTATGTGATTACATAAAACATGAAAAAATTAATTTATAAATATTGTTCAAGCTTATATAATTTCATTAATTATATAATCATAATGTAGTTTAACTTTATATCCATTTCAAATTCAAATTTTATAACAATTTTATGATTATATTATATAATATATTTACAAATTCTAATTTTAATGAATTTAATAACTAAGACGTATTAATCGTTACTGCAATTTTATAGATACTAATAATTTTATAAATTATCAAAAGAATGATTTTTCTTTTTATGTAAAACAAATGGAATGATACTTTTTAATAAAAGTTGAATATTTAATTGATGTATGTCTACAACTGAAATCGTAATGTTATTAGGGTTTAGGTAATCGTGATAAAGTAAATACTTAATCTAAACACATTCACATATAGTAATTTATAGCTAGGTAGTTGAAAATTTATATAAGTATGAAAATTTCATCTCTAATCTAATCTATGTTATATATATATATATATAACTTTACATCTTTAATCTGATTAATAGAAAAAAATTAAAATACATTAATATAAATATGAAAATTGCATAATTTAGCTATAAAATAAAGCTATCACTATTATTATTATTATTATTATTATTATTATTATTATTATTATTATTATTATTATTATTATTATTATTATTACTGCTGCTACTGTTAATCCATTAATAAATCATATGTCAATAACTCAATTAACTATCAATCTAATTACATTTATATATAATCAAATAAACAAAATGTATTATCATTTTAATTTTTTATCCTAATGTATCTCTTTAACTTATAAAATATGATTGAAATTACAGTATATGTTTCTTTAAAGGCTAAAACTATAAAATAACATTTGTAAATTATAATAAATATTTATCTTTAAACATGATTATGTGTTATCTAAGATATGTATTTAACATTTTTATATCATTTTTTTAGATTCTTTTTTTTTATGACTTATACTTTTCTACTTAATATATTTACATTGCTATTTTCTGAACAACTATATATATATATATATATATATATATATATATATATATATATATATATATATATATATATATAGAATTTACTCTTAACTTAATTTTCTTTCGGAAAAAGCTAGTAAATATTTTAATCTTTTTAATAATCTATATATTCGTAACAGAATAGCAGATATTTAAGATGGTATTTTAATTTAAATCATTTTTTTTTATCGTAGAATTAAATATATTTAAATTTTCATATTGTATTTGTATGGAAATATTTAAAATCTTCGTATATGCATTTTGAAATTTTGTGTTATTTCAAAATAATGCAAAATAGAGACTCAATTTTTTTAAGAATTCAAATCCAAAAATTTATATTTCTAAAATTTCCATTTTATCTGATTATGATATTGATGATTTCTAAATATTTCCGAAATTACATGAAACCCTATGCAGCCTTAGTCAATGGAGCGGGTGAAGACTGAAGAGGTAAATAAAACACAATCGTTTGCTTCAATGCGCACAGAAAAATTATTATCTTTTAAATTATTTTAATTTACTTTGGTGGCTGCTCGACTTTCAAACCTTAAGCATTTTGTTCGGCATACCAACTTTCAAAGCCTCAGCAGCCAGCATTTTTTTTTTAGCATATCAACTTTCAAAGCCTCAGCATTTGGCTAAGTTAGTTAATAATGTTTTTAAAATGGATCAAAATCCAACCAATATGAAGACTGAATCGTGGTTCAATCGGTTTGACACTAGTTTTTTACTTTTTTTTTATGAATATTATGAATAATATTTATGATTGAATGTGATCTTTCAATTTTCTTCTAATATGGTCTTGAAGTGGAATTTTTATTCTACTTAGCCTTCCATTCTTTTTTTTTTTTTTGCCAAAGAGGAATGTACCTAAAAATACAAGTCATATGTTAAAATTTGACTCAATATAATTAAAATCTCTAAGTTTCAAATCGGTACAATTGCACTCCTCAACTATTCTTGTGTTTGTAATTATTGATATTTTTTGTTGAATTAACTCCATTCTCATTTTAATCAATAACAAATTGTCCTGTGTTTCATGTTGCAGCTGGTTAAAATGGTATTGTTTAACCAATTAAAGCCAAATGGTCAAACTATCTTTAACTAAAAGATATGAATCAGACCCTAAATTTTTAGTCAGTATAATTAAATAATTTATATTTTAATTTGTTACAAATAATCTCCTAAATTTTTCTCTCTTTTGATAAAACTTGCTATATTAACTCAGTTACCAATCACAAACTGACAAATTACACTTTTTTAGCTCAATTGAAATTTTATTTTTCTTTTTAATTTTGTAAAAGAACAAGTTATAATAAAAATTAATTAATTAATTATATTAACTAAATTATTATGAAAAATAAATTAATTATTAAGTTAAAATGATGACTCGGCTCATCATTTTTTTTTCAAATTTTTTAAATAAAGGCTTTGTGAGTAGAAATGAGCTGAAGCAGAGCCATTCCGGGCAGATTATAACTGTGAAGGGGAAGGGGATTTGGTTTAGCTAGTTAATAGCTGCAATGATTTGATTTAGTGAAATTTTGTCATGACGAGACCAGAAATCATATAAAACAGATATTTCCTTGAAAATAAAAAAAAATTACGCCTTAGAAAAAAATTAAAATAAAAATTGGATTTGAACTTTTGAAGAATTTGATGGTTTTAAAGTTAAATAGAGGAATGCAGTTTGTAATTCTATATTTAATTTTTAATTTTTAATATTTTTTTAAAAATTTTAATTTTAATTTTTAATTTTTGAAAAAAAATTAAAAAATAATGACAGATGTCATCATATAATTTATTAATTAATTTATTTTTCATAAAAAATTTAGTTAATATAATATAATGCAAATTTATGTCAAAATGGGATGGAAATCAATATATTTTGGAGGCTTTATTTTTGGAACTGATTAAAATATAAAAGATTTAATTGTACTGAGTTAAAATACATTATTTGATTCATATTTTTTGATATAATTCAAGAACTAATTTGATCATTTAGCCTTTTAATTGGTTACATGACATAGTTTTAAGTAGCAATAGTGGATAATACAACTTAATGACACATGTCAATCTTATTGGTTAAAAGAAAAACTGAGTTAACTCAATAAAAAAAGTCAATGGATACAAAAAGAGGGATAATTCAGGGAATTTAATTTGTTTCGGTTTGAAAATATTATAAATATAATAAAATATATAGAAAGTTGTTAATCCAATATAAAGAATTGGTTAGAAGTAAGAAATCTAAAGTATGTGTTTCATATATTGTCTTTAAGATAAATTTACTCTATACCACTAGTGTTTAAGACGATCGGCGTCTATCTCATAAAATACAACAAAATAAATAGTAAATGTTAAATATATAATAAATACCCACAACAAACTGAAAGTAGAATATCTCTAAGAAGTAGAGAAGAAATTTTCCAAATGCAGAAAAGTATTTTCAATATAAATAGATACATATATTTATATTAGAGGAGAGGAAAATTAACTGTGATTTAATTTCTACTAAAACTGTAATTTAATTAATATTAAATATGTTTATTCAATTTTGTAACTCAAAAATTTGAAAAAACTCAAAAGTTGAATTGAAGAAAATTGCCTTATTTTGGGCATGAACTACTGTATTTTTAATGTAAATAGATATATCTATTTATATTAGAGGATATGAGATTTAATTGTAATGCAATCTTTATTAAGATTATAATTTAATTAATATTAAATATGTTTATTCAATTTTATAACTTAAAAACTAAAAAATCTTAAAAGTCAAATTGAAGAAAATTGTCTTGTTTTGTGCCTAGACTACAGTAATTCAACTCGACATTTGTATGCATAGATCGCTCGCTCATGCATTAGTTTTGGTTCAGTCTATAGATTTGCACCCCTCTCCTGTGTTTGTGCACGCAAGGGATAATCTTTCACTTTATTCATTTAACATTTTAAGGATGAATTTTTCTATATAAACTATTCTTTAAACTTTCTATTTTTTGTACATGAGATTTCTCACAATTGAATACTTTTATCTATAGTAAAAAGCTTATTTTAAATTTCAATTTTTTATTCATACATTTAATATTTTAAGTATATGAATATTATAATTCATAGTTATCATGTTAAAGAACAGATATTCGGATTATACTCTCAAAACCGAGTTATGAGACTTACTTGAATATCATTCTCAAAATGGTTAATTAACCACAATTTATCAATAGAAAATTAAAAGAATTAATTGTATTGAGTCTAACTTTAAATTATAACTTGTATTTTGAGTATAGTTTATATGCTAATTTATCCATTTTGACTTTTCTTTTTATTTTCTTTTAATATGATCTCAAAATGAATTTTTTTAACTTTTTAAAATTTTTCTCTCTCTCTCTTTTTCCCCTGTTATCTTCTTATATGGTATTGAAATGAATATTTCTTTTAATCAACTTTGATATTTTTCAAAAATTCTTATATGATTTTCACAAAAATTTTATAGGTTTTTCTATTTTCTTCTTATTTGGTATTATAAATAGAAAACTTTCAAGTTTATGTTTCATGGAAATTCTGAGTTATCTAACCAATTATCTCCCAGTTTTTGCATCCCAAATGGACAAGATCAGGTGCTGATTTATAGTTAAATCGGTTCAACCAGCCAATCTGTTCCGGTTTTAATAACATTGATTGTCATCAATATTGGATTAAAGAAAAAGAAAAAATTGTCATCTTTACTCGAATAAGGAAAAAAAAAAAAAAAGAAAGAAGAGATTTTTTAAATTTTAAGAAAATGAAATACTCCAAAGCAACTCACATTATAAGCCGAACCGCTAAATTTTATAAATTGTTTCAATTTAACAGTAATATATAGTAAAATATAAGATAGTAAAAACAAAAAGAAAGGAAAATTAATTGATTTGCTTGTTAATTCGGTTGACTCTTTTATTTGGCTGGTCTCCTGCTTTTATCTTAAAAGTAAATATATCTTTTGACATAAATCATTTAACATTATAGATATATTTCAAAAGATAATTATTTGGTACTGTTTTTGACTTGCGGCTATCCAAAAGTCATCTTGGTTTTGATTTGAAATATACACATAACTACACAGGACAAAGTAAAAAACTAAAATTAATTACATGAATTAGGTACTGTTTTTGACCTACGGATGTGCATGCATTTCAATATATATAGTATTTGCAGATGCAGAAAAAAAGAAATAATAGGGTAGAAATACAGAAAAAAAATTATCAAAAAGGTTTGGGAATGGAATTAGGTCGCTCAAGTACTGAAGATCAGCTTCTGCTTGGAAATGGAAATGGTGAATCATCAGGCATCACAAAGAAACGTTTCTTATTATCTTCAATACTCAAATGGATTCTCATGATAGCAATTTGGTTATTTTTCATTGGATGGGTTGATATAGTTTTCATGTATCCAGTCGAATCTGTGGAATCTTTGGTTGAAAAATGGTCTGATGCAACTGCTGGTTCTTTTCTTGGCTTCACTGGTAATACTATTCACAGTTATATATTTTCTTGCAAATTTTTTTCTTTTTTTTTTCTCTATTTACTTGTACTTTTTTTGTGGGATAAAAATTAAAAATCTTGTACAAATTTTCAGCTTCTTTTTTTCTTTTTTGTTTTTTTTTAAAAATAAATTGCAGGGAGTGCTTTAGTATTATTCAGTGGCCCAATTATTATTATTTCGGTACTTTCAGTACTATACTTTGTGGTTAACTCTGGTGAAGAGGAGCTTCAAGAATATGTTTCTGAACCCTAGTTAATTATTTTTTTTTATTTTTTTATAAGGCTTTAAACATATTAAAAATTTTGTAATTTTCAAATTCTATTGATTACTCTAAGTTAGTTGCTGTTTATTCATATTTTAATTTTCGGTCCCTTTAGTTATTCCAACATTTTTTAAGCCAAAATGCAACTATCCAGATTTTCTTTTTAGTTTTTTGTTTTCCAAAATAATTAATTTTTTTATTACTCGGCATTTGTGCATGGTCAATATTTTGCACATATTCAGACAAAGTCACTTTTTTTTTTCAACCAAGGGACTGCTCCATAGACGTTAGTATGCACAAATAATAATAATAATAATAATAATAATAATAATAATAATAATAATGGCAACTTGTTTGTATATATATTAAAAGAATAGGACTTTAACTTCACAAAAGTATGCAAACTATCATATTTTAAACTGTTGTTAATTTTGTATTCTTAAATTCCTTAAAAATTAATTAAAAGGTGAAGATCCATTACTATGTAGAGTTATAAATATTTTTTTTTCAGATAAAAAAAGTGAAAAAACAAAAGCTATAAACATATTGCTCATGATTCATAAGAGATTTTTTCTTTCTTTCTCCCTTTTTTTTCCTCCGTTTTGACTGTAGAGTCATCTAATAGCAGATTTTGTAAACAATGTTCTTTTCCATTTTTGTTAAAGTGGCCTCCATGATTTCATTTCCATGATTTTGAACGTCTATATTATTATTTTATTAATAATTTAATCTTTATTGTAATTTTATGAAATTTAGATTAACGCAATTAATCTATTGATATATAATTGTCTTTTATATCCCATTTAATTCGAGCACATATGGATTGAAAATGTATAATTTATCATAGTTAAATCTACATTATATTTAATTTATTCTGGATAAAAAAGATTATTTTATATTAGCACACTAATAATGTTATTCTAATTTTTAAAAAACTATAAAATAATTCAATTATCAATAAAATAATACTACAGTCTTAAATAATCAAAATAAAAATACAAAAGTTATATTGAGAAAAAAATAAAAAAGTACAAACATCAAATTATGAATTTTACCTAAAATAAATCTCAGTATAGATTTGCAACATTTTTTTAATTTTTGAAAATTAAAATTTTTGAAACATAAATTTTTTGATAAATATGCAGCATGTTTGTAAAAAAAAATAAAAAATAAAAAATTTGTTGTTTATTTGATAACTTTTTTGAAGTTATTTATCATTGGAAATATGGACTCGGAAATAGTAAGAAAACCTTTCGTTGCGTGAAAAAAAAAGAAAGAAAAGAAAAGAAAATTATTTATTTGTCGCTGTTATCACATCAAAGAACCAACTATTGGCACTTTTAGAAGGTAACTCAAAAAGAATTATTAGATGGAGAAAAAAAAAGAAGCATTAAATCAGCATTTAATTTATAAGAAATTATTTTTTCTCAGTGTAAAAAAAATCATTCACTTATCTTTACATTAATTAGGATCATACTATAAAATTAAAAATAATCATTAATATCTATCAATACACTCCTCATTAAAAATATATAATGAATTATTTGATATTTTTATTTATAAGAATTCGAAAGAGATCTCATGTTATAAGTCTTCTTGCTATTATCTATCAATATTTACAAAAATTTAACATATTTATAATAAGTGTAATATCATAAACTATGTCTGTTGTATAATTTATAATTTATTGGATCTCCTAATAAACTAAAAAAATAAAAAATATATAATAATTTAGAACAAACGAAAATAATTAAAGAGTGAGTATATAATTTCGGGACAAAATAAATAATTAAAAATCAATGTTAATATTGTTGAAATGGTTTTAGTTTGATACTACTTAATTAGTTTCCCATATATATCTATGGTTTTGAACTTATCATCAATTATGGCTGATTCTGCACAGGAAAAGTAGAGCCAAAAGAGCAAGTTTTAGGCTGTGGACATTTCCAGTGGTTGTAGATGGACCTTTTGGAGTGGTGTCAGCAGCAGAATTGATTGGGATTGGCCTGTTTCTAGTGTATGTGATGTGGGCGGCTGGTGTTTATACTGTCCAGAAACTTATTATTCTATTTGTCAATCCTGATTATTCTACTGAAGAAAAATGGTACGTTATTTTATTTTATTTTTCTGGGTTGTTGCCATCTAATCTAACTATTTAAGACAGCTGGCGGACGTTCAATTTTGTCACAGTCACCAATCAAACCACCATATTATTAATTTAATAAAACTCCAACCAACATACTTTGTATAATTAATTTAACGTACAATCATCTTCTTCAGTTTATTATTATTAATTACTATTAATTAATAAAGAGTATACGGCATTGTTTAGTTAGTTGGAGATGGGGATTTTTCAAAGCTCTCAGCATCAGCCCTATCTCAGTTACCATCATTAATTCTTTTGGCCTGATGAGGGACTTCATCTTCTTCAGGTTGTCATGTCTAAATCTGGCTAACACTTTGCAGCATAGTAGTAGTGGTGGTGGACAAGAGGAATTCTGTCGTTCTTGCTTTATTAAATTGCCTAGACAAGCCAACATATCCACCCAGCTTATTGTCATTACTTTGTTCTTTCTTAGTGAAACATCTTTC
This sequence comes from Triadica sebifera, assembly GCA_023653625.1. NCBI lineage: Eukaryota > Viridiplantae > Streptophyta > Magnoliopsida > Malpighiales > Euphorbiaceae > Triadica > Triadica sebifera. The sequence goes on along the minus strand of CM042898.1, from coordinate 20,623,936 downwards.
AATTAAAGGTGTACGAAATCGATTGGACTAAATTGATAACTCTGGTTCGGTTTGTTTAGTTAGTCGAGAATGAATTGGGCCGGATGGAATACTTTTGTTAGGGGAAATTTACTCTTGGGCCAGATTGAGTTGTGAAATGTTTTTAATGTTTAACTCAAAATCCCATTAAGCAGCTCGAATTCAACCAAATAAAATCAGAATTAGAAAATTTAAAAGGCTTTGTGTTATATTTAATAAAAACAATAAAAATTCAGGGGCTATACAGAAACAAACATAACAGTTAGGCCTTAAAAAGAAACAAATAAAACAAGATACATGTGCATCTCATTTTCGTTTTATTTCTGGTTTGATTTTTCGTGTTTTTAGCTTGACCAAATTCATAAATAAATTCATAATCCAATGCAATTATTAATTATCATGTAAGTGAAATTGTTATTACTTTAGATACACATAGTTTTACTATGATTAGATTTATTTAAAATTTATTTATAAGGTAGTGGTTTTTTTTTTCATAACCGAGCGCTACAATAGTTATTAAATTGATTTCTTTTTCCTAATATTTTTTTTTCTTAGGTGGGGAGAGGGGGAATGGACCAAACTGCTCGTAAGATTTGACTAGTTTAATTTTTACCGTATGAAAATAGAAAATTTAAATATCTTTATACATCAACTATATTATAGAAGTCATAAAAATTGTTTATTTTCCATTATTACCTTTTTAAGAGTATTATACACTATTACCTAAAAGAAAAATGATGAAGGGTTTTGATGAAATAAATACCAGGTCATGGTTTTTTAGAATGTCGGGAAGAGGATGTGGATTGACAGGATATTCTGCTTATCGTTTATGTTAGTACCAGTAGCCAGAGGATCTCCTCTTCTTCGTCTTCTAAATATCCCATCAGAGCAAGCTATTAGATACCACATATGGCTTGGCCACCTCTGCATGTTTCTCTTCACTTGTCACGGCTTCTTTTACCTCATTGGATGGTTCATGTCCGGCGAAATTCCATCTGAAGTGAGTTCTATTTTTTTTCCTTCAAATATACTCATTTTAGGACTTCACGAATATGCCAATGTTTACATTTTGGTCTAATGCATCTATAGTTTCTTGTACTTATCAGGTTTTGTCGCTTTTGTCCCTACAGTCATTCTTAGTATAAACTGCCACTTGTACTTATTTTAAATAATTAACCTTCAATTTCTCATATTAGGGTGTACTTAGCCTCATTAATTTGACATGATATATATAATAAAAGCGCTGATGTTTACCAATATATGTCATATTAATGAGGCTAATTAAATCGAAGAAAATATGGGGCTCATTGTAACAAATACTATATATATAATTTGTAAAAAATTAATTGTTGGAGGTAAAATCTGAAAATCAACAAATGCATAGGTGTAGATATATATATTGAACCTTATCACATGTTATCTTTTAATATTTATCTTTTTTTTTTTCTATTTCATTAGGAGTTCGAGTGAGTCAAAGATTTTGAATTCGAGACTTTTTCTGATTGATTGAGTATTATCTTTTAATATTTAATTACTTGTTATTTCTTAATATTTGCGTACTAATGTGTATTAATGTGGATTTAAAATCTCATAAGCTCAAATTAAGATGTTCAATGATATAGATGCCTTCGGAAGGCTTTTCTTTTTCTTTTTTTTTTTAAAATAAAAAAAGATGATATTTTCCACCATTCATGTTGCTGAGATATATCATCTTTCACTTGCTTACAGTTAATAGCATGGACACCGACAGATGGAGCCAATCTTGCAGGAATAATCAACATTTTCTTTGGCTGGTCAATTTGGATAACATCACTTCCTTTTGTTCGACTGAAGAACTTCGAGATCTTCTACTACACCCATCACCTATACATCATCTTCATTATTTTCTTGGCTAGGCATGTTGGTAACTTTTTCTTCTGCATAGTTGCTGGAGCAATTTTTATTTTAATGATTGATCGTTTTCTCAGATTCTGCCAATCTCGAAAATCTGTCGATGTGATTTCCACCAGATGCTTTCCTTGTGGAGTTGTTGAATTTGTCATGTCCAAACCCGAAAGTATGTATTTTCCAATATTAACTTGGTACCGAACCCTGCATTTTTCTTTTTCACGCGAGTTCCTATAACATTTTCAATAAGAAACCCACATAAAAAAAAAAAAAAAGACATGTCTTACACTTTAATATACGTTTATGCAGGTCTAAAACTTACTGCACTTAGCTCTATTTTCCTTAAGATTAAAGAAGTATCTTTACTACAATGGCATCCTTTTAGTGTAGCAACTACTCCTCTGGATGGTAAAAATCGCCTGTCGGTACTCATCAAGGCCTGTGGAAATTGGACATCGGAACTTAGAGACTGCGCCTTGAATATTTCGGTAGCAAAGGAGCTCAATTTGCATCATTCTTCTAAGCTTAATGCTTCTGTTGAAGGGCCCTATGGATATGAATTTTCATACCCCTTAACGTAAGTGCTAGTTTTGTCTAAAAGGGGAAAAAATATTTGCATAGATCTAGTGCATGACTTCATTTATGAACCGAATAATAATTTTTCTTAATTATATTATATTCTTTTATTTGTTCAGTTCATAAATGAAATTATAAACTTGATCTAGACACGAATGTCACGTAATGATGGACTGACTTGGATGTTATATGTGCATAGGTATGAACATCTTATATTAGTAGCTGGCGGAATTGGAATTTCTCCATTCATTGCTGTCCTAAGCGATATTATTCATCGTCTTAAGCTCAGGAAATCATGTCTACCGAGGAATATTCTTCTTATTTGGGCTGTGAAAAGATCAGATGAACTTTCTCTTCTTTCCACCGTTCCAGTGAATTCGATTCATTCAATTCCTTTTGATGATCATCTACATCTTGATATTCTTATTTATGTTACTCAAGAGTTAGAAGCTCCATTAGTAAGTTCCTCATTTTCAACAACTAATCTTTAAATTTAATCACTAACATGTAGGGGGTACTCAAATCTGTTTTTATGGATTATGCAGATTAGGTCTATCATTGAAATTGATGTGAACCTCAACCCCGATAACCCATCAAACCATATCTAAACACCCCTACCGAAATGAATTATTCTGGAATTGATACTATGATTACTTGTAGGAAAATGGTGAGCTTCGCAAGCCTATAATGTCCTCAGGGCGTTCAGCCTCCGGCACGAATTCCATTTCTGTCCTAGCAAGTACAGGGTATAGAACATGGTTCGCAATATATGTGATATCATCGACTATTGGGTTAATAATGTTAATAAGTACGGCGAATTTGTTATATATAAGACCTCATCAAATAGTGAATTGGTGGATTCAAGCACTTGAGCTTCTAGGATGCATGGTGGCCAGTGTTTAATCTTTGGTGGTGCTGCTATTCGCTTATGACATAACGCTGAGAAAGCAAAATCCGCTAATGATAGTGAGCAAACGATCGATGAGGAGCAAAGTAATGAATATACTGCAAATAAGGATTCATTTTTGGAATGTCTTGCTTCTTCAACAACTATTCATTATAGTTCAAGACCTAACTTCAAAGGTACTACATCTAGTTCTTGCTTGTCACATTCATTTCAAATTAATTCCTGTCCATTCAACCATTCACAAATACACTATAATTTAGCCCGACTAATAAATGATCCGAATGACAGAATAATAATTGTGTTTTCTTCACAATCTATCATTTTGATCAATTTATGTTGAAAATGGACCTTGATTGAACATTCCTCTCCCAAAGCTAGATTTTTTTGGGCGAGTTAAGTTAAAAGTCTATCTCAACATGACATCAAAGCCATCAATCTCGCGAAAGGCCACTAATCTTGCAAAGTTCACACTTTAAAATTCTTCCATGTGATAGGTTCTAAGCCTGAGAATATATAATGGCATATTTTGAATTAGTGTGATCAAAATTTTACATAATCAATAAAATTTTAGGTCTTTTTTTTTTTTATAGAGAGTGATATCATTATTATTTTTTTTGTTTTTACTGGGGTCATTATAATTTTTAATGTGATTAAAATAAAAAAATGTAAATTTACAAAATAAAAAAAAATCAAATATTGAATGGGGTCAATAGATCCTATAAAACACACATCAGCTGATTATATAATGACATGTATATTCCTCCCTCTTTGAGCTAGCTTTTGAAGGTGTGTTAGATCAAATATCCATTTTTAACATTTAAAATATTATGATTAACGTAAAGAAGATGAATCCTAAATGTACATGCATAAAGCCTAGGCAAAACCTGACCATGAATATATTAATTAAAAAGGAGAATAATGAGTTACTTAAAAAGGAGAATAATGAGTAAATAATACATGATGTTGAAATGACATATAATTGAGTTTTGTTTTGTGTGGGAGCAGAAATTTTTGGATCCACAGCTAAGCTTTGGGGCAACGTTGATGTGGGCGTGATTGTGTGCGGTCCTCAAACCCTGCAGGGAAGTGTTGCTAAAGAATGCAGGTCACTTAACATTAGAAGAAAATATGATGAACCCATTTTCCACTTCAATAGCCACAGTTTCAGTTTATAGCTGCCACTTCCATTTGTGTTGCAGCCATGTCAATTGTCAGTAGTATCATTCTTATGCTTGTGCCTTTTAGCAAGATCAAAAGAACCAATTAATACTCAACTTTTTGAGGGATAGGAAAAAAAATGACATGAAATGTTAGTTGTTCCAAGCTATATAGGAAAAGATTTTTAAGCACTAAAGGTAAAATATCCTCACTTGGAAATTAGATTTAATCATGAAAAATGGAGTAGAAGAGCATTTTGGAAATTGGAATAGATAAATTTATCTCATCTTCTTATTTCTTTTCTGACATCATTAACTGTGCAACGAGATTTTACTTTTCTTTTCTTTTATTTATTTATTTTTCCTTCATATCCCTTTGTCCAAACCAAGTGTTACAATACTACATATTCACTTTCCAAACAAAACCGCTCCTGCTGTGCTGATCTTTTGTAAATTTTAATTTTTTTATACTCTGTTGTGCTGAGATTAATTTTTGCATACAAATTGTCTCCAGTAATAATCCAAATAGCCAATTACAAACCAACTTGGCCTATGATATCGTTTTTTGAAATATATAAAAAATAAAAATACACTTGAAATACGAAAGAAGCTCAGTCCATTAAAGCAAGGCCCAGAGGCCCAATCAGATTTAGATGATCATTGGAGGAAAAAGGGAGTTCCCTCTCCAAGAAGACCAACAATTTGGAAAAAAGAGACATTTTACAGAAAAGAGTAATGGACCTGACATAAGATGGCAAATAAATTGAGAACCTAAAAAAAGGAATGGAAAGCCATGAAGAAAGGGAAGCTAAGAAAGGAAAGGAGAAACTCAACAGGCAAGAACCGATTCAGAAACAGAGATAGAACTAGGAGAAAGAGCCTTAACATAAAAAGAGAGCATAGCAGAAGATTAGGGGCAAAAGATCAGAATGATAGACAAACTCAAAATGGTAAGAAGGAAGACCAATAAATGACCAGAAAAGCAGAGCTAATGGAAAGAAAATGTATCCTAAGAGAGGACAATGAAAAAGGCATAACAATGTTAGGTGTAGGGACACTTTCGCACACTCTCTCCCAACTTGATTTGCATCTTCATCACCACCTTCTTCTTCCTCTTCACTTTTTTTTTTCACTTTCTTCATCTTCTCATGGATTTTCATCTCAAATCTATCTAACAAAAGCATCGAAGTGCCTACAGGGAATGGAACTCTACCCATTCTCATTTGTAAGAATTATTGACAGAGACGAAGCTAGGGGGGTTGAGAGGGGCCTAGGCCCGCCGATGTCAACAAAAAGAATTTATATAGTAGGTTTGTAAAAAATTGACAGGGACCAGACCCCTCCAATGTCAATAAACCAATAAAATAAGTAAAAGTAGCTTGAAATAAACCAACAAAAATCTACTTTTTAGTTAATAAAAAGCCTATGAATAAATTTTTTTTTATTGATTAGTGTTCATTCTCTCTCTAATGTCCTACTTTATCACCAAACCATACAACTAAAAATATCAGATTCCTAAAGAAACAAATCCAACCAAATAAAAAATAGGGTTTCTAAGTCCCTCTTAATTCTCCCTTCTCTCCTTTCGTTTCGATTTTCCTTCCCTCCAAATGCTTTTCCTGCTGGTTTTTTTGGTTCCATCATTGTTCCTCGAAAATTGGAGAAAAGTTTCATGGCCTATTGTTTGGTGCTTGGTGATCTCAAATTTTCTCCTTTTCTCTTGAAAGTTGAGAAATTTTCGGGAAATTTTCGCCTCCAAATACTCTTTTCTCTGGCTTCTCTTTGAATCAGGATTTTTAGATGTACTTCTCTTTGTAGTTATTTTGTTTGTTTGAAATGGATTATTTTAAGGAATTTTCCCGAAAAATTCGTTCTTTTAGACTTATTTTATTTTTTGTTCAATTTGCCTTGCTGTTAAAAATTGAAGTCAATTACTTTGTTCAAGATGTGGTCTTATTGCCTCATGAAAACTTTGAGCTGGAAATATTTTGACAACTTTTTTAATAGGATAAAAAGAAGAGAACTCTTTTATAATTTTCATTTCCTTCATTATATTATGTCAATATTTGATGTTAATCAATAATCATAGAATAGGATGTTCCTTTTTTCTATGTTTTCATTTCTTTTATTATATTATATCAATATTTGATGTTAATTAATAATTATAGAATTGTTTGTTCCAAATTTTTTATATGTTTTCATTTTTTTATTATATTTTATCGATATTGCTGTTTGCTATAGATTATTTGTATGATTTTTTTTATTAGTGAACTATTCTTTTATTGATTCAAAATTGAATACTCTATAATAGATCATAAAAAGATTTGTATAAGATTAGTGTTTTTTTTTTCAAATAGGCTTTTAATTATTATGGGAAAATCCTCTAGAATTGAATCTAATTTTCAAAAGAATAACTTCTTATAATTTAGAAAGTGATAATGCATTACTTTCTAATATTAATGCATATGAAGGACCACTTAGAAAAACTCCAAGAAAATAGCTAAGTGAAGTTGATGTTTCATCATTAGAGATAGATCTGGGATTAATATGTCCTATTTTAGAGTATCCAGTTAACAAACGATATGAAATTTAACGAGCCTATATTGTTGAATGTTGAAGGGTATTTCTGTTATGTTGATGATAACAAATAAAATAATAATAATGTATTTAATAATGTTTTGTGTTCTAAGTGTGTTAAACAAGATATACCTTGATTAGAACATGATGCATGATTGAAAGACAACTTTTGAAGATTAAAATCAAAGAAATAGCAAAGTCACACTCGTGACTACTTTTGTCACGCCCGTGAATATAGCTTAGCACTAATTTTCCAACATTCAAAATTCACGGCCATGAATGATCAAACCAACCGTAAATGATCAAGCAGTCACGCCCGTGAACAAACATGTTAAATTCTTCTAGAGAGTTTCACGACTAAAGTTACCACTTGGACCACAACTTGGAAGAATATTCATGCCCGTAAAAGTATTAGTCACGCCCGTAAATTATTAGTCACACCCGTAATCAAACACTTCCAATTCTTCCAAAGACCTTATGTAATACCCAATAATTTAGGCCACGGTCACGGTTGACCAAAATCAGGTGCGCCGAACCGATCTTGAATATGAAAAAAATAAATTAAAATAATAATAAGATGTGAGAAAAATATTTTGGATATTATTAATTTAGAATTTTGAAGTTCAGAAGTAAAATTGAAAAAAAAAATAATTTTTCGGTGAACAAAATTGGAAATTGCAGTATTTTTGGCAGAGATATTTTAAGAAGGCATAAAAATGGAATATTCTTTATCTAAGAAAAGGAATATTTTTTTGATTAAAATAAAGTAAGAGTGATTTAAATTAATGGACCAATGAGAAGCAAAATTAGTAATTAATCCTAATCACTCACCTAATCCAACTATAAAAAGTCAAAACTTTCACTTTTTGGCCATTCTTCTTCTTCCTCACCTTAATCAAACCCATTTCTCTCATTTTTTATCTCTTTTTCCGTGAGCTTCTCCTCCCCCATTTATTCTTCTTTTTTTTTTTCTTCAAATCAAGCTAAGATTAGATAAAAAAAAAGGATTAAGGCAAAATCATCAAGAAAATGAAGCAAAGTGAGCTAAACTAAGGAAGAGGAGGGAAAAAAAAGAAGAGAAAAAGAGAAAGAAGACTTTGATCATTTTGAAGATCATCAAAGGTGAGTTTAGATTTTCCATCTTCTCACTTTTCTTCTTCTCTTTTATTTGATTTTGGGGTTAGTTGCCATTAAAGTTAGTAATTTAGGGTTATTAATATGTTAATGGTGATTAAGGGTGAATTAGTGTGATTAGTACTTGATTAGTGTAAAAAAATTATTGTTAGGCCAAGGGGGTGAACAATCCTTGAACCAAAATCAAAGAGAAGGTAAAGGCAAGGAGAAAGCAAGCTAGGAGGAGAGAGAGGTGAAGAGAAGTAGAATTGTGAGGTATGTACATTTGGCAAAAATTCAATCTAGAAAAATGTTGATTTTAATTTTGTGATATGTATGAAATTCTGGATAATTGATTGAGTAATGAATTGGTGATTAAATGATGCCATGAATGTGAAAATAAAAACTAGAATATAAGATTGATGCATGAAAATGGAAATTGTATGAATTAATTGATGCGCTAGAAAATTCGTTTTATAAACAGTGTCTAGTTTTCTGGTCATAACTTGAGTTTTGTAAATGATTTTTGAGTGATTCTTATTGGGTTGGAAAGGTTAAGACACATGGCTTCAACTTTCATTCAGACTACTAGACTTGAATAAGCCTGTAATTAGGTGCAAAATGGACTCAAAATTTGAACTAGAAATCTTTCCAGAAAATAAATATTGGGCAGATTGCAGTGAACATAGGTTAGAAGAAAATTCATAATTTTTTATAAATTTTTTAATATGATTCTAGTTGGAAATTAAAGATAAGACATGTACCTACATTCTTTTAGTTGATCAATTGTTCAAATTCCATCTACAAATGGATGAAAAAGACAGAGAAAAATAAGATAGAAATCTGTCCAGTAAAATACTGGATAGATTGCAGTGAACGTAACTTAGAAGAAAATTCATTACTTTTGCTGAAAAATTCATTTTAATATGATTTCAGTCGGAAATTAAAGATAAGACATGTTCTTATATTTTGTTAGATGATCACTTGTCCAATTTCTATCTAAACATGGACGAAAAATTCAAGGGAAACATAAGGCAGAAATGTTGTCCGGAATAGGACAACTTGTAAATATGTGTTGATTGTGAAATTTTGTAATAGAACATATATTAATTGGTTTTTTTATAGTTATAATGATTAAATGAGCAAGTATGAGGTTGTAAAATATTTAATAATAATTATTGTATTTATATGGAATTTATATTAATGTTATCTACATAAATTATGTAAATAATAATAAAGGTAACAAATATAATTAAGCCCTATAACATCTAGTCGAGAACTAGAAATTAGGAGAAATTGACATGCCAATAAAAGGATAGAAATGTAGGCACTAAAAAAAATAGTGCTGAGATTTAATTTAAGTAGGCACTTAGAAATAGTGCTGAGTTGAAATTACGTAGGCACTAAGAAATAGTGCTAAGTTCGAATTTAGTTATAAAATAATTATATAGGCGTTGAGTATACTGCTAGAGAACAGAAACCATGTATCCAGTATTTAGTTCCAGTCTAAAATGTCGTGAGCTATTAAATAAATAAGAGAAAAAAGTGAATTATGAAATTGATATTGTAAATTTTATATCTTGAATTGTTAAGCAATTTCAAGCATGCTTAATGAATGAAATGTCGTAATTGATGAATTAAATATTTTTGCATGAGGAAAATAGTTTTACTATTAATTGAATATTTGACATGCTTAATAAATTAATTGTAGTTTCTAAAATTTTATTTTAGAATTATTTATGTAATTATTGGATAGTTGTCAAATGTACCACTAAGCTAGTAGATAAATAGCTGTTCCAATACGGCGACCGAAAAAGAGGTAACCCTAAGATCAGATTGCAACAGTCTAATTCTTTTTATATGTTTTGAAAATTATGTTGTAAAAAATAAATTTTAAAAATTTCTTTTGATGTAAATTAGTGGCATGTAGGATTTATAAAGAATGCATTTTGTAATTTTATATATCTAGTATTATTTGTAAATATATTTCTAAATATTTATGGTTTAATTGAATGAGTTTTTTTAAATCCAAATATTTTCATCACTAGTTATATATTTAAATGGAAAAAAAAATATAGCAATAAATATTTCGCTAATAATAAACTCGAAAAAAAAAATTTAATAATTTGAACATTGGTTTTAGGACAAATGAGCTTAGTAGCACTTCTACATCCTATTAACGACTAGTAGGGTAAGGGAGCGCTACACTTTCACGGCCAGAGGCACCACTTGGACCACAGTTTGGAAGAACTTTCACGACCGTGGCACATATATTCACATTCGTGAACGAGAATAAAGAAACAAGTTAGGCACGAATTAAGAGTTGGTTCAATAGCTATTTTTGCATTAAATGCACCCAAACGACTATAATTCACAACAAGAAGAACAATAATTACTTTACATCTTTAATCTTGTTGTAGCCTTGTGCATTAATTATTTTTCTCAACAAACCTCTATTCATTGTGAAAACCTAATTGCTCATAATTTATGAGCATTGTAGGTTGGTGAGTGTTTTCATTGTAATCAATTACTCAAAAGTGAGTTTGGGTATATTGGATTAAGAGTGAAACACTTGTAAGAGTTTTATTGTGTGAGCCATAAAATACAAAGAATTAGTTTTTGTGTGAGCCATTGAAAAACACAAGAAATTTTTTGGGTTAAGTGTTAGCCATTGAGAGAAATACCATAGTTAGGAGTGAGCTTGAAAAACCCCATTGTAACACTTAGTGTGTTAGTGAAACACCCAATTGAGATTGGAGAGAGGAGTAAGGTTTGTTAATACCCAAACTTCTATAAATCTTGTGTGTGATATCTCTCATTTCTTACTCTATTTAATTTAGGGTGATTATATAAACGGTACCTCAAATATTTAACACGTAACAACTTAGCATTCGAATTATTATTTGTAACTACAAAATACCTGAACTATTATTTTGTAGCAATAAAGTACCTCCATCAGATCCCATCAAAGACCCCTACATAAATTAGCAACATCATGGTACTCCAATTAATCATTTTTACAACAACACAATACTCCAATTAATAGTAATTCATTGATAAGATCTGACAGAAATACTTTATTGTTATAAAATAATAGTTCAGATATTTTGTAGTTACAAATAATAATTTAAGGACTAAGTTGTTACGGGTTAAATATTTAAGATACCGTCGATGTAATTCACCCATTTAATTTATTCCACAATTTCAAGTTAAGCAATTTTTAGTTGCTAACCAATCTCCCTTCTTGGTTCATTGTCTGAGTAACATATATAATGCTTGGATCATATCAACCTATTCTTCCAAAAGTATCCATCATCAAGTCCAAAAAATCATTTTCGACATTTCATTGCTTCCTGGTACTCTAAATTTTCTACTTGGTTAGAGTATTCACCTGATAAAGATGTTGTATTTTGTCTTCCATGTTATATTTTTTATAAGGCTAATGATCATTTTGGTTCAAATGCTTTCACTATTAAGGGATTTAGGAATTGGAAAAAAGTAAATGATGGAAAAAAATTGTGCTTTTTTGAGCCATGTTGGTACTTCCCCTAATTCACCTCATTATAAGGATAAAAATTCTTCTGATGATTTAATGGCTTAGTCTCACTATATTGATAAAATACTCTTTTAGACAATCTTCTCAAGATATTTTAAATAATCGATTATAACTCAAGGCCTCAATAGATGGAGTTTGATGACTCACTTTTCAAGCTTGTTCCTTAAAGAGGTAATGATGAAAGTGAATAGTCAAAAAATCAAGGTAATTATCATGAATTGGTTAAAATTTTGGCCTATTATAATGAGAATATTGATAAAGTTGTTCTAGATAATACTCCAAAAAATTCAAAATATGTATCTAGTGATATTCAAAAGGAGATACTGCGTGTTTTTGCAAAGAAATTACATAATGCAATCCATGAAAAAATTAGTGAAGCTAAATTTTCTATCATGGTTGATGAGTTTAGAGATATATCAAAGAGAGAACAAATAGCCATTGTGTTGAGATTTGTGGATAAAATTAGTTGTGTGCAATAGCGTTTCTTTGATATTATTCAAAATTTTGATACTTCAGCTATGAATTTGAAAAATATGATATGTGATGTTCTTTCTTACCACAACTTGAGCATCCATAAAAATTGAGGTTAGGGTTATGATGGGACAAGTAATATGCGTGGGGGAATGGAATGAATTGCAAGAATTGTTTTTAAAAGGTTTTGTAACATCATTGACTTTTCCCATATGCATTTCTACAGCATCTCATTTGCACATATACATTTTGCATATATATCACTTGAACACATGCATAGTATGTATTTTTATTTAAATATATTCATGACATACAATTAGTTTATTTTCAAATATTTTACAATTGTATAGAAATGCATATGTCTGTTTTATAATATAGATGAAAATGATATGAAATTAATATTTAATTGAATAAAGAGACTAGATTGAATTAATAAAAATTTTACATGATTAATTTAATTTAATTAAAATAATTAATTAAATTATATATTTATTTATTATTGGTTAGTAAAATTGGGTAAATGTATATATATGTATACATGAATATATGTATATGTATGTATGTATGTATGATGATAATAAAAATAAAAATAAAAATAAAAATTAAAAAAAAAAGAAAGCATCAAGCAAAATAAAAAAAAAAGAAAAGAAAAAAAAGGGGTTGGACGGCAAAGAGAAAAAGAGAAACAAATGAGGTAGGTGGCTTTTAACCTATTAGGCTCCATTATCTTCCTTTTTCTTTCCTTATCTTTTTCTTCTTCTTTGTTTCATTTTTTCAACCTATTTTCTCCCAAGTTCCAGCCACAAATTCTTCCTTGTTTCACTTGGTTTTTTAGGCAAATTGATTCCTTGAAAGTTTGTTCTTGGTAAGTAATCAATTCTTATTGCTATAAGATTGATTTGAGTTGCTAAGATTCATTAATATGCACTGATTTGAACCCCGATTTTGATATCCATAGAAATTGATTATGGAAGATCTTAAAACACAAAAGTTGTTCCTTTATATCTTAGAGTTATGGATATGTAAATAGTTTTACAAGATGTGGTGTATAGAATGCGATATCCTCTTTGTACTGAAATGGGTTTGGATGTGAACCTTAAGTAAGTTAGCTACTGTGTTTATTAGTTTTGGGTATGTTAAAACCAATATTTGAAGTACCTCAAAATATAAAAGTTGTAGATATATATGTTATGGATCTGTATACCAAATTTCAGATTCATAGGTCTTGTAATTTTTGAGTTATGGTGAATGGAACCATAACTATTCCATGATTTGAACTACCTACTGAGTGCCTTGTACAGGTCTCGAAACTTATTTAATTATTTTGAGCTCCTTGAAATCGATTATGTAAATGATCAAAAAAAGAAAGTTATAGGTATATGTATTAGATAACTTTTGGTACTAATTTTAGCTTAATATGTTATGTATAGACTAAGTTATGGCCTTTGGAAGTTATACTGGTCCGGAAGCCAATTCTATTCTAGACCAGTAAAATGTTTGTTATAATTTGAAGACCTTAGAGACATAATTGATAAAGGTTGTAAAAATTAAAAATTTTCCATATGAACCCATATAAGTTTCTGTAAATTTTCATTAAAATATGACATATAGATTATAAGTTATGATGAACCCAAATGAGTACCCTGAAACTGCCTAAGGGCAGAAAATAGGGTAGAAATCAGAACACGATTAGAAATTCCACCAAATATTGTACAATGATCCAATTAGTTTGAAATTTTAATATGTTATATATAAATATGTTAATTTTAATTAGGAATAAGAATCAGATTAATTGGTTAAGTACATAAAATGTTATAGTCAAAACAGTCCCTTAAGATCACACTGCCTCATAGGAAAAATTTTAATTATTGATATGAATAATGTATATTAATTTGTGTTAACCTTGAGGGGTATTTCCATTATTTTGATGATAACAAATAATATAACAATATTGTATTTAACATACTTGTTTTTGAAAGTGTATTATACAGGACATGAATTAAAATAGCAAGAATGGAGAATTGGAAGAATAATCATTGAGAAACAAAAATCAAGGAGTAGCATGTTCACTGCCGTGACTCTAGGTGTCACTTCCATGAAGGAAGCTAACCGTTACCAAAACCAACATTTGAAGTTCACGGCCATGAAGAAAAAATAAACCGTGAAGTAAGCATTTCAGTCACCCCCGTGAATAAAGGTGTCACCCCTGTGAAGCATCATGCAATTTCATCCAGAGAGCTTCACGACCAGAGTCACCACTTGGCTCACGGCTGGGAAGAGTGTCACGCCCGTGAATGATTAATGTTACGCCCGTGACTCTATATGTCAAAACATTTCAGAGAGCTTCACGACCAGAGTCACCACTTGGCTCACGGCTGGGAAGAGTGTCACGCCTGTGACTCTATATGTCAAAACATTTCAGAGAGCTTCACAACCAAGGTCACCACTTCAGTCACAGTTTGGGAAGAACTGTCACCCCCGTGACAAGAATAGTCATGCCCGTGAACAATGAAAGAGAAAAATGTCAGGTGCGATTTTTTGGTTGGTACAACGGCTAGTTTCTTATTTAATGCACCCCAACGGCTATATTCAGCCATGGGAGTATAAATGGAAGTCATTTATGCATTAAGGAACAAGAGGATGATAAGAAAAAACAAAAGATTAGCATATATTTAAAATCACAAGCTATCTTGTACTTTCATACTTTGAGAACAAATCAATTCTCTGTAAAAATCTTTTTGCTCCTCATATTTGAGCAATAAAGATTTATAAGTGGTTCTCTCTGTAATCTTTACTCAAGTGAGCTTTGGGTAGTTCTTGGTTAAGAGTAGAACACTTGTAAGGGTTAGTTGTGTAAACCTCCAAAACACAAAGTGTAGGTTGTTTGTGGGAGCCTATAAAACACAAAGTGTAGGTTGTTTATGTGAGCCTGTAAAACACAAAGTGTAGGTTATTTGTGTGAGCCTGTAAAACACAAGGAATTGGTTATTATGTGAGCCATTAAAACACAAGGGATTTCTGGGTTAGGTGTGAGCCATTGTGAGAAACACCATAGTTGGGAGTGAGCTTGTAAAACTCCATTGTAACACTTAGTGTGTTAGTGAAACTCCCAATTGCGATTGGGAAGAGGAGTAGGGTTTGTTAACACCCGAACCTCTATAAATCTTTGTGTCTGATTTTCTCTATCCCTCCTAAGATTAATTATTTATTTCTGCACCTTAAAATTTAATTTTTTTAACTCCAATTCAACCCCCCTTCTTGGTCTAATATCTGGACAACAATTGGTATCAGAGCTTTGTCTAGCATCGAAGCCTAAAAAGCGCTAGTAAAGAGTAAGATATGGCCAGTGAAGGATTCCAGAGTCTCAAACCTTACTTTGATGGAGAAAATTATGCCCATTGGAAGTTTAGGATGGAGACATACTTGGATAGTGAAAGAATTGAAGTCTGGGATAGTGTACAAAAAGAATGGACACCACCTACCAGAAGAGGAGCTGATGGTGAAGAGGAAATCCTATCAAGGGATGATTGGACAGAGCCTCAAAGAAAAGCAAATTTCAAAAACAAGAAGGCAATGACAATTCTATCAAGCTCATTATCTATTGAAGAATGTAGGAGAATACAACACTGCTCAATAGCATATAGCATGTGGAAGACATTGGAGAACTATCATGAGGGAACTAAGCAAGTCAAATCCAAGAAGATTCAACTTCTAACCTCAGAATATGAGCTCTTCAAGATGAAATCCAATGAGTCAATCACTGACATGACCAACCATCTTCTATCCATTATAAATGGAATGAGGAAACTTGGGAAGCATCTGAGTTTGGAAGATGTAAACAATAAAATCCTGAGAAGTCTTCCTCTTAAAGACTATGGTTCAAGAGTTGCTGGCATAGAAGAAGCAAATGAAGATATGAGTATCATGAATACTGATGTGCTGATTGGTAAGCTTCTCACACATGAGATGGCAGTAAAGAGAGATAGAGAGCTTAAAGCAGAGCCAGAGAAAAGAAAACCCTTAGCACTCAAAGCTTCTACTTCAAAATCTCAAGAAGAAAGTGAAGATGATGAAGAAATGAGTGATGATGAAAATGAGGACATCACTATGCTTTCAAGGAGATTAAAAAGAATCATTGAGAAGAAAATGAGCAATTTCAGAAAATTCCGGCAAAGAAACCTCAAACAAACTTCTAATGATACACATAGAAGTAGGAAAGAGGTAAAATGCTATGAATGTGGAAAGAAAGGACATATCAAACCAGAATGTCCAAGGCTCAAGAAGCATAAAAGCAAATACCAACGAGACAATGGGGAGAAAGGTCATAAAGCCACATGGGATGACGAAAGCTCTTCAAGTGAAAAAGATGATAATGAAAATGAAAAGGTCAACCTATGCTTCATGGCTATTGAGGATCACATTTCGGATAAGGTAAGATCACTACACTCATATTCCTTCAATAATGATAGTAGTGATAATGATAGTAATAGTAATAGTGATGATGATGATGAGCAAAGCCTAATAGAAGAATTAAATATAGAATTAAAGAAATATAGAACTAAATTTAGTACCTATAGAAATAATATCTCTAATTTGAAAAATAAGATAGATGGTTTAGAAAAAGAGAACATAAAGCTTAAATCATCTAATGAATCTTTTCAAAAGTCATTAGATGAATACTCATCAAGACCCTCAACAGCTTCACTGTTAAAAGAAAATAATACTTTGAAAAATGAAGTTGAGGAACTTAGAAATTTCATTTCTAAATTTCACAAGGGTAAAGAGAGCTTAGATACTCTCATTGTGTCTCAAAGACCACCTTTAGTTAGACATGGTCTAGGATTTAAGGACACATCATCATATTCTAACAAAACAGTATTTGTTAAGTCTAAAGAACATAACATCTCCACACCTGTTATAACTGCACCAAGAAATAAGAATGTTAAACCCTCTATACAGAAAAAGAATCATGCCTTTATATATAGGAAGAATGTATCTAGAAAAATGCAAACTAATCATGATTGTGCATGCCATTGTTCTCAAAGTCAGTCTAATCAAATTATGGCATTCAAATACATTGTAAGACCAAAAAGCAAGTTTATACCTAAACAATGTAATTACTGTATGAAAATGGGTCATATAAACAAACATTGCTGGATAAGGAAGGCTCATTGGGAACCTTCATGTGCTAACCTCCAAGGACCCAAACTCATTTGGGTACCTAAATATCATACTTGATTTGTAATTCTATAGGTATGCCTCAAGTCCACAATAAACAAAAATGTGTGGCTAGTCGACAGTGGATGCTCAAGGCATATGACAGGAGATAAAGAACTCCACAATGAAATCAAAAGTATTGATGGAGGTAAAGTTACCTTTGGAAACAATGCAAAGGGTAAGGTAATTGGCATTGGTTCTATTGGTGTTGATGGTACTACTTTTATTAAGGATGTCTTACTTATTGATGGCTTGAAACATAACTTGTTAAGTGTAAGTCAATTATGTGATAAAGGAAACAAAGTAATCTTTACTTCAAATGAATGTCTTGTAATCTCTATTAATGGTCAAGAAATATTTAAAGGAAATAGAGATATCAATACGTACATAATAAACTTACATGAACTATCTAACAATTCCTCTAAGTGTCTTGTGACTACTAGTGATGAATCTTGGCTGTGGCATAGAAGACTTGGTCATGCTAACATGGACTTAATACAAAGTCTCAGCACAGGAGAGCTAGTAAAAGGATTACCAAGAGTTAAATACGAAAAAGGCAAAACATGTGATCCTTGTCAAAGAGGAAACCAACACAAGTCATCTTTCAAAGC
The DNA here is from genome assembly GCA_023653625.1 of Triadica sebifera. Lineage (NCBI taxonomy): Eukaryota > Viridiplantae > Streptophyta > Magnoliopsida > Malpighiales > Euphorbiaceae > Triadica > Triadica sebifera. The sequence goes on along the minus strand of CM042898.1, from coordinate 20,605,846 downwards.
CAAAAACATAGTAAGCACTTCAAAACCTCTTCAACTCTTGCATTTAGACTTATTTGGACCTACTAGAATTGCTAGCTTAGGAGGAAAACATTATCCATTTGTCATCATAGATGATTACTCTAGATTTACTGAGGTAATTTTCTTAGCTCAAAAGAGTGATGCTTTTGAAATTTCAAAAACTTTGCTAAAAGAGTTCAAAATGAAAAAGGGTATTGCATTTCAAAAATAAGAAGTGATCATGGGAAAGAATTTGAAAATAAAAACTTTGAAAGCTTTTGTCTTAAACATGGCATTTCACATAATTTCTCATCTCCTAGGACACCTCAACAAAATGGGGTAGTTGAAAGGAAAAATCGAACATTAATTGAAATAGCTAGAACAATGCTTAATGAATATGAATTACCAACGTATTTTTGGGAAGAAGCCACAAACACTGCATGTTATATTTCAAATCGAGTTTTCAAAAGACCTCTTTTAAACAAAATCTCATTTGAGCTATGGAATGGAAGAAAGCCCTTGGTTTCATACTTTAGAGTATTTGGATGCAAGTGTTTTATATTGAACACCAAGGACAATCTTGGAAAATTTGTCTCTAAGTCTGATGAAGGTATGTTTTTAGGATACTCTACAACCAGCAAAGCATATAGAGTATTTAATAAAAGATCATTAACGGTGGAAGAATCCATGCATGTTGTTTTTAATGAAACTAGTAGACTTGATCTTATGAAAGGTAGTGCTCTTGATGATGTTGTAGATAATATGGAAAAACTTGTCATTGAAAATGGAAAAGAAGAAATCAATCAAGAAAATTTACTACCTCAAAATCAAGAACAAATGGAGCAAGAACTTCCAAAAGAATGGAGAATGAAGAAATATCATCCAAAAGAGCAAATAATTGGTGATCTATCAAGGGCAGTAAGTACTAGATCTCATTTCAAGCATTTAGTCACTGACATTGCTTTCATTTCACAAATTGAGCCTAAAAACATTGATGAGGCTCTTAATGATGAAAGTTGGGTAATTGCCATGCAAGAGGAACTCAACCAATTTGAGAGAAATAAGGTATGGAACCTAGTACCCAGACCCAAGAATCATCCAATCATAAGCAGCAAATGGGTATTTAGAAATAAATTAGATGAACAAGGGTTAATAACTAGGAATAAAGCAAGACTAGTTGCAAAAGGATATAATCAGGAAGAAGGTATAGATTATGATGAAACATATGCACCTGTAGCTAGATTAGAAGCTATAAGAATACTCTTAGCATATGCATGTCACATGAATTTCAAACTTTTTCAAATGGATGTGAAAAGTGCATTTCTAAATGGTTATATAGATGAAGAAGTGTATGTAGAACAACCACCAGGTTTTGAAAGCTATGATTTGCCAAATCATGTTTTTAAACTTTCAAAAGTTTTTTATGGTTTAAAACAGGCTCCAAGAGCTTGGTGTGAGAGACTAAGTTCTTTTTTATTAGAAAATAGCTTCACAAAGGGAAATGTTGACACTACACTATTCATCAAAAAACATAAGCATGATATACTAATTGTTCAAATTTATGTTGATGATATAATATTTGGTTCTACTAATGAGCTGCTTTGTCAAGAATTTGCTAAGTGCATGACTAGGGAATTTGAAATGAGCATGATGGGAGAACTTAAGTATTTCCTTAGTCTACAAATAAAGCAAAGCAATGAGGGCATATTCATCAACCAATCCAAATATGCCAAAGACTTAATAAACAAATTTGGTATGGAAGGATGCAAAAATGCCAAGACTCCTATAAGCACATCAACAAAATTGGATAAAGATGAAAAGGGTAAGAGCATTAATGAAAAGCTTTATAGAGGTATGATCGGATCACTTTTATATCTCACTGCTTCTAAACCCGATATTATGTATAGTGTTTGCTTATGTGCACGATTTCAATCATGTCCTAAAGAATATCATCTAAATGCTGTAAAAAGAATTTTAAGATATTTATATAGAACATTGCATCTAGGTTTATGGTATCCTAGGAATTCATCTTTTTATATTATAGGATATTCAGATGCAGACTATGCTGGTAGTCTTTTGGATAGAAAAAGTACTTCATGTACTTGTCACTTCATTGGAGAATGTTTGGTTTTTTGGTTTAGCAAGAAATAAGTTTCAGTTGCTCTCTCAACTGCTGAAGCTGAATATGTAGCAGTTGGATGTTGTTGTACACAAATTCTTTGGATGAAACAACAACTTAAGGACTATGGTCATGAGATGAACCATATACCTATAAAATGTGACAACACTAGTGCTATAAATCTTTCAAAGAATCATATTCAACACTTTAGAAGTAAACATATTGACATTACACACCACTTTATTAGAGATCATGTTCAATATGGAGATGTTGAATTAGAATTTATATGCATAGAAAATCAATTAGCAGATATTTTCACTAAGTCTCTAAATGAGGAAAGATTTAATTTCATTAGGAGAGAACTAGGTATGATTGATGGATTAACCTTGTGATTGCAAGAATATGAAATTTTAATTGTTGATCTTAAATCATATCACAAGTTATAAGATAGAAATTTTAATGAGAATTCATGTTTTATGAAGAAGAATCTTTGTTGAAATGATTTAGTCTTGTTGCATAACTTAATTTCTTTTTGATTAAAATTATAGGGGAGTCACGTCCGTGACATATATTCACGCCCGTGACTTAAGTGGCCCAAAGAGGCAGTGTCGTTCATGACTTTGGTTCACGACCTGCTTCACGGCTTCTAGTGGTGAAACTTAGTTTCACGGCTTGAGTCATGCCCGTGAAAATGGACTTTCACGCTTGTGATGCATTTTCACTCCCATGAACAGTTATGCCTCAAAAACTCACAGAAGCTTTCACGACTTTGGTTCACAACATGATTCACGGCTTCAAGTGGTGAAACTTAGTTTCACGGCTTGAGTCATGCCCGTGAAAATGGACTTTCACGCCCGTGACGCATTTTCACTCCTGTGAACAATTACGCCTCAAAAATCACAGAAGCTTTCACGCATTGTGTCACGACTTGCTTCACGGGCATAAGTAGTGAAATTCAACAGTTCACGCCCGTGACGATATATGCACCCCCGTGACCTATGATCATTCATGCTCGTGATATTCATCTATCACGCCCGTTCACTTATTCACGCCTTCATTCACGGGTGAAACACTACTTCAGCAAACCGTGAACACGACCATTCACGCTCGTGACACCATAAGTCACGCCCGTGAATGTATCGAATATATAAGAAAACAGTCGGTTACAAACTTCATTTCAACTCTCCATCTCCCAAAACCGATCTCATTTACTCTCATTCATTGAGACATTGAAGATTCTGACCCCAAAGACTTGAAATTTCACTATAAAAACCCCCAAAAGTTCGAATCTTCAGCAGAAATCATACATTTCTAGGGTTTTACATCAAATTTTCTATCAAATATTTTCTTCAACTCCATCAACTAATTTCTTCAAATATGGAGACTGCTTCATCTAAGGGAAAGAGAACGAAGTCCCATGCACCTAAGAGGTATGCAGATTAGCTCATGAACCGCATTCCAGAAAGTTGCCATCCTCGTTATGCAACTTTGAAGAAGAGACCTCTTTTATCATCAAGGTCCTTCGATTGGCAGACAGTCCGTACTGTCGGACTTGAGATGGCTATGACAGAGCAACTACAAGCCTGTCATCTAAAAGAGTTTGTTGAAATCCATCAACCGACTCTGAGGGAGCCAACACTGGAATTTCTCAGTACCTTGCAGGTTTCACCAATTGGAGTGGTGAAATTCTAACTCTGCGATAATCCTAACACCCTCAGCACCATCGCATTTGGAGAATTGTTCAACCTACCATCCGATGGCATTCTAAATGAGACTGAGGTTGAATTCTCTGCCCTTCTAGCCTGGACTCATATTGGATATAATTGTAGTTGGGACGTGAAGAAGACCAAGAGCACTCATCTCGTGGCCCCAGTACACAGGTACTTGCATAGGTTCCTAACCTATAGCATTTTTGCTAGGGGAGAAAGTAATGGAACAATCAGAAAGTCAGAGCTCTTCCTCCTTGAGATGGCTCGCAGGGGAGTCACAGTGGCACTTTTCAGATGGTTTGCAACCCATCTTCTCTCCATTGCCACTAAGCCCACAAGAGATATCTTGATTGGGGCATATGTCACCCATATTGCAGTGAAACTCAATTATTTGAAGTTGGATGACCATCACTTCAACATTATTCCTGCACATCCTCGAGATAGGCTGGATGTCGAGTCATTCATCAAGATGGGAGCAGCTGTCAGAATCGTTTTTCAGAATGATATCTTCTACCGCTTCACTGATACTGCTGGAGAGATTATCTGGGAAGATAATGACGCGAAGGATTTTAAAGCAGGCCTCCAGGGAGTCCAGCAGAAAAAGAGGGCTTGGATTGAGGAAGCACCTCCAGCAGTCGAGCAGGACATTGGACAGTCCTTAGCTTCCACACCATCCTTAGCGCAGCAGGTGGTCGACCTCTTGGCACCACGTTTTGAGCAGCTGCAGACTTCCATGGATGAGAGGTTGGAGAACCTCAAGGACTTCATGGAGTCTCAGATGGACAGCCTTGAGGCTGAAGTAGCTAGGCTTCGTGATAGGATGTCTGGCTAGGAGATAGGCTAGAGTGTAGCCTAAATTTGATAATTTTTAGTTTGTTTATCATTTTTATGTTTTGATTGTGTAAGAAATTTTTAAATTTCCTTTCTGAATATTTTAACTTAGTTTGTATTCTCTTCCTTTATAACATATATATGTTTGTTCTTGTTTACTTCAATATTCATATCCTTTTTGATTGATGACAAAAGGGGGAGAAAAACTAGCAATATATGATAGGGGAGAATGGTATAAGAATTGGTGAATAAAAAAGTGAATTGACTTTGAATTGGTTTAAAAATCTTGATTCAATATTTCATATACCATGTATATAATTGGAAAATTAAGTTTTTATATACCTTAGATATACCCTAAGTATACTTTGCATATACCTTAAAGCAAGTTACAAATAAAAACATGCCATGATATACCTTAAATATACCTTACATATACTTTATGTCTTGAAAAGGAATTATGGTATGTATTGGATATACTTCTCATATAACTTGCATATTCTTAAAATCTAGTTTTATGCTACATCATTATTTACTATTCTTGCACAGTATAATTTTTTATCCTAAGTATATTTTGAGGGGGAGACTTCTCAAAATCACATATTGCTAGATTATTTGTCACCATCAAAAAGGGAGAGATTGTTAACCTTGAGAAACAAAAATCAAGGAGTAGCATGTTCATTGCCGTGACTCTAGGAGTCACTCCCGTTAAGGAAGCTAACCATTACCAAAACCAACATTTGAAGTTCACGGCCATGAAAAAAAAATAAACCGTGAAGTAAGCATTTCAGTCACCCCCGTGAATAAAGGTGTCACCCCCGTGAAGCATCATGCAATTTCATCCAGAGAGCTTCACCACCAGAGTCACCACTTGGCTCACGGCTGGGAAGAGTGTCACGCCCGTGACTCTATATGTCAAAACATTTCAGAGAGCTTCACGACCAGAGTCACCACTTGGCTCACGGCTGGGAAGAGTGTCACGCTCGTGAATGATTAATGTCACGCCCGTGACTCTATATGTCAAAACATTCCAGAGAGCTTCACAACCAAGGTCACCACTTCAGTCACGGTTTGGGAAGAACTGTCACCCTCGTGACAAGCATAGTCACGCCCGTGAACAATGAAAGAGAAAAATGTCAGGCTAGTTTCTTATTTAATGCACCCCAACGGCTATATTCAGCCATGAGAGTATAAATGGAAGTCATTTATGCATTAAGGAACAAGAGGATGATAAGAAAAACAAAAGATTAGCATATACTTAAAATCACAAGCTATCTTGTACTTTCATACTTTGAGAACAAATCAATTCTCTGTAAAAATCTTTTTGCTCCTCATATTTGAGCAATAAAGATTTATAAGTGGTTCTCTCTGTAATCTTTACTCAAGTGAGCTTTGGGTAGTTCTGGGTTAAGAGTAGAACACTTGTAAGGGTTAGTTGTGTAAACCTCCAAAACACAAAGTGTAGGTTGTTTGTGTGAGCCTGTAAAACACAAAGTGTAGGTTGTTTGTGTGAGCCTGTAAAACACAAAGTGTAGGTTGTTTGTGTGAGCCTGTAAAACACAAGGAATTGGTTATTGTGTGAGTCATTAAAACACAAGGAATTTCTGGGTTAGGTGTGAGCCATTGTGAGAAACACCATAGTTGGGAGTGAGCTTGTAAAACTCTATTGTAACACTTAGTGTGTTAGTGAAACTCCCAATTGCGATTGGGGAGAGGAGTAGGATTTGTTGACACCCGAACCTCTATAAATCTTTGCGTCTGATTTTCTCTATCCTTCCTAAGATTAATTATTTATTTCCGCACCTTAAAATTTAATTTTTTTTAACTCCAATTCAACCCCCCTTCTTGGTCTAATATCTGGGCAACAATTTGTTTAAGCCACATTAAGTTTCTCTAGTCATAAATTAACCAATTATATTTCAATATTAGGCTCAAGACAAATTGGAGATATACAAGAAGGGGGTAGACAAGAAGTTAAGGGTTGGAATCAAAGGAAAAAGGTGAGTCTAATTATCAATTGAATTCTTTAGTGCATATGAATGTTGCTTGCTATGTGATTGGGATGATTTTTCCTTGAAAATATGATGATGAATAATTTGTGACATTTGTGGTACATATAAGTTTTTGTACTTGTGGTATATTTAAGGTATATGTTTGATATAATATATATATACATGGTATATGTATAGTATATGCAAGGTATATGTGTTGACATATGAGGTATATATGTGGTATATGTATGATATATGTGTTGCATATGAAATATATATGTGGTATATGTATGGTATATGTATTACATATGAAGTATATATGTGGTATATGTATGGTATATGTGTTGACATATGAGGTATATAGGTGGTATATGTATGGTATATGTGATAAGATACAATGGTTGATGAATATGTAAGCACAAGTGCATATGCATAATGACTTAAAAGGCATTGTGGCTAGTTAATCGACATTGCAAAGCAAAAGAAGAGGCATATGGCCCAACAAATGTGCAAATGAAACAAATGATCAAGCTAGCTAGCAAATGCAAATGCAAATGTTCATATGACAAATGTTCACATGGAAACCCGGGGCAATGTCCGTTTAACCTGGTCACAACAAAATAAAATGAATAAGCATAAGTATAAGTAAAGGGCAATTATTGAATACTTGATTTTATCTATATTTATATGTTATTGACTGATGAAATGGAGTATAAAGTATGTATTAAGTATACTTGTTATTTGCTATTATGAAATGTTTGGTGCTTTAGAACTCATTTGATGGTTATTCTCACTGAGTCGCAACTCACTAAATTGCATAATTTTTCAGGTAGAGAAGATTAGTAGTTCATATTAAGGTGCATATAAAAGTCATGGATCAAAGGTCACCGGCCGAGCCTCATCACTCTCTCTCGTTGCATTCCACATAAGCATAAGAACATATCATTTATATTTGGGGCTTGAATACTTGCAAATTTACTAACTTTTAAACGTAATGTTTAAGTTATTAATATATGTGATGTTATAGGCTATAATTAAAGCTTCCATATTAATCATGAAATTATTGTTGATAATATGAGATGAGTTTAAAAAAAAATTACTCTCGCTGTAAACATGAGTTTTATTTTATTCTTGGTTCATACGTGATAATTTAATATAAAAATAACATGTGCGATATATAGATGTATAAGGTGTTAGGTGTTACATTTTTTGTATCAGAGCAGGGAGAGTTTCCAAGGGAACATGCATATGCATATAAGCATGATAACATATGCATAATATGTGTTGAACATTATGTAGTGACATAATTTCATTTATTTTAGGGCCATCATAAGACATGATTCACCAAGGAGAGAGAGGCTGGCTGAAATGCATCCTCATGAGGCATCGCCTCATTTGCATAGAGATCAACACATTCATTTATATCATCACATATGGCATCCAAACTGCATCAAAAACATGAGTCATTGGGATTTGATATAAATGTGAGTACTCCACTGGGAGCAGTAGTAGTTGTGAATGAGATATGTCGTAACTGTTCGATATTCATTGATAAAGTTAAATTGAAAGCTGATTTGATCTTATTATCATTGCATGAATTTGATGTAATATTGGGAATGGACTGGTTAACTAAACATCATGCCGTAGTGAATCCTTTTTCTAAGGAGGTAATTTTAAAGTCCTCTGATAAACATAGGATTGTGTTTAAAGGAGAATGGAAGTTGGTATCTGCATGTTTGATTTCAGCAGTTAAAGCTTTTAAGATGGTGAAAGGAGGGTGTGAGGCTTTCTTAGCCTATGTGATAGACACAAGAACTCATGATATTATGTTAGAGAATATTCCAGTAGTGTGTGAGTTCCCAGATGTATTTCCAGAGGATTTGCTTGGATTGCCACCAGATAGAAAGATAAAATTTACTATAGATTTGGTGCATGGGGCCGCACCTATTTCTATATCTCCTTACATGATGGCACCGATTGAGTTAAAGGAACTTAAAACTCAATTGCAAGAGTTACATGATAATGGATACATTTGACCTAGCATATCACCTTGGGGAGCCCTAGTGTTGTTTGTAAAAAAAAAGATGGAACAATGAGATTGTGTATAGATTATAGACAACTTAATAGAGTGACAGTGAAGAATAAGTATCTTTTACCTAGAATTGATGACTTGTTTGATCAGTAATATGGAGCTCAAGTATTTTTTAAGATTGATCTAAAATCAGGCTATTATCAGCTTAAGATAGTTGAGGTAGATATTCCTAAAACTGCATTTCGTACTAGATATGGCCATAATGAATTTCTAGTCATGCCATTTGGATTAACCAATGCACCGACTGCTTTTATGGCTTTGATGAATAAGGTATTTTAGCCTTATCAGGATAATTTAGTTATTGTCTTCATAAATGACATTCTGGTGTACTCTAAAAGTAAAGAGGAACATGAGATACATTTAAGAACAGTGTTGCAGACTCTGTAGGAGAAACAAATGTATGCAAAGTTTAGTAAGTGTGAATTCTGGCTTGATCATGTTGTGTTTCTTGGACATATAGTATCCGAAAAAGGCATAGAGGTTAACCCAAATAAAGTTATGGCCATAGTGAGTTGGGAAACACCCAAGAATGTGTTAGAATTGCGTAGTTTTTTGGGCTTAGCCGGATACTACCGTAAATTTGTTGATGGGTTCCCATTGATTGCTAGCCCTTTGACCAAATTATTGAGAAAGAATATGCCTTTCAAGTGGACTCTTGAATGTCAAAGGAGTTTCGATGAACTAAAACACAGGCTAACCTCAACACCAGTGTTAACCATCCCTACAGGTACAGGTGGGTTTTCAGTATATAGTGATGCTTCTCACCAAGGCTTGGGATGTGTGTTAATGCAACATGGTAAGGTGATAACTTATGTGTTGCCCAGATATTAAGCCAAGATGGGGGGTTGAATTGGAGTTTTAAAAAATTAAACTTTAAGGTGCGGAAATAAACAATTAATTTTAGGAAGGATAGAGAAAATTTGACACAAAGATTTATAGAGGTTCGGGTGTTAACAAACCCTACTCCTCTCCCCAATCACAATTGGGAGTTTCACTAACACACTAAGTGTTACAATGGAGTTTTACAAGCTCACTCCCAACTATGGTGTTTCTCACAATGACTCACACTTAACCCAGAAAATTCCTTGTGTTTTAATGGCTCACATAATAACCAATTCCTTGTGTTTTATAGGCTCACACAAACAACCTTCACTTTGTGTTTTACAGGCTCACACAAACAACCTTCACTTTGTGTTTTACAGGCTCACACAAATAACCTTTTAATTTGTGTTTGGAGGCTCACATAACTAACCTTACAAGTGTTCTACTCTTAACCCAGTAATACCCAAAGCTCACTTGAGTAAAGATTACAGAAGAACCACTTACAAATCTTAATTGCTCAATAAATGAAGAGCAATAAGATTTTTACAGAGAATAGATTTTTTTCTCAAAGTGTGAATGTACAAATAGCTTGTAATAAGAATTAAATTCGAAGTATATGCTATTCTATTGTTATTCTCTTCATTCCCTTTTTTCTTAATGCACAAATGACTTCCATTTATACTCCCATGGCTGAATATAGCCGTTGGGGTGCATTAAATATGAAACTAGCAGTTGTACCAACCAAAAAATCATGCTTGACATTTTTCTCTTTCATTGTTCACAGGCATGGCTATGCTTGTCACGGGAGTGACATTTCTTCCCAAGCCGTGACTGAAGTGGTGAACTTGGTCGTGAAGCTCTCCGAAATGTTTCGACATATAGAGTCACGGGTGTGACATACTCATTCACGGGCGTGACAAGCTTCCCAGCCGTGATCCAAGTGGTGACTTTGGTCGTGAAGCTCTCTGGATCAAAATGCATGAATCTTCACGGTGGTGACTAAAATGCCCACTTCACGGTTTGTTCTTCCTTCATGGCCGTGAACTTCAAATGTTGGTTTTGGTAACGATTAGCTCCTTTCACGGAAATGACTCATAAAGTCACGACAGTGAACATGCTACTTCTTGAATTTTGACTTTCAAGGATTATTCTTTCAATCTCCATTCTTGCTATTTTAATCCATGTCCTGTATAATAGACTTAGAAAACAAATATGTTAAATACAATATTGCTATTTTATTTGTTATCATCAAAATGATGGAAATACCCCTCAAGGTTTAACAATCTCCCCCTTTTTGATGGTGACAAATAATCTAACAATATGTGATTTTGAAAAGTCTCCCCCTCAAAATATACTTAGGATAAAATTTTTTATAATGTGCAAGAATAGTAAATAATGATGTAGCATTGAAATAAACTTAACTAGATTTTAAGTATATGCAAGTTATATGAGAAGTATATCCAATATATACCATAATTTCTTTTTAAAGCATGAAGTATATGTAAGGTATACTTAAGGTATATCATGGCATATTTATTTTTGCAACTTGCATGAAGGTATATGCAAAGTATACTTAAGGCATATCTTGTGTATATAAAGCTCAATTTTTTCAATCATATACTTTGCATATGAATTCTTGAATCAATGTTTCTAAACCCTTTTAATCTATATCAATATCAATTCAATTTTAATATTTGATTGAAAATTCATTTACCTTAATATATATTGCTAGTTTCTTCTTATATTGCTAGTTTGATACATTTTCCTTATCATATATTGCTAGTTTTCTCCCCCTTTTGTCATCAATCAAAAAAGGATAAAAAGATAACAATGAGATAAGCAAAAGCAAATACATTAAGTAAAGGAAAACATACAAACAAAGGTAAATAATGTTCAGAAAGGAAATTTGAAAATTTCCTACACACCAACAAACATAAATAAAAGAAACAAGCAAAAACAAGCAAATTTAGGCTACTGTCTAGCCTAACTCCTAGCCGGACATCCTATCACGAAGCTTAGCCACTTTAGCCTCAAGGTTGTCCATCCGAGACTCCATAAAGTCTTTGAGGTTCTCCAACCTCTCATCCATCGAAGTCTGCAGCTGCTCAAAATGTGGTGCCAAGAGGTTAACCACTTGCTGCGCTAAGGTCGGTGTGGAAGCCGAGGACTGTCCGATGTCCTGCTTAGCTATTAGGGGTTCTTCCTCAACCCGAGCCCTCTTCTTCTGCTGGACTCCCTGGAGGCCTGATTTAAAATCCTCTGTGTCATCATCTTCCCAGATGATCTCCCCAGCGGTGTTAGTGAAGCGGTAGAAGATATCGTTCCGGAAAACGATTCTGACAGCCGCTCCCATCTTGATGAAGGATTCGACATCCAAGTAATCTCGAGGATGTCCAGGGATAAGGTTGAAGTGATGCGCATCTAGCTTCAGATAATTAAGCTTCACTGCTATATGGGTGACATATGCCCCAATCAAGATATCTCCTGTGGGCTTGGTGGCAATGGAGAGAAGATGGTTTGCAAACCATCTAGAAAGCGCTACTGTGAGTCCTCTCCGAGCCATCTCAAATAGAAAGAGCTCCGACTTCCTGATAGTCCCGTTGCTTTCTCCCCTAGCAAAAATGCTATAGGTCAAGAACCTATACAGATACTTGTGCACTGGGGACATGAGATGTGTGCTCTTTGTCTTCTTAACATCCCAACTGCAATCAGTGCCAAAGTGTGTCCAGGCTCGAGGGGCAGAGAATTCTACCTCAGTGTCGTTTAGTATGCCATCTGATGGTAAGTCGAACAATTCTCCAAATTCAGTGGCATTGAGGGTGTTGGGATTGTTGCAGAGTTGGAATTTTGCCATTCTAGTAGGTGAAACCTGCAATGTGCTGAGGAATTCCAGTGTTGGCTCCCTCAAGATCGGCTGGTGAATTCCCATGAAATCTTTCAAATGACAGGCTTGTAGTTGCTCTGTCATAGCCGTCTCAAGCCCGAGACTTCAGACTGTTTGCCATTCGAAAGACCTTAATGATAGAAGAGGTCTCTTCTTCAAAGTTGCATACCGAGGATGGCATTGCTCCGGAATGCGGTTCATGAGGTAATCTGCATACCTCTTAGGAGCATGAGACTTCTTCCTTTTTCTATTGGATGAAGCAGTCTCCATTTTTGAAGAAATCGGTTTGTGATGGAGTTGGAAAATTTTTGCCATAAAATCCTTATGGAAAACCCTATAAATTTATGATATTTGATGAAGATTCAAACTTTTGGGGGTATTTATAGGGAAAGTTTGAGTCTTGGGGGTCGAAATCTTCAATGTCTTAATGAATGTGTGTAAATGAGAGTGGTTTTGGGAGTTGGAGAGTTGAAATGAAAGTTTTAACCGACTGTTCTTTTATATATTCGATACATTCACGGGCGTAAAGTAGGTGTTCAAGGGCGTGAATGGTCGTGTTCACGGTTTGCTGAAGGAGTGTTCCACCCATGAATGAAGGCGTGAATACGTTAACGGACGTGATATTTGAACGTCACGGGGATGAATAAAATGTCACGGGCGTGAAAGGTTGAATTTCACCACTTATGCCTATGAAGCAAGCTGTGACTCAAGATGTGAAAGCTTCTGTGAGTTTTAGGGTGTAATGGTTCACGGGGGTGAAAGTTCCTCACAGGCGTGAAAGTCTCCTTTCACGAGAGTGATGCAAGCCGTGAAAATAAGTTTCACCACTTGAAGCCGTGACCCATGTCATGAACCAAGTCGTGAACGACACTGCCTCTTTGGGCCATTTAAGTCACCAGCGTGACTCCCCTAAAATTTTCATCAAATAAAATTAAGTCCTAAAACAAAACTAAATCATTTCAACAAAGATTCTATTCCTTAAAACATGAATTTTCATCAAAATTTCTATCTTATATCTTGTGATATGATTTCAGATCAATAATTAAAAGTTTATTTTTTTGCAATCACAAGGTTAATCCATTAATCATACCAAGTTCTCTTCTAATGAAATTAAATCTTTCCTCATTTAGAGACTTAGTGAAAATATCAGCTAATTGATTTTCTGTGCTTATGAATTCTAATGCAACATCTCCATATTGAACATGATCTCTAATAAAGTGGTATCTAATGTCAATATGCTTACTTTTTGAGTGTTGAATAGGATTATTCAAAAGATTTATAGCACTTGTGTTGTCACATTTGATAGGTATATGGTTCATCTCATGACCATAGTCCTTGAGTTGTTGTTTCATCCAAAGAATTTGTGTACAACAACATCCTGCTGCTACATATTCCGCTTCAGCAGTTGAGAGAGCAACTGAAACTTGTTTCTTGCTAAACCAAAAAACTAAACATTCTCCAATGAAGTGACAAGTACCTGAAGTACTTTTCCTGTCTAAAAGACTACCAGCATAGTCTGCATCTGAATATCCTATAATATAAAAAGATGAATTCCTAGGATACCATAAACCTAGATGCAAAGATCCATGTAAATATTTTAAAATTCTTTTTACTGCATTTAAATGAGATTCTTTTGGACATGATTGAAATCGTGCACACAAGCACACACTATACATAATATCGGGTCTAGAAGCAGTAAGATATAAAAGTGATCCGATCATACCTTTATACAACTTTTCATTAATGCTCTTACCCTTTTCATCTTTGTCCAATTTAGTTGATGTGCTCATAGGAGTCTTGGCATTTTTGCATCCTTCCATACCAAATTTCTTAATTAAATCTTTGGCATATTTGGATTGGTTGATGAATATGCCCTCATTGCTTTACTTTATTTGTAGACCAAGGAAATACTTAAGTTCTCCCATCATACTCATTTCAATTTCCCTAGTCATACACTTAGCAAATTCTTGACAAAGGAACTCATTAGTAGAACCAAATATTATATCATCAACATAAATTTGAACAATTAGTATATCATGCTTGTGCTTTTTGATGAATAGTGTAGTGTCAACATTTCTCTTTGTAAAGTTATTTTCAAATAGAAAAGAACTTAGCCTCTCATACCAAGCTCTTGGGGCCTGTTTTAAACCATACAAAGCTTTTGAAAGTTTAAAACATGATTTGGCAAATCATAGCTTTCAAAACCTGGTGGTTGTTCTACATACACTTCTTCATCTTTATAACCATTTAGAAATGCACTTTTCACATCCATTTGAAAAAGTTTGAAATTCATGTGACATGCATATGCTAAAAGTATTCTTATAGCTTCTAATCTAGCTACAGGTGCATATGTTTCATCATAATCTATACCTTCTTCCTGATTATATCATTTTGCAACTAGTCTAGCCTTATTCCTGGTTATTAACCCTTGTTCATCTAATTTGTTTCTAAATACCCGTTTGCTACCTATGATTTGATGATCCTTGGGTCTAGGTACTAGGGTCCATACTTTATTTCTCTTTAATTGGTTGAGTTCCTCTTGCATAGCAATTATCCAACTTTCATCATTAAGAGCCTCATCAATATTTTTAGGCTCAATTTGTGAAATAAAAGCAATGTCAATGACTAAATGTTTGAAATGAGATCTAGTACTTACTCCCCTTGATAGATCACCAATTATTTGCTCTTTTGGATGATCTTTCATCATTCTCCATTCTTTTGGAAGTTCTTGATCATTTTGTTCTTGATTTTGAGGTAGAGTGTCATTTTGCAGTAAATTTTCTTGATCATTTTCTTCTTTCCCATTTCCAATATCAAGTCTTTCCATATTACCTACAACATCATCAAGAACACTACCTTTCACAAGATCAAGTCTACTAGATTCATTAAAAACAACATGCATGGATTCTTCAACCATTAATGATCTTTTATTAAATACTCTATATGTTTTGTTGGTTGTAGAGTATCCTAAAAAGATACCTTCATCAGACTTAGAGGCAAATTTTCCAAGATTGTCTTTGGTGTTCAATATAAAACACTTGCATCCAAATACTCTAAAGTATGATATCAAGGGCTTTCATCCATTCCATAGCTCAAATGAGGTTTTGTTTAAAAGAGGTCTTTTGAAAACTCAATTTAAAATATAACATGCAGTGTTTATGACTTCTGCCTAAAAATAAGTTGGTAATTCATATTCATTAAGCATTATTCTAGCCATTTCAATTAAAGTTCAATTTTTCCTTTCAACTACCCCATTTTGTTGAGGTGTCCTAGGAGATGAGAAATTATGTGAAATGCCATGTTCAAGGCAAAAGCTTTCAAAGTTTTCATTTTCAAATTCTTTCCCATGATCACTTCTTATTTTTGAAATGCAGTACCCTTTTTCATTTTGAACTCTTTTAGCAAAGTTTTTGAAATTTTCAAAACCATCACTCTTTTGAGCTAAGAAAATTACCCAAGTAAATCTAGAGTAATCATCTACGATGACAAATGCATAATGTTTTCCTCCTAAGCTAGCAATTCTAGTAGGTCCAAACAAGTCTAAATGCAGGAGTTGAAGAGGTTTTAAAGTACTTACTATGTTTTTGGCTTTGAAGGATGACTTGTGTTGCTTTCCTCTTTGGCAAGGATCACATGTCTTACCTTTTTCATATTTAACTCTTGGCAGTCCTTTTACTAGTTCTCCTGTGCTGAGACTTTGTATTAAGTCCATGTTAGCATGACCAAGTCTTCTATGCCACAGCCAAGATTCATCACTAGTAGTCACAAGACACTTGGAGGAATTGTTAGATAGTTCATGTAAGTTTATTATGTACGTATTGATATCTCTATTTCCTTTAAATATTTCTTGACCATTAATAGAGATTACAAGACATTCATTTGAAGTAAAGATTACTTTGTTTCCTTTATCACATAATTGACTTACACTTAACAAGTTATGTTTCAAGCCATCAATAAGTAAGACATCCTTAATAAAAGTAGTACCATCAACACCAATAGAACCAATGCCAATTACCTTACCCTTTGCATTTTTTCCAAAGGTAACTTTACCTCTATCAATACTTTTGATTTCATTGAAAAGTTCTTTGTCTCCTCTCATATGCCTTGAGCATCCATTGTCTACTAGCCAAGCATTTTTGTTTATTGTGGACTTGAGGCATACCTATAGAATCACAATTGAAGTATGATTTTTAGGTACCCAAATGAGTTTGGGTCCTTGGGGGTTAGCACATGAAGGTTCCCAATGAGCCTTCCTTATCCAGCAATGTTTGTTTATGTGACCAATTTTCATACAATAATTACATTGTTTCGGTCTAAACTTGCTTTTTGGTCTTACAATGTAATTGGATGCCATAATTCTATTAGACTGATTTTGAGAACAATGGCATGCACAATCATGATTAATTTGCATTTTTCTAGATGCATGCTTTTTATACATAAAGGCATGATTATTTTTTTTCTGTATAGAAGGTTTAACATACTTATTTCTTGGTGCTATTCTAACAGGTGTGGAGATGTGAGATTCTTTAGAATTTACAAATATAGTTTTGTGAGAAGATGATGATGTGTCATTAAAACCTAGACCATGTCTAATTAAGGTTGATCTTTGAGACACAATGAGAGTATCTAAGCTCTCTTTAACTTTGTGAAATTTAGAAATGGAATTTTTAAGTTCCTCAACTTCATTTTTCAAAGTATTATTTTCTTTTAACAATGAAGCTGTTGAGGGTCTTGATGAGTATTCATCTAATGACCTTTGGAGAGATTCATTAGATGATTTAAGCTTTATGTTTTCCTTTTCTAAACCATCTATCTTATTTTTTAAATTAGAGATGTTATTTCTATAAGTACTAAATTTACTTCTATATTTCTCTAATTCTATATTTAATTCTTCTATTAGGCTTTGCTCATCATCATCATCATCACTCTCACTATTACTACCATTATCACTACTATCATTATTGAAAGAATATGAGTGTTGTGATCTTACTTTTTCCCAGACGTGATCCTCAATAGCCATGAAGCATAGGTTGACCTCTTCACTTTCATTATCATCTTTTTTCACTTAAAGAGCTTTCGTCATCCCATGTGGCTTTGTGACCTTTCTCCCTATTGTCTCTTTGGTATTTGCTCTTATGCTTCTTGAGCCTTGGACATTCTGGTTTAATATGTCATTTCTTTCCACACTCATAGCACTTTGCCTCTTCCTTACTTCTATGTGTGTCATTAGAAGTTTGTTTGAGGTTTCTTTGCCTGAATTTTCTGGAGTTGCTCATTTTCTTCTCAATGATTCTTTTTAATCTCCTTGAAAGCATAGCAATGTCCTCATTTTGATCATCACTTATTTCTTCATCATCTTCACTATCTTCTTGAGATTTTGAAGTAGAGGCTTTGAGTGCTAAAGGCTTTCTTTTCTCTGGCTCTGCTTCAAGCTCTCTATCTCTCTTCACTGCCATCTCATGTGTGAGAAGTTTGCCATTCAACACATCAGTATTCATGATGCTCATATCTTCATTTGCTTCTTCTATGCCAACAACTCTTGAGCCATAGTCTTTAAGAGGAAGACTTATCAGGATTTTATTGTTTACATCTTCCAAACTCATATGCTTCCCAAGTTTCCTCATTCCATTTATAATGGCTAGAAGACGGTTGGTCATGTCAGTGATTGACTTATTGGATTTCATCTTGAAAAACTCATATTCTGAGGTTAGAAGTTGAATCTTCTTGGATTTGACTTGCTTAGTTCCCTCATGATAGTTCTCCAATGTCTTCCACATGTTGTATGTTGTTAAGCAGTGTTGTATTCGCCCACATTCTTAAATAGATAATGAGCTTGATAGGATTGTCATTGCCTTCTTGTTTTTGAAATTTGCTCTTCTTTGAGGTTCTGTCCAATCAAATCTTGATAGGATTTCTTCTTCACTATCAGCTCCTCTTCTGGTTGGTGGTGTCCATTCTTTTTGTACACTATCCCAGACTTCAATTCCTTCACTATCCAAGTATGTCTCCATCCTAAACTTCCAATGGGCATAATTTGCTCCATCAAAGTAAGGTTTGAGACTTTGGAATCCTTCACTGGCCATATCTTGATCTTTACTAGTGCTTTTTAAGCTTCGATGCTAGACAAAGCTCTGATACCAATTGTTGCCTAGATATTAAGCCAAAAAGGGGGGTTGAATTGGAGTTTTAAAAAATTGAACTTTAAGGTGCGGAAATAAACAATTAATTTTAGGAGGGATAGAGAAAATTTGACACAAAGATTTATAGAGGTTCGGGTGTTAACAAACCCTACTCCTCTCCCCAATCGCAATTGAGAGTTTCACTAACACACTAAGTGTTACAATGGAATTTTACAAGCTCACTCCCAACTATGGTGTTTCTCACAATGACTCACACCTAACCCAGAAAATCCCTTATGTTTTAATGGCTCACACAATAACCAATTCCTTGTGTTTTACAGGCTCACACAAACAACCTACACTTTGTATTTTACAGGCTCACACAAACAACCTTCACTTTGTGTTTTACAGGCTCACACAAACAACCTTCACTTTGTGTTTTACAGGCTCACACAAACAACCTTTTAATTTGTGTTTTGGAGGCTCACACAACTAACCCTTGCAAGTGTTCTACTCTTAACCCAGTAATACCCAAAGCTCACTTGAGTAAAGATTACAGAGAGAACCACTTACAAATCTTAATTGCTCAATAAATTAAGAGCAATAAGATTTTTACAGAGAATAGATTTTGTTCTCAAAGTGTGAATGTACAAATAGCTTGTAATAAGAATTAAATTCGAAGTATATGCTATTCTATTGTTATTCTCTTCATTCCCTTTTTTCTTAATGCACAAATGAATTCCATTTATACTCTCATGGATGAATATAGCTGTTGGGGTGCATTAAATACTAAACTAGCCATTGTACCAACTAAAAAATCGCGCCTGACATTTTTCTCTTTCATTGTTCACGGGTGTGACTATGCTTATCATAGGAGTGACATTTCTTCCCAAGCCGTGACTGAAATGGTGACCTTGGTCGTAAAGCTCTCTGGAATGTTTTAACATATAGAGTCACGGGCGTGACATACTCATTCACGGGCGTGACAAGCTTCCCAGCCATAATCCAAGTGGTGACTTTGGTCGTGAAGCTCTCTGGATCAAAATGCATGAATCTTCACGGGGGTGACTGAAATGCCTACTTCACGGTTTGTTCTTCCTTCATGGCCGTGAACTTCAAATGTTAGTTTTGGTAACGGTTAGCTCCTTTCACAGGAGCGACTCAGAGTTACAGCAGTGAACATGCTACTTCTTGAATTTTGACATTCAAGGATTATTCTTTCAATTTCCATTCTTGCTATTTTAATCCATGTCCTGTATAATAGACTTAGAAAACAAATATGTTAAATACAATATTGCTATTTTATTTGTTATCATCAAAATGATGGAAATACCCATCAAGGTTTAACATTATGCATCTAGACAACTGAGACCACATGAGATCTCATATCCAGTGCACGATTTAGAATTGGCTGCAGTTGTATTTGCATTAAAGATTTGGAGGCATTATTTGTATGGTGAGACATTTCAGATCTTCACATACCATAAAAGCTTAGGTTACTTGATGACACAGAAAGAGTTAAACATGAGACAAATATGATGGTTAGAACTATTAAAAGATTACGATTGTACAATTGAATACCATCAAGGGAAAGCCAATGTGGTAGCAGATGCATTGAGTAGGAAGGCCAGTAGCAGTGTAGCTCACTTGCAAGCATCATCTTTTCCATATCTGATTCAATTACGGTCCATGAATGTTCAATTGAATATGCATGATGGTGGATCATTGATTGTTGCTCTTCAGGTCAGACCTATATTGAAGGATAGGATCAAAGTTGCACAGAGTAAAGATCCTAAATTGTGTGAGAAAATTGAATTATTAAGGTAGGGAAATAGTAAAGATTTTCAATTGCAAGACAATACACTGATGTTAAAGTCACGCATATGCGTTCCAAACACTGAGAACTTACGTCAGGAAATAATGGAAGAGGCACACAATGCACCCTATGCAATGCACCCAGGGATGACAAAGATGTATCACAACTTAAGGTCTCATTACTGGTGGCCAAGAATGAAGAAAAACATAGCAGAATATGTTTCCAAATGCTTAACATGTCAGCAGATTAAGATAGAACACCAGGCACCAGTTGGTAAACTACATCCTTTACCAGTGCCAGAATGGAAATGGGAAAAGATAATGATGGATTTTGTTTATGGATTGCCTAGAACTCCACGGAAAAATGATGCAATATGGGTAATTATTAATAGGTTAACAAAGTCAACACATTTTCTACCTATCAAATGGGGGTGTACACTTGAGAGTTTTGCCAAATTATATATGAATGAGATAGTCAGATTGCATGGCATTCCAGTATCCATTGTGTCTGGTAGAGATCCATGGTTTACTTCACATTTTTGGGTGAGTTTACATAATGCATTGGGAACAAAATTGAATTTCAGTACTGCATTTCACCCATAGACTGATGGACAATCAGAGAGAACTATACAGACATTAGAAGAAATGCTTAGAGAATGTGCTATGGAATTCAAGGGAGCTTGGGATGAGTATGTAATATTGGTGGAGTTTGCATACAATAACCAATATCATAGCAGTATTCAGATGGCTCCATATGAGGCATTGTATGGCAGAAAGTGCAGAAGCCCTATCATCTGGGATGAAGAAGGTACACGTGTATGAGAAGGACCAGAGATAGTACAAGATACAGTGGATAAAATCAAGGTTGTCAAGATTAAGCTAAAGGCAGCATAGGACAGATAGAAAAGTTATGCTGATCAACATAGAAGGGAGATGGAATACGAGTTGGGTAAAAAGGTATTTCTACGAGTATCTCCATGGAAAAGAGTAATCCGATTTGGCAAGAAAGGTAAATTAAGCCCAAGATACATAGGGCCTTATGAAATTCTTGAGAAGGTTGGTCCACTGGCATACAAATTGGCTTTACCACTAGATATGACTCAGATTCATAATGTGTTTCATGTGAGCATGCTTAGAAAATAAAGGTCAGATCCTACACATGTACTCCAAGATCAAGCCATTGAGATTGCAAATGACATGAGTTATGTTGAAGAACCAGTGGAAATCATCGGATACAAGACTAAACGGTTGAGAAACTGAGAAATACCTTTAGTTAAGGTATTATGGAGAAATAATTCACGAGAAGAGGCAACATGGGAAACAGAAGAAACTATGGAAAAACAATATCCACACCTATTTCCAGGTATTAAATTTCGAGGATGAAATTTTAAAATGAGGGGAGAATTGTAACATCCTTGACTTTTCCCATATGCATTTCCACACCATCTCATTTGTACATATACATTTTGCATATATATCACTTGAACACATGCATAATATACATTTTTATTTAAATATATTCATGACATACAATTAGTTTATTTTCAAATATTTTACAATTATATAGAAATGCATATATTTGTTTTATAATATAGATGAAAATGACATGAAATTAATATTTAAGTGAATAAAAAGACTAGATTGAATTAATAAAAATTTAACATGATTAATTTAATTAAATTAAAATAAGTAATTAAATTATATATTTATTTATTATTGGTTAGTAAAATTGGGTAAATGTATATATATGTATACATGAATATATGTATATGTATGTATGTATGTATGATGATAATAAAAATAAAAATAATAATAAAAATTAAAAAAAAAAGAAAGCATAAAGCAAAAGAAAAAAAAAAGAAAAAAAAAGGGTTGGACGACAAAGAAAAAGAGAAACAAATGGGGTAGGTGGCATTTAACCTATTAGGCTCCATTATCTTCCTTTTTCTTTCCTTATCTTCTTCTTCTTCTTTGCTTCATTTCTTCAACCTATTTTCTCTCAAGTTCCAACCACAAATTCTTCCATGTTTTACTTGGTTTTTGAGGCAAATTTATCTCTTGAAATTTTGTTCTTGGTTAGTAATAAATTCTTATTGCTATAAGGTTGATTTGAGTTGTTAAGGTTCATTAATAGGCACTGATATGAACCCCAATTTTGATATCCATAGAAATTGATTCTGGAAATTCTTAAAACACAACAGTTGTTCTTATATGTCTTAGATTTATGGATATGTAAATAGTTTTACAAGATGTGGTGTATAGAATGAGATATCCTCTTCGTACTGAAACTGGTTGGATGTGAACCTTAAGTAAGTTAGCTACTGTCTTTATTAGTTTTGGGTATGTTAAAACCAATATTTGAAGTACCTCAAAAAGTAAAAATTTTAGATATATGTGTTATGGATCTGTATACCAAATTTCAGGTTCATAGGTCTTGTAATTTTTGAGTTATGGTGAATGGAACTATTACTATTCCATGATCTGAATTGCCTACTGAGTGCATTTGTATAGGTCCCGAAACTTGTTTAATTATTTTGAGCTTCTTAAAGGTCGATTCTGTAAATTCTCAAAGTATAAAAGTTATAGGTATATGTATTAGATAACTTTTGGTACTAATTGCAGCTTAATATGTTATGTATAGGATAAGTTATGGCCTTTGGAAGTTATACTGGTCCGGTAGCCAATTCTATTCTGGACCAGTAAAATGTTTGTTATAATTTGAAGACCTTAGAGACATAATTGATAAAAGTTGTAAACATTAAAAATGTTCCATATGAACCCATATACGTGTCTGTAAATGTTTATTTAAATGACGTATATATCATAAGTTATGATGAACCCAAATGAGTACCCTGAAACTGCCTAAGGGTAGAAAATAGGGCAGAAATCAGAACACGATTAGAAATTTCACCAAACATTGTACAGTGATCCAATTGGTCTGAAATTTTAATATGTTATATATAAATATGTTAATTTTAATTAGGAACAAGAATCAGATTAATTGGTCAAATACCTAAAAGTTATAGTCAAAACAGTCCCATGAGGTCATACTGCCTCATAGGAAAAATTTTAATTATTGATATGAATAATGTATATTAATTTGTTTAAGCCAAATTAAGTTTCTCTAGTCATAAATTAACCAATTATATTTCAATATTAGGCTGAAGACAAATTGGAGATATACAAAAAGGTGGTAGACAATAAGTTAAGGGTTGGAATCAAAGAAAAAATGTGAGTCTAATTATCAATTGAATTCTTTAGTGCATATGAATGTTGCTTGCTATGTGATTGTGATGATTTTTCCTTGAAAATATGATGATGAATAATTTGTGACATTTGTGGTACATATAAGTTTGTGTAGTTGTGGTATATATGAGGTATATGTTTGATATAATATATATATACATGGTATATGTATAGTATATGCAAGGTATATGTGTTGACATATGAGTTATATATGTGGTATATGTATGATATATGTGTTGCATATGAAGTATATATGTGGTATATGTATGGTATATGTATTACATATGAAGTATATATGTGGTATATGTATGGTATATGTGTTAACATATGAGATATATATGTGGTATATGTATGGTATATGTGATAAGATACAATGGTTGATGAATATGTAAGCACAAGTGCATATGAAATGCTTAGTGCTTTAGAACTCATTTGATGGTTATTTTCACTGAGTCACAACTCACCAAATTGCATCATTTTTTAGGTAGAGAAGATTAATAGTTCATATTAAGGTGCATATAAAAGTCATGGATCAAAAGTCACCGGCCGAGCCTCATCACTCTCTCTCCTTGCATTCCACATAAGCATAAGAACATATCATTTATATTTGGGGATTGAATACTTGCAAATTTACTAAATTTTAAACGTAATGTTTAATTTATTAATATATGTGATGTTATAGGCTATAATTAAAGCTTCCATATTAATAGTGAAATTATTGTTGATAATATGAGATGAGTTTAAAAAAAAAATTACTCTCGCTGTAAACATGAGTTTTATTTTATTCTTGTTTCATATGTGATAATTTAATATAAAAACAACATGTACGATATATAGATGTATAAGGTGTTAGGTGTTACAGGTTTTCCATATGCATATTATATTCATTGTCTTGCTCATAGACTTCAATTAGCATTGGTTGTACCATCTAGAGAAGTAACTGAAGTTCATAATTTCTTCAATCTTTTGTCTTTTATCATTAATATTGTTAGCGCCTCTTCTAAAAGACAAGATAAACTAAGGATTGCTCAAGTTGCTAATATTGCAAAGATGATGAAACTAAAGAAGCTGAGACTGGAACTAGAAAAAATCAAGTTAGTAGTCTCCAAAGACCTTGAGATACTAGGTAGAGCTCTCATTCAAGTTCTGTTTGTAGTTTGATTAATATGTATGATCCAACTTGCACTATTCTTAAGAATTTCATTAAAGATGGAAATTATTCTCAACGTGGAGATGCAGATAGTGCTATGAATTATATGACATCTTATGATTTTGTGTTCATTTTACATCACATGAGGAATATTTTATTACTCTCTAATGATCTTTGTCAAGCTTTGCAGAAAAAGAATCAGGATATTTTGAATGCTCTTGATTTAGTTTATACTACAAAAAGATTGATTCAAAACATGAAGGAGTTTGGATGGAAAATTTTTATTGAAAAAGTGAAATTATTTTGTGACAAACATGAAGTAAATATTCCAAATATGGATGCTCTTTTTTCCATTCGTTGGGGTAGGTCTCGTTTTAAGGAAACCAATATTTCCAATTGGTCACCATTATTAGTATAACTTATTTATTAGCATAATAGATACACGGTTGTAGGAGTTGAATAATAGATTCAATGACAATGCAATGGAATTGCTTGTTCTTAGTGCTGCTCTAGATCCGAATGATAATTATAAATTGTTCAGTGTGGAAAGTATATGCAATCTTGCAGATAAGTTTTATCCTACAGATTTCACAGAATAAGAAAATTTATATTTGAAGATTCAATTGCAACATTACTAGTTAGATATTCCTCAATATGTTGAATTGAAGAATTTGTCTACCCTTTTCTAAATTATGCCAAAGATTAGCGAACACAAGTGTTGAACCTTGAGGGGTATTTCTATCATTTTGATGCTAACAAATAAAATAACAATAATGTATTTAACATACTTATTTTCTAAGTTTATTTAACAGGGTATGGAATATGATACAAGAATGGAGAATGGAAGACTAACTTTCAAAAGACAAAAATTGAAGAAATAACATATTTACACCCGTGACTTTTTATGTCATGCTCGTGATGTAGCTTAGCGCCAACTACCCAACATTTAAAGTTCACGGCCATAAAGGATCATAGCAACCGTGAATGATCATATCAGTCACACCCGTGAAAGAAAGTCACGTCCATGAGAAAACATGTCAAATTCCTCCAGAGAGCTTCACTGCCAGAGTCACCACTTGGACCGCGACTTGGAAGGAAATTCACGCCCATGAAAGAATAATGTCACGCATGTGATCAAACATTTCAAATCCTTCCAGAATGCTTCACGGCCAGAGTCACCGCTCAAGTCACGACTTGGAAGAACATTCACGACCGTGACACACATTTTTAAGATCGTGAAAGAGGAAAGAGAAACATGTCAGACACGAAATTAAGAGTTGGTGCAACGACTATTTTCGTATTAAATGCAACCAAACGACTATAATTTGCCATGGAAGTATAAATTCAAGTCATTTATGAATCCAGAACAAGAGAATAACAATTACTTTGAATCAAAATCTTGTTGTAGCCATTTGTGCATTTATCACTTTCAAACAAACATTAATTTTCTGTAAAAATCTTTTTGCTCATTATTTTCTGAGCATTATAGATTTGTGAGTGTTTCTCTTTGTAATCTACTACTCAAGTGAGTTTGAGTATATTGGGTTAAGAATATAACACTTGTAAGGGCTATTTGTGTGAGCCATTAAAATACAAGGAATTGGTTTATTGTGTGAGCCATTAAAACACAAGGGATTTTTGAGTTAGGTGTGATCCATTGTTAGAAACACCATAGTTGGGAGTGAGCTTGTAAAACTCCATTATAACACTTTGTGTATTAGTGAAACTCCCAATTGAGATTGGGGAGAGAAGTAGGGTTTGTTAACACTTGAACCTCTATAAAATTTCCTGTGTGATATCTTCCTATCCCTACTCTACTTAACTTTTCTTTCCGCACTTAAAAGTTAAAAATTTTTAATATCCAATTCAACCCCCCTTCTTGGTTCAATATCTGGGCAACAGTTGGTATTAGAGCTTAGTCTAACATCGAAGCCTAAACAATGCTAGCAAAGATCAAGAAATGGCCAATGATGGATTCCAAAGTCTCAAGCCTTCCTTTGATGGAGGAAATTATGCTTGAAAGTTCTGGATGGAGACATATCTAGATAGTGAAGGAATTGAAGTTTGGAATAGTGTTTGGAAAGAATGGACACCACCAACTAGAAGAAGAGTTAATGGTGAAAAAGAAATCATGTCAAGAGATGATTGGACAGAGCCTCAAAGAGGAGCAAATTTCAAAAACAAGAAGGCAATGACAATTCTCTTAAGCTCATTATCAATTGAAGAATGTGGCAGAATACAACACTGCCCAACTTCACATAGCATGTGGAAACTATTGGAAGACTTTCATGAAGGAACAAAGCAAGTTAAATCCAAGAAGATTCAACTTCTTACTTCAAAGTATGAACTCTTCAAGATGAAATCCAATGAGTCAATCACCGATATGACGAATTGTCTTCTAGCCATCATAAATGGCATGAGAATGCTTGGGAAACACTTGAGCTTGGAAGATGTAAATAACAAAATTCTGAGAAGTCTTCCTCTCAAGGATTACGGTTCAAGAGTTGCTGGTATAGAAGAGGCCAATGAAGACATGAGTGTCTTGAATACTGATGTGCTTATTGGCAAACTTCTAACACATGAAATGGCAGTAAAAAGAGATAGAGAGCTTGAAGCCGAGCCAGAAAAAAGAAAAACTTTAGCACTAAAAGCCTCTACCTTAAAATCTCAAGAAGAAGTTAAAGATGATAAAGAAAAGAGTGATGATGCAAATGAGGACATTGCTATGCTCACAAGAAAGCTGAAAAGAATAATTGGGAAGAGAATGGGCAACTCTAGAAAATTCAAGCAAAAAAATCTCAAATAGGCCTTAAAATGACTCTCAAATGAGTAAAGAGGAGGTAAAGTGCTATGAATGTGGGAAGAAAGGATATATTAAACCGGAATGTCCAAGGCTCAAGAAGCACAAGAGCAAATACCAAAGAGACAATGGGGTGAAGGGCCACAAAGCTACATGGGATGATGAAAGCTCTTCAAGCGAAAAAGATGACAAAGAAAGTGAAGAGGTCAACCTATGCTTCATGGCTATAGAGGATCACGTCTCGGATAAGGTAGGATCACTTCACTCATACTCGTTCAATAATGATAGTAGTGATAATGATAGTAATAGTGAAGATGATATGAGCAAAGCCTAATAGAAGTATTGAATCTAAAATTAGAGAAATATAGAAGTAAATTCAATACTTATAAAAATAACATTTGTAGTTTTAAAATCAAAATTAATGTTTTAAAAAATGAGAAATTTGAGCTTAAATCATGTAATGAATCTCTTCAAAAATCATTAGATGAGTACTCTTCAAGACCCTCAACTAAATCCTTGCTTAAAGAAAACAATATTTTGAAAAATGAAGTTGAGGAACTTAGAAACTCCATTTCAAAATTTCACAAGGGAAATGAGAGTTTAGATACTCTCATTATGTCTCAAAGACCACCCTTAATTAGACATAGTCTAGGATTTAAGGGTACATCATCTTCATCTCACAAGACTACTTTTGTTAAATCAAGTGAACCCCACATCTCCATATTTGCTGTAACAGCCCCAAGGGCTAAGTGCACAACATGCACTAAACCTTCTATGCATAAGAGGATTGATCAAGGGTTGGTGAGCCTAAGAAGGAAACCTCAGAAGGCTAATCATGCCTTTATGTATAAGAAGCATGCACCTAGAAAAGCACAAAGTCATCATGCTTGTGCATGCCATTGCTCTCAAACTCTACCTAATGGAAAAATGGCATTCAAAAGCATTGTAAGACCAAAAAGCATATTTAGAGCTAAACAATGTAATTATTGTATGAAATTTGGTCACATAAATAAATATTGCTGGATAAGGAAGACTTATTGGGAACCTTCATGCGCTAACCCCCAAGGACCCAAGCTCCTTTGGGTACCTAAAAACAATACTTGAATTGTAATTCTATAGGTATGCCTCAAGTCCATAATAAACAAAAATGCTTGGCTAGTAGATAGTGGATGTGGATGCTCAAGGCATATGACCGAAGACAAAGAACTTTTCAATGAAATCAAAAATATTGATGGAGGTAAAGTAAGCTTTGGAAACAATGCTAAGGGTAAGTTAATTGGCATTGGCTCTATTGATGATAATGGTACTACTTTCATTAAAGATGTCTTACTTGTTGATAGTTTGAAACATAACTTGTTAAGTGTAAGTCAATTATGTGATAAGGGAAACCAAGTAATATTTACTTCCAATGAATGTCTTGTAACCTCTATCAATGGCCAAGAGATATTTAAAGGAAGTAGAGATGTAAATGCCTGCATAATGGACTTACACAAAATATCTAACCTTTCCTCTAAGTGTCTTGTGACTACTAGTGATGAATCTTGGTTGTGGCATAGAACGCTTGGTCATGCAAACATGAGCTAATTCAAAGCCTCAGAAAAGGAGAGCTGGAAAAGGGACTACCAAAAGTCAAATTTGAAAAGGACAATACATGTGAACCTTGCCAAAGAGGAAAACAATACAAGTCATCCTTCAAATCCAAAAACATTGTAAGTACCTCAAAACCTCTATAACTCCTGCATCTAGATCTTTCTGGACCTACTAGGATTGTAAGCTTAGGAGGTAAATACTATGCCTTTGTCATCGGCGATGTCTACTCTAGATTTACTTGGGTAATTTTCTTAACTCAAAATAGTGATGCTTTTGAAACTTTCAAAAACTTTGCTAAAAGAGTTCAAAATGAAAAAGGATATTGTATTTCAAAGATAAGAAGTGATCATGGCAAAGAATTTGAAAATGAAAACTTTGAAAATTTTTGTCTAGAACATGGCATTTCACAGAATTTTTCCTTTCCTAGGACACCTTAACAAAATGGGGTGGTCGAAAGGAAAAAATTGAACTTTAATTGAAATGGCTCGAACAATGCTCAATGAGTATGGTTTACCAACTTACTTTTGGGCCGAAGCCACAAATACTGCATGTTATATTTCAAATCGAGTTTTCAAAAGACCTCTCTTAAACAAAACTTCATTTGAGCTATGGAAAGGAAGAAAGCCCATGATATCATATTTTAGAGTATTTGGATGCAAGTGTTTCATATTGAATACCATGGACAACCTTGGAAAATTTGCCTCTAAATTTGATGAGGTTATATTTTTAGGATACTCCACCACAAGCAAAGCTTATAGAGTCATTAATAAAAAGTCATTAGCTGTTTTAGAATCTATTCATGTTGTTTTTTATGAATCTAGTAAGCTTGATCTTATGAAAGGTAGTGTTCTTGAAGATGTTGTAGGTATAATAGAAAGACTTGATCTTGAAAATGAAAGAGAAGAAAATTATCAAGAAAATTGATATCAAGATGACTCTCTACCTCCAACTCAAGAGGAAAACAAGCAAGAGCTCCCAAATGAATAGAGATTGACAAAAGATCACCCCAAGGAGAAAATCATTGGTGATCCTACAAAGGGAGTAAGTACTAGATCTCATCTCAAACCTTTAGACTCTAATCTTGCCTTTGTCTCTCAAATTGAGCCAAAAAATATTGATGAGGCCCTTAATGATGAAAGTTGGGTGATTGCTATGCAAGAGGAACTCAACCAATTTGAGAGAAGTAAGGTATGGACCTTAGTTCCTAGTCCTAAGGAGCATCAAATCATTGGAAGGAAATGGGTATTTAGAAATAAACTAGATGAGCAAGGTTCAATAACTAGGAATAAGGCTAGGTTAGTTGTAAAAGGATATAATCAGGACGAAGGAATAAATTATTATGAGACTTATGCTCTTGTAGCTAGATTAGAAGCCATAAGAATACTTTTAGCATATGTATGCCATATGAATTTCAAACTCTTTCAAATGGATGTCAAAAGTGCTTTTTTAAATGGAGAAGAAGAAGTTTATGTAGAACAACCACCAGGTTTTGGAAGCCATAATTTGCCTAACCATGTATTTAAACTTTCAAAAGCTTTATATGGTTTGAAACAAGCCCTAAGAGTTTGGTATGAAAGACTAAGTTTTTTTCTTTTAGAAAATAATTTTACAAAGGAAAATGTTGACACTACTTTATTTATTAGAAAGCATAAGCATGATATTCTAATTGTTCAAATTTATGTTGATGACATCATATTTGGGTTTACTAATGAATTGCTTTGCCAAGAATTTGCTAAGTGTATGACTAGGGAATTCGAAATGAGCATGATGGGTGAGCTCAAGTTCTTACTCGGTCTACAAATAAAACAAGGCAATGAGGGCATATTCATTAACCAATC
Source organism: Triadica sebifera (assembly GCA_023653625.1). Lineage (NCBI taxonomy): Eukaryota > Viridiplantae > Streptophyta > Magnoliopsida > Malpighiales > Euphorbiaceae > Triadica > Triadica sebifera. The sequence continues at coordinate 20,574,846 of CM042898.1, read as the reverse complement.
CAAATATGCCAAAGACTTAATTAAGAAATTTGGAATGGAAGGATGCAAAAATGCCAAGACTCCAATAAGCACATCAACAAAATTGGAGAAGGATGAAAAGGGTAAGAGCATTAATGAAAAGCTCTATAGAGTTATGATCGGATCACTCTTATATCTTACTGCCTCTAGACCCGATATAATGTATAATGTATGCTTATGTGCTTGCTTTCAATCATGTCCTAAAGAATCACATTTGAATGCTATGAAAATAATTTTAAAATATTTACATGGCTCATTGCATCTAGGTTTATGGTATCCTAGAAATTCATCCTTTCACATTATAGGATATTCAGATGCTGATTATGTTGGAAGTCTCTTGGATAGAAAGAGTACTTTAGGTACTTGTCACTTTATTGGTGAATGCTTAGTTTCTTGGTTTAGCAAGAAACAAGTTTCAGTTGCTCTTTCCATCACTGAAGCGGAGTATATAGCTGCAGGATGTTGTTGTACACAAATCCTTTGGATGAAACAACAACTTAAGGATTATGGTCATAGTATGGACCATATACCTATTAGATGTGACAATACAAGTGCTATAAATCTATCTAAGAATCCCATTCAACACTCTAGAAGTAAGCATATTGACATAAAGCATCATTTTATTAGAGATCATGTTCAATATGGAGATGTTGTATTGGAATTTATAAACACAGACAATCAATTGGAAAATATCTTCACTAAGTCTCTAAATGAAGAAAGATTTAACTTCATAAGAAGAGAGATTGGTATGATCGATGGATTAACTTTATGATTGCCAAATTTGTCGAACCTTGATTATTAATCTTGTGTTATTGTCTCATTTTTTAAGGTATGAAGTGGCTAACTTGATAGAAATATATGTTATGGGGGATAGAAGCACCTTATAAATTCTTTGGTCTTGTTTTAAAATTAGTTTTATTTAATAAGGATTTTAGGCAGTTCACGCCCGTAACATATATTCACGGTCGTGATCATGATCGCCAAAAGCTCCAGTAGCTTTCATGCCTTGCTTCACGACATGCTTCACAGTTGAAGGAAGTGAAGACTATGTTTCACGCCCATAACCTTTTTCAGTCACTCATGTGAAACTCTTTGTTCACGACTGTGACACTTATTCGCGACCATGAACATTTCCACCAAATACTTACAGAAGCATTCACATTTTGTCTCACGATCACAAGTAGTGAAGATTGTATTTCACAACCATGACTCATTTGTCACCACCGTGAAATTTCATCATGCACGATCGAGACCATTAAATGTCACAACCGTGAATCATTTCATATTTTTCATCACGGGTAGAGCCCCTCTTCAGCAAACCGTGAACACGACATTTCAAGCCCGTGACTTAGACTTCACGCCTATGAAGATGTCAGCTATAAAACATTTTCTACCATTATTTCTCTTATTTCTAACTCTTCAACTTCTCTCATTTATCACCATTCAATACCATTTCATAGATTCTGGCCCCCTAGTAACATTCTCCATCTATAAATACCTTCAAAAACTATTTCAATCATCAGAAATCAAAAATCACTAGGTATTATTCAAACATCCTATCAGATTTTTTCTCTTTTGAAGAATCAATTTCATAACCAAAAATGGAACCCGACTCCTCCAAAGGCACCAGAAAGAAGTCTCATGCTCCAAGAAGGTACATAGACTACCTTCTCAATATCATTCTAGAGCATTGTCATCTAAGGTACTCAGTTCTCAAGAAAAGACCACTCATTTCCTCTCGATCATTTGAGTGGCACACTGTTAGGACCCTTGGTCTCGAGACAAGAATGAAGGAACAACTCTAGACTTGTCATCTAAAATATTTTGTTGATTTACATCAACCAACGCTAAGGGAACCTAACCTTGAGTTCCTTAGCACCCTACAAGTCTCTCCCACCGGCACTGTGAAATTTTAACTCTGCAAACATCCAAACATCCTCACTGCAACAGAATTTGGTGACATGTTCAACCTTCCATATGATGGTATACTTAATGAAAGTGAGATGAAGTTCTATGCCACTCAGGCATGGACTCATTTCGGACTAGACTGCAGTTGGGACATCAAGAAGACGAAGAGTACCTACCTTCGATCACTAGTGCACAAGTACTTGCATAAGTTTCTGACCTATAGCATTTTTGCAAGAGGGGACATCAACGGATCAATTCGGAAATTCGAGCTCTTTCTCTTGGAGATGGCCTAAAGAGGCCTAACAGTGGTTTTATCTCGATGGTTTGCAAACCATCTACTATCTATTGCCACGAAGCCCTCCGGAGACATTTTGATTGGTTGGTACGTGACTCACCTTGCTATAAAGCCGATCTCTAGGATGTGCTGGTAGGAGCACCACTTCAACTTCATACCAGCACATCCTAGAGACCGGGTAGACGTCGAGTCTTTTATCAAGATGGGAGCGGCAGTTCGTATAGTTCATGAGAATAACATCTACTACCGCTTTACTAACACAATTGGTGAGATTGTTTGTGAAGACAACGATTCAGATGACTTCAAAGCTGGCCTCCAAGGAATCCAGCAACGAAAAAGAGTTCGAGTCAAGATGGCGACCACAGAGGTTGAGTTGGAAATTAGACAATTCTCGGCCTCCACACCAAACTTGGCTTAGCAGGTGGCTAACCTATTGGCACCTCGTTTTGACCAATTGCAGGCTTCGATTGATGAGAGGTTAGAGAACCTCAAAGATTTCATGGAGTCTCGCATAAAGAGCCTCAAGGCGGAAGTAGCTCACCTTAGAGATGGGATGTCTGGCTCCAAATCTAGGTAGATATTTTTTCTGCTTGTTAGTTTCTAGTATTTCTAATGTAGGACTTTAAGTTACTTTTCAAAAACTTTGTACTTTTCCATTTGATATTAATATAATTGCATTAGTTTTTCCTTATAATTTATTTCTTATGTTCTTTTTGTTAATGACAAAAGGGGGAGAATCTAGCAATATTCAAGTAGTTATACTTTGAATACTAGCAATTTAATTGAATTAAATGAATATGCTTGATATACTTTGAATATACCTTAAATATACTTTGCATATACTTAACTAGTTAAAAGCAAAAAACTTGATATACTTTGAATATACCTTAAATATACTTTGCATATTATTAACTAGTTATAAGTAAATATTTGGTATACATTGGATATACTTTGCATATACCTTACATATACCTAAACTAGGAAGCAAACATCCATGCTACACTTCATCATTCTTAAAAATTCTTGCATTTTAGTAATTTTTTATCTTAAGCATCTTTTGAGGGGGAGACTTCTCAAAAGCACATATTGCTAGATTATTTGTCACCATTAAAAAGGGGGAGATTGTTGAACCTTGAGGGGTATTTTCGTCATTTTGATGCTAACAAATAAAATAGCAATAATGTGTTTAACATACTTATTTTCTAAGTTTATTGAACATGGTATGAAATATGATGCAAAAATGGAGAATGGAAGACTAACTTTAAAAAGATAAAAATTGAAGAAATAACATGTTCGCGCCTGTGACTTTTTATGTCACGCATGTGATGTAGCTTAGCGCTAACTACCCAACATTTAAAATTCACATCCATGAAGGATCATAGCAACCGTGAATGATCATATCAGTCACGTCTGTGAGAAAACATGTCAAATTCCTCCAGAGAGCTTCATGGCCAGAGTCACCACTTGGACCACGACTTGGAAGGAAATTCACGCCCATGAAAGAATAATGTCACGCCTATGATCAAACACTTCAAATCCTTCCAGAATGCTTCACGGACAGAGTCACCACTCGAGTTACAGCTTGAAAGAACATTCACGACTGTGACACACATTTTCACAACCGTGAAAGTGGAAAGAGAAACATGTCAGACGCAAAATTAAGAGTTGGTGCAACGACTATTTTTGCATTAAATGCAACCAAACGACTATAATTCACTATGGAAGTATAAATGCAAGTAATTTATGAATCCAGAACGAGAGAATAGCAATTAATTCGAATCAAAATCTTGTTATAGCCATTTGTGCATTTATCACTTTCAAACAAATATTAATTCTCTGTAAAAATCTTTTTGCTTATTATTTTCTAAGCATTACAGATTTGTGAGTTTTTCTCTTTGTAATCTACTACTCAAGTGAGTTTGGGTATATTGGGTTAAGAGTATAACACTTGTAAGGGTTATTTGTGTGAGCCATTAAAACACAAGGAATTGGTTTATTGTGTGAGCCATTAAAACACAAGGGATTTTCTGGGTTAGGTGTGATCTATTGTTAGAAACACCATAGTTGGGAGTGAGCTTGTAAAACTCCATTGTAATACTTTATGTGTTAGTGAAACTCCCAATTGAGATTGAAGAGAGGAGTACGGTTTGTTAACACCTGAACCTTTATAAAATTTCCTATGTGATATTTTCCTATCCCTACTTTAATTAACTTTTCTTTTCGCACTTAAAAGTTAAGAATTTTTAATATCTAATTCAACCCCCCCTCCTTCTTGGTTCAATATCTAAGCAACAACAAGAAAAGCTATAATTTATCCTTTGATTAATAAGTTGATTCACCTCATTTTGACTTTTTCTGTTTCTGTTGCAACAATTGAGTGCTCATTTTCAGCAATGAATATTGTGAAGACAAAACTCCAAAACAAAATGGAAGATGATTATCTCAAAGATTATTTAGTCACATATGTAGAGAAAGAGATTGCTAAAAAATTTAGTATAAATTCAATTATTGATGAATTTTATGATATGAGAAGGTGACGTATAAAGTTTTATGATTAGACTTATTTGCTTTTGTATCAATTAATTTTTATTATAAATAACTTTTTTTGTTATAGTTTTGAATGGAAAAAATATATAAATAGTTGATTTTATATATTATTTTAATAATTTGTGTAATATTTTATCCCCATTAAAACCATCATTGCTTCATCCCTAATTGTTGATCTCTGTGGCAAGAGTCTAAGACCAAATTTTTACTATTATCACACTATATGACTATATGGACTAGCAATTTGGTATTAATGATAAATAATGCATATCATTAAATAGAAAACAATAATCTAAACGTAGCATGATATAAAAGTTTTCTATGGCTTCCAACTAAAAGTAAATTTACATATAAATGTCTGATTATAATTATTTCAACCTCGAATCAAAATTGTTGCTGGTGCAAATTACAGGTGGTGTCTATTCAGGTTACCCATGCTCCTGTTGAACTAAAGGTGTTAAATTTAAAAAAAATGGGAGAGAAATACAAGAAAAATAAAAATTGGAAACTAGCCATATGGTCGTCCAATTTGTTTCTAGGTAAGAATTTTAGTTATTTTAGTCTTTTTTATGGAAGTTTCTTGCTCGATAAAACCAAATTAATAAATTTATTCATAAGTGATAATCATTATAATAAAAATTAATCACGATTTTTTAATGGAGAGTAAAATATTTATTAACAATTTTTTTCCTTTGGAAAAAAAAAAACAAAATCACAATATGATTAGATATGTAACAAAAAATTACAACACTTATAAAAAACTCAAATTTGATTAAGCAAAAATGGACAATAATTTTGATCATTGAACTTTTAGTTGTGAATCTAATTACTGACATAAAGGTCATAAGCCACTACAAGAAAATGTCAAAATAGCAACATCGTGATTGGCATAGCTAATTAGCGACACCATAGCGACAATCGGTGACTTGATAAAAAATTACGAAACTCACGATGCGTTTAGTGACATTTGAGTGACCCCTCACAACAAATTATGTTAGCGACACTACAATGGCGTCGCTATTTATGGCGCTAAAAAATGGTGGGTGATATAGCGACACTACAATGGCGTCGCTATTTATGTATAAAATTAGCATTTTTGTCATGCATAGATGTCTCAATTTTCATCCTGTGATATTGAACTAGAAAATCTATAGGATTTTGACCATCTGCTGAAGACCGAGTGCGGAGAGATTGAGGTGAAGTAGCAAAGGAGAAAATGATTTTACTAAAATGAAAACCAAAGTTTGGATGTTTCATAATTCATGGTTATTAATTGAGAATGATTCATTTTTTAGTCACTAAAAGTAAAAGCTATATGATTCTGCAAAACAAGTTTTTATTTTTTTTAAAAGAAAAAAAAATAGAAACCAATGAACTCTAAGGACACCGAACATATCCAAAAATAACAATTACTCAATTAAAAACAAAATCTTGTTAAAAAAGAAAGAAGTAAGAGTAAAATCCAAAGCATGGAAAGAATTAATTATACCTCGATGGGCTAAGTGCTATTAAATGGTGCATATTTTCAATCGGTTTGCACATTTTAACTCTACTGAACTGCCTAGACGACATAAGAAGCAAGGACATGAGAGCAATAAATTACCAGAGAGAAATTATTTGGGTCCTATTAGAATGAAAAGTGTTGTAGATAAGGCATGTTGTATCTGCAATGATTCTCTTCTAGAAAACTCTTCTAGGTTTACACAGCTTGAATATATACTCTGTTTTCTAACCACTGCCCAAAACTTTTGTGGTATTAGTATAGCTTTAGCTGCATATTCTGTATTGATTTTAGCAATGAATCCAAAAAAAGTTGAACAGATCTCGGAATGTTTCATCAAACCCAAATACATATCAGAAGAGGCAAAGCCTTCTGTGTATTTGACACCAGGTGATCTTGCTATGATTAGTGTTCATTACATACAAAAGGGTCTTCTTTTTTCCAAGCCATCCACTGATAATCAGCAAGATTTCAACATCATTGGTTTCCTGGATAAGCTCAAGCACTCCCTCTCTCTCACTCTTGTCCATTTCTACCCACTAGCTGGCCGCCTTGCTACTTCAAAGACTGAAGATCCTGTTTCTTATGTCATTTATGTGGACTGCGTTAACAGCCCGGGAGCTGGATTCATTTATGCTGCTACTGCTGATTTAACTATCTCTGGTGTACTTTCTCCCACTTACGCGCCATTGGTTGTTCAATCTTTCTTTGACCATGAAAGAGCTCTTAATCTATCTAAGGAAAATATCTAGATTTTTATAGCCTATGTGTCAAAGTATTGATTAATTTTGTCTTCTTCCTCTTAATTACTCATCCTTCTTCCTTATCCTAACATCTAGAATACTCTATTCTCTGAACCATCCACATTTTTCCCTTGGATAGCCATAACCAAACCTTGTTCTAAGAAGAGAAAGTGAGAAAAAGAGAGAAAGCCATGGGAAATTCCATTTTCATGCTTAAGAAAGCTTAAAAGAGTAAGAAGAAAGAGAGATATTAGGTTTATAAAGTTTTAATAATCTGTTTATGAACTTTAGGAACTCAAAGTGACAAGGATTTAGCTCAAAGGAGCAAAGAAAAAGAGAAAGAGAAGTAAAGATAAAGAGAAGAGAAAAAGAGAGGTTTGTGCATAACCTAAGGCAATAGCCTATTTTATTTTTTTTTATTTGCATAATTTAATTATTTGGCATGTTGATGATTCTGAATTGATATTATTTTGTGATGAAAATCTTAGGGATGCATGTTTGCTAGACTTATGATTTAATTTGGTAAAAATTGAATGTGATTATCTTGTATGTTCCTAGATGGAAATTGATGAGCAATGTTCCCTTAAACTGTTATAACTTAATATCTGGAACTCGGTTTTGTATATTCTTTATTGGGTTTGAAAGATACGACATAGGTCTATAACTTTCATTCAGACCATAAAACTTGAATATGTCTGTAATTATCCAGAATAATTCATAAATCTCGGATATAAAATCTGTCTAGAAATTCTAGGCAAAATTGTTAATAATGAGCAGTAAGTACTTAAACTGTAAAAAATTGAGTTCTAGAGCTTGGATTTGTGTGTTATTTTTTTTTTCGAAAGCTAAGACATAGGGCTACAATTACTATTTAGACCATAATATCTGACTATGTCTGTAAATATCCAGAAAAATTCATAAAACATAGACTTAGAATCTATTTAGAAAATTCTGGGCAGAATTATGAGTGACCAGTTAGTGTTAATATTGTCATATATTTTGATACAGAACTCAGAATTAAGTGATTCAAGTTTAATATTAAAGATAAGACCCATATATAAATTTTGTATGAAGATCAAGTAACTAAATTCAGAACGTAATAGGACCAAAATTAAGGTCCAATACAGAGAACAGAATCTATTAGTGACAGGGCAGCATGTGAATTGAGGAATGAAATGAGTAAAATGATGAGAACTTTGTTATATTATGTAAATATTATTTTAATTGAGTGATTATGTGATTATTTTGAGATATTACATGTATTAAAAGTATGAAATTAATTTTTATGAATTTTAATGAAATTGTATAAGCCCTAGAACACCTAACTAGAACCAACTTAGGATAGTTTGGCATGCCAAATAGGGGGGGAGTATGATGAAAATGATTAAATCCATTAATGGTATGATTATTTATGCCAAATTTTGCAATGTTATCTACTCCGTGTTTGGCACTGTTATTTATGTCGGGTATGGAATTATTATCTACGCCGAATTTGGCACGGTTATCTATGCCAAGTTTGGCACGGTTATCTACGCCGGGTTTGGCACTTATATGCGCACATCATATTGCCCAAGTGGCACTCCTAAGTGCCTGGATGGCAACTCCGTTATCCTATTCAGTGGTTCATAGGTGTCTTGGGCATAAATGAAAACATAATTAAGGAAGTTATGGAACATAAAAGAATTATTGAAAATAAAAATGGAATAATGAATTGTGGCATGGATAAAAAGAAGATTTAGTGTTATACAATAAGGTGGTAATAAAATAAATAAGTATGAGATAATATAATATAATTTGATGTCTGTACATGCTAAAATACCATGATTTGCATGAGAATGATGATTTGATTATGTTAAACAAAATGAGATACAATAAATTGATGTTATGCATATTAGAATATTATGAAATGTATGTTTGCATGATTTGATTATAAATTGTTATATGACAATGCATGTGACATTAAAAATAGTTTATTGCCTTATCTATATGCACCACTAAGCCAAGAGCTTAGCGTGAGAGTTTTCTCACGCAGATTTAGTAAAGAATAAATAGAAGATAGTAGACAAAGCCAACAGTGACCTAATCCAGTAAGGCAGCTTGTTGCACACATCGTGGATTACACAACTTTTGTATATTATCATGTAAGTTTTATTTTTTAGTATTTGTAAAATAAACAGTATGTTTTGTAAAGAACATGTTACTATATAAAAAGGTAGTTTAACTTTTATGTTATATTTCTTTTATAAATGCAAGGTAAATAAATAGTGAATATTGGAAATGAAAAAAAATATGTACGAGTGATTTTGCTTTATATATAACTTATCTAATGATAATTTAATCTATGAAGTCAGTATAGGACACCCTCATTTGGACACGAGCTGCTGGGGTGAGGAGGTGTTACATAAAGTGTGTATTAAGTATACTTGTTATTTACTATTATGAAATGCTTGGTACTATATAAACTCATTTGATGGTTGTTCTCATTGAGTCGCAACTCACCAAATTGCATAATTTTTTCAGGTAGAGAAGGGTAGTAGTTCATATTGAGGTGCATATAAAATTCATGGATCAAAGGTCACCGGACAAGCCTCCTCACTCTCTCTCTCTCTCCTTGCATTCCACACAAGCATAATAGCATATCATTTATATTTGGGGATTGAATACTTGCATATGTAAAATTACACTGAATATGTTTTAGGATATATAAACGAATTCAACTTGTAAATTTACTAACTTTTAAACATAATATTTAATTTATTAATATATGTGATGTTATAGGCTATGATTAAAGCATTCGTATTGATTGTGAAATTATTGTTGATAATATGAGATGAGTTAAAAAAAATTACTCTCGCTGTAAACATGAATTTTATTTTATTCTTGTTCCATACATGATAACTTAATATAAAAACAACATATGCGGTATATAGATGTATAAATTGTTAGGTGTGACATCAGAGATCCAAACATGTACTCAGAAGATACCATTTGAGATTAGAGAAATCATTGGTAGGAATGACGTAAAGATAGAAATAGTGCCCACTGATCAGAATATTGTTGATCCTTTAACTAAGCAAATTCCCCAAAAGAAATATGATTATCATGTACTTACCTATGGAATTAAATACAAAGGCGATTGGCTTTAGTGAAAGTGGGAGCTTGTTAGGGGAGTGCTCTAAAGGCAATCATCTTTAGCACTTATTGTACAAATTTATTTGATTATATGAATTGATAAGTGATCTTAAATCAATTAATGAAGTCTTTGATACATAACATAATTATCCCTAGTCATAGGATTAATGACACGGGACATTATTAATCTAGACATACTAGCACATGTTACACTCCTTGATTGGATTGAGTAATAGATCTCATAATCTATAAACATGAGATGTTTAGAGTTAACATGTGGATGCTTGCTAAGTGTAGCTAGGTACATTGGATGACCAGCTATGAGACAATCATATGGATAATCTATTCAAATGTCCATGATAGTCTCATCATAAAAATGGTGCAAGTATCCTTAAACTTGAGGTACTCAAGGATATCTTGAATATTGATTATGTATTTTGACACTATTCCTTATTGCCTCAGGGAGGTTGCTCATAGGGTGGTGATTGGATACAGCTTGAGGTATTCGAGGGTAATTGGATAACGAACAAAGGATTCACTACTCCTGATAGAAGGAGTGCATACCCATGGCCTCTTGTCATGGTCATTACTCGAGAATCTCTGGGCAGAGTGAAAATATCATAAATATAGTCTTCAATGATATATCTAATAGAGTAATGAGCCTCAAGGATAAGAACTAACATTACTTAGACTAGACGTGATGTAGTCAGTCTAGTGGGAGTTGACACATGTCCATACTTTGAACCAAGTGGGGTATAGAATAATGAAAGGAATAATTGCACGAAAATTGTCTATGGAAAGGTTTGTAGTCAGACCACTGATTTTTCAGTCAATTGGGGGTCATGATGTTTTGCTAGATACCACTCATGACTTGCTTAAATTAATTGTTAATTTAAGTGGCCAATATAACCGGGAACCTAATGGGTCACACGTATTGAAGATATGGAGAATGAGTAAAATGGTATTGGATATGATTCAAAATATGAGAGAATTATTTCGGGATGGATCGCGATGAGATCACACAGGAAAAATCATTCGGGAGGGTTATGGGCCCATGTAAACTAGCGGGTCAGCTGGATTACCTAACGACAGCCTGCAACAGGCCCAGCGCGCTGCTAGCTCCCTTCGGTTGGCCAACGGGTGAATTTGGCCTTAATTAGGCCAATTACTATTCATTTATTTTTCTTTTCTCCATTTTTGACTTTTTCATCTTTTCTTTGAATTTGATTCAAATAGAAAAGACATCAAATGGCAGAAAATAGATATGAAATTCTTTTTTTTGTGAAAAAATATTTTTAAGACAACAAAATTCTCTCAAGAACACTTTCAAAGCTAACACTTTGAATTTGTTCAAACCATTTCTTTTGATAGTTTCTTTCTCATTCTTCACATGGATTATCATTAGAGATATCCTAGTATGGATTTTTGTGGTTTGATACAACCTAACAAAGTGAGGATTTGAATAATAAATAAGAAATTACAAGGTATAATTTCTAACCTTTATGTTTATATAAATTAGTTTTAATGGCACAAGTATGATCTTTCGTTTCGGATTTTGAAAATTTTATTTTTCCGCTGCATTTATGAATCTGATTCATTCTTCAAAACTGAACAATCAATCTAATGAAAGTTGACACACAGTCCATGCTCTGAGCCAAATGAGGTATAGATTGGTGAAATGATGAATTGTATGGTAATTTTCTATAGAATGGTTAAAAGTCATGATGTGTTGCTAGATACCACTCATGATCTGCTAAGTCAAGGGAAATTGATTAGAATTTCATTATGGGTCAAAAGTGTTTGACTCGTAGAATCATAATTGGATTTGGATTCCTCCCGAAACTTGAGCTACCAACATTACTGGAAAACCTATTAGGTCACACACATAGAAGGAATGAAGAAAATGTAAAATGGATTTTGAATAAGATCCAAGTGAGAGAGAAAGAGAATTGGGCTTTTTAAAAGAGTTATAAAAATGGATCAAATCCAATTTGGATTAGGATTACGAACTTGGTCAATATTGGGCCATATACCTTATGGAAAATGGCCCATTAAGGCTTTTCCTTTTCCAACCCTAAAAAGGATTAGAAAAAGTATAAATACTCCTTTTATGGGGTAAATTTCGCGGTTGCCCCATTAAGAAAAATAAGAGTTATTTTTATGCTCTCCCTTTTCTCTGTCATAAGATAATTTTTCATAGCACTTTGGACCTTTGTCACCTCATCTCCTTGGAGGTTTTCTTCTACTTTCTTCATGTGGATACTATTAGAGACAATCCTAGTTTTTGATTGTTGTGGTTTGCTACAACCAAACAAAGAAAGAAAAGCTCACAACTTGGAAGATCAAGAGTTGCAAACAAAGGTAATCAACTTCTCCATTAAATGGTTCGATTCGATTTTAAATTATATAGGGCATCCGTGGGTTTTGGGTTTAATTAAATTTTATTTTTCCACTTCCATATGCATGAGATGCATATTCAAAGCCCAAAAAACTGTTCTAGCATATGCCAACAAACTGGAAAGTTCATTAGTCATAGTGTCGAGACTTGTACCTTAATTAGATCTCTCAACCCATCTTCAAATCTTCGACACTTGTCAGTCTCTGTAGACACAATGCCGCCAGCATACTTACATAAATGCATGAAATCTCTCTTATATTCTTGTATTGACATGTCCCCCTACTTCAACATTAGAAATTCTCTCTTTTTATCATCTATATAAATAGGAGGAATGTATTACTCCTTGAAATTTTCTAGGAAAAACTCCCATGTCATGGGATCAAATGCCTCTGAGCTTTGTGACTTTGACCACCACTAATTACATGGTTGATCTTGCAATAAAAAAACTACATATTTGTACTTCTGCTTATCCGTGCAATGCAGTTGGTCAATGACTCTCTCAGTCATAAAAGGATCATCTTCCCTCTTTCCATGAAAATATGGTGCCCCTAACATTCGTAGCCTATCAAATTGTAGTACTGACGGGGCTGGCTATATCGCTCTTTGTAGCAAGTCTATCATATTTCTCATAAGCTATGTTTGTCCTGTATTAGTGGTTGATTGCCCACATGATGAGCTGGCATCGGATCTCGATGTTGTAGTTTGGTAATAACTTAGTTGTGATGAAGCCTCTAACTTAGTAGGCTCATACTTTCAGCCTCTTCAACCATTATATGTTATGATCAAGAAGCCATAACCTACCTATAGCATAAAAATAACAACCATAATTAGTAAGCAGCAACTTATGTATTCAATTATGGGAACACTCATGTGATAAATATTTTGAAAATTCATTTATAAAAATCCAAAACTGCCCAAACCGGGCTCTGATACTAAAAATTGTAACACTCTTTTATTCTAGCAGTAATGCCTGGACAAAAGAGTGTTACGCTGTCTTATTCAAATTTTTACTTAATAAATAAGCAAGTGGTACATTTTTTTAAAACTTCTAGAATATAAAAGAAATAACACATTTTATTTATAAATAAATCATTTACAAAATATAAAATTAATTTACAAAACCATATATATAAAATAAATACTTTACAAGAAACAAAAGTCTAAAAGAACATGACCCATTGTTATCAAAATCAACTACTTTACTGGATCCAATCACCGTTAACTTTATCTAGTTATCTTCGCTCACTATTCTCTATATCTGCATGAGAGAAAACTCTCACGCTAAGCTTGAAGCTTAATGGTGCATATAATTAAGGCAATATACTATCTCATGTAATATGTTATTATATGCCATCATTTAAGTAATCTAGTAATTCTATAATTAAAACATTTATTTCTTTGTCACGCCTTGTCCTTTTTTACCTATACATTTACCATACAATCACTTATATAATTATTTTATTTCTTATATTTTTTTATATATATAAACAAGCAATTCAATCATTTATACTCAATTCCTTTTTATCTCTGTCCATCTCATTTATGCCCACAAACACCTAGGAACCACTAATTAGGATAATGGGGTTTGTCATACAGGCATTTAAGAGTGCCACCTAGGTATTATGGTATGCGTATACGAGTGTCATCACTAGTATTTATAATAATGTCATCACCAGCTTTAATAATAGTGTCATCACTGGCATTTCATGTATCCCCCTGATTAGCATGCCAAACTATCCACAATTCTAGTTCTAAGCTAGGTGTTCTAAGGCTTATTTTATTTCTTTATTCTTCCATATTCATATTTTTCCTTATCAATCTCAAATCTCTTTATTCTTTGTTCTATGCTCATAACACATTTTCATATACAACATTTTTCACCTTGAAATCCTCATTTGATATCCTTAGCATTCACTCAATAATTGAATTTATGAAAAATAGGGTATTTATGGCCTTGACTTTTTATTCATGCTCGTGAATAAGTTCACGCCCGTTGCCAAAACCTTTACTTATGTTGTTAATGAATCTAGATGAATAGTACTATTTTCATACAAAAAGTCATGCCTGTGACTTAATATCATCATGCCCGTGGCTTAATATGGTCATGCCTATGAATAATCTATCACACCCATGACTAACTGCAAAAATTATGCACTTTCACTTCCATTCTTCATTTTTGGCTTTTTCAAGCCATTTAAACACAACAATAATTCATTTATAAGTTTCTATCACAACATACAATAGTTTTATCTACATTTTCATGCCTTCATCAATCTTAAATCCTAACATGTGTTTATCAACCAAACAAAATCAAATATCATCTCTTTTTCATGTAAGTAGATAGGTTTTATGAATTTTTCATAATTGAATACATTTTAGTCATTATTTAACATGTTAAACATATATTTCATGCAATTTATATTAAAGAATAGGTATTGCCTTAAATTATGCACAACCCTCTTTCTTATTCTCATTCACTTTCTCTATGCTTCCTTTTCCTTTCCTTTGCTCCTTTGAGCTTGATCTTTGTCTCTTTAATCTCCTAAAACATCATAAAAATAACTGTTAAAAACTTGTTTCATTAAAACTCTCTAAACCCTATCTTCTCTCTCAAGAAATTCTAACCTCTCTCTCTTAAAAAACATGCTCTATATGAGCTTTAAACTATCTCTTCCTTCATAAAGAATTATAGAAAAGAAGAAATGCTTTTTACCTTTATTCTTTTCTCCTATTGATTAACACTTTAGAAGTTTCTCTCTCCTCTTCTCTTGGTTTTCTTCCTTCTTTCTAGCTTTCTTAAGTTTTTTGGTGAATGAAAATGACTTTACCTTATTCTTCTTTCTCTACATCCTCTCTATTGCCCAGATATTAAGCCAAGAAGGGGGGTTCAATTGGAGTTTTAAAAATTAAATTTTAAAGTGCGGAAATAGATAGTTAATTTTAGGAGGGATAGAGAAAATTTGACATAAAGATTTATAGAGGTTCGGGTGTTAACAAACCCTACTCCTCTCCTCAATCACAATTGGGAGTTTCACTAACACACTAAGTGTTACAATGGAGTTTTACAAGCTCACTCCCAACTATAGTGTTTCTCACAATGACTCACACCTAACCTAGAAATCCCTTGTGTTTTAATAGCTCACATAATAACCAATTCCTTGTGTTTTACAGGCTCACACAAACAACCTTCACTTTGTGTTTTTACAGGCTCACACAAACAACCTTTTAATTTGTGTTTTAGAGGCTCACACAACTAACCCTTACAAGTATTCTACTCTTAACCCAGAAATACCCAAAGCTCACTTGAGTAATGATTACAGAGAGAAACACTCACAAATCTTAATTTCTCAATAAATGAAGAACAAAAAGATTTTTATAGAGAATAGATTTTGTTCTCAAAGTATTGAATGTACAAATAGCTTGTAATAAGATTTTGATTCAAAGTAATTGCTATCCTCTTTTACTGAATGCATAAATGACTTCCATTTATACTCTCATGGCTGATTATAGCCGTTGGGGTGCATTAAATACGAAACTAGCCGTTGTACCAACCAAATAATTGCGCCTGACATTTTTCTCTTTCATCATTCACGGGCGTGACATTTCTTCTCAAGCCGTGACTGAAGTGGTGACCTTGGTGATGAAGCTCTCTGGAATGTTTTGACACATTGGGTCACGGGCGTGACATACATATTCACGGGCGTGACAAACTTCCCAGCCGTGATCCAAGTGGTGATTTTGGTCGTAAAGCTCTCTGGATGAAAATGCATGAACACTCACAGGCATGACATTTTGATTCATGGGCGTGACTGAAATGTCCATTTCAAAGTTTGTTCTTCCTTCATGGTCTTGAACTTCAAATATTGTTTTTGATAAGGGTTAGCTCTTTCATGGGCGTGACACATATAGTCACGGGCGTGAACATGCTACTTCCTTAATTTTGTCTTTCAAGGATTATTCTTCCAATCTCCATTCTTGCTATTTTATTTCATGTCCTGTTTAATAGACTTAGAAAACAAGTATGTTAAATACAATATTGCTATTTTATTTGTTATCATCAAAATGACGGAAATATCCCTCAAGGTTTAACAATCTCCCCCTTTTTGGTGGTAACAAATAATATAGCAATATGTGCTTTTGAGAAGTCTCCCCCTCAAAATATACTTAGGATAAAAAATGTATAAAATGCAATAATTGTAAAGAATGATGTAGCATTGAAATAAACTTAATAGATTTTAAGTATATGCAAGTTATATGAGAAGTATATCCAATATATACCATAATTTCTTTTTAAGGCATGAAGTATATGTAAGGTATACTTAAGGTATATCATGGCATATTTATTTTTGTAACTTGCATGAAGGTATATGCAAAGTATACTTAAGGTATATCACATATGTATAAAGCTCAATTTCTCAATTTTATACTTTGCATATGAATTTTTGAATCAAAGTTTCTAATCTATTTCAATGTCAATTCATAATTCAATTTTAATTTTTGATTCAAAATTCATTTACCTTGATATATATTGCTAGTTTCTCCTTTATATTGCTAGTTTGATACCATTTTCCCTTATAATATATTGCTAGTTTTCTCCCCCTTTTGTCATCAATCAAAAAGGATATAAAGATATCAATGAGGTAAACAAAAGCAAATATATTCAATAAAGGAAAAAATACAAACAAAGTTAAATAAAGTTCAGAAAGGAAATTGAAAATTTCTTACACAACAACAAACAAGAAAAGTAAATAAAAATAGCAAATCACGCAAATGTAGGCTACAATATAGCCTAACACCTATTCGGACAACCTATCACGAAGCCTACCAACTTCAGTCTCAAGGTTGTCCATCCGAGACTCCATGAAGTCTTTGAGGTTCTCCAACCTCTAATCCATTGAAGTTTGCAGCTGCTTAAAACATGGTGCTAAGAGGTCAACCACCTGCTGCTCTAAAGTCGGTATGGAAGCCGAGGACTGTCCGATGTCCTGCTCAGCTACTAGAGGTGCTTCCTCAACCCGATCCCTCTTCTTCTGCTGGACTCTTTGGAGGCATGCTTTAAAATCCTCCGTGTCATTGTCTTCCTAAATGATCTCCCCAATAGTGTCGGTGAAGCGGTAGAAAATATTGTTCTCGAAGACGATTCTGACAGCCGCTCCCATTTTATAAATGACTCGACATCCAAGCGATCTCGGGGATGTTCAGGAATGAGGTTGAAATGATGCTCATCTAGCTTCAGATATTCAAGCTTCACAGCTATATGGGTGACATATGCACCAATCAAGATATCTCCCGTGGGTTTGGTAGCGATGGACAGAAGATGGTTTACAAACCATCTAGAGAGTGCCACGGTAAGTCCTCTTCGAGCCATCTCAAATAGGAAGAGCTCCAATTTCCTGATGGTCCCATTGCTTTCTCCTCTAGCGAATATGCTATAGGTCAGGAACCTATGCAAATACTTGTGCACTAGGGACTTGAGATGTCTACTCTTTGTCTTCTTGACATCCGAGCTACAATTGGTGCCAAAGTGAGTCCAAGCTCGAGGAGCAGAGAATTCTATCTCACTGTCATTTAGGATGCCATCAGATGGTAGATTAAATAATTTCCCAAATTCAATGGCACTGAGGGTGTTGGGATTGTTGCAGAGTTGGAATTTCACCACTCTAGTAGGTGATACCTACAGGGTGCTGAGGAATTCCAGTGTTGGCTCCCTCAAGGTTGGCTGATGAATCTCCATAAATTCTTTCAAATGACAGGCCTGGAGTTGGTCTATCATAGCCGTTTTGAGCCCGACACTTCGGACTGTCTGCCATTCAAAGGACCTTGATGACAATAGAGGTCTCTTCTTCAAAGTGGAGTACCGAGGATGGCATTGCTCCGGAATACGGTTCATGAGGTAATTTGCATACCTCCTAGGAGCATGGGACTTCTTTCTCTTTCCCTTGGATGAAGTAGTTTCCATTTAATTTGAAGAAATAGGTTTGTGATGGATTGTAAAATTTTTTTTGACAGAAATTTTTGTGGAAACCCTAAGAATGTATGATTTTTTATGAAGATTTGAACTTTTAGTGGTATTTATAGGAAAAGTTTGAGACTTGGGGGCCGGAATCTTCAATGTATCATTGATTGTGTGTAAATGAGAGCAGTTTTGGGAGTTAAAGAGTTGAAATGAGAAATATAACCGACTATTCTTTTATATACTCGATACATTCACGGGCGTGAAATGTGTTTTCACGGGCATGAATGGTCGTGTTCACGGTTTGCTGAAGGTGTATTCCACCTGTGAATGAAGGCGTGAATAAGTTCATGGGTGTGACCTTTGAATTTCACGGGCGTGAATGATGAACTGTCATGGGGGTAAAAAAATTGTCATGGGCATAAAATGTTGAATTTCACTACTTATGCCCGTGAAGCAAGCTGTGACTCAAAGCGTGAACGCTTCTGTGAGTTTTGAGGTGTAATAGTTCACGGGCGTGAAAATTCGTCATGGGCGTGAAATGCTCTTTTCACGGGAGTGAATGAAGCCGTGAACCATGTCGTGAACGACACTGCCTGTTTTGGCTATTTAAGTCACGGGCGTGAACATATGTCACGGGCGTGACTCCCCTTAAATTTTCATCAAATAAAATTAAGTCCTAAAAACAAGACTAAATCATTTCAATAAAGATTCTATCCCTTACAACATAAATTTTCATCAAAATTTCTACCTTAAATTTAGTGATATGATACAAAAATAAGTTCCTCAATTAAGATTTCATAATTTATCAATCACAAGGTTAATCCATCAATCATACCAAGTTCTCTTGTAATGAAATTAAATCTTTCCTCATTTAGAGACTTAGTGAAATATCTCCTAATTGATTTTTTGTGCTTATAAATTCTAATGCAACATCTCCATATTGAACATGATCTCTAATAAAATGGTGTCTAATGTCAATATGCTTACTTCTTGAATGTTGTATAGGATTCTTTGAAAGATTTATAGCACTTTTATTGTCACATTTAATAGGTATGTGGTTCATCTCATGACCATATTCTTTAAGTTGTTGTTTCATCTAAAGAATTTGAGTACAACAACATCCAGCTGCTACATAGTCTGCTTCAGTAGTTGAAAGAGCAACTTAAACTTGTTTCTTGCTAAACCAAGAAACTAAGCATTCTCCAATGAAGTGACAAGTACCTGAAGTACTTTTTCTATCTAAAAGACTACCAGCATAGTCTGCATCTGAATATCCTATAATATAAAAGGATGAATTCCTATGATACATAAACCTAGATGCAAAGATCCATGTAAATATCTTAAAATTCTTTTTACTGCATTTAAATGAGATTCTTTAGGACATGATTGAAATCGTGCACACAAGCAAACACTATACATTATATCAGGTTTTGAAGTTGTAAGATATAAAAGTGATCTGATCATACCTCTATAAAGCTTTGCATTTATGCTCTTACCCTTTTCATCTTTGTCCAATTTTGTTGAAGTGCTCATAGGAGTCTTAGCATTCTTGCATCCTTCCATACCAAATTTCTTAATTAAATCTTTGGCATATTTGGATTGGTTGATGAATATGCCTTCATTGCTTTGCTTTATTTGTAGACCAAGGAAATAGTTAAGCTCTCCCATCATGCTCATTTCAAATTCTCTAGTTATACACTTAGCAAATTCTTGATAAAGCAACTCATTAGTAAAACCAAATATTATATCATCAACATAAACTTGAACAATTAGTATATCATGCTTATGCTTTTTAATAAATAATATGGTGTCAACATTTCCCTTTGTAAAGCTATTTTCTAATAGAAAAGAACTTAGCCTCTCATACCATGCTCTTGGGGCTTGTTTCAAACCATACAAAGCTTTTGAAAGTTTAAAAATATGATTTGGAAAATCATAGCTTTCAAAGCCTGGTGGTTGTTCTACATACACTTCTTCTTCTATATAACCATCTAGAAATGCACTTTTCACATCCATTTGGAAAAGTTTAAAATTCATGTGACATGTATATGCTAAAAGTATTCTTATGGCTTCTAATCTAGCTACAGGTGTATATGTTTCATCATAATCTATACCTTCTTCCTAATTATATCCTTTTGCAACTAATCTAGCCTTATTCCTAGTTATTAACCCTTGTTCATCTAGTTTGTTTCTAAATACCTATTTGCTACCTATAATTTGATGATCCTTGCGTCTAGGTACTAGGGTCCATACCTTACTTCTCTCAAATTGGTTGAGTTCCTCTTGCATGGCAATTACCAAACTTTCATCATTAAGAGCCTCATCAATATTTTTAGGCTCAATTTGAGAAATAAAAGCAATGTCAGTGACTAGATGTTTGAAATGAGATCTAGTATTTACTCCCCTTGAGAGATCACCAATGATTTGCTCTTTTGGATTATCTTTCGTCATTCTCCATTCTTTTGGAAGTTCTTGTTCATTTTCTTTTTAACTTTGAGGTAGAGAATCATTTTGATGTAAATCTTCTTGATCATTTTCTTATTTCCCATTTCCAATATCAAGTCTTTCCATATTACCTACAACATCATCAAGAACATTACCTTTCACAAGATCAAGTCTACTAGATTCATTAAAGACAACATGCATGGATTCTTCAACCGTTAATGATCTTTTATTAAATACTCTATATGCTTTGCTGGTTGTAGAGTATCTTAAAAAGATACCTTCATCGGATTTAGAGGCAAATTTTCCAAGATTGTCCTTGGTGTTCAATATAAAACACTTGCATCCAAATACTCTAAAGTATGATATCAAGGGATTTCTTCCATTCCATAGCTCAAATGAATTTTTGTTTAAAAGAGGTCTTTTGAAAACTCGATTTGAAATATAACATACAGTGTTTGTGGCTTTTGCCCAAAAATAAGTTGGTAAATCATATTCATTGAGCATTGTTCTAGCCATTTCAATTAAATTTCGATTTTTCCTTTCAACTACCCCATTTTGTTGAGGTGTCCTAGGAGATGAGAAATTATGTGAAATGTCATGTTCAAGACAAAAGCTTTCAAAGTTTTCATTTTCAAATTCTTTCCCATGATCACTTCTTATTTTAGAAATACAGTACCCTTTTTCATTTTGAACTCTTTTAGCAACGTTTTTGAAATTTTCAAAAGCATCACTCTTTTGAGCTAAGAAAATTACCCAAGTAAATCTAGAGTAGTCATCTATGATGACAAATGCATAATATTTTCCTCCTAAGCTAGCAATTCAAGTAGGTCCAAATAAGTCTAAATGCAGGAGTTGAAGAGGTTTTGAAGTACTTACTATGTTTTTGGCGTTGAAGGATGACTTGTGTTGTTTTCCTCTTTGTCAAGGTTCACATGTCTTTCCTTTATCATATTTAACTTTTGGCAGTCTTTTTACTAGTTCTCCTGTGCTGAGACTTTGTATTAAGTCCATGTTAGCATGACCAAGTCCTCTATGCCACAGCCAAGATTCATCACTAATAGTTACAAGACACATAGAGGAATGGTTAGATAATTCATGTAAGTTTATTATGTATGTATTTATATCTCTATTTCCTTTAAATATCTCCTGACCATCGATAGAGATCACAAGACATTCATTTGAAGTAAAGATTACTTTGTTTCCTTTATCACATAATTGACTTACACTTAACAAGTTATGTTTCAAGCCATCAACAAGTAAGACATCTTTAATAAAAGTAGTACCATTAATATCAATAGAACCAATGCCAATTACCTTACCCTTTGCATTGTTTCCAAAGGTAACTTTACCTCCATCAATACTTTTGATTTCATTGAAAAGTTCTTTGTCTCCTGTCATATGCCTTGAGCATCCACTGTCTACTAGCCAAGTATTTTTGTTTATTGTGGACATGAGGCATACCTATAGAATCACAATTCAAGTATGATTTGTTGGTACCCAAATGAGTTTGGGTCCTTGGGGGTTAGCACATGAAGGTTCCCAATGAGCCTTCCTTATCCAGCAATATTTATTTATGTGACCCATTTTCATACAATAATTACATTATTTTGGTCTAAATTTATTTTCTGGTCCTACAATATTTTTGAATCCCATTTTTCTATCAAATTTATTTTGAGAATGATGACATGCACAGTTATGATTAATTATAGATTTTCTAGATGCATGTTTCCTATATATAAAGGCATGATTATTCTTTTTATGTATAGAAGGTTTAATATGCTTATTTCTTAGAGTTGTTCTAACAGGTGTGGAGTTGTCCTTAAATCCTAGATCATGTCTAATTAAGGGTGATCTTTGAGACATAATGAGAGTATCTAAGCTCTCTTTACCTTTGTGAAATCTAGAAATGGAATTACTAAATTCTTCAACTTCATTTTTCAAAGTATTATTTTTTTTTATCAAGGAAGTTGTTAAAGGTCTTAATGAGTATTCATCTAATGACTTTTAGAGAGATTCATTAGATGATTTAAGTTTTATGTTTTCCTTTTCTAAACCATCTATCTTATTTTTTAAATTAGAGATGTTATTTCTATAGGTACTAAATTTACTTCTATATTTCTCTAATTCTATATTTAATTCTTCTATTAGACTTTGCTCATCATCATCATCATCATCGCTATCATCATCATTATCACTACTATCATTGTTCAAAGAGTATGAGTATAGTGATTTTACCTTATTTGAGACATGATCTTCAGTAGCCATGAAGCATAGGTTGACCTCTTTACTTTCATTATCATCTTTTTCACTTGAAGAGCTTTCGTCATCCCATGTGGCCTTGTGACCTTTCTCTCCATTGTCTCTTTGGTATTTGCTCTTATGCTTCTTGAGCCTTGGACATTCTGGTTTGATATGTCCTTTCTTTCCACACTCATAGCATTTTACCTCTTCCTTACTTCTATGTGTGTCATTTGAAGTTTGTTTGAGGTTTCTTTGCCTGAATTTTCTAGAGTTGCTCATTTTTTTCTCAATGATTCTTTTTAATCTTCTTAAAAGCATACCAATGTCCTCATTTTCATCATCACTCATTTCTTCATCATCTTCACTTTCTTCTTGAGATTTTGAAGTAGAGGGTTTAAGTGCTAAGGGCTTTCTTTTCTCTGGCTCTGCTTCAAGCTCTCTATCTCTCTTCACTGCCATCTCATGTGTGAGAAGTTTATCAATCAGCACATCAGTATCCATGATGCTCATATCTTCATTTGCTTCTTCAATGCCAGCAACTCTTGAGCCATAGTCTTTAAGAGGAAGACTTCTCAGGATTTTGTTGTTTACATCCTCCAAACTCAGATGTTTCCCAAGTTTCCTCATTCCATTTATAATGGCTAGAAGACGGTTGGTCATGTCAGTGATTGACTCATTGGATTTCATCTTAAAGAGCTCATATTCTGAGGTCAAAAGTTGAATCTTCTTGGATTTGACTTGCTTAGTTCCTTCATGATAATTCTACAATGTCTTCCATATGTTGTATGTTGTTGGGCAGTGCTGTATTTTCCCACATTCTTCAATAGATAATGAGCTTGATAGGATTGTCATTGCCTTCTTGTTTTTGAAATTTGCTCTTCTTTGAGGCTTTGTCCAATCATCTCTTGATAGGATTTCTTCTTCACCATCAGCTCCTCTTCTGGTTGGTGGTGTCCATTCTTTTCGTACACTATCCCAGACTTCAATTCCTTCACTATTTAAGTATGTCTCCATCCGAAACTTCCAATGGGCATAATTTGCTCCATCAAAGTAAGGTTTGAGACTTTGGAATCCTTCACTGGCCATATCTTAATCTTTACTAGCGCTTTTTAGGCTTCGATGCTAGACTAAGCTCTGATACTAATTGTTAACCAGATATTAAGCCAAGAAGGGGGGTTGAATTGGAGTTTTAAAAATTAAACTTTAAAGTGCAGAAATATATAGTTAATTTTAGGAGGGATAGAGAAAATTTGACACAAAGATTTATAGAGGTTCAGGTGTTAACAAACCCTACTCCTCTCCCCAATCGTAATTGGGAGTTTCACTAATACACTAAGTGTTACAATGGAGTTTTACAAGTTCACTCCCAACTATGGTATTTTTCACAATGGCTCACACCTAACCCAGAAATTCCTTGTGTTTTAATGGCTCACACAATAACCAATTCCTTGTGTTTTACAGGCTCACACAAACAACCTTCACTTTGTGTTTTTACAGGCTCACACAAACAACCTTTTAATTTGTGTGTAGAGGCTCACATAACTTACCCTTACAAGTGTTCTACTCTTAACCCAAAAATACCCAAAGCTCACTTGAGTAATGATTATAGAGAGAAACACTCACAAATCTTAAATTCTCAATAAATGAAGAGCAAAAAGATTTTTACAGAGAATAGATTTTGTTCTCAAAGTATTGAATGTACAAATAGCTTGTAATAAGATTTTGATTCAAAGTAATTGCTATCCTCTTTTACTGAATGCATAAATGACTTCCATTTATACTTCCAAGGCTGATTATAACCGTTGGGGTGCATTAAATACGAAACTAACCGTTGTACCAACCAAATATTCATCATTCACGGGCGTGACGATGTTTATCGCGGGCATGACATTTCTTCCCAAGCCGTGACTGAAGTGGTGACCTTGATCGTGAAGCTCTCTGGAATGTTTTGACACATTGGGTCACGGGCATGACATACATATTCACGGGCGTGACAAAATTTCCAGCTGTGATCCAAGTGGTGACTTTGGTTGTGAAGCTCTCTGGATGAAAATGCATGAACATTCACAGGCGTGACATTTTGATTCACGGGCATGACTGAAATGTCCATTTCACGATTTGTTCTTCCTTTATGGTCGTGAACTTCAAATGTTGGTTTTGATAACGGTTAGCTCTTTCACGGGCGTGACACATAGTCACGGACGTGAACATGCTACTTCCTTAATTTTGTCTTTCAAGGAGTATTCTTTCAATCTCCATTCTTGCTATTTTATTCCATATCTTGTTTAATAGACTTAGAAAACAAGTATGTTAAATACAATATTGCTATTTTATTTGTTATCATCAAAATAACAGAAATACCCCTCAAGGTTTAACAGTCTCTTTCTCTCTCTAAATCAAGCTTCAACTATAATGGTTAGAGTGGCTGGTGTGGGACTAGTTTCAAGAGCAAAAAATGAAGGTTAAAATTGTTGGGTTCTTAACATGCATCACATACATGGCAAAGCGAAAAATTAAAATTAATTGAACCTAAAAACCATGGAATGCCCTCTGAACATTAAAATCGGATCATACCATCAATATGGAAGAAGTTGATTACCTTTATTTACAACTCTTGATCTTCTGAGTTGTGAGCTTTTTCTTCTTTGTTGGATTATAGCAAATCACAACAATCTAAAGCTAGGATTGCCTTTAAGAGTATCCATGTGAAGGAAGAAGAAGAAAACCTCCAAAGAGATAAGGTGACAAAAGTCCAGTGGAGAGAAGAAAAATAACTCTTATTTTTCTTAATAGGGCAGCCACAAAATTGACTCCTTAAAAGGGGTATTTATACATTTTCTAATCCCTTTTAAGGTTGGAAAAGGAAAAGCCCTAATGAACCTATTTTCCTAAGGTATAAGGGCCAATGTTGACCAAGTCAATATTTCTAATCCAATTTAGATTTGGCCCATTTTTATAACTCTTGTAAAAGGCTCAATTCTTTTTTTTTCCTCATTTGGATCTTATACAAAACCCATTTTACATTTTCTTCATTCCCTTTATGCCTTTAACCTAATAGGTTTTTTAGTCATGTTGGTAACTCAAGTCTCAGAAGGAATCCTAATACAATTAGGATTCTACG
This sequence comes from Triadica sebifera, assembly GCA_023653625.1. Lineage (NCBI taxonomy): Eukaryota > Viridiplantae > Streptophyta > Magnoliopsida > Malpighiales > Euphorbiaceae > Triadica > Triadica sebifera. Next base: position 20,548,541 of record CM042898.1, on the reverse strand, counting down.
AGTCAAACACTCATAATGAATTTCTAATAAATTTCCCTTGACTTAGTAGATTAGCGGATCATGAGTAGTATCTAGTAACACATCATGACCACCTAATTAATTAGAAATTCTATAGTCTAACTTTTAACCATTCCATAGACAATTACTGTGCAATTCATCCTTTCACCAAACTATACCTCATTTGGTTCAAAGCATGAATTGTGTGTCAACTCCCACTAGACTAACTACATCACATCCATTCCAAATGATATTTGTTCTTATCTATGAGACTCATTACTCTGATCATATATGTCCTTGAAGGCATTCTTCAAGATATGTCCACCTTGGCTAAGGATTTTCAAGTAATGATCTCTACAAAAGGCCATAAGTATACTCTCCTTCTATTAGGAGTGGTGAATCCTTTATTGACTACTTAACTACCTTTGAATACCTCATCACCCTATGAGCAACCTCTTCAAAGGGAACAAGGAATGAAGTCAAAGTATAGGATTCAATATCTAAGATAACTTTGAGTATCTCAAGTCTAAGGATACTTGCATTGCTATGATGAATAGATATCCATGTGGCAGGTCATCCATTGTACTTGCTACTCTTAGCAAGCATCTACATTATAACTCTAAACATCTCATGTTATCAGCTTATCAGATTAGTTGTTTGACCTAGTCAATGAGTATAACATGTGTTGGTCTATCTAGATTAACAATATTTTGTCTTATTAATTCCATGACTAGGGATTATTTAGGTATAAACACAATTACACATGATAGAAATCTCATCATGAATTCCTTCATTTTATGTTATATACCAAGGACTTCATTAAACAGATTAAGATTTATATCAATTCATGTGCAATGAATACCATATAATTATAATATCTTTTATTAATAATAAATGAGTATATCAAGTGCCTAAGGTGATTACCTTTAGGGCATTTCTCTAACAATAATGAGATAAAGAAGAAGAAAAGAAAAGGAAAAGAAAGTCTCAATGCGAGGTCCACTATTTGACCTAAAACATTGATATTAGGCTTAATGAACATTCTAATCTCTTTTCTCCTAATGGTGGCCATCCCTCTCATATAAATCATGTCCAAAAATATATTTAATTGATAATTGTCTCATTTGATCCTCCAATGTTTGGTAAATTGCAAATTGACCCCAAAATTTTTTAAAATATACAATTTAGTCTTTTACCGTAATTCAACTTCTTTAAGCATCCTAAATAGTTAATTAGGCATATTTTATAATTATTAATCATTATTTTGATTAATTCCGATCAAAATTCGAATATACACCTCGGTCGGTCCATAATGTTAACTTAGCGACACGTGCGACTCAGGACCTAAATTACCGAATATGATAAAAATACCTTTGAATGATATTTGTTTTAATTTTTATTGCATAATGGTTTAATATTAGGATCTAATATCCTATTATGCATGAAATTGAAATTGTGATAATAAATGGATGAATAAGTATTGGTAGTGAAGTTTACATTTGTAAATCATAGGGAATTGCATGTGGAATAAAATTTTGATGTTTAAGTATAATTTCCAACAGGGTTCATGGGCGTGAATTGTGTTGTAATTTTTGGACAAAAACATTCATGAGTTGAGTCACCAAATGGTTCACGATCAGAAAAGCTATGGAAGAGGAGTTTCACATATATGAAAATGGTACTCACAACCGTGTACCACCTATATGTTAATTTTTGAATTTTTTGTTAAATGAGTCCTGGAAAGTTTTCATGAGAATAAGATATGTTTGAGTCGTTTATGAGATATTGCATATTAAGATGCTAAATATGTTTAATTCATATGTGGGGTTGCAAAACTTTTATGTTAAATGTGAATTATTATGCCCAATACTCTAGCTTGGACCAAAGCTAGAAAATATGACATATCATTGAGGGTTTATGGTACCAAAAGGCTTAGGATTGGCCAATGTAAATATGATGTTGTGAAATTAAGGATAAGGCTCAAGTGAGCTCCCTTAGAGATGAAATGGGTTCAATCCTTATATCTCAGATAGGTGTTCTGAGTGGCTCCGAAGTGAGTCGTTAACTGCCCGTATCAATTTTAGTTATGTCTTGAGTTAGTGGGCAATGATGAAAAAGGAAAAAGTAAAAAGGTAAGTGATTATGAGACTTGTTGTTAGATGGAGAAATAATTTGTTAAATTGTAGCATGTTATGTACGATGTGATACATATATATATATGAAGATAAAACTTACATGTCATGCATACATATTGTTATGTATATTTAATTGATTATGCATACACTTGCTATTATATTTAATTTATTGTTATGTTCCACTATGCGAGATAAGCTTAGCATGTGAGTGTTTTATCTCTCACACGTAGTTTGGAGTCATAAATATGAAGGATAGAGAAGAAACCCAAGAGGAAGGGCAAAAAGGACAAATACTTCAGGGGTTGGTGATATAATACTTTATGTTTGTTTGTTGGTAATGAGATTAGTTGCTAGTGTACATGCTTTAATTGTATGGATATGTAGTCTTGTAAATAATTATTTAAATTATTCTTATGTAAATTTCGGGGTAAGTGTTAGCCCTATTTATATAAATGTAAATTTTAAATTTAATATTGTTTATCATTTTATGTTTTATTAAAATTATCATGGTCATAGTGCATAAAATGGGTTTTAAATTTTAACTTTTTTTTTATGCATTGGAATATTATTTCATGTAATTGGAAAGGTTGTTGGTTATGTGAATGGGTGTTTCAACTGTTGATCTAGATTTTTGGAGGGATATTTCAAGATTAGAGTTCACAACTAAGATGCAAGGAAGCGCAACTATAATGAACTTCAATGAAATTACTATTCATTCCAAATTAGTTTGTGATGTCAATAATGATTGCGAAGATTGTTGCGAAAGAGAAACCATGACCACAAAAATTGTCTAGCATGCATAATTATTTTTCAATGTTATGGCACATATTTATAACAACTGGATGGAGGGAAAACACTACCAATAAACTTCAAATGGCCATTGATAATAAGAAAAAAAAAAAGAACAACTTTAGTGTGCCAAATAACTCTTATACTCATGTTTCTCAATATTATTTGTATTTGCTTTGAGTAAGGTTTAAGTGTTAGCCTTAAACACTTGGAAATGTTGTAAGATTGAGTCTAGTAGAAAAATTCTTGTTAGGTTTATGTACGAGCTTGAAGCAAATGCAAAAAAAAAATTATTTTTGTGTTAGCCATCAAAACATAAAGGATTTGGATTCAGTATGAGCCAAAAGTGAAAATACCTAGTTAAGAGTGAGTTATCGAAACTCCATTGTAACTCATGTATGAGTTAGTAAAAAATTCCTATTGAGATTAGGAAAAAAATGTAGGGTTTGTTAACACTAGAACTTTTATAAATCACTTATGTTATTTCTCTCTTATTTACAATTTCTATTATCTCATACCTATTTGTCTCTGCAAAAAATAATTTTAATTTGTCACCAATTCATCCCCTCTCCCCCCTTCTTAGTGATTGTTTGAGCAAGAAAAGTCATTAATGTGTTTTTATTGAGTGTTATTTTGTAGGCCTTAAGTTTCTTAGCATTTGGATTGTAAACACATGGTGAAACTTGAAGAAACTTGACGGAACCTCTAATTTGTGACCACAATGGAAGATATTGCCCACAAAAGATTTTTTACGATTGTGACTTAGATGGAGCTAAAAAAGCTAAAGAAACAAAGGAGTTCACAACTTTAAGTACGACAATGGAGTTCATCATAAAAGAGAGATCATGCTTGCGATAAAGGGATTCACAACTGCAAAATTTATATAGTCAAATTTGCCAAAGGAAGACTAAATACAAGTTGCCACATATCTAGAGGGTTCAGAGCAATACAAATTTTGTGATCTCAAAGTAGAGAAGTGCAATAGTTATATCAGCTATAGCAAAACCCTCAATTGGACAAAGGAATTCGTGGTGGAGAGCACGCCATGAAGAAGGCCCGTGACAATGGAAGCGGGACCGCAAGTTTCATATGAAGTCGACTATTGGAGTTAGGAACTAATCAAACATAGCCACGTGTCACTAGATGTTGGGAGCTGAAGAAATCATGACCTCGAAAGACAAAGCGCAATCATGATTCTGGGTCTAGTAGCAAAAATAAATTTTGAACAAAACTTAAAGAAATTTTTTACATGAATAAATGTAATTGCTCTTAGGAGGGTTAAGGGTATAAATATCCCTCTAAAAGCCATTAGATATTAAGAAGAACAATTTGTCTATGCCCAAGCTTTGTTAGTGTAATTCTCTTTCTTTTTTTTTTTTTTTTTTTTTGCAATTGTTGAGTGATGAATGATTTAAGTGCTTAGTCATAAAATATTTAGAGGTCAAAGTTGAGAGATAACCTACAAAACTCTTTGTTGAACCTTGAGGGGTATTTTTATCATTTTGATGCTAATAAATAAAATAGCAATAATGTATTTAACATACTTGTGTTCTAAGTTTATTGAACAGAGTATAAAATATGATGCAAGAATGGAGACTAACTTTGAAAGTCAAAAAATGAAGAAATAGCATGTTCACGCCCGTGATGTAGCTTAGCGCCAACTATCCAACATTTAAAGTTCACGGGCATGAAAGATCATAGCAACCGTGAATGATCATATCAATCATGCCCGTGAAATATAGTCACGCTCGTGAGAAAACATATCAAATTCCTCCAGAGAGCTTCACGGTTAGAGTCACTACTTGGACTACGGCTTAGAAGGATATTCACGCTTGTGATCAAATATTTCAATTCCTTCCAAAATGCTTCACAGTCAGAGTCACCATTTGGACCATGACCTGGAAGAACATTTACGATCGTGATACACATATTCACGACCGTGAATGAGGAAAGAAAAACATATCAGGCGTGAAATTAAGAGTTGGTGCAACAGCTATTTTCGCATTAAATGCAACCAAATGACTATAATTTTCCAAGGAATTATAAATGCAAGTTATTTATAAATACAGAACAAGAGAATAGCAATTACTTCGAATTAAAATCTTGTTGTAGTCATTTTGTGCATTAATTACTTTCAACAAAACTTTAATTCTCTATAAAAATCTTTTTGCTCATAATTTCTAAGCATTATAGATTTGTGAGTGTTTTTCTTTGTAATCTACTACTCAAGTGAGTTTGAATATATTGGGTTAAGAGTAGAATACTTGTAAGGGTTATTTGTGTGAGCCATTAAAACACAAGAGATTTCTGGATTAGGTGTGATCCATTGATAGAAACACCATAGTTGAGAGTGTGCTTGTAAAACTTAATTGTAACACTTAGTGTGTTAGTAAAACTCCAAATTAAGATTGGGGAGAGGAGTATGGTTTGTTAATACTCGAACCTCTATATATTTCTTGTGTGATATCTTCCTATCCCTACTATACTTAACTTTTCATTCATCACTTAAAGGTTAAGAAATTTTAATATTCAATTCAACCCCTTCTTGGTTCATTAACTGGGCAACACTCTTGTTATAAAAAATTAAAGTGCGAGCTCTTAAAAAAATACTTGAGGCTGAGAGTTAGTCATAATGAACACTGTAATTAAAGTTGTGTGAATTTTAAGAAAAACACTTATTGGAGTTACAGTGTGAGCTTTTTGTAAAATACTTGAGGTTTTGAGTTAGTCATTGTAAAAACTCAATGACAAGTTGGAGGTGAATTTGAAAACTCTACTATTGTAATCTTGTTGAAACATAGTGAAAAAAATTCAATTTATAGTTGAGTGAATATATAGATTGTTGCTCAAATCATTATAAATTTTATATATCATCTTTCTCTGTATCTTTTATCTTATATTTATCTTCTCTAAATATCCAACAATTAGTCATTATGAAGTAAATTCCGCATTATCCATTAAGATACAAATTTTTTATAAATCAACAATTCATCACTTTTTAGTGCACATCTTCCTAACACTTTATATGGTTGATAAGTGCCATAAAAAAAAATGCAACTTTTTTCTAGAGACACATGCTTTTTTCAATCTAAATCGAGAGAGACTGCTAGAGTTATAATAGGTCTCAAAATATTATTTTTAGATACAAATTCTTTTTTGATCTTAGAAATAGTTAAATTTGTATTTTTTTTAGTAAAACACTAATTAAAAGTTTTATCTAATTTAACATGAGTTTTATCTACTAAATTTAAAAATTTATACGGCATTACCTTTTTAAGAATCAAAAATCAGAGAAAACTAATTAAAAGTTTTATTTAATTTAACATGAGTTTCATATACCAGATAGAAAAAGTTATACGGTATTACCTTTTCGAGAAACTATTATTTTTTTAAAATTTTTAATTTTTCAATTTTTTTCTCTCTTAATTCCATTTGACATACCATTCATTTGTCAAGACCTTTCATGATTACATGGATATGTTATCGCTCATTTATTATGAAACTTCTCAAGAAACTAGTTTGTTTTGTCATGTATATTAATAGAATAAAGTCAATCTTGAATGTACGCATTTTCGAAGTCTTTTTATCCTTATAGGGGACTAGGTTGAAGAACTTTCACTCCTCCTAGTCACTATTATAAATATCTAAAAATTATAGCATTCTAAAATGATTTGTTTTTGCACGGTAAACCCTTATTATCCTTTTCTGTCTTTTAGATATCAGATAATATTTCCCATTATTTTAATCTTTTGATTACTTTAAAAATTAACCTTCCTTTTCCATACCATTCTTTGTTTTACGGGTAGTTTTCTTGCTTATCCTTCTCCTTACTATTGCTCCTTATTTTCTGTTTCTTATTTCGTATAGAAAATATTATGCTGAATAATCAAGAACTACTTTCAAGCTTCATTCTGATTTTGCCCTAGTTCAATCATAAAACCAATCCAAATGGGTGTGGGTATATCAATCTGGTTGGGATTGAAAGCAACAACACTATTCCTCTTCTTTTTATACCTCCGGAACCTTGGATACATCTTGTTATCAATCCCATTACTGTATGCTTCATTGGTATCTGTTCTACTATCTCCTGCTTCTCACCCAACTATCAATCTCCCTATGCTTCTAGGCAAAAACCCAGATGGAAGTTTCCCAATTTGGTCAATTATCATGTTCAGTCCATACTTATTTCTTGTTAGAATCTTTTCAATTATGCGCAGATGGAGTAGTGGGGAGGAGCCTTATAGTGAGATTTGTGAAGGGGTTTTTGTTGGTGGGTGGCCTTATTCAACAGATACATTGCCACCTGATGACCTTGCTATTATAGATTGCACTTGTGAATTTCCAAGGAAATCGGAGTTCAAAAGGCACTCCTATTTGTGTATCCCAACTTGGGATACAAGGGCACCTCAGCCTGGGCAGATTGAATCTGCTGTCAAATGGGCTTGCAGGAAGAGAGCTCAGAATAAACCTGTTCTCATCCACTGTGCATATGGTAAGAATTGATAGGCCAATTTGACATTATTATATATTTCTGCCTGTGAATTGTGCTTGTTTCGTGGTTCGTATTAGTTATTATAAATTGCTGGTGCTCTGAATTGTGATGTGTATGATATGGTATATTTTTCTGCTAGTGAGCTTCTTTGATTTTGGTGTACTGGGGATCTAGTTTTGCTATGGGTATTATACTTATTTGTTCAGCTTCATTGATATTTTCATTTGTTTTCTTACCATGTGAAGGTGTTAAGCTTTTAGGGACTTCTTCATAAATGGAAAGGAAATAATAATAATAATAATAATAATAATAATAATAATAATAATAATAATAATAATAATAATAATAATAATAATAATAATAATAATAATAATAATAATAAAGGAACGTAATGTAATTAGTGGTTTGTTTAGATGAGTTTTCACTGCTTTTAGCCAAGGCTGGGATTGAAGCTTTTCAGTTCCACTTCTAATGTGCTTATTAAATAAATTTTGATTAATCTGAAAGGTCAAAATTGTGATTTTAACAAAGGGAGAAAATGATGAAAATCAGTCTTTTCTTGAAAAAAAATAAAAACGGTTCAACAATTTGTAGGATCATTATGCAATGTAAATTATAAAGAAGAACTCAGAAATGGTATCCTCATAATAAATGATTTGGGGTCTTAGGCTACTGTCTGAATCCTGAGAACATTCTAAGAGCATTGTTCTTACTTGAAACATTCTTAGGCTGAGTCATTTCAGCCTTCTGCATATATGTTTTTGTATTTTCATCGTTTTCTCTGTAACACTCATCCATACAGTAGAGCAAAACCCCACTATACGGATGATGCCACATGAACAGGTTTGTATAAACCTGTCCTGATAAATTTTTTTATCTTATTTCCGTATTAAGATATCATATTAGGTTTACATGCAATGTAACATTTATTTGCTACATACAATAACAAATCCTTTCTATATTTGGATTACATCCATAATAAAAAATATAAATTGGTTTAGACATCAACTGCTCTTATTACAAAAATCAATTTTATTTACAATGAACCAATTCAATTACATGTCCTTATTAATAACAAGAATAACTAACTGTCACTATCCCATGACAATGGAAATAATCGATAAATGAAATGAATAAAATAAATAAACAGACCCTACACGGGTCAACTCTGACTAGCTTGGTTATAATACTGTATATCATCTCAATTAATCATGTCAAGTGTGTATGCAAATCTTACTCATGTGATTCCATCATAAAATTCAAATTACAAATTCTAGATACAGGACATTCACGGGCATGAATGGTAATTCACGGGAGTAAAACTTTCTATCACGAGTTGTCTATCCGTGATTGGCTCCGGGTAATGGTTCACGAGCGTGAACATAATCTCTGTTTAGATCCACAAGCTTAAAGACTACCTTCACAGCTATGATTTATCAGCCTGTGTCAATTTTTCAACACTGTTTTAAGCCATTAACACACACAACATGCATTGAAACTAAAGCTAACCAATGTTAATTACTCCTATCAACACTTTTCAGCATTTATCATCACATTTTTAACTATATGGAAGCACATTAATCATTTAACAACTCAAATTAAATTTCATACTTCAATTCATCAAAAATAACTTTCATACATCTCAATTGTCTATAATTATAATGCATATCAAAATTAAACAAGCCAATTACCTCAATTCCAACGACTAATATATCAACATTTCATGCCAATTAACATACCAGAATTATATTTCATACCACAAACATAATATATTCGAATTAAAATGCATATATGCACAAATCTCAATTGTTGGAGCCTTAAACTCAAATCTCTTACGTCTACTGTCTCTAATGGTTGTCTCCTCTTTCAACCTCAGTCTCTAATATGATATCAGAGACCACATTAACATCTAATTCTGTCATTCTATCTATTTAAGTCATTAATAATATAGAAACCTAACTTAAACCCTTAAACATTATCCCCGTATCAAAAACGAATCAAAACATAGAAAGAATAATATAAACGAACTCCCTTACCTCTGCATCGACGATTACAGAAGGGTTCTATATTTCAAAATTGTGTTCAACCTTCTTCTTGATTGTTATTTCAATACTTTGGCGACACCCTTGATTTTAGTCAGTTTTAACCTCGTTTAAAGGATTGGTTATGTATAATCAGAGCTAGAAATCAATGAGAATAAAGGAAAATTGATTCTGGGGATTCAGAGGTTTGGTGGCTTGGGTTCTGAATTGAATCTTTGTGAATTTTTGCCAAAAACACAAAACTGTCCAATTTAAACTGCAAGACTTCACAGGTGTGAACACATGTGTTACGACCGTGAAGATCCTTAGCTTCAAAATCTGAATTTTGCGACATTCACGACCGTAATTCTATATGTCAGGAGCATGAACAATAGGAACTTCACTTTTTGTTATCTTTCTCATTATTAACTACTATATACCCTTCATATACCTTTATTAACACATTATTCCTAGACCTTAACTTGAGGGTGTTACATTCTCTTTCCTTTTTTTTTCTTGTTTTGGAGGGGAAGAAAATGCAAAAAGATAACTTCACGGTAGATCACCTCTCCTGGGACCCTTTCTTAGTGTGATGCACTATGATCCTTTGAGTATGCTCATGCAAATAATTCATTACATGTTTGTTTGATGTTCGCTTGTTTCTTTGCTCTCTTTAGGATGATTATGAACCTATTTTAAATAAAAAAATTTAGTGTATTAGCCTGCTATATTTCCATTTGAATATTAATCATTTCCCTTGAAGATGATAATTTATGGTGAAATTCTGTACCCTATAATGACAACTAAAGTTTGAGGACTGGTCTATATTTGGTCACTTGATTAACATTCATTCTTGCTGTCTCCAGTAGTAAAAAAAATGCTAGATATGACTGTTCTTATAATTTTCTTTCTCTGTGATATTCTTTTGAATTGTATTGTGATTTGTTGAGCTCATTTTGAAGTAGCATTCTACTCAATTTGGATATCTGAAAATCGTGAATGGATCACTAAGTATCTTTAGGTTACCATCATCAAATAGTGAAATTGGCAACTTATTCTCTCGATCAATGCATCTTTTAATGCCTAACTTTTCCCACATTTTTATTTTGAGATATTTTGCATTTAGGTAGTCTTGCTTTTGATTGTCCATCATTCTTGTGTTATGCAAGTAGTTTCAACTGCTAAACTTTAAAATATTCTAGTAGCAGCAATTCTACAATCTTGAATCTGTGGCACACAAGTATTTTCAATTTGATAATCTCTTTTACTTGTTGCTTCTGCAAAGAACTGAATTTAAAATTTTTACTCTTCCACCCACAGTGCCAAAATTTTTAAGACAGCATTAAGACAAGGATGGTTAATAATAATTGGAGGTCCATTTTGGCATTTAATTTAATGATTTGACTATGTGCTGTGTTCATTTGATATTTTGATAGATTGGTAAAGTTCTATGTATGCTAGGATTCTACTGAACTTTCAGTCAGATTTTAGGATTAAGTTTTTGTAGAATAGAAGTATCTTAGGATTGTACTTGTTATTCTAACCTTTTAAACATAGACTCATATTTTCAATTGAATTGCAGTTCATTTTCTTAAGAAGTTTGAAATTATTATTTTCTTCTTGATCCCTTGTAAGATTTTTTTTCCTCCAGAATTTTAAATTTACTGTTATTAACCTCCTCTTACATTTGAATGGTCACTTTAAATGTTGTCCTTTTTTCCCTGACCTAAAATTTTATGCATATTTCCTGTGTATTACTCAAAATCAAACTCCTATCTTTGAAATTATCTTCCTTTTGTCCCATAGACATAGATTACTGCTGTCAATTTTCTGGATGAAAATTTTCAAGTGAGGAATAATGTTTGAATCTTGTTCATAATAAACTGCAACCCTTGATCTTCTTTAATGCATTATTTTGAAATATTGAGTTGTTCTTCAGCTTATAATGAAGAATTTGTAATGACCCTGAGATCATAACAAGAGAAATAGAGAAGAATTTGGAGGAAGGAGGAAAGCAGAGAGAGGTAAAGAAGCAGAAGCAGGAATGGAAGAAGAAACTGAAGATAGGAAAGAGAGGGAGACGAGAGAGAATAGAGAAAATCGGGGAAAATTCAGTATACTCATTCATTGCTTGCTAATTCTGTTACAAGCACTTGTATTTATATATTCTAGCAACTCTGAAAGAAATAATAGAAAATGAAGAAGAAATTACAATTTGCACTTGACACCTATCACAGCCAATGGTATTCAAGCATTATGCCAACTAGGATACCCTCTAAAATGGCTCTGGTAACAACCTTTCTAATCATAACAAACTAACTGACTAAGAGCTTCAATTATGTATTGCTGTTACATTTTCTTTACCCTGCACACTTTCTTTCGTCTGCTGCCATATCAGTTTTATTCTCTCCATCAGCTTCTTTAATCATAACAAGCCCAATATCATGACAATTCCCTTCCCTTTTTGAGACACCTTGTCCTCGAGGTGGAGATGAGGAAAATAAAATTTAAGGATTAGAAAGTCTTCCCAATTGGCTTCTGTAGGATGTAAGCTGGTCCAACACACAATGGCCTGAGCAAGGGATCTACCTTGAACTGATTTGCTGTGATGGTTACTAGCAAAATCCAGCAATGAAACAATTGGACCCATAATTTTCTTGGTGAGCTCTACGGCATAAGGGTGGCATAACAAGAGAAAAAGAAAGGGTGAATTGTTCTTGCAATTTGATTTTCTTTCTCTATCTTAGCCACATTTCAAACTCCATTTCTTTAATAATGGGAATCCAATTGGACATCCATTTGTAAGCAAGATAATCAAGAATCTTAAGAATGTCGGTATAATATTCTTTGTCATTACTCATTTCTTCACCGAAATCAATTCCACCAAAATTACTTCCATTAATATTGAAAAATTTCCAATTGAAACTCTGCTTACCGAAACTTCCAGCAATGACATTTTGACAAATACCTGGAGTGCATGAAGTTGTCTTCAAGAATGAATGACTTGCCGAGTTCTGGAACACCAACTCACTGCCCATTTTTTGAATCTCTTGGTCCATTTTCGGCAGTAACTCTTTGTGAGGGCTTTGATTCTCCTTTTGTATGTCATTTGCTCTTCTTATGAACAGTTCAGCTCCTGGAGTTGTTCATTGATCAAGAGAAGTTGCTCTTCAATGGATTGCGGCTTTGATTCATTTACCATGGTGCTGTCATCTTCATTGTATTGTTCTAGAAAACAGGTCAATCTCCACTCCATCTTGGCCCCAAACAAGCTGAATTTAATTTGAGATGACATTGATGCAATTTGAAATTGTGTTTTAATCTCTTGGATCCCAATAGATGTCGTTCTTGATTCACTTAAACCCTTTGGATTTCCAATAGCCATAATTTCATGAATTGGAACCATTCTTCCATCAATCGTTGTTGATCAGCTGCCATTAGAGTGAATGAGGATTGATTGGCTCTATTTTTCTTTAGGATGAACCAGGCTTTGATACCAATTGTAATGACCTTGAGATCATAACAAGAGAATAGAGAAGAATTTGGAGGGAGGAAAGCAGAGAGAGGTAAAGAAGCAGAAGCAGGAATGGAAGAAGAAACTGAAGATAGGAAATAAAGGGAGATGAGAGAGAATAGAGAAAATAGGAGAAAATTCAATTTACTCATTCATTGCTTGCTAATTCTATTACAAACACTAATATTTATATATTTTAGCAACCCTGAAAGAAATAACAGAAAATGAAGAAGAAATTACAATTTGCACTTGACACCTATCGCAATGGTATTCAAGCATTATGCCAGCTAGGATACCCTCTAAAATGGCTCTGGTAACAACCTTTCTAATCATAACAAACTGACTAAGAGCTTCAATTATGTATTGCTGTTACATTTTCTTTACTCTGCACACTTTCTTTCAGTCTGCTGCCATATTAGTTTTATTCTCTCCATCAGCTCCTTTAATCATAACAAGCCCAATACTCTCACCTTGCTGTATCATGACAGAATTATTGCACAGTTTATATATATATTTAGAATTCATGAAATCCCGCCGTTCATTTATCATTGTTGTTGTAGTGCACTTATATGGTATAGGAAATGAATGATTATTTCGTAAGTATAATTTCATGAAGAGATGTTTTTGCTGAAATTTACTATTTTGACTGGAGGCTTGAAACACTCTGAATTATGTTAATTTTCTCTATAAATCCATGAAGACGAAAGATATGGTGTATCTTGTTTTCTATAGGATTCACATGATAGATCTTAAAAAATGGGACACAAGTTAAAAAGGTAAATAAATAAAATGCAGTCGTTGATATAAGTTTAGGAAAATATGATTTATCTCCGTCATCTACCTTAGTTTGTATCCTACCATAAAACTCCGGTATATACCTTTTCAGGAATTGCATGTTTGATCATAATTAAAATTCTCTCAGTCAATCTTACATTGTCATTGGATTGGACTATCGTTATACAATTGTGCCCAATATTTTAGTTTAGATCTTAGAAAAGTCCGAAATAAAACTGTTAATCACAGAACCTACTAGAAATGTCTAAATAATCAGAATTAGAATTAATATTTAGTTTCCAAACATCCTTTCTTTTCTTTGCTTTAAAAAGGGTTTCTTTTTGTGGATAGTTTTTTTACATTAGCAGCCGTCATCTTGCTAAATTTGTTTGCATGTTTGTAAAAGGCGTATCTATTAAATAATAGATGTGTCCTTAGGTCATGGAAGAAGTGTTGCTGTAATGTGCGCACTATTGGTGGCTCTAGGTGTAGCAGAAGATTGGAAAGAGGCTGAGAAGATCATTAAAGAAAAGCGACCTTCTATTCGGATGAACTCTCTCTACTGCAGAACTTTGGAAGAATGGTCGAGACACCGGCTATCTTCTCCTAGGAGGAATGAGGTAAAGAACATGAATTCTGTAGTTATGTCGAGTTCCTCTAGACACTCAAAATTTGACAGGGCAGAAGAAACAAGCTATTGACATGTTTCTATACTAGCACTTTTTGTGCTATACCTTAATTTATAACTGATATGGTTCCATTTGGAATGATGCTGGAATCTTCGATGCTATATTGCTAATTTTGTGAGGTTTGATAATTTCTTTGCTTTTTCTTTTTTGTTTTCTCATTAAAATATAAAATGAGCTACACAAGGATTATAGTTTTTTCACTAATACATTGCCGGACCATACTACTTATTTATCTTACATTTATTCTTTAAATTCCACTATGCAATTTCTGTTCATGAGAATCCTTCAGTAAATTTTACAAAGCCATGGTCTTGTCTCAAGTGATTCATCCTCACGACTAAATGGTAATCACCTAAATCTTACGTGAACCATTACTGGTTGAAAATGTTGGCATCATACGAGATTTGAAGCAAGGAACAGCTCGCCTCCTTTCTCTTCATACTTTACCGACTAAAATTTAAGACGTTGAAGAGTAAAAAAGTTGGGGGGGGGGGGGGGTTTGGTTGGTTTGTGGGGTTATTGAGCATTCTTTTCCAACTAAATTAAAATTATTGCCCTAATGAAATAAATGGGATAGCAACAGACCGAGTCTTTCAGATACGAACCTCATTCAAACCTAATGGAACTGCATTCTGGCCGGGATAATTCGGTATGAATTGATTGCCTAAATAATAATAAGAAGCAGAGACAGAAAACTGCTGGTGGGAAGCTGCTGCATTCAAGTTGAGCTCTAAAATGTGATGCAGTTTGTTAGAGAAAAAACTAAATCGATCCC
The DNA here is from genome assembly GCA_023653625.1 of Triadica sebifera. Lineage (NCBI taxonomy): Eukaryota > Viridiplantae > Streptophyta > Magnoliopsida > Malpighiales > Euphorbiaceae > Triadica > Triadica sebifera. Next base: position 20,533,355 of record CM042898.1, on the reverse strand, counting down.
ATTAACTCAAAAATTATATACAAATTAAGCCATCAATGGTGTTACAAACTTTATTACTTGCCACGGGCCAACGGCCTTTGTCATTTGAATTAAGCATAGGACAGAAAGCAAGATACTAAGTGACAGAATGAATAATTTAAACATGAGGCTACAAATGAGTAAAGCCGACTTTAAGCTTGGCCAATTTTGTTAGGAAATGTTAATAAGTATGAACGAGAATCACGCACAATTTTGACATTCAAGCTTACTTCGGTATTATTTTACAAGAATCAAACACAAGATACTTTCAAAAGTAAAATTACCAACTACTGGCACTATGAGAAAACTCATAAGGAATTACAGTCTGTAGATCTATCCTCACACTAACTGGAAAAGGCAAAGAAAACGGTGAATAGTAAAGTAAATGACGGTCTTTAATGAACACATTTGTCCTCCATAACACCAAATACCCACTCTCCAGTTCTCTCCCTCATTTCATATATGCATTCTATTTTAATCGCAAAGAATAGAAGGCTTCAAACAATTCACACATAAACAAATCAAAGGTTGGAACTTTTTGAACACCTTTATCAAGTAAATACTTAAAAAAGCGTTTATTTCTTCAACATTTAACCTACTACAGGTTAAATGTTGCACATGTCAGCTCTTGCAGTTGCCCATGTCAGCTCTTGCAGTTGCCCATGTCAGCTTCAATTAGAAGCAAATAAAGGCAAATGATTAGTTGAGGTTAGTACAAAGTACAATCATCTAACAATACAGAGCATTCAGCATCAGTTACAAACATGTATTATCAGACTGAGAAGCTTGTTAACAGATCAATGCTTCTCTGCAACAAGTTAAAAATATCATGTAATAAAAGAAATCGACTATCATATAAAATGCACAATAATCTACTCTAAAAATCCAGATTTATGCAAGACAGTGAAGGCAAAACATGTAGTCTTTTCTCTTATTTAAACCAAGTTACAAAATTCTTGGTGCATACTGAATATATACAGTATTGTGTGCCACATACAATTATAATTCTCATAGTATACACTAAAATACCCATTTGATAACAGAATGGGGGCAAAAGAAGAAAAGAAATGAATACTGGCTCCATAAACTGTAACAGGATGTCCCAATACTATCATTTCCCACAATATATCTTTTCAGTAACCTCAATGCTCAGAAATACTAGACCACGACTATGAGAATGTAGACAAAGATTGATTTAATTATTGTCCACCACCAAGTTTCGCAGCCTCTGCACTACTTGTTGTCATAAAGGACTCTCCACAGCCACATTGCCCTTTAGAGTTGGGATTGATGAAAATAAATTCAGTTCTGTACAAAAAAAAAAAAATCATCATATTACTGTTGCAGCATATATCAGAGTGACAAAAGCAAAAAGCTGAAATGTTTGCTCTGGAAATATTGATAGGGACAGACTGAAAAGCAGAAACAACTTCAATAGTAAACGATTGAAGTCCAGAAATAGCCACATCTTCAAACAGATACATATAAAATTTGATCTCAACAACTCAAAGAAATATCCAATTGCTTCATGATTAAATTAATTTTGGACACCAAACTTTCTGCTCATAGGACCATCACTTTGAGGGGCGGCTGTACACTGAGGGCAACTGCCTTGCTAAAATTTCGACCCAACTATATATTGTTTTTGTTATTGTCCCCATTACCCCCATTAATCCTTTTAGTTAGTCATGCATTACGATCCATTACTCAATTTTGCCACCCTAAAGTATACCCTAGATTCGTCCCAGATCACTTCATATCAACTAATTTACACTCATACCTCCAGATTAAAGACAGCAAGATATAATTCAAGGCATTGAATCATGTCCACATTAAGCTGAGATAGATATGGAGCAGACAAAATATAGATAAAAATGAAGCTTGAAATTCATTCCAAAAAAAAGCTTGAGAGAAACTGCAGAATAATAAAAAGAATCATAATACCGGAGCTTATCGTCCACAAAATCCATCTTAGTTCCTATGACATGCATCAGAGCCTTAGGATCAATCAATATCTTCACACCCTCATCTTCAACCAGCTCATCGAACTTTCCTTTCTCATCTAAGCATTTCAATTAGAAGGAAAATCAAGGGCAAAGGTTTTATCCTAATTAACACAGTTCCTTTAAAATCCAACACAAACCAACCATAACTCTACACAATAATTAGAGTTTAAGAAAATCAAACAAGAAAGAGAAGCGTGGTAACTCTAACCTGCATAATTGAGCGTGTAGGATAAGCCGTTGCAGCCGCGAGCCTTGACGCCTAAACGGAGGAAAGGGCGTTGCCGTTGGTGGAGCAGCTGACGAATTCTGGCAGAGGCAGCGTCCGTTAGGTTCAAGGCTTGTCGTCGGGCCGTCGGCCCCACCTTCTCCGCTGCCGCCGCCAAAATCTTAGAAGCTGAAAAGGTTGCCATTTCTCTGCAAAGGAAATTTTGCGAAAATCATCAAAAATTAAATTAAGCTATTTATTTCCTTAAAAAAATTAAGGTATTTATTTAACCAAAAAAAAAGATTGATAATGGACCGATTAATCGGCCTCTGAATATTAAAGATCAGTAACCATAGAACAGTCTATTAAAATAGTCAATTAGTTTATTAATTTCAATATTTTTTACTAGATTAATTAGTATTTTAATTTTTTGTTTAATAATAACAGATAATGTTATTATTTGTGTGAGATCTATAGTTTATTTAATTTTTTATTATTTTTTAGTAAATCTTTAAATATGTATTTTTAAAATATAAATTTTATTATTTTGCCGTTAAAGTTTTTGTTATGAAGAATTGTTCTTCATTAAATAGGACCTCGTGGTGAAAGTTGTTTCTCTTTTAAAAAGTGGTTCTATTTTTTTTTATGGAACAAATATTTTATTAAAACCTAAATTATTAGTGGTATACTGCAATTTCTCACTGTTTTCATACATTCTTGTAACTTCATTATTTTTATACATTTTATGTATTTTACAATTATATAATTTTTATTTTACATCATTGATTATTAAGGAAAACTAGTAACTAATCCTTAAGTTGCGTCTGTAAATGCATCAAATAACTTTAAATTATAATAAAAGTAATATATATATATATATATATATAATACAAACTCATTTAAAATATAGTTAAAGAACACACATACAATATTTCACTTAAAAAAAGAAACAAAAATAAAATAATAATGTAACATTCAGTTACTAATTCAAATATTAATTTAATTATGATAAGTACAATATTTATTTAGGATCAATATAAGCATTAAGAGTTAAATAGACTATTTTTAATATAAATAAAATTATGTAAATTATTGAAATATATTTACATATCACTTTTAAAATTAAGTCTAAAGTATAATATATTTGCCTTATTTTTATATTCATATTTTTTCCCTTTTTAAATAATAATATGTAAATAGAAAAAATTTAATTAATTAATTAATTTTTAAATCAATTATTAAAAAAAAATTGCAAATAAGTTCCCCTAATTGCATAAAATTTCTTTTATTCTAAAGATATGATAAGTCTTTTAACTTATAAACAACTTTGCCAAAATTTTATTAAACAGTACTATTATTTTTTCCTGAAATCAAATGGAGGCAAAATCCAAAATGAACAATAAAAAATGAAAACAAAGTAACATTGTTTATAGATTGGCATCATATTTTTTTCATCTCGTCAAAGATTCAAGCTTCAAAGCGATAATGCTTTAGCAAATAAACATAGACATGTAACAATGTCATAAAAGAAGGAAGCATTGAAAGTTTTTAAAAGTTTTGCTTTCCGTGAAAATCTCTAAGTGTGTGCATGTATAACCCCCCTTATTCTTTTGTATTACAAGCAAGTTGGTATCACTACTCAACTGACTTACGTGAATGTATAGGACTTATGGATACATAACTCTATAACTAAAACACACCTCATGAAATGGAAACATACATGTGATGTATATAACAAAACTACAATATTTTTTTACATCCTATTAGCTTTCACAAAGCTAATTTACACGTTTTTTTTTTTGAAATTTACATGATATATATATTATTTGTCTTATGTACATAACTTGAAAATAAAATATAAAGATCAACCCAAATTGGGTGGCTACTATTGTTGCTGAACTTCTCCGGTAGTATCAACAATATTTGCGACTCTCTTTTCACCTTCACACCACTAACTATCTCCTGTATACCACTTGTGTGAAATGATACAAACTCACATATTGAGTTTTTGTGCTTAGTGGTGCAATTTTTACAGAAATAGCATATAAAATGTTTAAATAAAATTACATATATTACTCCTAGCATGTCTTTTTTTATTATTAACGAGTTAAATTAAAATATATGTAATGTGAATTCATTTGTTAAAGCAAACAACATACACTTATTTTTAGACAATGTCCAATACACAACACACACACACACACACACACACACACACACATATATATATATATATATATATATATATATATATCAACACAATGATACAATTTAAGTTTTTCTTATCTATTATGCCTATAAATTAAGTTACCTAAACCAGATCCTAGAAAAATACAAAGAGAAATTTCGACCTGAAAGTTGTATAAAAAAAAGTCTATATATCCCAATTGAAAAGTTGAATGTCCCAGCCAAAGTAGTATGTCCTAGTCGAAGCTGTTTGTTTCATAACCGTATATCCCAACTGAAGTTGTATGTTCCAACCAAAACTGTATGAATTTATTGGCATGCCAACAAGTGGCCCTATACTAGTCCACGTTTATTCATGGGCACAATCATAGTTATATGTACAAATCATTCTATTTATATACCATTTTGAGTTTATTTCACACTTCATCAAATAATTTATTTGTACCATAATTCATACATGATAAAGCAATGAATTATTTCAATTCATGGTACAATATGCAATTAGCAATATTAATTATTATATTATAATGTAACTAAATAAATAAATTGTTAAATTACTCTGATCCCTAGAGATTTAATTGAATACACTAGTTTATTCCTTCATTTTTAGAAATACATTATAAAGTCTCTCAGGTTTAGTTAAATATACTATTTAGCCCTTCCACCATTACAAATGAATAACATGTTAGATTTTCCGTTCTTTTTTGTTTTTAAAAAATACCAAAAAAATTTTAATGTCATTATCTTGATGTAAAAATGTCAAATTTGTCATTCTTTTTTAATTTATTTTTAAGTTAACAAAATATCAAAAACTAAATAAGGATATTTTTAGTATTTCAAAAGTTAATTTTGACTATTTCAACAAGATTCTAATTGACTAACAGAATATTCTATTCAAAAGTAGCAGATGATTTTTTTATTTAACGTAACAAAATGTAAGAAACTTCATAATGTATTTTCAAAAATAGAGGGACGAACTGTAATGGTCACTAATTAGAGTCTAGTTAGAATAAGTGTATAATATGCATAGAAATTATATGATTGATATTAGAGATTAAAATAAATTGAGTAAATTATTAAATAAGAAATAAAAATGAACTAAATAGATTGATAACGTTAATTTGGTTACACATATCATAATGAAATTACAGTTGAATAAAAACTAGTGGAATTTAGTACATGTAAAAATAAATAAATAAAATGAAATAAGTTAAAAAAAAATGAAAAGAGAATAGGGGGGCCGAATGTGGTTTTATGGGAGGGGGGAGTGTATTTGAGTTAATGACATTTATTAACATATTAAAACCAATCTTATCTCCATTCTTCTTTTTCTTCTTCCTCAAACCACCAGCTTCCATTTTCTCATCATCTCTTTCATGATTTGCAAGAAGTTTACTCCAAATAGATTTGTTTTTGGTAAGTAATACTCTCTCAATTATTCTTGTATTTTTAGAGTATTAGGACTGTATAATATCAGTCATTGGCACTCTATTTTCGAGGGAGTTATCAACCGAATTTGAAGAAGTATAAAACATAAAAGATATTCATATATGTGTTATTTATATGTCTGTCAAATTTCATAAAATTGATTTAGGTGCAGAAAGAGATAAACTTATTTGAGTAAAACTAGTTCAGGGAGACATGTCAACAGAATAAACTACATTTTTTTATTTAATTTGATCATCTTAATGGCTGAATATAAGATTTTGTTAAACATAAAAGTTGTAGAACTATGTGTTATTTAGGTCTCTGCCAAATATTGTATAAATATCTCTTGTGTAGGTTGAGATATAGTGAAATGAACTATAATTGTTCCTTGATTGAGTTGTGTTCTGGTACCTGTATAGCTCCAGTAAATTCGTGTTCGTTTTTTAGCTTATTAAAGGTCGAATTAGCTAAAGTTCAAAACATAAAAATTTCATTTCTATGTCGTATCTAAGTTCCTGTAAAAGTCTCACCTTAAAATTTCATTTATTATGTGTGTTATGAGCTGAATAATTGAACTAGTTGGGTTGGTACTCTATGTTGAACCAGTTATAGATTATCTAGTATTTGAGGACCTTAGAAATAGAATTTGAAAAATTGGTAAAAATAAAAAATGTTCCAAATTACTTTTATAAATGTGTAGAAATTTTAATAATAAACAAAACTACACATTGAAAGATAAGAAGTTTTAAATATGGTACCTGAAACTGCCTAAAGGGCAGCAAATAGAGTAATATATATAATTACACTAAAAATTTTGTAATGATTCAAAAATTCTAAAATTTTAATATGTTTTAGAATTATATGTTAAATGTAATTAGAAATAGAAATCATATTAATTGGACAAGTGTATAAAAAGCTATAGAGCTAATAGTCCCAAGTGGTCATGTTCCAACTTAAAAAAAATTAAAATTAATTATAGTAATTTATTTAAACTATATCAAGAATGAATATTTTAACAAATTATTAACTATCATATTTTCAAATTAGGCTGTCAACAAGAGGGAGAACAACAAAAAGTGAATAAGCTCTGAGTTTAAATTTTGGAAAAGAAAAACGCTATCGAGGTTTGTACATATATGTATTTTATTTTACCCTTATGCATGATTGTGTGTGCATGACATAAATTATATGTCACAGTGATGAAATTATATATTATGACATGTTTTAAAATTATAAAAATGTTATTAACTATGAACTTAATATTATGCTAATATTTGATAAAATATCATGCTATTACATGGTTTTGAAATAAATTGTGAGTATCTGATTGTGTTAATATGAAATGAGTATTAGTTATAGAAACAAATAATTAATGGTATTAAGTGCCCATTTCTCTACCTGAGGACTGACATAGGATAGATGGTGCACCATTATGGGAAAGTTACGGTACCGATATGAATATGATTTAGGGACATGATGACTTAAGCTCTGAGAGTGCCCCTGATCCTGATTATACACATATGACATGATTATATTCGGTCAATGTGGCTTAAGCTCTGGGAGCGCACTTGACTTGACATTATTATGAGTAGGATTGCTTAAGCTCCGTGAGCTCCCTTATTTCACACCCCATATCTGAACAGTCCGGGAATGAGATTTGGGCTGATACTAATTAAAGACTATGGAATGAAATGTGGAAAAATTATTATTGACATAAGTGACAAAACATGAAATGCTTACATGAGGTAGTGAGAATTTTATTATTGAATATGGTTATTATGTTTATACTGTTATATGATATGGTTATTTCTTTTATATGACAAATATGCAATAAAAATTCAGTGTGTCATTATTTATTTGAGACATGCATTTGTGTGACTGCTTGAAAAAACTTAATACCTATATGTACCACTAAATTAGAGATAGCTTAGCGTAGGTTCTTCTCACGCAGGAATTGGAACAGTAGACGGTAGAAAGTGAAGTTAGTCAGGAAGGAAATTCAAGCTCATATCAAAAGAGGCACAAAAGAATTAGTTAGAGGGTTGATTACTAATTACTTTCCTTTTTGATTTTGACCAGACATATGGGTTTTGGTTGACATGTCATCTATTTGGTTCAGGAGAGGCAGAACTATCTCTAGTCTCTCTCTCTTTCAGATCCTCTGGGTTTGTTTACTTCACTACACCCTCCTACTTCTCACCAACCACTATACACACCACCTTTTATTCATTGTCCCTCTCAGGCAGAACTGAAAAGGTTTGGTTTTCAATGTGAACTATTCCATAAGCAGTTTATGGAACAACTTAATCTAGGCCCAAAACCTATTCCTAAACCAAAGTCCAATACTGTTTCAACTCAGCCCAATACTATTCAACCCAGTACTATTCCGGCCCAGACACCTCTTGTTATAAGATCTGAACCAACACCTTCTGTTACTACTGAACCCATTCCTGTTTCTCGACCAGTACCTCAGTCTCAAAAACATAAAGAAATAGCTCATTCCCATATGACCCAAGAATCCAAACCCACCAATGCCATCACTACCTTTTTAGAACAACAAGCACTTCAAACCTTACCCCATCTTGAAAACCCATCTCCTGAAATACCTTGTTTATCTTCTAAAAGTTCAGAATATAAAGTTGACCTCTCAGATGATGATCCAGATCCAAAGCATTTTATGCCTCCTATTCAGTTTTTGGCGGACCCAACCTCTTCTCAACAGAGTGGTACAACCCAACAATAACCTACTTACCACACTGAAGAACCTAAAGAGGAAGTGGAAACAAATGTTCTAGGAGTTGGAACTGGTCCGCAAGTTCCACCAATTCCATCTAATGGTCTATGGTTTAGTTTTGATGATATCCCTCTGCATAAATGGAGAGATCGAATCCAATAGTTCTATGCTTGGATTGAAGTACAACAAAGGCATCCTAATTCTAGATTCCTAGCAATAGTTTTGGAATTTACTTCCAGATTTACAGGTGCACTAAGAGATTGGTTTGTAAGACTTCTAGAAGCTGCACTGTTGAGATTTTATCATGCCCAGTCGATTGCAGAAATACTTACAGCTCTTCATTAAGAATTTGTTAGAAGTACTACTGAATATGATGATATGGCCAGGGATGAATATTTCAAAATAAAATGTTGTTCTTTATTAAGGAAAGAATTGAATAAGCATTATCAGTGGATGACAAAAAGATTTTATCTGCTAGGTGGAGCCAATGATGCAAATTTGAAGCAAGCATTTTTGATGTCCTTCCTAGAGAGTATTTCTAATCATATTCAATTCCAACTCAGGGAAAAGAAAATTGATTTAAACTCTCTCAGCATTGGTGAATTTTATCAAAGAATTTTGCTATCAGTTGATAAGATATGTGCTCAACAGAAAATGGTCAGAGAACTGATGACTTTTGATCATGATTCTTCATGGAAAATGGCATGTAAATGACCAAATTTGCAGATTAAGTGCAAAGACAAAAAATGTACTTATCCTCCTAAGAAGTCTAAAAGATTTCACAAATGAAGACCTCCTGATGAATACAGGCAGAAGAAACATAGGAGAAAGAAGTACAAGTTCTTTAAATGAAGAAAAGGCAGATTCAAGAAGGGAAATAGATGTTACGTCTGTGGAAAGAAAGGTCACTTTGCAAAGAACTGTCCAAACATGCCTAAGAAGGCAGCGAAGATCATTCGGAAAATCCATAAAGTTTCTTAGATGGATTTGGAGGATGCAGATATTGAATCATTATTTTCGTTAGATGATGAGTTAAATTCAAGAGCATTATTTGCAGCTGAATTCTCATACTTAGAATCGGAAACAAATGAGGAATTGTGTGAGGAGTCAACTTTTCCCTCTCATAATTCAATTTTCCTAGATCACTATATACCCCCAATCTATATTATTGAACCTTTTCCTCTTATCCCAGAAAAAACTCTTTCAACAGATTTAACCTTGTCCACCCTACCAACTGTTTGTTCTACTCAAACCTTACACCCGATTCCATTAGTCCCTGTTACAGTTTTCCCTCACAAATATGCCAAACCCATGAAGATCATTGCCCTCATAGATACTGGTGCTCACAAGTCTATGATGAATCCTGCTATTCTTCCAGAAAGGTATTGGATTCAACATGATCAACACTTCCAGGCAGCAGATGGAAAAATTTTCACAACAACCCTAAAAACCAGAAACCTCATTAAATTGCAAATCTTTCCTAAGCTTACCATTTGGACCTATGTCTTTGGATCAAAACTTCAAGATAAAGATTTGGTCCTAGGATTTGATCTTTATTTTAAGCTCAATAAATTGTCCATTTTGCCTACAGGTTTGCAATTTAAAAATCAATTGTTACCTTATACTACCACACCTTCTCTTTTTACCTTACAGCCTTCCCAATCATTTCCTTCACTATCCCCAGAACTGATACAGAAACTTCAAGATTCTTGTTGTGCTTTTTCTCATACAGAATTTGCACAAAAACACCATTCTCCACTCTGGACAAGACCTAAATTCTTCATTACACTTCCCTTTAAGAATTCTGAAGATTTGAATCTCACAAAAGCTTCACACCCAAGAATGTCCCCAGAAGATTTGAAGCTTGCAATTCAAAAATGTTCGCAGTTATTGGCTGAAGGACTAATTCAACTCACAAAGTCCAATTGGGCATGCCAGACATATTATGCCAACAAAAGATCGGAACAAGTTCGTGGAAAGAAAAGACTTGTTATAGATTATAAGCCATTGAATAATTTCCTGAAAGATGACAAGTATCATTTGCCAAGGATAGACTCTATGTTCCCATTTATGGCTTCAGCAAAGATATTTTCAAAATTTGATCTCAAGGCAGGATTTTGGCAGTTGGGTATTGTGTTTGAAGACAGATACAAGATGACGTTTTGTATTCCAAATCATCACTATGAATGGACAATAATGTCATTTGGTCTCAAGGTGGCACCTTTTTTGTTTCAGAAAGCTATGATCATGATTTATGAACCATTGTTGCACACGGCCCTAATCTATATCGATGATATCCTGTTGTTCAGCCCAGATATAAATTCACATTCTGAGACAGTTAAAAAATTTATGGAGTTAACAAAGGCCTATGGAGTGATGCTCAGCCCAACAAAGATGCAGCTGGCCTAGACAATAATTGATTTCCATACCAAATCAATCCAACAAATCAAGTCAGTCACTCAAAGTTTGCCCTACCTGCAGATTCCCTCTATAGGAAAAAGGATATTGCAGACAGATGCATCTGATGAGCATTGGGGAGCAATACTTTTTAAGCTTATTGGAGATAAAAAAAGAAGTCTGTGGATATGCAAACGGTCATTTCAAGGACAGTGGATTGCGTTATCATTCAACATTCAAGGAGATCCTAGCCGTTAAATATGGGAACAAGAAGTTTGAGTTTTATCTGATTGGACACCATTTTACAGTTGTCATGGACTGTTCGTCTTTCCTGCATATGCTTGATTTCAGACAAAAGACTATTCCACATCCACAGTTGTTGAGATGGAAAAAATGGTTCAGTCGCTACAGTTTCGAAGTTCAACATATAAAAGGAGATAAAAATCTGATCTCAAATTTCCTATCTAGACCTCCACCATCTCCTCCACAAATTGATTTAATCTCTTCTTCATCAGAGATTTCTCTCATCTTCATGGCTTCTAGTTCAGAATCAAACACTCCTATTCTCACACTTTCAGATTTTTCTCCAAACTGTCCAAAAGGTCCAGACCTCAAACAAATAAGGATTTTTGCACAAAACATGTTTTTCACTTACATGATCTTGTTTCATGATAAGCTGGGAAGTCCAAGAAAAATAGTTTATTGTCCAGCAGAATATCCTTGGGTGATTGTTTATCATCTCACTCCATAATCCATGTTTCCTAAGCAGCTATGGTACTTATGGTGTCAATCGACACTATTTTATCATGCAGTACAAATTGAACTGATAAAGTTTTCTTACTTTCATTTGCAACAAGGAGAATATCTTATCCCCATAAGTTAAGTTTTTAACTTGGTTTCAACCTCTCAGTTACTGGAAAAAATTGTTTGCACAACTGATCACAAAAAATTCAACTCCCAACAAAGTTCCACACCATATTGTTGGAATTTTTATATTCCACAGATCTTACACTCATATTGCAAGAACTTTCACAGTTGTTGCTCTTGGGAGATCTCAGATATGGAGAGTAATATGTCACGAAGATCCAATGAGCTTGGAAAATGTCAAATCAGATCTTCTTATGAAGCTGAGAAGAGAAAATAATTATTTTCATTTAACCCCATTAAGTTTTACTTCTCTTGGTCCAGATCCTTGTAAGAAGATTAAAATGTTTCCATGACCTCTAACATTCAAGCCAAAGCTCAGACAAGAAGATGAAGATCAAGACATTACTCAAGATTCACAAGAAGATGAATTTTTCAAGCCCAATCTTGCAGATGTCACTGTTACAAAGCCAATGGAAGAATCTAGTTCAAGACCACAACCCAGGCCCAATCCAGAGTCTAGGCCCTATAATGAAAGTTTTCTTCAAAGAGCCAGTTATCCGGTGTTTCCAAATTTTCATGGTGATCAAGACATAAATGTTAATCGTCTACAATATTGGGATCCTCCACCAGAAAGAAATGACCCAAATAATTGGCTCGAGATTCCAGGTGAACCAGATGATCTTGATAACTGGCCCCAGTATGATCCGAAACCTACACTTGAAGATCCCAACATATCGCCATCACATGAATCCATTAGAAAATAATAAAGTGTGTTTGCCACTTACTTTGTCACTTTGTAAAAAGCTGATGTGATAGTAGCTAATAAGTGAGGTTTGCTTTTTACTTTTGCTTTATGTCTTTGTTGTAATAGTTGTATTACTGTTAAAAGAATATTGTGATGTAAATAGTGATGCAAAATTCCACTACCTAAGTATTATATAAACCTCTTCTAGTCAAGAGGAGGGTAAGTAAGATTTTTTGAATGTAATATTTCTCTTTCTAGCTTCTGCAGTTTAACTGCCTTTGCATCAAAAGTCGAATCATACATTCTGGTAGCAATCATGTTCAGACTTTAGTGGACCATATTTTAGTGCTGCTCAGATATTGAGCAAGAAGGCTTGCACCAATTTTGGGTACTTTTAGTCTAGGGGGTAGGGTCAGAGTAGGAATCAGTTAGGGTATACCAGACAGGCACCATCATCATGAGCCATTTCTATAGCTGCCAATAGTCAAACATAGACACAGAAAGAGGCAACACCAAAATGTGCATCATATGGTTGGAATCATAAGGAAGAGTGCTGGGGACCCTCAAGGGCTTGTTACAGATATAGGTCTTGAGACCACTACTGGAGAGATTGTCCATTACAGACGATTGAGACACCCCTTCTAACTTAGAGTTCAGTGCCGACTCAGGCTAGGGATAGGAACAAACCTATTATGGTAGAGGTGGATTTAGATAGGTTGTGTCAGTGATGATGAACATACCAAAATCTAGTAGAGCACCAGTGAGGGCCCATGCTATGAAGGCCAGAGAGGATCCGAGTGCTTCGAACATGGTTGTTGGTACATTTCTTCTCTTTGACTTAGTTTTGATTGATTTGATATATCCAGGTTCTACGCACTCCTATATATGTATCCACATAGTTGAGTGGTATAACATGTTAGTTGAGAGACTAGATTATGAGATAGAGGTGACTAGCCCTTTAGGGTATAATATAGTGGTGAACTGAGTGTATATAAATTGTCTCATTGTAATCTAAGGGAAAGAGTTTGTAGCGGATTTGATTGAACTACCCTTCAATGAGTATGATGCTATCATGGGTATGGATTAGCTCTCTCAATTGGGTGCAGTGGTGGACTGCAGGGTGAAGATGGTTGAATTTAAAACATCGAAGGGTGAGATAATGGTTGTTCAGGGTGAGAGATCCTCATATAGTAAGGGGTCATCTCTATAATGAAGGATCAAAAGATGATCAGGAAAGGGCATGATGCCTATTTGGCTCATGTGGTCGACATTAAGAGGGGAAGCCCAAACTTAAGGGATATTTCGATAATGGAAAAATTCTTAGATGTGTTTCCAGATGATTTACCAGGGTTATTTCTGGATAGAGAAATAGAGTTCTTGATCGACCTTACTCCATGTACAATTCCTATATCAGCAATATTGTATCTTATGGCCTCATTAGAAATAAAAGAATTAAAGGTGCAGTTACAAGAATTGTTAGATAAGAGCATCATCAAACTGAGTGTATCTTTATGGGGTGCACCAGTGTTATTTATCAAGAAGAAAGATGGGTCTATGAGGTTATGCATAGACTACAGGTAGTTAAATAGAGTGACCGTTAAGAACAAGTATTTATTACCATGAATTGATGATCTCTTCAATCAATTGAAAGGTGTAGGAGTGTTCTCTAAAATTGACCTGAGATTGGGGTACTATTAGTTGAGAATTAACGTGGACAATGTAAAGAAAACAACTTTTAGAACCAGATATGGTCATTATGAGTTCTTAGTTAAGCCTTTTGGGTTAACTAGTGCTCCGACAACTTTAATGGATATGATGAACCAAATCTTCAAGCCATTTCTAGGCCAGTTTGTGGTAGTTTTTATAATGATATTTTGGTGTACTCGAGAAGCAATGATGAGCATGAGCAACATTTGAGAATAGTCTTACAGACTCTCAGAGAATAGAAGTTGAATGCCAAGCTCTCCAAGTGTGAGTTTTGGCTTGACGAAGTTTCCTTTCCAAGGCATGTGAATCAGTCGACAAGACTAGGGTGGATCCGAGCAAGGTTGAGGCAATCTTAAGTTAGAAATCCCCACAAAATATGACCGAAATCAGAAGTTTTCTTGGCTTGGCAAGATACTACATGAGGTTTGTCAAGGAATTTTCTATGATTGCTTCTCGATTGATGAGATTGTTGTGAAAGGATATCATGTTCGAATGGATGAATAAATGTCAGCACCATTTCAATAAGCTTAAGAGTCTTTTGATAGAAGCTCCAATTTTGACACAACCAATCTTAGAGAGAGAATATGTCATGTAGTGTGATGCTTCTCACAATGGGTTGGGTTGTGTGTTAATGCAAGAAGGAAAAGTCATCGTCTATGCATCCAAATAGTTGAAGCCTCATGAGAAAAACTACCTAAGACATGATTTAGAGTTGGCAACCATTTGTTTCATATTAAAGATTTGGCATAATTATTTGTATGGAGAGAAGTGTTATATCTACATTGATCACAAGAGTTTGAAGTATCATCCTACACAGTGGGATTTGAATTTAAGGCAGAGAAGATGGCTATAGTTGATAAAACATTACGATTGTGTGATTGATTATCATTCAAGAAGGGCCAATGTGGTGGCTGATGCACTAAGTAGGAAGACTTTAGTAGAGATGCACATCGGACAAAATTTATATCAAAATATTAAGGACACACAAAACTTCATGGCAAAATAGTGCAGTGGGTGGAGTTGGTTTCCAAGGGGGAGAGATTGGGTTTCACAATTGAGCTTGATAGTAGTTTATACTGCTAAGGTAGGTTAGTTATGCCAAACATTTTAGAGTTGAGACAAAAGGTTATGAAAGAAGTCCATGAGACAAGATTTGCAATACATTGTAGGAGTAATAAATGTATCAAAATCTAAAAGGAAAGTGGT
The DNA here is from genome assembly GCA_023653625.1 of Triadica sebifera. Lineage (NCBI taxonomy): Eukaryota > Viridiplantae > Streptophyta > Magnoliopsida > Malpighiales > Euphorbiaceae > Triadica > Triadica sebifera. The sequence goes on along the minus strand of CM042898.1, from coordinate 20,517,855 downwards.
GGTCAAGGATGAAGAAAGACATCACAAAATTCACTACTAGATGTCTTACATGTTAGCAGGTAAAAGCCAAACACTAGGTACCTTCAGGATTATTACAACCAAACACAATTCTAGAATGGAAATGAGAGAGAATCACCATGGGCTTTATGGTTGGGTTACCTTTAATGCCAGAGAGGTACGATATAAGTGATTCTGAACAGGTTAACAAAGTCAACTCACTTCTTACCTATCCAAAGAGACTATTTGTTGAATAGATTAGTAAAGTTGTATGTGAATGAGACAATACGTCTTCATGGAGTTCCAGTCTCCATCATTTTAGATCGAGATCCAAAGTTCATATCTCAGTTTTGAAGTAGTCTACTGCGAGCTTTGGGTACCAAGCTCAACTTCAGCACGACTTTCCATCCTCGAACAGATGGTCAGTCAGAGAGAGTTATTTAGATCCTGGAAGACATGATGAGATTGTGTGATTGAGTTTGAAAAATGTTGGGATAAGTATCTATCACTGATGGACTTCACCTACAACAACAGTTATTAGTCTAGTATACAAATGGCTCCCTATTAGGCATTTTACGGTGGAAAGTGTTGGACACCATTGTATTGGACCAAACTTAGTGAGGGAAATTTAATGGGGTCAAACTTGGTACAAGAGATATAAGAGAAGGTGATGATCATTTGAGATTAGTTAAAGGCAACTTTCAATAGACAAAAATCCTATACAGATCTCAAGAGGAAAGATATGGAATACCTAGTGGGAGACAAGGTATTTATCAAGGTATCTTTGTGGAATAAGGTTCTCAAATTTGGAAAAAAAAAAGGGAAAATTGACCCCTAGGTTCATTAGATCTTATGAGATCCTAGAGAGGATCAGACCAATTGCATATAGACTCACTTTTCCACCAAAGTTAAGTACGGTACACAATGTCTTTTATGTATCCATGTTGAGAAGGTATCAGTCATATCCTTCTCACATTATTAGAGTAAAGAACGTAGATTTGAGACCAGATTTGTCTTATAAAGAGGAGCCAGTTGAGATCTTAGCTCAAGAGGTTAAGGAGCTTAGGAATGAGCAAATATCATTGGTAGAAGTCTTATGGAAGAGCCATACCATTGAGAAAGCAACTTAAGAAAGTGAGGAAGTGAAGAAGATACAATACCCTTAGTTGTTCTTAGACAATATATCAGGTAATTTTAGGGATGACATGTAACATCCTTTAGCCTAACCAGGATTAGTTTGGCTAAAAAACAAGTGTTACACAACCTGTACGCGGAAAACCTGTGAAAATTTAAAAATTTTTCTTTGCACTATGGCCATGAAGTCTTGCATAAAACATAAAGTAAAAGATAATGTTTGACTTAACATTTAAAATCACAATTTCATAAAAATATGACTAACCCTTATTCAGGGGTTTACAAAAATACATGCCTTTGACATAGATTACATAATTCTTTTATTTACAAACATGTATATAAGTAAACAACCCCCTCATTATGACATGAAAAAAAAAATACAAAAGTGTGACATGTGATATCACCAACCCTGATTTTAGGCTAGCTTCTATTGATCAACTTCTTTCTTTATCTACTAGGCTTCGACCTGGAAGGGAAATCACTTGCACACTAAAGTACTGAAAGCTTAATAGTACATATAGATATAGAAATTCAACATAAATATTATACATAATCATAACATTATATAACATATCATGGCATGGCAGTGAATACGTCATATAATGTGAAATACCTTACCTTATGGGATGTAATAACATCAAGAAACATATTATCATAACCATAGCTTATAACTCTTAACATATAATCATGCATACTTGTGTCTTTAAACCTCTTTTTCATATCATTATATTATTGAATCACTCTAATATAATTAATATCATTGCCTAATAACTTTCAACATGGACTATTCGGATACGGGTTGTGAACAGGGATGCTCTCCTAGATTTAGCCACCCTGCCACTGTCTATAATCATATGTGCCAGTCTAAGCTCTTCAATTCAATAGTGCTCTTTGAGTTTAAACCAAATCGACTAAGTAAACATATAAGTATGATACTGTAAACCCCCTTAATTATATGCTACCTATCCTACTTCTAGTCATAGTATCAAGTCTGGGCTTTACTTGTTCATATGTCTTCTTTATATATATATATACATTGTTCATGTGGAAATTCATCATGTAACATTCATGTGTTGGAAATCATAAAAACATACTTAACATATCATCATAAAGGCATGTGTCTAACGATTGCATTATAATCATTTAAGAATACCATATATATCATTTTGAATAGGCTTTATGGGTGTGAACTATATGTTCACGATCGTGAATATCTCAGTTACATGTAACCCTAAATTGTGAACTAAGTCATGAAAGCTTATGTCCGTTTTGTGAACTTACTTCACAAGCATGAAGAAAGAGTCACAGGTAAACCCCCTTAATGGCATGCCACCTATCCTATTTCTAGTCATAGTATCGAGTCTGGGCTTTACTTGTTCATATGTCTTCTTTATATATTTCAATATAGTATATATATATATATATATATATATATATATATATATATATATATATATATATATGTGTGTGTGTGTGTGTGTGTGTGTGTGTGTGTGGAAATTCATCATGTAACATTCCCACATTGGAAATCATAAGAACATGCTTCAAAATATCATCATAAAGGCATGTGTATAGCGATTGCATTATAACTATTTAAGAATACCATATATATTATTTTGAACAGTCTTCATGGGCATGAACTATATGTTCACGGTCTTGAATGCCTCAGTCATAAGTAACCCTAAATCGTGAACTAAGTCGTGAAGGCTTCTGTCCATTTTGTGAACTTACTTCATGGGCATGAAGAAAGAGTCACAGGTAAACCCCCTTAATGGCATGCCACCTATCCTACTTCTAGTCATAATATTGAGTCTGGGCTTTACTTGTTTATATGTCTTCTTTATATATTTCAATATAGTATATATATATATATATATATATGTGTGTGTGTGTGTGTGTGTGTGTGTGGAAATTCATCATGTAACATTCCCATGTTGGAAATCATAAAAACATACTTCAAAATATCATCATAAAGGCATGTGTATAGCGATTGCATTATAACCATTTAAGAATACCATATATATCATTTTGAACAGTCTTCATAGGCGCAAACTATATGTTCACGGTCGTGAATGCTTCAGTCATAGGTAACCCTAAATCGTGAATTAAGTCATGAAAGCTTATGTCTGTTTTGTGAACTTACTTCACAGGAATGAAGAAAGAGTCACAGGTAAACCCCCTTAATAGCATACCACCTATCCTACTTCTAGTCATAATATCGAGTATGGGTTTTACTTATTCATATGGCTTCTTTATATTTCAATATAGTGCATATATATATATTTTTGAACCTTGAGGGATATTTCTGTCATTTTGTGGCTAACAAATAAAATAGCAATAATGTATTTAACATACTTATTTTCTATGTTTATTGAATAGGGTATGGAATATGATGCAAGAATGGAGAATGGAATACTAACCTTAAAAAGACAAAAATTGAAGAAATAGCATGTTCACGCCCGTGATGAAGCTTAGCGCGAACTACCCAACATTTAAAGTTCACGACCATGAAACATCATAGCAACCGTGAATGATCATATCAGTCACGCCCGTGAAACAAAGTCACACTTGTGAGAAAACATGTCAAATTCCTCTAGAGAGCTTCATGGCCAGAATCACCACTTGGACCATGGCTTGGAAGGATATTCATGCCCGTGAAAGAATAATGTCACGTCTGTGATTAAACACTTCAAATCCTTCCAGAATGCTTCACGGCCAGAGTCACCACTCAAGTCACGACTTGGAAGAACTTTCACGACCGTGAATGAGGAAAGCGAAATATGTCAGGCACGAAATTAAGAGTTGGTGCAATGGCTATTTTCGCATTAAATGCAACCAAACGACTATAATTTTCCATGGAAGTATAAATGCAAGTCATTTATGAATCCAGAACAAGAGAATAGCAAATACTTCGAATCAAAAATCTTGTTGTAGCCATTTGTGCATTTATTACTTTCAAACAAACATTAATTCTCTGTAAAAATCTTTTTGCTCATTATTTTCTGAGCATCATAGATTTGTGAGTGTCTCTTTTTGTGATCTACTACTCAAGTGAGTTTGGGTATATTGGGTTAAGAGTAGAACACTTGTAAGGGTTATTTGTGTGAGCCATTAAAACACAAGGAATTGGTTTATTGTGTGAGCCATTAAAACACAAGGGATTTCTGGGTTAGGTGTGATTCATTGATAGAAACACCATAGTTGGGAGTGAGCTTGTAAAACTCCATTGTAACACTTAGTGTGTTAGTGAAACTCCCAATTGAGATTGGAGAGAGGAGTAGGGTTTGTTAACTCCCGAACCTTTATAAAATTTCCTGTGTGATATCTCCCTATCCTACTCTACTTAACTTTTCTTTCCACACTTAAAAGTTAAGAATTTTTAATATCCAATTCAACCCCCCTTCTTGGTTCAATTTCTGAGCAACAATTGGTATCAGAGCTTAGTCTAGCATCGAAACCTAAACAGCGCTAGCAAAGATCAAGAAATAGCCAATGAAGGATTCCAAAGTCTTATGTCTTATTTGATAGAGCAAATTATGCTCATTAGAAGTTCCAGATGGAGATGTATCTGGATAATGAAGGAATTGAAGTCTGGGATAGTGTTCGGAAATAATGGACACCACCAACTAGAAGAGGAGTTGATGGTGAAGAAGAAATCCTGTTAAGAGATGATTGGACAGAGCCTCAAAGAAGAGCAAATTTCAAAAACAAAAAGGCAATGACAATTCTCTCAAGCTCATTATCCATTGAAGAATGTGGCAGAATACAACACTGCCCAACTGCATATAGCATGTGGAAACATTGGAAAACTATCATGAAGGACCAAAGCAAGTTAAATCAAAGAAGATTCAACTTCTTACTTCAAAGTATGAACTCTTCAAGATGAAATCCAATGAGTCAATCACTGATATGATGAATCATCTTCTAGCCATAATAAATGGCATGAGGAAGCTTGGGAAACACCTGAGCTTGAAAGATATAAATAAAAAAATTCTGAGAAGTCTTCCTCTTAAAGATTACGGTTTAAGAGTTGCTAGTATAGAAGAGGTCAATAAAGACATAAATGACATGAATACTGATGTGCTTATTGGCAAACTTCTAACACATGAAATGGCAGTGAAAAGAGATAAAGAGCTTGAAGCCGAGCCAAAAAAAAGAAAGCCACTAGCACTAAAAACCTCTACTTCAAAATCTCAATAAGAAGTTGAAGATGATGAAGAAAAGAGTGATGATGCAAATGAGGACATTGCTATGCTCTCAAGAAGGCTGAAAAGAATTATTGAGAAGAGAATTGGGCAACTCTAGAAAATTAAAGCAAAGAAATTTAAAACAGGCCTCGAATGACTCTCAAAGGAGTAAAAAGGAAGTAAAGTGCTATGAATGTGGGAAGAAAGGACATATTAAACCGGAATGTCCAAGGCTTAAGAAGTACAAGAGCAAATACCAATGAGACAATGGAGAGAAAGGCCACAAAGCTACATAGGATGACGAAAGCTCTTCAAGCGAAAAAGATGACAATGAAGGTGAAGAGGACAACCTATGCTTTATGGCTATAGAGGATCACGTCTCGGATAAGGTAGGATCACTTCACTCATACTCGATCAATAATGATAGTAGTTATAATGATAGTAATAGTGAAGATGATGATGAGCAAAGCCTAATAGAAGTATTGAATCTAGAACTAGAGAAATATATAAGTAAATTCAATATTTATAAAAATAACATTTCTAGTTTGAAAATCAAAATGGATGTTTTAGAAAAGGAGAACTTTGAGTTTAAATCATCTAATGAATCTTTTCAAAAATCATTAGATGAGTACTCTGCAAGACCCTCAACTAAATCTTTGCTTAAAGAAAACAATATTTTAAAAAATGAAGTTGAGGAACTTAGAAACTCCATTTCAAAAATTCACAAGGGAAAGGAGAGCTTAAGTACTCTCATTGTGTCTCAGAGACCACCCTTAATTAGACATGGTCTAGAATTTAAGGGTACATCATCTTCATCTCACAAGACTACTTTTGTTAAGTCAAATGAACTCCACATCTCTATATTTGCTGTAATAGCCCCAAGGGCTAAGTGCACAACATATACTAAATCTTTTATACATAAGAGGGATGATCAAGGGTTGGTAAGCCTAAGAAGGAAGCCTCAAAAGGCCAATCATGCCTTTATGTATAAGAAGCATGCACCTAGAAAAGCACAAAGTCATCATGCTTATGCATGCCATTGCTCTCAAACTCTACCTAATAGAAATATGACATTCAAAAGCATTGTAAGACCAAAAAGCATATTTAGAGCTAAACAATATAATTATTGTATGAAATTTGGTCACATAAATAAACATTGCTGGATAAGGAAGGCTAATTGGGAACCTTCATATGCTAAACCTCAAGGACCCAAGCTCATTTGGGTATTAAAAACAACACTTGAATTGTGATTCTATAGGTATGCCTCAAGTCCACAATAAACAAAAATGCTTGGCTAGTAGATAGTGGATGCTTAAGGCATATGACCAAAGACAAAGAACTTTTCAATGAAATCAAAAGTATTGATGGGGGTAAAGTAACCTTTGGAAACAATGCTAAGGGTAAGGTAATTGACATTGACTCTATTGGTATTAATGGTACTACTTTCATTAAAGATGTCTTACTTGTTGATGGTTTGAAACATAACTTGTTAAGTGTAAGTCAATTATGTGATAAGAGAAACAAATTAATCTTTACTTCCAACGAATGTCTTGTAACCTCTATTAATGGCCAAGAGATATTTAAAGGAAGTAGAGATGTCAATACCTACATAATAGATTTACACAAAATATCTAACCTTTCTTCTAATTGTCTTATGACTACTAGTGATGAATCTTAGTTGTGGCATAGAAGGCTTAGTCATGCAAGCATGAATTTAATTCAAAGCCTCAGCAAAGGAGAGCTGCTAAAGGGACTGCCAAAAGTCAAATTTGAAAAAGACAAGACATGTGAACCTTGCCAAAAAGGAAAACAACACAAGTCATCCTTCAAATCTAAAAACATTGTAAGTACCTCAAAACCTCTACAACTCTTGCATCTAGATCTTTTTGGACCTACTAGGATTGCAAGCTTAGGAGGTAAACACTATGCCTTTGTCATTGTCGATGACTACTCTAGATTCACTTGGGTAATTTTCTTAGCTCAAAAAAGTGATGCGTTTGAAACTTTCAGAAACTTTTCTAAAAGAGTTCAAAATGAAAAATGATATTGTATTTCAAAGATAAAAAGTGATCATGGCAAAGAATTTGGAAATGAAAACTTTGAAAATTTTTGTCTAGACCATGGCATTTCATAGAATTTTTCCTCTCCTAGGACACCTTAACAAAATGGGGTGGTCAAAAGGAAAAATTGAACTTAAATTGAAATGGCTCGAACAATGCTCAATGAGTATGGTTTACCAACTTACTTTTGGGCCGAAGCCACAAATACTGCATGTTTTATTTCAAATCGAGTTTTCAAAAGACCTCTTTTAAACAAAACTTCATTTGAGCTATGGAAAGGAAGTATGCAATTGTTTCATATTGAATACGAAGGACAACCTTGGAAAATTTGCCTTCAAATCTGATGAGGGTATATTTTAAGGATACTCCACCACAATGAAAGCTTATAGAGTCTTTAATAAAAATCCATTAGCTGTTGAAGAATCTATGCATGTTATTTTTTTATGAATCTAGTAAGCTTGATCTTGTAAAAGGTAGTGTTCTTGATGATGTTATAGGTACAATGGAAAGACTTGAAATTGAAAATGAAAAAGAAGAAAATGATCAAGAAAATTCACATCAACATGTCTCTCTACATCTAGCTCAAGAGGAAAACAGGCAAAAACTCCCAAAGGAATGGAGATTGACAAAAGTTCACCCAAAAGAGCAAATCATTGGTGATCCTATAAGGGGAGTAAGTACTAGATCTCATCTCAAACCTTTAGTTTCTAATCTTGCCTTTGTCTCTCAAATTGAGCCAAAAAAATATTGATGAGGCTTTTAATGATGAAAGTTAGGTGATTGCTATGCAAGAGGAACTCAACCAATTTGAGAGAAGTAAGGTATGGACCTTAGTTCCTAGACCCAAGGAGCATCAAATCATTGGAAGCAAATGGGTATTTAGAACTAAACTGGATGAACAAGGTTCAATAACTAGGAATAAGATTGGATTAGTTGCAAAAGGATATAATCAGGAAGAAGGAATTGATTATGATGAGACCTATGCTCCTGTAGCTAGATTAGAAGCCATAAGAATACTTTTAGCATATGCATGCCATATGAATTTCAAACTCTTTTAAATGGATGTAAAAAGTGCTTTTTTAAATGGCTTTACAGAAGATGAAGTTTATGTAGAACAACTATCAGGTTTTGAAAGCTATAATCTGCCCAACCATGTATTTAAACTTTCAAAAGCTTTATATGGTTTGAAACAAGCCCCAAGAGCATGGTATGAAAGACTAAGTTCTTTTATTTTAGAAAATAATTTATTAAAAAGCATAAGCATGATATTCTAATTGTTCAAATTTATGTTGATGACATCATATTTGGGTCTACTAAGGAATTGTTTTGCTAAAAATTTGCTATGTGTATGACTAGGGAATTCAAAATGAGCATGATGGGAGAACTAAAATTTTTCCTCGATCTACAAATAAAACAAGGCAATGAGGGCATATTCATTAACCAATCCAAATATGTCAAAGACTTAATTAAGAAATTTAGAATGAAAGGATGTAAAAATGCCAAGACTCCAATGAGCACATCAACAAAATTGGACAAGGATGAAAAGGGTAAGAGCATTAATGAAAAGCTCTATAGAGGTATGATTGGATCACTCTTATATCTTATTATCTCTAGACCCGATATAATGTATAGTGTATGCTTATGTGTTCGCTTTCAATCATGTCCTAAAGAGTCACATTTAAATGATGTAAAAAGAATTTTAAAATATTTACATGACTCATTGCATCTAGGTTTATGGTATCCTAGAAATTCATCCTTTCACATTATAGGATATTCAGATGCTGATTATGCTGGAAGTCTCTTGGATAGAAAAAGTACTTCAGGTACTTGTCACTTTATTAGTGAATGTTTAGTTTCTTGGTTTAGAAAGAAATAAGTTCCAGTTGCTCTTTCCACCGGTGAAGCAGAGTATGTGGCTGCAGGATGTTGTTGTACACAAATCCTTTGGATGAAACAACAACTTAAGGATTATGGTCATAGTATGGAACATATACCTTTTAGATATGACAATACAAGTGCTATAAATCTATATAAGAATCCCATTCAACACTCTAGAAGTAAGCATATTGACATAAGACATCATTTTATTAGAGATCATGTTCAATATGGAGATGTTGTATTGGAATTTATAAACAAAGTTAATCAATTGGCAGATATCTTCACTAATTCTCTAAATGAAAAAAATTTTAATTTTATAAGAAGAGAGCTTGGTATGATTGATGGATTAACTTTATGATTGCCAAATCTGTCGAACCTTGATTGATAATCTTGTATTATTGTCTCATCTTTTAAGGTATGAAGTGGCTAACTTGATAAAAATAAATGTTATAGGGGATAAAAGCACCTTAGAAATCCTTTGGTTTTGTTTTAAACTTAGTTTTATTTAATAAAGATTTTAGGCAGTTCATGCCCGTGACATATATTCATGGTCGTGATCATAATTGCCAAAAGCTCTAGTAGCTTTCATGCCTTGCTTCACAACATGCTTCACGGTTGACGGTAGTGAAAGACTATGTTTCACGCCTATAACCTTTTTCTGTCACTCCCGTGAAACTCTTTGTTCACGATCGTGACACTTATTCACGACCATGAACATTTCCACCAAATACTTTACAGAAGTGTTCACGCTTTGTCTCACGGTCACAAGTAGTGAAGATTGAACTTCACGACCGTGACTCATTTGTCACCACCGTGAAATTTTATCATTCACACCTGTGACCATTAAATGTCACGACCATGAATTGTTTCATATTCCTCATCATAGGTAGAGTGTCTCTTCAGCAAACCGTGAACACGATATTTCATGCCTGTAACTTAGCTTTTACGCCTGTGAAGATGTCAGCTGTAAAACATTTTCTGCCGTCATTTCTCTCGTTTCCAACTCTCCAACTTCTCTCATTTATCACCATTCAATACCATTTCAAAGATTCTGGCGCCCTAGCAACATTCTCCATCTATAAATATCTTCAAAAACTATTTCCATCACCAGAAATCAAAACTCACTAGGTTCTATTCAAAAATCCCATCAGATTTTCTCTCTTCAAGAATCTATTTCACAATAAAAAATGGAACTCAGCTCCTCTAAAGGCACCAGAAAGAAGTCTCATACTCCAATAAGGTACACGAAGTACCTTCTCAATATCATTCTGAAGCACTGTCATCTGAGGTACTCGATTCTCAAGAAAAGACCATTTCTTTCCTCTCGATCATTTGAGTGGCACACTGTCAGGACCCTTGGTCTCAAGACAAGCATGACATAACAACTCCAGACTTGTCATCTAAAAGATTTTGTTGATTTACATCAACCAACGCTAAGGGAACCTACCCTCGAGTTCCTTAGCACCCTGCAAGTCTCTCCCACAAGCACTGTAAAATTTTAACTCTACAAACATCTGAACACCCTCACTGCAAAGGAATTTGGTCACATGTTCAACCTTCCATATGATGGTATACTTAATGAAAGTGAGGTGGAGTTCTATGCCACTCAGGCATGGACTCATTTTAGGCTCGACTACAGCTAGGACATTAAGAAGACGAAGAGCACCCACATTCGGTCACCAATGCACAAGTACTTGCATAGGTTTCTATCCTATAGCATTTTTGCCACGGGGGACATCAACGGATCAATTCGGAAATCCGAGCTCTTTCTCCTGGAGATGGCCCGAAGAGGCCTAACAGTGGCTTTATCTCGATGGTTTACAAACCATCTACTATCTATTGCCACAAAGCCCTCTAGAGACATTTTGATTGGTGGGTACGTGACTCACCTTGTTATAAAGCTTGGGTATTTGAAGCTAGAGGACCACCACTTCAACCTCATACCAGCACATCCTAGAGACCGGCTAGACGTCGAGTTGTTTATCAAAATGGGAGCGACGGTTCGCATAGTTCATGAGAATAACATCTACTACTGCTTCACCAACACAGCTGGTGAGATTATTTGTCACCATCAAAAAGGGGGAGATTGTTGAACTTTGAGGGATATTTCCGTCATTTTGATGTTAATAAATAAAATAGCAATAATGTATTTAACATACTTATTTTCTAAGTTTATTGAACAGGGTATGGAATATGATACAAGAATAGAGAATGGAAGACTAACCTTAAAAAGACAAAAATTGAAGAAATAGCATGTTCACGCCCATGACCTTTTATGTCACACCCGTGATGAAGCTTAGCGCCAACTACCCAACATTTAAAGTTCACTACCATGAAGGATCATAGCAACCGTGAATGATCATATCAGTCATGCCCATGAAAGAAAATCACGCCCATAAGAAAACATGTCAAATTCCTCCAAAAAGCTTCACGGCTAGAGTCACCACTTGGACCACGACTTGAAAGGATGTTCACGCCCATGAAAGAATAATGTCACGCCCGTGATCAAACACTTCAAATCTTTCTAGAATGCTTCACAGCCAGAGTCACCACTCAAGTCACAACTTGGAAGAACTTTCATGACTGTGAAACACATATTCACGACCGTGAATGAGGAAAGAGAAACATGTCAGACGCAAAATTAAGAGTTGGTATAATGGCTATTTTCGTATTAACTGCAACCAAACGGCTATAATTTTCCATGGAAGTATAAATGCAAGTCATTTATGAATCCAAAACAAGAGAATAGCAAATACTTCGAATCAAAATCTTGTTGTAGTCATTTGTGCATTTATTACTTTCAAATAAACATTAATTCTCTGTAAAAATCTTTTTGCTTATTATTTTTTGAGCATCATAGATTTGTGAGTGTCTCTCTTTGTGATCTACTACTCAAGTGAGTTTGGGTATATTGGGTTAAGAGTAGAACACTTGTAAGGGTTATTTGTGTGAGCCATTAAAACACAAGGAATTAGTTTATTGTGTGAGCCATTAAAACACAAGGAATTAGTTTATTGTGTGAGCCATTAAAACACAAGAGATTTCTGGGTTAGGTGTGATCCATTGATAGAAACACCATAGTTGGGAGTGAGCTTATAAAACTTCATTGTAACACTTAGTGTGTTAGTGAAACTCCCAATTGAGATGGGGGAGTGGAGTAGGGTTTGTTAACACCCGAGCCTCTATAAAATTTTCTGTGTGAAATCTCCTTATCCCTACTCTACTTAACTTTTCTTTTCGCACTTAAAAGTTAAGAATTTTTAATATCTAATTCAACCCCCCTTCTTGGTTCAATTTTTGGGCAACATATATATATATATATGTGTGTGTGTGTGTGTGTGTGGAAATTCATCATGTAACATTCCCGTTTTGGAAATCATAAAAACATACTTCAAAATATCATCATAAAGGCATGTATATAGCGATTGCATTATAACCATTTAAGAATACCATATATATCATTTTGAACAAGCTTCATGGGCGTGAAATATATGTTCCCGGTCGTGAATGCCTCAATCACAGGTAACCCTAAATCATGAACTAAGTCATGAAAGCTTCTATCCGTTTTGTGAACTTAATTCACGGGCATGAAGAAAGAGTCACAGGTGTGACCTTGTTCTTCTAATGAGATTCACGATCGTAAACACCTAGTCAAGGATATGAATTTGGATTTTCTAGCAGTTAACAACATTAAAGGCAAGCATTCATTACAAGTCATATTCAAGGCTTTAAGGATTATCCTATGACAACCTTTTTCTATCAATGTTCATATCACATCATGCATTAAAACATGTTAAAGATTCATTTAAACACATATTCATTCTATTTACTCTTTTTGTTCTCATAAGCCATCCTATCAAGCATTTATATTCCATATACATTTAACCATTTATTACTTACCACTTTGACCCATTAGGGCATCATCATTCATTACTCCATTTAATAAATCTTTAGGCACATTTATTGCATATAATGTTATAAACATCATCAATACTCATTTAAGGTATACTTACATTTCTCATTCAATTACTCATCGTATCATGGAATTTATGTACATCATTTGCACTTATTACAGTTCATCTTTAGCACACATTTAACACACATCATACCATAATTTGGAATTTAAATGCATATATGTACATACCTCTAATGAAGCCTAAAAAACCAAGCTTCTCTCAAGCTTGCTTATCCCTTTGGTGGGTTTCACCACCTTCTCTTTCAACTCCTATCATATATAACATATCCATATCAAAATCTATAACCCTTAACTTAGTTTTTAAAGCCATAAAGATGAAAACCCTAACTTTAACCCTTTTAACAACCTTAATCTCATATATCTTCTTACTAACACATGTTATAACCTTTAACAACTTAGAAAGGGGTCTTAAGCCATGAAAACTCATTAATTACCTGAAACCCTAACTCATTTGGAAATGGGTCTCTACCATAACGAACTAGACATGATTAAAGCTATGGAAGCTTATAAAAATGAAAGGAAAACATGATTCCTTACCTCAATTGAAGGAAACACAATTGGAATGGAAGATTCGCATTTTATCTTCATCGTATGGTTCAGCCTCCTCAAAAGCACCTCTTCTTTATGCTCCTTTTGCATAAGAACTTGCTTAAACTTTGATCTTTTGATTTAGCTTATGTATTTAGGACTGGGAATCAAATAAAAAACATAAGGTATTGGCCTCTAGTATGAGAAAACTTCAAATTCTAGGGTTTACTTTTGATTTTAAGTCGTGAGAGAAAGAAAGAATAATTATTGGGATTTTTTATCAGATGATGTTCATGGGCGTGACAACTACTGTCATGGCTTTGAATTTGCTTAAACCCTGAATTTCATCTCTTGATGGTTCACAGTCGTGAAAGTATTTTTGCGGGCGTGAATCCTATGACATTTCACATTTTTGTCTCTTTTCAACTATTTTCCCATCACCCTTAATCACATACTTCGATCTCCTTAATCCATATTATTTACTAAGCTCTAATGATCGACATTACAAAAAATCTACAAAGGATAAGAGAAATGTAATGCCCATAAATAAGATCTTTATGTTGTGTTTATGGTTAGTGAGAGTTAGGAGTTAAGAAAAACATTAAAAGGTTTTAAATTTGTTGATTTTGTTGTTTAACACCTATGACAAGTGGTGTCACAGCCGTGAATATCGGGTCTTTAGTAAACAAACTATGAAGCTTAATCACGACTGTGAAAGGGTGGTTCATGCCCGTGAAAAATAAGTAATAACTGTGAATCCTAGGTAGACAGGACAAATGAGACAACCACAATTTTCTCTTTGCCATTTCCTTTAAATATGCTCCCCACTCCCTATTAATCAACCAAACATGCCATCTTAACCTCTTTCTACCTCTAGAAACCTTTTTTTCCATTGTTGTAGCTTTAAAAGTCAAGTTTTACCTAGGGGAAGTAAGAGACAAGAGTGAAAGAGAAAGCTTGTGAGTGAACAACTCGATTTTATATTTTCTAGATTTTGTCTAAGTTCCAAGAGTCTAAGAGGACGTTTTTTGTATGTCCATGAGCTGGTAAAGGCACTCATAATCCTTCTCTAAAGAGAGAACAAGCTTAAAGATTTAGAGCTTTAGGTTAGCTTCATCCTAGGTGTAAGGTTTGTACATAACCATATTCAAAGACTTGAGTTGCATGAATATGTGTTATTTGCCTCAAATGCATGCTGTTAGTGGTCAATATCGTGTTAAATGGCTTGTTTTCATATTGATATGCATAATATGTGTTTTTATGTTATGGTATATTGGATATGATAATTCGTTGCTCATTGATGTAAATAAATATTATTGGCACGATATATGACTTGTTTGTATATTGGAGTGTTGATAGGGTGACTGACATTGATCAACCATAGAGATTATTACATATGAAAATATTATGAAATGACTTGCTCTCTTTTTTGAAAAAATTTCTAGATTCACGGTCGTGAACTGAAAAATTCATGGGCATGAATGTCGTGAATTGTAGTTTTGTTGTTGAAGCATACTCTTTTTCCAGTAGCTTCATGTTGGGATCACAATTTGATTCACGCCTGTGAAAGGGTGATCACAGCTGTGAAATCATTGGTGATTTAGAGGTTGAATCATATATGGTATGATTCACGGGTAAACTACTAGTGAAGGTTCTTCGCTGCCGTCAAAATAAGTTCATGGGCATGAAGCTGTGAAATTGCATTTTCTTATGTTTTTACATGTGAATCAAGGTTGATTCATTTTAAGGTGGTATATCTATATCATATGGTTATATCATGGTATGAGAATGCATGTTATGGTTATGATTTATGAGAATCATGGAATTTGGATTAATTTGCGATACAGAATGGTAAGTGTGTGATCTACAGTTAAAACCAATACTCTAACTAGAATTAGAGCTAGGATAGATGACATGTCATTGAGGGGAGATCGGTACCGGATGACCTAGGTTGGTTATGTTCGAGATTCTTTGAGGGCCCAAGATTAAGCCAGGTGTGTTTCCCTTGGTGATTGATATGTGCATATTCATTTTTCTCAAACAGGTATTTTGAAAAGTCCAGGCAGGTTCCTGATGGCTCAAGTGAGAGCCATAGATTTTTCGTATCCAATTTAATCTAGTAATGAATAAAGTGGGCAATAAATTGATTTAAATAATTTACTAAGTGTGGTATATACTTATATGATTATTATAATATATTTTGACAAGTCATGTTCGGTGTGTGATATTATATATGAGATTATTATGGTATGTCATGTAGAATTTGAGATAATGCATGTGCGGACTTGTGGTAAGTCGTACGGTAAGTTGGTAAGAATATAATGCATGTTGTATATGTCATGTGTTGTACTTTGCATGTTGTTATGTACCACTAAACATTAGTTTGCTTAGTATATGAGTTTTCCATGCACGAGATTGGAGCTTAGGGAAGGAGCTACAAAGGAGAATGCCTAAAGATCAGAGTCAAGGAAATATACTTGGGGTGGGTGATACAACTATTGTACTTTTTTTTATTATTTTTGTTAGATTTGGGTAGTTATAGATTTACATATTTTTATTTTCAGAGATATGTAGTTTTGTAACTACTGATTTTTTTTTGTATAACCTTTTGGCTTGTTGATGCTCATTGATTATTGTATTTAAATTTTCATTGTATAAAGTCTTTTAGTGACGTTTTATGTTTTTAATTAGTCATCATAGTCATAGTGCATCAAAGTTTTAAAGATTTGACGTTTTAAATCATTTGCATCTTAATATTATTTAGTATAATTGGATTTATTCTTAATTATACCAAAGGATGTTATAATATGTGTTGTAGGTTTCTCTAAGAAAAAAAAAAGGTTAATCACTTTATTATCTAATATTCTTTTTTTAAATTAGTTTTATGAAGAATTGTGTATACTTTTTTTAATTAGTTGAGTATCATGATTTTTTTCAGGATTTTGGGTTACGCTCGAGTGATCAATATTTTCAAGTCTACTCAATATTTGATGTCTGTAATATTGAAATTGTTGAATTTATTTTCTTTGATATTTGTAATGTTGGATTCAAGTAAATTTTGGATTGGTGAAATTGTTTGCTTTAAATTTTAGATCAAGTTTAATATTTATTTTTGAAAATATAGTTTTGTTGTACTTTCTTGTATTTTATTGAAATTATATATGTGATTTATTGAAATTGCAAACATATATATATATATATATATATATATATATATATATATATATATATATTTACAATTAGCCAATAACTCTGCCCAATTTATGGTCCAATAAGCTTCCCAATTCATATTAACCGAACCAAATTTGTTCGGTTCAAATTGATTTTATATTTTACAAAATCGGTTTGGTTTACTCAAATATGAAATTTGGTTAGTTCGTTTTGGTTGATTTCGGTTTGGTTCATAACTGAACCAACCGATGCTCATCTCTGGTCCAAATTCTTCTCCTTCACTATACCGTTATTTAGGTTCCTGACACAAGTAAAAATTTCATTTTAGATTATTAACAATTTCAACCAGTTAAGCTTTTCACTTTAATCTACCATTTTCCTTTCATGTAAATCTAATTTAGTTATTTAAAAGGCCATTTTAATTCCTTTAGCTCTCAAGTTCATTATTTTTTTTTTTTTTATCAAGTCTCAATTGTACACCTCTCCCTCTCTATTTACATAACTAGTCTTGATCATTTAGATTACTTAAATATGCAATTCTAAGGTTTTTTTATGCCTCAGCTTAAGGGGCCTTAAATTAAACTCATTACCATGTATTAGGACTATATATTCACGGGAATTCAGTAAAAAAACAACCCCATAATATCTGCAATACTTCTCGATCCAATTTCAGAACTAAATTTTTACCAAATTAATTTTTCTAAGTCTCGGCTTATGGTGACCAACCACTCATAACAATGTTTCTTTTTTTAATTAGTCCACTTCTTTAACTTCATTAGGCCTTAGGTTTATTTTTCCCTACTTAGGCGGAGAAATTCCTTATACGAGGTCTCAATTTTTGGTCAGAATGTCCTGGTTATTTAGCATCTTTGGTCTTAATTGTAAATAGAAATCAAAATACAATTCAAGGTCTCGGTCCAACTCAAAATTTCACTTAGTTTTAAACTTTGGTATTAAGTCATTCCTTACATTTTAATTTTCTCCTATCTAATACACCAATTTATGTGTCGACAATGCCCATACTAGTGGCTTTACCAAAGCTCTTGATTTCATAAGGTTGAATTTTTATGAGTTTTGGCCATCAACCTCACATTTCTAAAATTCTTCTCTTGAAAGAGTCCCGACCTAACTCACCCTCCACATAAAGCCTTCTCAGATTCAAACAAAAAGGATAAGAAATGATGGTTTAGGTTTCAAATTCCACTCAAAAGCATTTAAAAAAAAAAAAGAAAAAGAATAGAGGAAATGAGAGCTTTCAACCAAGAAAACTAAGCTTAACTTGACTTTGGTTTTTTTCTTTCACCTTGACCACTTTGGCTCACTTCAATACCACTATTGTTTCCCAATTCAAATTATAAATTCATTTTTACTAAAAAAAAAAAAAAAGAGGAGAAAAAGCAAGAAATTAGATCATGATAAGGAGAAGGAAAAAAGAAATTAAATGCAGATAAGAAAAAGGTCACGGTTGACAAGTAACTAGAGCTTACCTTGAAATAATTTTGTTGGAACCCATGCTTAAATTCACACTCATGCTTCTCTTATCGCTGTCCCCAAACCATTGTAGCTAGCACTTTCATGGTCGCTCTTCTCATCGCGAACTCTTATGTCTGTTTTAAGTTTATTAAATTGTTGTAGTTGTAATTGCGCTTTTCCAGGCGGCAATTGCAATTTATTGTTAAGCTCCAAATTCTTGAACATGTGACATACTTGGATTGACTTTTTTCTTAGTGAGTTGGCACTACGAATTTCATAGTTGCACTTTCTTACCTTGTAGTCACGTTCATGCTTTTGCAATGAATTTTGTGCTCCCTGTCTTGATTACGAACCTTTCTAGAAATTTGTCACCTTCAACACTGCAACAATTGCAGTCACTAAATCTCTGGTGTAATCACTATTGCAAATTACAGGTATGTCAACTAAAGAGCTGGAAAATCACTTTTCTTTCTCCAAATTCAACCAAAACCAAACCAAACCAATTCCAAATATTCTCAAACACATCAAAAATACACATTCATGGTTTTAATCAACATTTTATGCCATAAACACATTTAACTTTACACCAATTACCAATAACTCTATTTGCATACAAACACTCAATGCAACTACTAATATAATCAATTACTTTTCTTATTAAAATGGCATCAAACACAAATTTCAGCTCAATCAAATTCATTTTAGTTATAATTTATGTGTCAATTTCGTCATAAATAGACAAACATACCAATATATGGCTTATTTCCATATAAACATCCACATATCTTTCTTGTCCCTTTCTTTAGGCCTTCACTTTTCTATTTTCTTTTGATTTCTCCACCCTCTTGGATTTGTTTTCCCTCCAATGGTACACCTATCCTGAGCAAAACATATAAAACTCTTTCTTTACAAGTCTAATGCCATCTATCACACTCTCTCTCTCTTCACCCAAAATCCTAACTTTCCCCCTCTTTTATAAACTTGGGTTTTGGTTCTATGTTCATCTTAACTTAAATTCTACCATCTCTATGCTTCTTTAACACCGTATAATCTCCTTCTCATCTTCATAACCCTCCTAAAACCTCTCTTTCATCCTAGGTCATAACACACAACTTAAAATTCTAAAAAATCCTGTTCACACTTTTCCTCAAGATAGAAGTAAAGAGATGAGACAAAACTACAATTCTTCACTTAAATCCTTCAATGGCATCCCAAGAGAACTTTCTCTCTCTTCTTTTCAAATTTTTTCTCCACTTTTTTCTTCGTTCTTTAAGCTTTTCTAAATCTTTTTCCACATAAACCCTTATTCTCTTATACTTTTTCACTCTCTACTTTTTATCTCTAAAACCTAAGGTTGGCTATGCATGGTGGAGAGAAATATGAGGTGGTTGGTTATTGAGTAGAAAAATCAATATAAAATTGAAAAAGAGAAGAAGGAAGAAGAAGAATTAGAGAAGAAATAAATTATCTAGAGATTGGGCCCACCAATTTGACTTTATATTAGATTTTTATCTTAATTATTATGTGATTAATTAAACAAGCTTATGAAAATATTTCACTTTAGTGTGGCCGGCCAACTATTGAAAGAATGTGCTTAATTTATATTTAATTGGCAAATATCCATTTTAATCCTCTAAATTTTCCAATTTTTGTACTTTTGCCCCAAATTTTTTTATCTTTTGTGATTGAATCTCTTATCATATTTCATTACTTTTCACACCTTAGAAAATCATATTAATCACTCTCATAATTATTTATCATTATTCTATCATTTTTTCTCAAATTTCGAATTTAGATTTTTGTCGATCCAACATATCGATTTTATGATACACGTGACTTGAGCCTAAATTAGCGAATATGATAACTCCTTTTTTATTTTTACATGGACGAAATGTGTGATATTGTCATCTATGCTCACCAACCATAGATTTTATCTTGGAGTTGGAACAATCTACAAATATTTTTTTATATGAAAAATGATTAAAAAAAAACTATTATGTATTATCATTTTTGCTTATCATTTTTTGAATAGTATCTTAATTCTCTCTCCCCCTCTTTAACTAAGTTATAGTAAATTAGTGAACTTTGTGCACTTGCAATATTATATTATTTTAGTCCTTAATATTTAAGTAATACTTGAGTCTTTTTTCAACTGAATTTTCTTTAGCTATTTATTTACCAATTTTAAAATATTGATATGGTAAAATGCATTAATTTTGAATTATTCATAATAAATAGTGCCATTGTACTAAAATATTAGTTTTTGAAAATTCTTAGTTTCTAGTATTGTTCTTTTTTCTCCTTTCATTTCTAGGCTTGGCTTGACATATGGTATTTGTCTACATATCTATTTATATATTAAAAGGAGAGACGTTAGCACTGTAGTTAGTATAATATCTTTCCAACTTTGTCCTCTAAGCAAAACGGTCCCTTTTTTAATTACCTAAATAGTTACATCCTCCCTTAACCATCACCTCTTCCCTCTTTATAGTTTTTGACTCTCTTAGTGTGGATCCCTTATAGTGTGAGGCCCACCACCAATCATCAATTAAAAAAATTAAAATTAAAAGAAAAAATGTGGTTGAAAAATGTCATTAATGTGGCTAAATTTTGGCCATTTCTTTGGTAAAAATAGTTACATCTCCTCTCTACCATCACCCACCTCCCTCTACAGTTTTTGACTTTCTTGGTACGGGTCTATCCTCATATGGGTCTACCACCAATCATTAATTAAAAAAAAATTAAAAATTAAAAGAAAAACTGCTTGAAAAAGTTTATTAACATGGCCAAATTTTAGCACATAATTCACATGGAAACATTAATTTCAATGAACCAAATAATTAACTTTTTTTCATAAATAAAATGATTAATTTTTTTAAGAAATTTATTAATTTTAATATTAATTAATAAAAATAAAATCTCCATCATCAACTTCTATTGGCTTTTTTATTTTACATTTAAAGGTTAGACAAAGTTCAATTTTTCAATTTATTATTTTTATCAAATAATTTAATGAGATTATCTATACTTTTTTCTTCATAACGCATGATTACATTCTAGTATATACTGTTTTGAAACATCACTTGATTTAACTCCACAAATTTGTAGTGAAAGGAAAGATGAGACCACTTTCGTACTTCTTGTTGCATTATATATGCGTTTTACTTCTCTTGAATCACCCTTTATTTGATGGTCTTTTTCATTATTTTAGAAGAAGTAAACCCATATGATGATTTTAGATAATACATTAATATTTCAAATCAAAGCTATTGTTATCAATGGGGTACATTATATTCTTATAAAAAAATGCATATAGGTGATTTATGATAGGACGTTTGGTGCAATATGTTGTTGGCCTATTGATTACAAAACTTGAGGTTCTTTTTCTTTTTTCTTTTTTCTTTTAAATATATGTGGGTTAAATATTGAATTGTTTGCTGAAATTGCAAATGTTAACTGAGTCAAATAGAATTATATTAGTTATTTTATGTTAATTACTTGTGTTCGAACATGAATTTTTTTCCTTAAATAATTGTAAGTGTATATGGTTTAAAAATCACTTTAATTATTTTTTAAAAAAAATTGAATTATCTGTGAACTAAATTATTTTCTACCATATTATTTAGTATTAAAATAATTGAAGAACCATACTAAATTATTCTGAATTTTTAAAATAATGCAATATGAATATTTTTTTTAAGACAATTACAAAATTTTAATTTATAAATCTCCAACTTTTTCAAGATAAGAATAGAAATTTTTCAATATTTAAATTGGACCAAATTATGGACACTGGTAGTGATTAACATAAAATTAATTTAATTTATATCATTATTAAGTATGAACTTGTAAATTAGTAATATAATTCAAATGAACTTATTTGAAATATTTATAAAAATTAATATTAATGTTAAAAAAATTAATAATTCATTTCCATTATTGAATAATTATTAATTTAATTTAAAATTAACTTATGTAAATATTATATGAAATATTAAAGTGGATGGTACTAGTATAAATATAAATATACCTAATCAGTATCATACTAACATTAATATAAATATGATTTATACACCTACGTTTTATAGTTTGTATTATAAATTATAATATTACACTTTATAGTTAATTACAGTTATACTTTACTCATACTTTATAGGGTGAGCATTTATCAGTTCGGTTCAGAAATAAATTAAATACATAAAAACTAAATAATCAACGTATACATAAATTCAAGCCAATACTAATTATATTAACTAAAATCCTTATTGTAATAACTACTTTACAAAATTAATAAGAAACCACGAATTACATGAATATTTAAAATAAAGAGAATTTCACAACTCCAAGAAAAAATAAAGATTACGGTAGGGCTTGAAGTCGTTGTTTTATTTAAAATAAAATACTAACAAAATAACCATTTACAGAATCACATTGATTTTAAATTCATAATCATCCATTATTCAATTCACATCCATATAATAAATAAACCTCAATTACAAAAAATTAAACAAAAATACTACGGGGCCGTGCAACTCCTATACAATCATCAAGCAGTAGCTAATGTATCCCTTGTGGAGGCTTCTTCCAACAATACAACCCATTGTCAAGGCCATAACCCTAAGTTAGCCAGCGCATCAACAACTCTATTAGCCTCACGTGGACAACTTTCTCTCCCAATCCAAAGCCAAAAGATTTCTGCACTTTACCAGAATATGCTTGTACCAACTAGAAATTTGGCATTTCTTAAGAAATAAATCAACTACTACCCTTGAATCCACCTCTAAAACCAGCCATTTATGCCCCATATGCCAAACCAACCCCAACCCTTTAAAACTGCACAGAGCTCTGTCATAACTGATGAATAGATTCCAATATTCAAGAGAAAAATCCGTAATCCATTTTCTCCCATTATCACATAACACTCCACCACCACAGGTCGGCCTTGGATTACTTTTAGAAGCTCCATCCGTGTTGATTTTATATCACTATGCCAAAGGATAGTCCCACCCAATTAAAATGTACCATCATTGAGGAACATCAAAAGAGGCTCTTCTTTCTTCTCGCAATATTTAATTTATTTTATATTTAGATCAACCTAAATAAATATTAATCCTATTTGAATTAAAATAAACGATTCGTACTTTGAAAACTATTTTCAAAAATAAATCATAAAATAAAATTCTAATCCAATTAGACTTGGGTGCTACAAACATAAAAAATTATTTAGTCAAATCTAAATTCTAGTCTAACTAGAATTTCCAATTTGACTTAATGTATCAATCCAAAACAATTTAGGATAAAAATAATAATTTGTGCTGAAGTTGTTACTCAATAAAATAAATTTTTTCACCTTTTTGGCCATGAATGGCCATTGACAACCCAAAATATAGTGAAACAATTTTGAGATAATCAAAACGAGATTTGAACCAAAAATATATTTTTATTAAAATTATGGAATCAGAACTAGTATGTTGTTGATTACTGCATAAAAATAATAGGCTTCAGTCATATCCCTCTATTAATTAGTATTTGTCCCTTTTTACTATTTCACTCCTAAATTCGTTTTTAGTCATTTTATTTCTTAAAATTTACTTTTTATTCAATTGATCCCTTCAAAAATTAAAATTAAGCAACATTGGGCTACCTTATGCTAACGTGATAGAGAAGGTAGCTGCCACCATACAATACGCGCGTAAACAACTTATAACATCTGCCTACATCTACTCATCCCCATTAACCGAAGATTAAAACACACGATTTTGCAACATTTGCTCATTCCCGTTAACAAAGGTGAAACTTCCCTAACCCTAAGTCCCTAATTTTCCAAATCAAAAACAAAAGAAAGGTTTTTTTTTTTTTTCATTTTCTCTACACCTCTCTCTTTGTTGTCCTGCCATAAACCACTTTCACTCCCGGAACCAATAACAACATTGTCGTTCCATCTTTTTCATTGGCGTCCATAACTGATGGCTCCACACGGAACAACAATATCAATTCACATTAGTACAAAAAATACTTCAAATTTAAGATCATATGTGTCGGTTTATAAAAAATATGATGCATATATTATACACGGTGATATTTTTATAATTAAAATTAAAATTACAAAGAACGCATCGGTTATTATATTATAACTGACACATAAAACTAAGAGATACTATATGTGTTGGTTAAAAATAATAACCGACGCATATAGTCTCATCTTAGGCATCGATTATTATAAAATAACCGACGCATATAGTATAGACGTCGGACTTTATATGAGACCGATACATAAAGCTCCAAATCCCCAATAAAAGTTACTGCATAAAATTAAAAAGAATCAACATCTCTCTCATTTACTTTATCTGTATTTTTAATTTATACCCCTCCCCTCCAGCCATTAAACACTCATTTTCACTTAATGTAGTTGCTGCTGTTGTTCGAGCCGCACCCACATTAACTTTGCCGCCACTTTTCTCGCCGCCCAACCCACGTCACAGGCACTACTATTGCTATTCGCTTCTCATCGCCCCACCCACATCAACTTTGTTGCCACTCCTCGCGTCACCCCTTCCATGTCACAGGCAATACTGCTACTATTCGCTTCTCGCCGCCCTACATAGGCCAATTTTCTTTTTTTATTTAGTTTTTTTTGACACTTTCACTCTATTTTTGCATTTTATTTAGAAAATATATGTACAAGACTTTGCTGCCGGTTCTCACCACCCAACCCATTTTTGTTTTATTTTTTTATTTTTTATATTCATTTGTGCATATATATATTTTCTATTTTGATATTAAAAATAAAATTATATAAATAAATTAACAGTAGGTTAATAAATAATAATTTAATTATATTTGCAATGTTTAATAACTATAAAGATAATTTGAATTTGTTTTTTATAAGTTTACTATAAAATTATTTAAGGCAACCATAAGCTAAAAAGAAAAAAAAAATAGAGCTATAAAATTTTAAATTTTAAATTAAAATAATATCCCATAAATCAATTTATATTTTCAAAGAAATTATTTATATAATTTTAGTTTGATAATTTTGTTGAACAATAAGTTTTTTATTTAACTAAATCATTTTGAGCATGATCATGTTTGAGCTATTTATTTTAATTCTTGTATATCTATTTTGTTATATTGAAGTCTTGAAATTTTCATAAAAATTTATATTTATTTGAATTGATAATTAAAATTAATAAAAAATTAGATGATAGGCCCATGATGTTTTCAATAATAAACTAAAAAATTAAATTAAATTCTTTATCTCATAAGACATTATATTCTTATACTTTAAAAAAAATATTATATGATCAAATTTTTAATTAGAAGCAAAATTAAATTAAATTTTTTATCCCATAAGATATTATATTCTTACACTTAAAAAATAATATTATATTTGGTGATTTTTTTCATATATTCAATCTTCATGTATTTAGTTATTCATAAAATAATTGATCGACAATAATTGGAACTTAATTAATCAAAATAATTATTTATAAAATAATTTAAAAAAAGTGGAGAACATTTACATTCATGGTTTCCTAACGTTTATTATCAACGTCTTTACTAAGTTCAACATAACTCTATATTTCTAATAACTACTAGATATTAATCGTATTTTACTATGGACGGAGTGAAATTTTTTTTTGTGGATCCTCTAGTCCGTGGTAGCTAATAAATAAGTTTGAAACCTCACCTTAACTAATAAGTTATAATATTACCTACTATTTTTTACAGTTTTTATAGAGTTTTCAATATATAAATGCATATATTGATATATACTTATTCTCCAACACCTACCTAACTTATTCTATGGTAGGTGGAAAAAATAGAGGTACTAAGCTAAAATAGAGTGATATTTCGGTAAGAAATTTATATTCATAATTATTAGTTAGATTGAAATTTTTTTACGACTTATTAATCTTTTATTTGACTATTTTTTGTATTTTTTCCATTTTAAGTGTCATCAATAACAAAAAGATGTAGAATGTGGATACTATATCCTGAGGTATATGCACGAAATTGTCATATATCATAACAGTAACAACACATTACTTAAGATATGCTATTTCAAATACAACTTAGTTAATTGATTTAAATGCATGTATGATACATTGTTATTAGTTTAAATATGTTATATTCTATATTTATTTTGTTTTGTAGGCTTTTCAAAATGAATCATATAGTGAAGAACAAATTGTTGAAATTCGACATTTGTGATCCAACTTTTTTGTAAGAGAGTGTATGTAATTTTTTTAGTTTACATATTTTGTAAATTAAAATCATATTAATTAGAAATGCAATTTGGAATTAATTTCTTCATAGCTTATGGATTAATATTATTGTTGAATATTTGAAATTATATTGGTGTTGAATATTTGGAATTAATATATATTTAAAAGCTTAATTGTGTATATGCATGCATGTGTATACATGTGTTGGCTTAATTTGTGGTTTTTCTATTGGTTTGTAGTTCTATATTTTGGCTTTATGGCAATTTTAGATTTTGTGTTAGTGTTAATTTATGTATATATGAACTATATATTATTGCTTTCAAGCAGGCGATCATCATGTTTTATATGGCAATGCTAATGTATTTTGCAATTTTTTAAAAAATGAATAATAGGCGTTGGCTATAAGAAAAAACCGATGCATATAGTTTTTTAAATAAAACAATTGAATATGCATCGGCTAAAAGTTATAGCTGACGCATATAGTTCGATTTAAAAAAATTATATGTGTCGGCTTTTATTTATAGCCGACGCATATAATCAGACCATATGCATCGGTCATTTTGACCAATGCATAAAATTCAATTCAAATACATTAATTGATGCGCGTTACTCATTTAACCGATGTATAAATTCCAATATAGCCTATGCATATAACATATCTATTTAGTAGTGTTATTACGTTTGATCAGAGCAGAAATAGAAATAGTGGTTGATGGTTTGATCCCGAACTTCTGAGTTCAATAAAGGTCTATTATTTTTCAACTTGGCTTTAAAACCCATTTCTTTTCGGATTCAGTAAAGCTCTGCTAATATATTTTTTATTCAAGAATAAGATTTTGGCAAATTAGTTGACCTTATTTTGTCACTAGCAAAAAAGTCAAAATTATTATTTAATTGGTGAAATGATCATTTGGGTATTGAAGTTGAAAGAGTGATTTTATTCAATGTAATTTCCTAATATATGTACTGTAATATATTTTGGATTGCAGGGTAAAACATTTTGAGTGAAATTGTAATTTTTGGTGATATTGAAATATCTGTAATCAACTTAAAGATTTAAAGCTCAATTTCCATCAATCCGTGCCCACAATACTACTAATAATCATTTAATTTTTTTTTCTTGATTTCTAGACATAGTTGTTGGAGTGTAATTTTATTTTTTGTCAAATTCTTTTTTGATTTTCTAAATAATTTAATAAATTCATTTTTATTTTTTAAATAATTACCTCATTATATTATTCTAAGTTTCGAATTATTATTAGACCGCTTAATTATATTAGCACATTTGAGTTCACCCATACAATGATAAGCAACACAATATAATTTAATTTTTAATTTTTAAGGAGTCGATTAAATTAAAAACCAATTTAAGAGCTAAAATGGACTAAGAACGGCTTAAGGGAAAAAGGGACAAAAATGGAAGTATATATGTGGCTGCATATGTCTTTTTGCCAAAATAACAAGGCTTAATTATTGAAAAAAAAAATACTCAGACTATTAGACTATTAGCTTTAATATTTTTGACAAGTACTACAAAAATCTGTAAAATAATACCGAAACTATGCGTTAAACTTTAAATAATAATTGAACCATCAAAGCCAATTAAATTAACTCAATTGAAGTTCAAATTTTGAAAAATAGAAACAGTTCATGCCCGTGATATCAATGTCACACCCGTGAAAATAGCTATTCATAGCTATGAAAAGAAGTGTCACGCCTGTGAAGTATTTGTCGTGCCAAAACATTTGAAGTCCAACTATTCATGACTTGAAGGGAGTGTCACACCTATGAAGATTGCTAGACAAGCCTCTGAAGAATCAATCATGTCTGTGAAAGGTCTAGTAGCGTTCATGACCCAATTTACAATCAACATCAAACTTCATGCCTGTGAAGACCCTAGCACCAAAATTCAAATAGCTTTTAAAATCATTCACGTGCAGCTTCACAACTTAGTTCATGCCTTGCCAAGTAATTTCACCCCGTGAAGACAGTCACACTTATGAATCTAGAAAATTAATGTTATTAGGTGTTAACGAAAAAGTGGTTAAATAACTATTTTTACATTAAATGCACACCAAATAAATTTATTTCTTAGAGAAAGTATAAATACTTTACATTTAAGACTTTCAAATGTTAGAGAATATAAAAACAAGTGATTAATCTTTGTATTTAATCTCTAGAGTCTTGTGCATTTATTAGCTTCAACTATTATCTTTCTCTCTCATCTAATTTTTATTGTAAGCTATTAAAACTTAAGAGTTATTGAGTTTTTTGGATTCTTTACAAGGATTTTTGTGTGAACCATCAAAATATAAAAATTTAATTGTTGTGTTAACCATTAAAATACAAGAATTTTGGATTAGGTGTTAGCCAATACTGAAAAAGCCATAATTAAGAGTGCGCTAGGCAAAACTTCATTGTAACTCATTTGAGTTACTGAAATACCCAATTGCAATTTGGAAGAGGACATAGAGTTCATTAACACCTGAACTTATATAAATCTTGTGTCTATCATCTATTCTTTTATCTCTCTATCATTTCATTATTATTACCTTAGCAAAAAAAATTAATTAACTACCAATTCACCATCCATTCTTGGTGATTATTTGAACAACAATTGGTATCAGAGCTAAATTTAGCAATAAAGCCTAACAAGTGCTAGTTGTAACACCCACCCATATAGTAGGACATAACCACACTATATAAGCAGATGACATATGATTATATCCATATAAATCTATTCTGATTAAAAAAAATTTCTATAGAATTCAATATACCTATATCATGTTGGTAAGCCTGTATAATATGTATAATGAAAACATCTATTTTCCATATAGTGGATAACCAAATATTGTATAATTTAAATTTTTGTATTTGTATAAACACTGTATCCTAAGTATCAAAATAAACATGGTTTGGCTTTTATAAGCCCTTTATTACAAAACAATTATTATTTAAAATAAACTATTTCAAATTACATGTCATTATTTGTTGAAAGCATGAATAACTAATTTTTTCTATCCCATGTCATGAGAAATAACAAATGAAAATAAATGAAATGAAAACTGACACAATACAACGGGTCAACTCTGACTACTCTAATGGGCTCAGACTCCTCTTATGATCAACTCATAAATCTATCAGCTCCAAATCTGTGTGCAAGAAAATCCACATGTTAAGCTAATGAAAACTTAGTAGTACATATAAACTTAAAAATTCTAACATGCATTCACTCATCATCATAGCATATATACATATACATACCTATGTGCTCGACCATGTCATCATATAACAAAATACTTTATACATACTTAGTTTACTGAATTACAGTACATTCTTATCATATAGCACATAAGTAAATCCACACCTTCAATTTTGTTTATCATTTATATCATATAATACCAAAATCTCATTTCCTGGTTTCATATACTTAGTTACTATTTTTCCTTATTCCCTATAGGATATAACTGTATTTGATTTCCATGTTTCTTATTTATTTTCATTATTATTGGTTTTAACAATTCACTGCCCAATTCTAGACTAAGACTATCCGGATTTGGGTTGTAAAATAGGAGAGCTCTAACTTGATATTAAGCCATCTTGCTCACTAACTACATCTATCTGTATAGTGTTAACCAAGCTTCTCAAGTCAAGAGCGCTCTAACTCAAGCTTAAACGACTTTGACTTGGTAAGATATAATAATTGCATGGATATGGGATCAAAGGTGCTCTCACCTGAGTTAAGCCACCTTATCCCTAAAATAAATAATCCATATACTAGATATTCTATGGTATTATAACCCTTGTAATGAAATATCATCTATCCTCTACTAGTCCTCATATAGAGAACGAGCATAAATAATTAAAATAAAGTTATTCGTACCATTTATAATTCATTTCATGATATAACATGTTCACCATATGATGCTTTGTATTTTAGATCACATAATGTATATCCAAGTTCAAAATCAAGTTATCATAATGTATACCGTGTCATTACATCATGCAAGATGTGTGTGCATAACAAAATCATGTAATTCCATCATAGAAATATAAAAACAAATTTCTAGTTATAAGGCATTCACAGGCGTGAATGGGGATTCACGACCTTGAAGCCTTTTTTCATGGGTTGTCTACTATGACTAGTTCTGTGTAGACATTCACTGGTGTGAACCTTGATTCATGGCTGTGAATATCTTCTATGTAGCCATTCACAAGTATGAAGTTTTTTTTATGGCTGTGAATCAACAATCTGTGCAAATTTTAGCACTATTTTAAGGCAATTATGCACACCACATGCAAAGGCTATAAGGCTAACCAATGTTAGTCACTCCTATAACATTTAACAAGTTACATACAATTTATCATGCTTAATCAATTAAACTAGGTTTCATGCCATATTTGTCATTACCAAAATATCGATACCTACTCAATTGTCATTTTTCCTTATACAACTTAATCATATTAATTAACCAAGTTTCAGAATAACATCTAAGGTGTCAAAATATGCCAAAAATTATAATCATAGCATAATTATTCACACAACATGCCAAAATGAAAATTTAAATGTATATATATACAAACCTTAATTGGAGCCTACATTTCCAAACTTTGTCCCATACCTAAGCTTTCTAATGGGTATCTCCACCTTCCTTTTCATCTCCTAACACCATATCATAATCCAAATTATTATATATTCAATATATGAACTATTTATACGCCATAAATCAACAAAACCTTAACTTGATAACATGAGCCTTCAATAATCAACTCTCATTTAAAACCGAATTAAACTAATGTAAGAGCAAGAAAAACATGATTCTTACATATGTTTTGCATAATCAAAATAGGTTTAAGGGTTTAAAACCAAATTCTCCTGCTCCCCCAAATCTACCCTTAATGGAATGGTTTAATCCCTTGATTCTATTCATTTTTAATCTCATTTATGGTGTGAAGTTGATGTATAAACATTGATAATCAAAAGGGAATTAAGGAGAAACGATTTTTGGTATTAAAGGGTTTGGTGGCTAGAGATTTAAATTGAAAAATAATGAGTTTTTGTGAAAATACAAAACTGTCCAATTTAAACTGCAAATCTTCATGACTGTGAAGCTCATCAGCTTCAAAATTTCTATTTTGCGACATTCACAGCTGTGATGTTATATTCACAGGTGTGAACACTAAAAAATTTTACTTTTTAAGTCCTTTTAACTATTTTCATATTTCCAATACTCATAATCACTTATATATCATTTATGCCAAAATGGAATACATTATGAATCTTGCTCAACTCAGGTGGTAAGTGAGCTTGTAAGCAACTAGTTCTATTTTTGCTAGAATCCCATAAGATCTAATGAATCTCAGGCTCAACTAGCCCTTTTTTTTAATCTCGATACCTTCTTCCATGGGGAAACATTTGGAAAAATCTTATCCCCCACTACATACTCTATGTCTCTACTATTGAGATTCACATATGACTTCTACCTGTGTTAAGCTACCTTCAATCTGTCTTAGATAACTCGTACATTTTTCTCTATCTGTTGTGACAAGTCTGGCCCCATAAGCTTCTCTCACTGAGCTCTGTCCAACATAGGGGTGTTTAGCACTTTCTACCATAAAGTACCTTATAAGGAGTCATCTCAATACTAGACTTATAACTTTATTATAGGCAAACTCCATCAAAGGTAGATATTTATTATAGCTACCCTCGAACTCAATCACATAGCTCCTCATCATATCCTCTAAGATCCGTATAACCATTTTTAATTGTTCATCTATCTAAGGATAAAAGGTTGTGCTAAAGTTGAGATTCATACCTAAAGTTCTCTATAGACTACCCTAAAAATGAGAAGTAAACTTGGGGCTTCTATATGAAATAATGGAGACTAACACTCTATGAAGTTGTATTATCTCATTAACATAAATCTCTGATAGTCAGTTTAAGGCATAATATCTCCTGATAGGTAAAAAGTGAGCTATCTTCATAAGTCTATCCACAATAATACATACAACATCATATTTCCTAGGTGTCACCGATAATCTAATCATGAAGTCTATAATAATTTGCTCCAATTTCCACTCCAGTATAGTGATAACTATAGTAGTACTAATGATACCTGATGTTTTTCCTTGACCTGTTGACAAGTCAGGCACCTAATTTTGTACTCTATGATATTTCTCTTCATGGATTTCCACTAGTACTTTTCAAATCAAGATACATCTTAGTGCTTCCCGGGAGCATAATATATTTGGTTTCTTATGCCTTCCGAAGGATCCTCTGTCTCAACTCGTTAATAATGGACAATCATAAACAACTCTAATAATATAGCCCACAATCTGGCTCAACTGTATAACCAGGTCTCTCCCCCTTAGAGACCAATTCGGTTGTCTCAACAAGCTTACAATCCTTCCTCTATTTAAAATCTCCTTATTAAGTGTAGGCCGAATGTGCAACTCTGTCATCATCTTCCTACTCAATGTATCAGCCACCATATTGGCTTTGCCTGGATAGTAGTTGGTAACACAATTATAATCCATTATCAGCTTTAACCAATCGCCTTTATCTCATATCAAGGTCTCTCTGTGTAGGAAGGCATTTCAGACTCTAATGGTTTGTGTAGATGAAACATTTCTCCCCATAGAGATAATGACACCATATCTTCAACACAAATACAATGGTTGCCAATTCGAAGTTATATGTTGTAACATCTGGGGATTTAAGCCCCAATCGGAGTCTAAATTTGGATCCATAAAAAATGAAAAATTATAAGAAAAAATAATTAAGGGTATTATTATTTGGGAATTTAAAAAATAGTGCTATAACTGGAAAAAAATAAAATTATCTTACGGATAAAATCGGTATTATTGAAATTATTGGGGGAAATTTTGTGACGATAAGGAAATTTATCGAAAATGATGAATTTCTAATAATAAAAATTTATTCAAAATTAATTAACTTAATGAACCAATAAGAATTAAAATTAAGTTAATTAGTGGGACCCACTCTTTAAGTATGGTATAAAAGTCAAAAAATGGAGGAATTCGATATTCTTCCACCCAAATTTCTACCTCACCTTCTTCTTTTTTTCTCTTCCTTGTGCCACCCACTCTAGCCTTCCAAAGCCACCATTTTTGCTTCATTTCAAGCTTGAAAAAAAAAAGCAAAAATAAGTTTTGAGAGAGTAAAACCAAGAAATTAAAGAGTTCTTTCCATAAAGTGAGCTAAGGAGTAAGAAGGAAGAAAAAAGAAAAGAAAAGGGAGAAGACTTAGGGGAAATTTCAGCCTTCTTCGGATATCTATTAAGGTGAGCTTATTTTTCTTAAATTCAATATTTTTCCTTCCATTTGAGACCCATAAAGATGAGAGATATGATTAGGATTGGTAGACTAGGGTTATTTGGCATATATGAACTAGGATTTAAAGTTAATGATGATTTTTTAGAAAAGTTGTAATTAAGCCTCTAATTAAATTAGATTGATGTTTTTATGTATTTAAGCCTAATGTATCATGTCTAAAATTGAAGAAAAAGGGGCTACCTTGATGGAGTCAAATTGGGAAAAATTGGAATTAACTTAAGGAAATGGTAATTAGTGATGAATAAATGGTGAATAGGGTGTTAATTTGAAGAAAATAAATTGGGACCTATGATAATATTTTTGGGTAGCCATGACCTATCAAAAAGGAAGCTTAACCTTAGTACTTTTTAGCTGAAATAAAGTATAAAACATATTAAAAATATTAGGATTTTTTGTAGGCATGAAATTTTTTGGAAAAGGGATGATAGGAATGAGATATGGTATGTTTGTGTAGGAAAATCAAGTGAGCAAAAGAGAGGTCATCAAAAGGGTGACAAAGGCCAAAAAAAGTTATTTAGTGAGGGGAGGAAAAGAAAAAAAAAAAAGAGGAAAGCTTTAAGGCTGATTAGGTATGTGTTTCATTGATAAAAATCTTACATATTATCTAAATGTGCAAAATTATGTGGTAATGCTTGATAAGAATATAGTTTGCCATGAAATGTGATTGATAGTTACTTTTAAATTTTTTTATGGTAATGGTACTAAATGGTATGAAGATGTTAAGATATATGAATGTGATTATGATTTGAAAATTTTGGTATAAAAATGAATGCATATGATGGATGTATTTATGAGATAGATTTGTGACAATTGACGACTCTGTTATAGAATTCCAAAAGCAGCCTTGACATTTTTTATCATAACTAATGTTCTAGTAATGAGATTGAGATGAAATCAGTTAAAAATGGAAGTGGACTCATAAAAATTTTATTAAGAATCTAAGTTGAAATTTTAATTGAAAATGGGCTAAAAAATGCATACAAAATCTCGGACATGTAGGTACCCAGAAAATATTAGATAAAAACTAATGGAATACCCTTCAGTAAAATGACCATAACTTTTGATAGGAAATTTGGATT
The DNA here is from genome assembly GCA_023653625.1 of Triadica sebifera. NCBI lineage: Eukaryota > Viridiplantae > Streptophyta > Magnoliopsida > Malpighiales > Euphorbiaceae > Triadica > Triadica sebifera. The sequence goes on along the minus strand of CM042898.1, from coordinate 20,482,788 downwards.
TGGGTTATTTGTGATGCATATGAAAGATGAGACAATAAAGATACAAAATAATAAAATACTACAAATTTAAATTCAAATTATAAATGGGCTAAACATGAGGCCTAATGTTAGGGCTGAAATCTGTCATAAACAAAGAATTAGCATATTGGGACTTTACATATGGTGTGATGAATATATATATATTAATTAATGAGAATTTTGACTTTAACTGCAGTTATAAATATTTAATAAAATTATTTATATGTGAGGTTTTAATTTAATAATAATAGAAACAACTAATAATAATAAATAAACATGTATGTGAAAATTTGGTTCAATTATCATTTTTGAAAATATTATGAATAATAATCTTAATATTGGAAATAAATATAAAAATAGTTAAGCCCTAAGACACCTAGCCTAGAACTAGAATAGAAAATAGTTTCACATGCCAATCAGGGGCCAAAATATGAAAACAGGTAATGACAATTTTAAAAATGCACTTAGTGCAAAATTATTGAGCCGATAATGACAGTATTATGAAAGCCGATAATGACACTATTGCAAAAGCGCTCAATGCAATGATATGAAAGCCGGTAATGACAATCCCATTATTCCTATTAGTTAGTTTGGTCTTAGCTGTTATGGGCACAAAGAAAATGATAATGTAAAGTGTGTATGGATAAAATAAGTAAAAACATGTCCTCTTGATAATATTATGTGAAATCAAGATTGTTGAATATTAAATGTTTGATAACATATCTTTGATTTAATGTATTTCTTTTTATATGCCTTATTTGTGGAATAATGAAATGGCATGTAAAAAAATATATGTATGTAGGATTTTTATTCCTGAAACACCACTAAGCTAGTAGCTTGGCACGAGTGGTTTCCTCTCATGCAGATTCTAAAGAATAGTTGTAGATAGTATAGTTGTAGAAAGAAGAAGGGTACATGAACGGAAAGCAACTTAAAGCTTTGAACTATTTTTGGTATATTTTGTTAAAAGCTTTGTAAATTAAATTACAATTTTATCTCATCTAGTATGTATTAGGGGTATGTAAAACTAATGTAATGGATATAGTTTGGATGTAAAATAATATATTTTATAAATAAATAAATTTTTGAATATTGGTATTTGTAATATTTTTGCTAAAATATATATATATATATATATACTTCATTTAGTGAATCTTATAAGATAGTTAGTTGGGTAATGTTACTTACCTTGCTTAACTAAAGTGGGGTAATGGGGTGTTACAATTTTTGGTATCAGAGATATAGGTTTAGATGGTTCTTACTGAGTGGGTATGGGAGATATGTGCATGTTTTCATGCATATGCATTTTTTTAAGCTGTTCTATTCTGATAAGGGACCTTTCTTCTGATAATAAATTTTAATGGATTTCGAATCAAGACGAAGTCACGAAAAAGAAGAGGGTGATAATATAGTTGACTCTGCTGCTCATATATAGTTACCATCAGTTAGAGCCTCAGAGCCTAGTGTTGTAGCTCCACAACATGCTAAAGAAAAAGTTGATCCGGGTCAAGTACCCCTTATGCAACAAATGGCTACTTTACTACAGTGGATAGCCCAAGTTGAGCCACCACTAGCTCCACCACCTCCCCCACCTCAGCCAAAACCCTAGATTGATAAGCTAAGAAAATATGGGGTGACGAATTTTACATGTAAGAAAGAGGATGACTCAGCAGTAGCAGAATTTTGGTTAAAAAAGACAAAATGAGTTTTTAAGGAGCTTCAATGTCCATAGGAGTACAAGGTTAGGTATGCAGTATCCCTCCTTCAGGAGCATGCCTATGACTGGTGGAAGTCGGTACTAGCGAAGCCCCAAACTTTGAACCCTCATATATGGAATATGTGGCACGAGTCTATATTTATAAGAAAAATAGAAAATTTCTAAACTTGAAGTGGAGGAGTATGACAGTAGTTGAGTATGAGAGGGAGTTCACCAAGCTGAGTAGGTATACAACGGGGATTATTGGAGATGAAGTTGATAAATGTCGTAGATTTGAAGATGGATTCGATGAGGATATTACATATTTGGTGGCTTCCCATCGCCATACAAACTTTGCTACACTAGTGTCCTTTGCCATTAGTGTTGAAAAAAGGAAAAAGATGAAGACAAAAAAGCTCTCCAAGAAATCAATAGCTAGTGTAGCCTAGACATTTGGTAAGAAAAGGCAGATAGTACCCATACCATTTCAATCATGGGTTGTTGGACAGACATTTTATGTTAGGCTAGATCAGTAGTTTAGACCCGCAACATCATCTGTTAGTTCACCAATATCATTGTCCAAAAGGCCAGCTCCTATTATGTGTTAGCATTATGGCAGATCTCATATAGGGGAGTGTTGGTGGTTCATTGAGGCATGCCTGAGATGTGGAGCTATTGATCATATGAAGAAAGATTGTCCCAGACTTAGTACAGGTAGTATGGCACCAGCACAGACTATGGCATCAGTACAGAGTCGTGGTAGAGGTTGAGGCCAATTTAGAGGTGGTCGTACAAGACAGAGTTAGGGGATATTAGAGACAGTGACAGACCTAGAGGTAATAGAGCTCCAGCTTGGGCATATGTGATAAGAGCTCGAGAGGACTAGGATGCACCAGATGTCATAGTTGGTAAATTTTCTTTATTCGACTTTAATTTGCATGCATTGATAGATCTTGGCTCCATGCATTCATACATAAGCACAACTGTATTTAAACAAGGGAACGTGATACTTGAGACCTTAGAATATGAGATAGTTGTGATCAATCCGTTGGGACATAGTGTGAAAGTGAATCAGGTTTGTAGAAATATCTTAATAATAATTTAGGGTAGAGAATTTCCAACAGACTTAATAGAATTACCTTTTCATGAATTCGATGCTATTTTAGGTATGAATTGGTTGACAAAGCATAGAGCTATAGTCGACTATCGATCTAGAAAAGCTGTATTTAAAATTCCCAGGTAGGGTGACATTATCATTCTTGGTGAAGGTCAAACATGTTTGACCAATATTATTTCTGCATTAAAAGCTCGAAAATACATTAGGAAAGGATGTGAGTCTTACTTGGCCCATGTGATAGATACCAAGAAGGGGAGCTCAGAACTCAAGGACATCCCCACAATTTGTGAGTTCCCCGATGTGTTTCTTGAAGATTTTCTAGGGTTACCACTAGATAGAGAGATAGAGTTTGCTATTGATGTGATTCCTGGTACAGTCCCAATATCAATTACTCCTTATAGAATGACACCTGCAGAATTGAGAAAGTTGAAGGTTCAATTGCAGGAATTGCTAGACAAAAGATTCATAAGACTCAGTGTGTCACCATGGGGTGCTCGGGTGTTATTTGTGAAAAAAGAGGATGACACCATTCGATTATGTATTGATTACCAAAAATTAAACAAGGTGACAATTAAAAATAAATATCCACTACCTAGAATTGATGATTTGCTTGATCAATTGAAGGGAGCAGGAGTATTCTCTAAGATTGATCTCAGATCCGGGTATCATCAACTGAAAATCAAGGAATCAGATGTACCCAAAATATCATTCAGGACTCGATATGACCACTATGAGTTCCTAGTTATGCCTTTTAGCTTAACGAATGCACCAACTACCTTTATGGATATGATGAATATGATTTTTAGGCCCTACCTTGATCAATTTGTGGTAGTTTTTATAAATGATATCCTGATGCATTCAAGGGATAAAGAAGAACATGACAAACATCTTAGAATAGTGCTTTAGACTTTAAAGGAAAATCAATTGTATGCAAAGCTGTTAAAATGTGAGTTTTGGTTAGAAGAAGTAGGATTCTTAGGGCATATTGTGTTAGTTGAAGGAATCTGTATGGATCCTAGCAAAATAGAAGCGAATTTAAATTGGAAGCCGCCCCACAATATGACAGAAGTCCAGAGTTTCCTTGGATTAACTGACTACTATAGAAGTTTTGTGAATGGATTTTTAAGCATAGTCAAACCAATTACCAAACTGCTCAAAAAAGAAATTAAGTTTGATTGGACAAATCGATGCTAGGCAAGCTTTGAAAAAGTAACTGAAGTGCCTGTTTTGACCCAACTTACTCCAGGGAAAGATTTTGTGATATACAGGGATGTCTTTCATAATGGGCTAAGATGTGTATTAATGCAAGAAGGTAATGTAGTTGCTTACGCATCTAGATAATTGAATCCTCATAAGCTAAATTACCCTACTTATGATTTGGAGTTAACAGGAATAATATTTGCATTAAAAATATGGTGACTTTATTTGTATGGTGAGTAGTGCTACATATATACAAATCATAAGAGCCTCAAATGTTTACCCATATAAAAAGAGCTGAACTTAAGGCAAAGACGGTGGTTAGAGTTAATTAAGGATTACAATTGTATTGTTGATTATCAGCCGGGCAAAACTAATGTAGTAGCTGATGCCTTAAATAGAAAAACACTATCAGGTATACCTTATAATTTCCTTATTATAATATAATACATATAAATCAACAATAAATTAATAGGAGACTCATATTTTATTTTGGTAGAGTTATGGGTTTAACCTACCTTAAGGAAACAAGGGAGAAAAGCTTAGAGGCAAGATCAAAAATTAATGATCACTGCTGAGGCAATTAAAAAGTGCGAGAGACTTGAATTTAAGATTGAAGATGATGGAAGTATAAGTTATAAGGGAAGATTGTGTGTGCCAAATGACAACGGATTAAAGCAAATAATTCTAAAAAAGTGCATAATACAACTTATTCCATGTATCTAAGAAGCAATAGGATGTATCAAGACCTAAAGACTCATTATTGGTGGCCAGGAATGAAGAAGGATATCGTGGAATACACTACAAGATGCTTGACATGCCAACAAGTAAAAGTAGAGCACTAGGTACCATCTGAATTGTTGGAATCTATTGCTATCCTATAATGGATATGGGAAAGGATTACGATGGGTTTTGTATCTGGTTTTCCTTGGACACAAAAGAAGCATGATGCGATGTGGGTAATTTTTGACATGCTTACCAAATTATAACCAGTTCAGATGGATTATCTGTTAAGCCGGTTAGCAGAAATATATATTAATGAGATAATTCAACTGCATGGGATGCCAGTATCTATTATTTTTGAGCAAGACCCACAATTAACATCACAATTTCAGAAAGGTTTATAATAAGCATTAGGGACTCGACTTACTTTTAGTACAACATTCCACCCACAAACATAAGGGCAATCCAAATGGGTTATTCAACTGTTAGAAGACATCATAAAAGCTATGTAATTGACTTTGAGGGTAGGTAGGATAGGTATTTACCATTGATGGAATTTGCATATAACAATAGCTATCAAGCTAGTTTCGGCATGGCTCCATATGAAGTTTTGTATGGAATAAGATATAGGACACCTTTATGTTGGACATAACTTGGTGAAAAGAAGTTAATGGGCCCATAATTGGTTCAGCAAACAAAGGAGAAGGTGAAATTAATCCATGATTGATTAAAAGCTACAACTGACAAACAAAAATCCTACGTTGATTTGAAAAGGAAGGATATTGAATATGTTGTCAAAGATAAGGTATTTTTAAAAGTCTCGCCTTGGAAGGAAGTACTTTGTTTTGGTAAAAAGGGAAAACTGAGCCCTAGGTTTATTGGACCATGTGAAATACTTGAACGTGTGGGCCTAGTGGCTTACCAGTTGGCCTTACCACCATAATTGGATAAGATCCACAATGTGTTTCGTGTCTCAATGCTAAGGAGACACAGATCGGATCTGACACATGTAATACTTGTGGGATTGATAGAGGTACAACCAGACTTGACCTATGCAGATGAGCCTGTGAAAATCTTAGCTTGAGAAGTTAAAGAACTACATAACAATAAGGTACCATTGGTCAAGGTCCTATGGTGCAATCATGCAGTAGAAAGAGCCACTTGGGAGAGTGAAGATATGATGAGAACTCAGTGTCCTTAGTTATTCAGCTCTAGCTAATTAGGTAAATTTTGATGACAAAATTTTCTTAAAGGGGAGAGAATTGTAACATCTTGTGATTTAGGTTCCGATTGCGTGTGACCGTAGTGAGGTGCGCAGGTTCAATCGGAGTCTAAATTTGGATCCATAAAAAAATTATCATTATTTGGAAATTAAAAAGATTAGTGCTAGAACTGGAAAAAAAAAAGAAAAAATTACCCTACGGACAAAATTGGTATTATCGAAAATGTTGAGGAAAAATTTTGTGAGGATAAGGAAATTTGTGGAAAATGATGAATTTATAATAATTAAAAGTTGATCAAAATTAATTAAGTTAATGAACCAATAAGAATTAAGATTAAGTTAATTAGTGGGACCCACTCTTGAAGTATGGTATAAAAGTTAAAAAATGGAGGAATTATACATTCTTCCATCCAAATTTCTAACTCATCTTCTTCCTTTTTTCTCTTCCTTGTGCCGCCCACTCTAGCCTTCCAAAACCACCATTTTTGTTTCATTTAAAGCTTGAAAAAGAGAGGAAAATAGGTTTTCAAAGAGTAAAACTAAGAAATTAAAGAGTTATAGCCATAAAGAGAGCCAAGGAGAAAGAAAGAAGAAAAGAAAAGGGAGAATACTTAGTGGAAATTTCGGCTCACTTTGGAGAGCCATTAAGGTGAGTTTATTCTTCTTAAATTTCAACATTTTTTCTTCCATTTAAGATCCATAAGGATGATAGATATGATTATGATTGGTAGACTAGGGTTATTTGGTATATATGAACTAAGATTTTGAGTTAGTGTTGCTTTTTTTAGGAAAGTTACAATTAAGCCTCTAATTAAATTAGATTGATGTTTTTATGTATTTAAGCCTAACGTATCATGTCTAAAATTGAAGAAAAAGGGACTGCCTTGATGGAGTCAAATTAGGGAAATTGGAATTAACTTAAGGAAATGGTAATTAGTGATGAATAAAGAGTGATTAGGGTTTTAATTTGAAGAAAATAAATTGTGACCTATGATAATATTTTTGAGCAGCCATGACCTATCAAAACGGGAGTTTAACCTTAGTACATTTTGGCTAAAATAAAATATAAAACATATTAGGAGCATTCGGATTTTATGTAGGCATGAAAAGTTTTGAAAATGGATGATAAAAATGAGATATTATATGGTTTGTGTAGGAAAATCAAGTTAGCAAAAGAGAGGCCCTCAAGAAGGTGACAAAGGCAAAGAAAAACCTATTTAGTGAGGGAGGAAAAGAAGGAAAAAGGAAAGTTCCAAGGCTGATTTCATAGTCCTTTGACTAGTTCTCCTTTGCTAAGGCTTTGAATTAAGCTCATGCTTGCATGACCAAGCCTTCTATGCCATAGCCAAGACTCATTGCTAATAGTCATAAAACACTTAAAGGAGAGGTTAGATATCTTGTGTAAGTCTATTATGTAAGTATTGTCATCTCTATCTCCTTTGAATATCTATTGGTCATTTAGAGTGGTTACAAGGCATTCATTAGAGGTAAAGGTGACTTGGTTTCCCTTATCACATAATTGACTTACACGTAACAAGTTGTTTTTAAACCATCAATAAGTAAAACATCTTCAATTAAAGTTGCACTATTTAAACCAATAGAGCCAATGCCAATTACCTTACCCTTGGCATTGTTTCCAAAAGTTACCTTAAGTTACCAAAAGCAAAACATTTTCCTTTGATGTGGATTTGAGGCATACCTATAAAACCATAATTTAGGTTTGGTTTTTGGGTACCCAAATGAACTTGGATCCTTGGGGGTTAGCACTAGAAGGTTCCCAATGAGCCTTCCTTATGAAATAATATTTGTTTATATGTCCAAATTTTATGCAATTGAGGGAGTGCTACGTTGACTTCATCAGTTGAAATATCATTTTTAAATTATATATAAAAGTAAATGACTCGTATATTTTTTTATTATTTACTATTTATTTACTTTGTAGTGTAAAAGAAATCAAAGTAAGAAAACACAATACATTTTATAAAGTATTATTTACAAAATGTTTTGTTATTATACAACCATTATAAAATAAAGCTCAACCCAAAATATTCAAAAGATGTGTGACCTATAGTTTGAAATAGGTTGTTTTACTGGATCAAGCTACTGCTACCTTTGTCTACTATTGTCTACTTATTCTTTATTATACCTGCACAAGAGAAACTCCCTTGCTAAGCTCTAGACTTAGTGGTTCATATAAATAAAATAATAAACTATTTTATGCAACATGCATTGTCATATATCAACTCATGCTCAATCATCTTCTCATGCAAATATACATATCATGGTATTCTAGCATGTATAAATATCAAATTATATTCTTTTATCTCATACTTGTTTACTTTATTAAAACATCATTATATAACACATCATAATTAATCATGTTACAAGTCATTATTCCTTTTATTTTTCTTAACCGTTTTATGCCCACAACACCCACTCATCTTTTCATGCAAATATACATTTCATAAATTTTATTCTTTTATATCTCATATTTATTTTACTTTATCAAATCATTATTATCTATAGCCTTTTATTGCCCATAACACTTATGAACCCCTTACTAGGATAACAGAGTTGTCATCTAGGCACTTAGGAGTGTCACCCAGGCAATATGATTTGCGCATATAAGTGTCATTACCGACTTCATAATAGTATAATTACTGGCCTCATAATAGTGTCATACCCAGTGTCAATAGTAGTTCCATACCCGGTGTCGATAATAGTGCTATACCCGGCGTCATTAATCATACCATTAATGGATTGAATCATACTCCCCCTACTTGGCATGCCAAACTATCCCAAGTCTAGTTCTAGCTAGGTGTTTTAGGGCTTACACAATCTCATTAAAATTCATAACAATTAAATTCTCACTTTTTGTGCATTTAAAGACTCAAATAATCACATAATCACTCAATTAAAATAATATTTGTATAATATAACAAGGTTCACATAATTTTACTCTTTAAATTCCTCAACTCATATGCTGCCTTGTCACTAGCAGATTTTGTTCTCTATCTTAGACCTTAATTTTGGTCCTATTACAATCTGCATTTAGTTATAAGGTCTCCTAAAAATTTTAGGTTTGGATCTTAGACTTAATATGCAACTTGAATCACTTAATTCTGAGTTCTTTATCAAAAGATATGATTAAATGAACACTGATTAGTCACTAACAATTCTGCCCAGAATTTTCTGGACAGATTCTAAGTCCAAACCTTATGAAATTGTCTAGACAATTATAGACATATTCAAATGTATTGGTCTAAATAAAGTTATACCCTTATGTATTATCTTTCAAACCAAATAAAGAACACACAAATCAAACTCCAGAACTCAAGTTAAAACAGTTTAAGTACTTACTGCTAATTAATTCCAGCAAAGAACACACATAATTACCACCTTCAATTTTTACCAAAATTAATCCTAAGTCTAGAAAACATGCATCCCCAAGATTTCTATTACAAAATAATATTAATTTAGAATTATTAACATACCAAACATTCAAATCATGCAACTCAGATACAAATCATAGGCTATTGCCTTAAGTTATGCATAAACCTATACGTTTCCCTTTTCTTTCTCATTACTTCTCTTTCTATTTTCCTTTACTGCTTTGAGCTAGATCCTTGTCAATTTGAGTTCCTAAAATATAAAAGAGATAATTAAAACCTTACTTCATTGAAACTCCATAAACCTTAACCTCTCTCTTTTTTCTCTCACAAGTTTCCTTAATCTCTTTTATGCTTGAAAATAGCTTTCTCCCTTACTTTTCCTCTCTTCTTACTTTCTCTTCCTAGCATCAAGCTTTGGCCATGGATGATCAAGGGGGAAATGTGGGCTATTTTGAGGAGAGGATAAGAGTCTTCTAGATGTTTAAGTGATAAGGAAAAGAGAGGCAATTAAGAGCATAAAGAGAAAATTGATTAATAATGGGACACCTAAGCATATTCTAGATGTTTTCATTAATGTCTAATAAATGTTTTCATTTTACTTTGATGTATGATGATTCAAGAGGGACGTGGAAGACAATTTAATGATGGGAAAATTCTAGATTAAGAATGATAAGGTAGAAGGAGAGGTAATTAAAAGCAAAGTGACAAAATCAATTACTAATGGGACACCTAAGCCATATGAATTAAATGTCTCATTCATGTATGTAATATGGCCAATTAAGGGTTGCCACTTGGTTAAGCCAACCACCATATGTATTTAATGTCCCAATTATGCATTTAATTGGTAATTATCCCCCTTAATCCTCCAATTTTTGGTAAATTACAAATTGACTCCTAAATTTTTTAAAATTTACGATTTAGTCCTTTACCGTAATTTAACATTTTTAAATATCTTAAACACTTTTTTAAATATCTTCCATAATTTAATGACACACGTGACTCCGCCCTAAATTTACAGATATAATAGTTTAGACTTATATATGTTTTTCCATTTTGCCATGTGTTTAGACTTTGTTATTTTTCTAGGTGGTGTTTGTGCGCAATGACATAAACATGCATTTGATATATATGTTTTCCTAGTTGCATGCTTCTTGTATGAGAAAGCATGATAAGTTTTTTGAGGTTTTCCTCTTGAGCCAAGTGACCCTTGATTACTATTCTTTTGAATGAAGGGTTTTGTGTCTACATTGCCTTTAGCCTTTGGGGCTATTACCTCAATACTAGAGGTTTGTGGTGTGCTTGATTTAACAAATATAGTTTTAGGTGAGGAGGATGATGATGCTCTATTAAAGCTTAGACCATGCCTCACTGAGGGAGGTCTTTGTGAAATAATTAAAGTATCTAAATCTCTTTTCCTTTGTGGAATCTAGAAATAAAATTTCTAAGCTCCTCAACTTCATTTTTCAAAGCATTATTTTCTTCTAAAGAGAATTTATTGAGGGTTTTGAAGAAATTTCATCCAATGATCTTTTTAAAGAGTCATTTTAATTTTTTAGCTCTTTAACTACCTTTTGAAGGTCATTAGAATTATTTTTAAGCTTTGAGATATTCTTCCTATAAAGTTCTGGTTTCTTTTTTTATCTTTCTATTTCAATGTTTAAAACTTCAGCTATATCATCATCATCATCATCATTAATTAAATCACAATGTTGGGAAGTAGAGCATTCCTCATCAATGGAGTCATCCTCAATAGCCATGAAGCATAAGTTAGCCACTTTTTCTTCCTCTTCTTCTTCAATGAATGAGGAGGAAGAGTAATCCCAAATGGCTTTGTGACCCTTCTCTTAATCTTCTTTATTAGGTCTCCTATTATACTTCTCGAGCTTGGGACACTCAAATTTTATGTGACCTTTCTTCCCACATTCATAGCATTTTACTTCCTCATTCATTGCCTTTGTTGGATGAGAAGTTTTTAGGAGGGAACCTTGAAAACTTTTGCTTGTAATTCTTGATTGAGCCATATTTGTTGAAGATCAATCTCTTGATCTTCCTTGAAAGTAAGGCTATTTGCTCATCTCCTTCCTCAACTAATTCTTCATCACTAAGAAGATTTTTATCTATAGGCATGGAAGTTGATGTTTTGAGTGCAATTAGTTTTCTCCTCTCTTTTTCTCCTTCATTCTCTTTATCTCTCACTAGAGCCATCTCATGAGTGAGAAGTTTGCCAATTATCATGTCGATGGGGATCACACTTAAGTCTTCATTTGCTTCTTCTGTGTCGACAACTCTTGAGCCATAATCCTTCATTGGAAGACTCTTCAAAATCTTATTGTTTATGTCTTCCAAGCTATAATGCTTTCCAAGATTCTTTATTCCATTGACAATGGCAAGAAGACGATTTTTCATCTCAATTATGGTATCATTTGGCTTCATCTTAAAGAGCTTATACTTGGTGATAAGACGTTGGACCTTCTTGGACTTAACTTGTTTGGTGCCTTCATGGTAGTTCTCCAAAGTCTTCCAAATAGAGTAGGTGGTAAGACAATGTCAAATCCTACCACACTTTTCAAGAGATAAAGAGCCTATTAGGATAGTCATGGCTTTATTGTTCTTGCTATTTGCTCTTTTCTGAATTTCTGTCTAATTATCCATTGGGGTGATTTCTTCTTCTCCTTCAAAATTCCTTCTTGTTGGTGGTATCCATTCTTTCCAGACGAACTCCCAAACATCTATTCCTTTACTATCAAGATAGATTTCCATCTTGAATTTCCAATTCGTATAGTTAGATCTATCAAAAAAAAGGCTTGAAACTATGAAATCCTTTGTTGGCCATAGTTTGATCTTTACTAGCACTTTTTAGTTTTGATTTCTAGTCCTTGCTCTAATACCAATTATTGCCCAAAACAATAAATACAAAAAGGGTTGAATTGGTTGGCAAATAAAAATTACTTGAAGGAAAAAGAAGCTAAATAATAAATGGTGAAAGGAATAGAGATATAGTGCACACAATATTTATAGAAGTTCGGGTATTAATAAATCTTACTCCTTTCTCTAATCTCGATTAGGTGTTTTACTAACACTTGAAGTGTTACAATGGAGTTTTTATCTAGCTCACTCCTAACTATGGTGTTTCTCTCTTAGCTAACACCTAACCCTGAAAAATCCTTGTGTTTTAATGGCTAATACAATAACCAAATCCTTGTATTTTTAATGGCTCACACAAAAACTCTTACAAGTGTTTCACTCATAATTCAACTCACTCAAACTCAGTTTTGAGTAATTGATTACAAGATGAAAACACTCACCAACCAAAATGCTCAGCAATTATGAGCAATTATGGTTTTACAATCACAAATAATGAAAGTTATTGAATAAAAAATTAATGCACACAATTATACAAGTTTAGAAGATTGAATGATTATTTTTCTAACATGTAGAAGTCATAAATGTGTTGCATTCATACTTCCAGATCAAATATAGTCATTTAGGGTGCATTTAATGTGAAAATAGTATTTCAACTACTTTACCGTTCGTGCCTAACAAGTTTCTCTCTCTAGGTTCACAAGCATGACTGAGTCTTCAAGGGCATGATTGTTCTTCATAGCCGTGAATGAAAGTGGTGACTCTAGTCATGACTTAGTCTGTCTGAAAATGAATATCATTCATAGGCGTGACAAAATCGTTATGAGCAAGACTTGATCAATCTTCACTGTTGGGCTAATGCTTCACTGTCGTGAACATTTGAATGAACAATCTTGGTGCTTACTAGTTTCATGAGAGTGACTAAGTCTTCATGGACGTGAAGAACTATTTTCACAGGGATGGTGATTTTTCACCACGGGCATCACTTTTTGCTTATTTTCAATATTTTGAACTTCAATTCTTATCTTTCAACTTGCTTCAAGGTTTTAGGAATGTATAACCTGTCTAATATACTTAGAGCACAAATATGGTTAAATTTCTTATTGCCTAATTATTTGTTATCATCCAAATAGCGAAAATATCCCTCAAGGTTCAACAAACTTGAAAGAGAAAATGATAGAAGAAAGCCTCTAGCAGTCAAAGCTTCAACTTTCCAGCCTCAAGATGAAGACCTTCTTAGTGATGTGATGAAGAAGATTAGGAGATAACCATGCTCTCAAGTAAAATTAAAAGGATGATTACTAATAAGTATGGCTCGATTAAGAATTACAAACAAAAAGCCTCATGATTCACTCAAAGGAACTTCTCATCCAACAAAAACAATGAGGAAGTCAAATGCTATGAGTGTGGAAAGAAAGGACATATTTGTTAACCTTATGGTAATTGATCTCAATTTGATCTTGACAATCAAATTAAATGTTACTAATATTTTTATCTAGTGTTTTTTTGGTAGTATAAAAAGTTTCAAGTCCTTTGGAAGTCAAACACTTGGAGAAAATTTAAAGAATTTTTTATGTCGTATAATTTATGACTGCAAATCAATATTTGCACCCGTAACATACAGACACTAAGAACTCATGACCACAACTTCAAAATTGTGACTGTGAGATGACAGCAAAAACTTCCAAAGAGATTTGTGATTTCATTCGCTCTTGCAAGTCTAACCGTGAGAAATCTTTTGCAACCACAACGATCATTCCGCAACTGCAAAGTTCAAAGTCATGTATGATTGATATTTGATCTAACAAGATGCAGACACGTGTCCTCAACTAAGGTGGAAAAATTGGAAGGATTCTATACAATCAAATTTTGTGACCATGGCATATATTTCACGACCACAAAGTAAACACCATAAAACACTATTCATTCTAGAGAGGTTTGGTATCTCATACACAACTGTAATTTATGCCACCGAATATGTCTCACAACTGCAAGATTCAAGCAAGATTGCCACTAGAAAAGCAACCAGCCATAATTGGCCACATGCCATAGGATCATAAGATATTCAAAACTCACGACTGCGAACTGGGAATCGCAACCACACATTGATCACAAAAAATAAATTGAAATATTTTAGAATGTTAGAAATAATTATAGTCACTATTTGTAATGATTAATATGTGAGGGAACTCTATAAATATCTCACCAAACGGTCATTGAAAGTAGAACAACTCTCTTTAAGTGACGATACTCTTTCAATTCTATTTCCCAACAATTTTTATATTGAATTGTTATTAAGGATGTTTTGTGAGTCTTCAAAATACAAGGAATTAGTTTTTGTTTTAGCCAATTAAAACACAAGAAATATTGGGTTAAGTGTGATCCAAGAGTGAAATACCTAGTTTGGAGTAAGCTAGTAAAACTCTAGTGTATCTCATTTAGTGAAATAGTAAAAATATCCAATTATAGTTGGGGAGAGCAATGACATTTGTTAACACCCAAACCTCTAGAAAACATGTGTTTAATCTCTTTTTCTTTATTTCTTTTATTTTTAGTTTATTTGTTTTTGGAAGAAAATTTTAATTATCCACCAATTCATCCCCCTTCTTAGTGATTGTCTAGGCAACAATTTGTATCAGAGCTAACTCTAGCATTAAATCTTAATCAACACTAATAAAGATCAAGAAATGACCAACAAAGGATTTCAAAGTCTTAAGTCTTACTTTGAAAGAGCTAACTATGCCTATTACAAGTTCAGGATGGAGACATATCTTGATAGTGAGGGGATTGACGTTTGAGATTACATAAGAAAAGAATGGATACCACCAATCAAGAAAGGAACAAATGGTGAAGAAGAACTCATCCCAAGAGATGACTGGACAAAACCACAAAAATAAGGAAATGGCAAAAACAAAATGGCGATGACAATTCTTGTAAGCTTTTTATCCATTGAAGAGAATGGTAGAATTCAACACTGTCTCATCGAATACAACATATGGAAGACATTGGAGAATTATCACAAAGGAACTAAGCAAGTAAAATCTAAGAAGATCCAACTTCTCACATAAGAATTTGAACTCTTTAAAATGAAATTCAACAAGTCTATCACCGAAATGAAGAACCATTTTCTTGCCATCATCAATGGCATGGGAAAGATTGGAAAACATATGAACATGGAAGAAGTCAATAACAAAATTCTGAGAAACCTTCCATTTAAAGACTGCAGTTCAAGAGTTGCTAGTATAGAAGAAGCCAATGAGAATATGAGCATTATGCATACTGATGTACTTATTGGCAAGCTTTTAACACATAAGATGTCAATCAAGAGAGATAAAGAACTTGAAATAGAACTAGAAAAGAGAAACCTTTCACACTCAAAGCCTCAACCTTTACATGTTAAGAAGTGACCCAAGATGATGAAGAGAAAAATGAAGATATAAATGAGGATATTGCCATGTTCTCAAGAAAAATAAAAACAATGATAAAAAAGTTTGGCAATTCTTGAAATTTCAAGCAAAGAGGTTCAAAACACTCTTCAAATGACTCATCACAAAAGAGCAAAGATGAGGTGAATTGCTATGAATGTGGAAAGAAAGCGCACATAAAATCATATTGTCCAAAGCTCAAAAAGCATAAGAAGAAGTCCCGCAAGGAAGATGGGGACAAATGCCATTAAGTTACATGGAATGATGATAGCTCCTCAAGTGAAAATGAGGATAATGAAGAGGAAGTGGCAGCTTGTGCTTCATGGCTTTAGAGGACCACTTCATGGACAAAGTAAGTCCTTTTTGCTTTCACTTTTGTGATGATATTGATAATATTGATGATGATGATGACGATGAGCACAATATTATAGAAGTTTGAACTTAGAATTCAAAAAATATAGAAATAAAAATAAAATTTATAAGAATGATAATTGTAAGTTAAAAATAGATTTTGAAGTCTCACTAAATGAAAATATTAAACTTAAAACCTCTAATGATACTCTTAAAAATCATTGGATGAATGTTCTTCAAGACCCTCAACTAAGAACTTACTAAAAAAATAATATTTTGAAAAATAAAGTTGAAAAACTTAGAAATTTTATTTCAAAATTTTACAATGGGAAATAAAACTTAGATACTCTTACTGTCTTACAAAGACCTCCCTTAGTAAGAAATGGACTAGGTTTTAATGGAGCATCAATATCATCTACACCTAGTATTGTATTTATTAAATCTAGTACACCTCAAACCTCTTCTATTAGGATAATAGCTTCAAAAGCATACACATAAATTGTTATTCAAATAAAGAATATTGAAAGATCACATGGCTTAAGAGGTAGACTTCAAAAAGTCAATCACGCTTCATGTACCTAGAAACTCACACATTACGCATACATGTTTTTGTATACATCATGCATCTTTAAAAGTAGTGAGGCCTAAATGCAATGTGGCAAGAACTTCTTAAAACTAAAAAATGTCATTATTGCATGAAATATGGTGATATTAATTTGCATTTTCTGATAAGGAGGGAATATTGAAAACCTTCCAAAGCTAACCCCCGAGGACCCAAGTACATTTGGGTACCTAAAAACAAAATGTAAATTATTTTCTTGCAGGTTTGTCTAAAACCCACAATAAATGAAAATATATGATTTGTTGATAGTGGATGCTATAGACATATGACTGGTAATAAAATTCTATCCACCGAAATCAAACAAATTGTTGGTGGTAAAGTTACTTTTGGAAACAATGTTAAGGGTAAGGTAATTGGCATTGGTTCCATTGGACTAAATGGTGTTTCTTTAATAGAGGATGTATTGTTTGTTGATGCTTTAAAGCATAATATTTTAAGTATTAGTCAATTACGTAATAAGGGAAACCAAGTCACTTTTCATTCTAATGGATGTCTAATAACTACCATAAATGGTCAAAAGATATTCAAAGGAAATAGAGATGACAATGCTTACATAATTGACCTACAAAAATTATTTAACCTTTCCTTTAAGTGTCTTATATCCATTAGCAATGAATCTTGGCTATAGCATAGAAAGCTTGGACATGCAAGCCTTGAATTAATTCAAATCCTTAGTAGAAAGGAGCTAGTAGGTGGAATACCAAAAGTAAGACTCATCAAAGATAGAAATGTGAATCATGTCAAAGAGAAAAATAACACAAGATATCTTTCAATTCAAAGAATATTGTAAGTACTTCTAAACCTTTACAACTTTTGCATATGGATTTATTTGGTCCCATTAGAACTGTTAGTTTAGGAGGTAAGTACTATGCATTTGAAATTATTAATGATTACTCAAGATTTACATGGGTAATATTCTTATCTCATAAAAATAAAGCTTTTATTTCTTTCAAAAACTTTGCCAAGAAAATCCAAAATGAAAAAGGTTGTTGTATTTCAAAAATAAAGAGTGATAATGATACAAAATTTGAAAGTGAACTTTTTGAAAACTTTTGTTTGGAAAATGGTATTTCACATGGTTTTTCAACTCTTAGAATACCTCAACAAAATGGGGTTGTAAACAGGAAAAAAAACTTTAATGGAAATGGCTAGAACAGTGTTTAATGAATATGGTTTGCCAACCGATTTTTGGCAGAAGTCACTAATACTGCTTATTATATTTCAAATCGAGTTTTCAAAAGACCTATTTTGGATAAAACTTATAAGCTTTGGAATGGAAGAAAACCCAAAATTTCATACCTTAAAGTATTTGGATGCAAATGCTTCATATTAAATACTAAGGACAACCTAGAAAAATCTGCTTCAAAATTTGATAAAGGTTTATTTTTAGGATATTCTGAATCTAGCAAAGCATATGGAGTTTTAAATAAAAGAATATTAGTTGTAGAAGAATCTATACACACTAATTTTGATGAAACAAGTAAACTTGATCTTGGAAAAGGTAGTTCTCTTGATGATGTTGCAGGTAAAATGGAAAAGCTCAATCTTGATCATGAGAAAATCAGTGAATCATCAAAAAAAGAAGAAAAACATGATGATCATAAAGAACAACAACAAGAGGAAACTACACATACCCAAAAGCTTCCAAGGAAATAGAAATTCATAAGAAACCATCCAAATGAGCAAATCATTGGCGATCTCACCAAAGGTGTAGGTACTTGTACTAAACTCTTAGACTCCAATCTTGCCTTTATTTCTCAAAATGAGATAACGACTATTGATGAGGCTCTTAATGATAAATGTTGGGTGATTGCTTTGCAAGAGGAACTCAATTAATTTGAAAGAAAAATGTTTGGACTTTAGTTCAAAGACCTAAGGATTATCCAGTAATAGGTAGTGAGTGGGTCTTTAGAAATAAATTGGATGAGTAGGGTCAAATAACTAGAAATAAGGCCAAATTGGTTGTCAAAGGATATAAGCAAGAAAAAGGCATATATTATGACGAAACTTTTGCTCTAGTTGTAAGATTAGAAGCAATTAGAATTCTTTTAGCCTATGCATGTCATATGAATTTTGAACGATTTCAAATGGATGTTAAAAGTGCTTTTTTAAATGATTTTATTGAAGAAGAAGCATATGTTGAATAACCCTCTGGTTTTGAAAAATGTGAGTTTCCAAATCATATTTTTACATATGTTGAATAACCCTCTGGTTTTGAAAAATGTGAGTTTCCAAATCATATTTTTAAACTCACTAAAACTTTATATGGTTTAAAACAAGCACCCAGAGCTAGGTATGAAAGACTTAGTGTATTTCTTTTAGAAATTAGTTTTTCAAAAAGCCATGTAGATATTTCTCTTTTTATTAAAAATCATAAGCAAGACACTTTAATTATTCAAAGTTTTATTACTAATATTATATTTGAGGCTTCTAATGAGCTTTTTGTCAAGAGTTTACTAAGTGTATGACAAGGGAATTTGAAATGAGGCTGATGGGAGAACTTAAATTTTTCCTTAGTCTTCAAACTAAGAAAAGCAAAGAATGCATCTTCATCAACCAATCTAAGTACACAAAGGAACTATTAAAAAATTTTGGAATGGAATAATGTAAAGATGCAAAAACTCCAATGAGCGTATCAACTAAATTGGACAAGGATGAAAAGAGTAAACCTATAGATGAAAAACTTTATAGAGGTATGATGATATCACTTTTATATCTTACTGCTTCTAAACTCGATATCATGTACGATGTATGCTTGTGTGCTAGGTTTCAATCTAGTCCTAAAGAGTCACATCTAAATGTTGTAAAAAACAAAAATTTGAAACATCTTCATGGCATAATGCATTTAGGTTTTTGGTATCCTAGAAACACATCATTTCAAACAATTGGTTTTTTAGATGTTGATTATGCTGGTAGTCTTTTAGATAGAAAAAACACCTTTAGAACCTATCACTTTTTAGGTGAATGTTTAGTTTCTTAGTTTAGTAAAAAATAAGTTTCAGTTGCTTTATTCACTGTCAAAGCAAAATATGTAGTATTTGGTTGTTATTATACACATGTTCTTTGGATAAAACAATAACTAAAGGATTATGGCAATGTAGTTGATCACATTCTCATCAAATGTGATAACACTAGTGCTATCAATCTTTCAAAAACATCTCATTCAGTATTCTAAAAATCAACATATAGATATTAGATATCATTTCATTGGGATCATGTGCAAAATGGTGATGTAACGATAGAATTTATTAACACTACTAATCAATTAGCGGATATTTTTACTAAACCTCTAAACGAAGAAAGATTTTGTTTTATAAAAAGGGAAATACGTATGCTTGATGGAAGCATAATATTTTAATTCAATTTAATTTCATCATACTTTATGTGCAAATTCAACTCCTGCATTTTTATTTTGTAAAAATAGCATTTTTGCTTAACAACTTTTAATTTGTGGTTGCAAACTTATTCTTGTAGTCATGAAAAGTACAACTTTCAGTTTTGAGATGTTAGACACATTTTTTCACTCGTGACAGTATAACTCGCACTTGTGAAATTTGAAACTCTTCATAACCATTATATTTGTTAGTCTCGCACTCGCGAAATCAAGCTCACATTCACAAAAGTTAAACGTTTCTTTTGATTGTTACACCGCTTCCTTTTCACGGTCAGGAAACCTTTTTCACTATCACGAAGCTCTTTAAAAGTTCAAAATTCATAATTGTTGCTACACTCGAGGTCGTAAATCACGTGTCAACAAAAAAAATTTTGAATTTTCACATCATTCAAGATTTTTATTTTTAAACTTCTTTTAAGGCTCCTATCCATTAGTAACATGCTTTTTCACTATAAATAGGTTTTCACTATTTCAATCACTTTTACAAACTCAAATTCATCTTTCATCTTTCTCTCTCTGAAATTCTCTCCTTCTTCCAACATATCTCTAACTTTAACTTCCTCTTATCATTTTCTATGACACCCAAACCTACAACACATGCTTCAAAAGGCAAAGCCCCAACAACTTCCCTTCAAGAACAACCTCTCACAAAAGCAAATATCATGAATATATGGACTCAAGAGGAATTAGCTGCCTACTATGTCATCATATAAAAGAAATTCATGGCCAATAAAGTTTGAGATATCAATACTATAAAAGTACTTGGCTTGAAGGAAGAACTCATGGATACTCTCAAAAAGGTTGGTTGGGTAAAGTTTATAATGCCAAACATTGAAGGATACGCCTTTTTGATTACCAAATTTCTTGCAACATTAAAAGAACAAAGGCCGACGCTGGAGAATCTTGTCTCTATAGCATCAAATTCTTAATGTTCGAAAAGATGTATGGCATAACCAAGGTCTGATGTAACTTAAAGTGTACTCGCAAGTATGCGATCCAATGGTAATAATGGTAAGTTATTCTCGAAGTCGATCTTTCAAGGAACTATGTAGGTTTAAACTCTTAATTAACTTAAAATTACCAATGAACAAAGAATTAAAAATGTTAAACACTCTAACTAATTTCAATGAGTGAATTAAGCTATAAGAGAAACTAATAACTAAGTTTGCAATACAAAGTAATAAAGGAAATCAATGAGAGAAGAAATATGAACTTAGCTCACAACCCATAATTTGCATATCGCTTAATGAATTAAGCACCAACGAATGTAGATTTATGGCTCTCGCCTTAAAGCACCAATTAATGAAACCAATGAATTAACTAGTGTTTAGTCCAATTTTTAGGTTAGATTACAAATGGTGTGTCTAATAATAAAATCTTAACATTTCCATTTAGAGTTAAATAATTGGTGATCAAGTAACTATTAAACTAAAAACTTATTAAGTTTAATTGAAATTGAAGAAAATCATGCATTCATCCAATAGATAAAAAGAGAACAATACATATTGGGGTTTGCTCACTAATCACTCATAAAAGTGTTTAGCCTAACATCTTAATAAACGATCATGTCTATTATGATGGCTAAGTTAAATATAAAAGGAAATAAAATATAAAAAGAAAACTTTCTGAGACGCTACTATCAAATTCTCAACTTATCTTATTCTTCTCTTTATCTCCCCCTTACATAAAAGAAAAATTACAATTTATAATCTAAAAGTCATACTTGAATTCTACTTCTAAAGATACAAAACTTCGTAATTACAAGATAAGTTTTCACAGACGTG
Source organism: Triadica sebifera (assembly GCA_023653625.1). Lineage (NCBI taxonomy): Eukaryota > Viridiplantae > Streptophyta > Magnoliopsida > Malpighiales > Euphorbiaceae > Triadica > Triadica sebifera. The sequence goes on along the minus strand of CM042898.1, from coordinate 20,460,985 downwards.
ATCCTGAGATCGGCTTCTATCTTCGAGCTCTGGGCCTCACTTGATCAGAATTAAAGTTGGATTAAGATTGGAGTTTGCAAAAAAAATAGGACAACTTGTCACGTGCATGACAGACTTCTTCTTTTAGTTTAGAAATTTTCTTCTTTTAGTTTAGAAATTTTCTTCTTTGCTTCGATTCTTCGCACGTTCGTGATAGGAAATAGAGATATGTAAGTGATACGCCTATATCGAATTGTCACCTTCGTGACAGAAGATCGTGCTTTAAAATTTGCATGCCTGCGATAAAGTCTTGCGCCACAATAAAAGTGGAAGAGTTTCTTCATGAATAATAATAAAGCATCATGCACATGACATATTGTCACGTGCGTAAGGGCTTCATGCTTAATTCCTCTACTCATGCACATGAGGACTCTTTCACATATGTAAAGCTTCATGTCCACTCCATAATACATGATAAAAACCTACAATTAAATATGAAAAATATTAATAAAAATTAAAACAAATTAAATTCCCTCACATTTAAACATTGTTTGTCCCCAAGCAATAACTAAACAAAGAAAAATATTAAAACATGCTTAAAATAATACAACAACCAATATGCATGATTCTAATCTTTATGATCTCCAAGTTTCACGAATGTACCGACCTAGCTTTATATCAAATTCACATAATTGAATTAAGCCCAAAACAATCCTAATGTGATTTCATACTCAAAAATTAAAATCAAAACAATTTAATCACATCCTTGCCTCAACATGTATAGTGAAAAGTAATCTAACCACACTAGTGATTACCATTTAGCTACACACTCATATATTAAACTCTACACTTATTATTTTTGATAGCCCAATAACTTTGATTTTGATTTTTTTTCTCTAGAGTTAACAATTCTTCCCTAAGTCATAGTGCATTTCTTTTATTTTTAACTTTTAATTTTTTTCTTTTTTGAAAGAAACACACTATGGTCATTTATGGTGCTTTGCATACTCATATCCTTAATAAAATAGCAGAGTAGATAACACAAGTGCATTTTATGCTCCATCTTGCTGTTTTTGCTATCTCTATAATTTAAATTCAATCCTTTTTATTTTATTTTATAGCGATTAAGGACTTAATATATAAGTTAATAGCTTTTAATAATTTATAGCTTAAATAGATTATTGATACATATACATGAAGCAACTAAATAACTAAACTGAAATACCTTCAATTTTTAAAGTATGAAATTAACATTAAAATCACTTTAAACTTCATTAAACTAAGAAAATCCAATATGAAATCAAGATCTAACATTCCTTAATGGCTAATAAAAAGCAGAAATAAAATAAGTAAAAAAAAAGGAATACTCCCATGGTATGAAAAATATTTCACTGAGATTGAAGAGGAAGACACTCCAAAATTTGGCATAGAAGAATGGTATGTTAGGCACTAATGCACTCCAAATAGTCCACCCTATGATCCATATAGTCTAAGTATTGTATCACCCTCTGCACTTCAGGTATGGAGGACTGAATAGGCTCATTTGACTGTAATGGTGGTTGTTGTTCAGTTGGCTCATCATCGTCTTTTTGTTGTTAAGGCTCACCATTATCACTTGGTAACACTGTCCATCGAATAATATCTCCTTTTTGAATGACAAGGTTAGATCACTGCAAAGAAATACTATTGAAATTTTCTTGGCTAGGAATTAATGTTATATTATTATTAGAAACATCAAAAGCACAAAAAAGCCTAGCAAAGGTTGTAATAATATGGCCTAAACCAAGTGTAGCCCTAAAGTTTTTGATGGTGTATAGCATATGTTTAAAAATTGTTAACCTTGAGGGGTATTTCCATCATTTTGATGATAACAATTAATATAGCAATATTGTATTTAATATACTTGTTTTTGTAAGTATATTATACAAGACATGAATTAAAATAGCAAGAATGGAGAATTAGAAGAATAATCCTTGAGAAACAAAAATCAAGTAGTAGCATGTTCACTGCCGTGACTCTAGGAGTCACTCCCGTGAAGGAAGCTAACCGTTACCAAAACCAACATTTGAAGTTCACGGCCATGAAGGAAAAACAAACCGTGAAGTAAGCATTTCAGTCACCCCCGTGGAGAAAGGTGTCACCCCCATGAAGCTTCATTCAAATTCATTCTAGAGAGCTTCACCACCAGAGTCACCACTTGGATCACGGCTAGGAAGCTTGTCACGCCCATGAATGAGTAATGTCACGCCCGTGACTCAATATGTCAAAACATTCCAGAGAGCTTCACCACCAGAGTCACCACTTGGATCACAGCTGGGAAGCTTATCACGCCCGTGACTCAATATGTCAAAACATTCCAGAAAGCTTCATGACCAAGGTCAACACTTCAGTCACTGCTTGGGAAGAACTGTCACCCCCATGACAAGCATAGTCACGCCCGTGACCAATGAAAGAGAAAAATGTTAGGCGCGATTTTTTGGTTGGTACAACGGCTAGTTTTTTGATTTAATGCACCCCAACGGCTATATTCAGCCATAGGAGTATAAATGAAAGTCATTTATGCATTAAGGAACGAGAGGATGAAAAGAAAAACAAAAGATTAGCATATACTTCAAATCACAAGCTATCTTGTACTTTCATACTTTGAGAACAAATCAATTCTCTGTAAAAATCCTTTTGCTCCTCATATTTGAGCAATAAAGATTTATAAGTGGTTCTCTCTGTAATCTTTACTCAAGTGAGCTTTGGGTAGTTCTGGGTTAAGAGTAGAACACTTGTAAGGGTTAGTTGTGTAAACATCCAAAACACATAGTGTAGGTTGTTTGTGTGAGCCTGTAAAACACAAAGGAATTGGTTATTATGTGAGCCTGTAAAACACAAGGGATTTTTGGGTTAGGTGTGTGTCATTGTGAGAAACATCATAGTTAGGAGTGAGCTTGTAAAACTCCATTGTAACACTTAGTGTGTTAGTGAAACTCCCAATTGTGATTGGGAAGAGGAGTAGGGTTTGTTAACACCCGAACCTCTATAAATCTTTGTGTCTGATTTTCTCTATCCCCCCTAAAATTAACTATTTATTTCCGCACTTTAAAGTTTAATTTTTTGAAACTCCAATTCAACCCCCCTTCTTGGTCTAATATCTGGGCAACAAAAATAAATATAGAAGTGCAAATTCTAGTTTTAGAATGCATACACCATAATAGGAATAGTTAAATTTTAAAAACTTTGTTACTCTCTAATTTTCCAAATATGGCATGGCACATAAATTTATGAAAAAGAGCAACACATGAATCTTAAAACTCATTGGTAAAGCATTCCTAGGGTTATAATTGGGTTCCCCAATCAACACTTGCCAAATTTCATAAGCATTAAAATTGTCAGGCATTTCCATAACTCTTTGAATAAAAAATTTAAAAATTCTTCACATAGTCTTGTGAGTTACTACATATCATTTGCCTCATAATCTGAATTTCATTTGAGTGCATGCCTTATTAATAAGTAGAGTGTTGTAGAATTCTAAAATTAGGTCAACAAAACTTAGATATGTTATGGAAATGAACTCAATCCAACCTAAGTGCTTAGCATATACGTTTACAGTGTCTAAACTATTTAACTACTCCAAAGTATCAAAATCAAAGAATATGCATGTATTAATAGTTTTAGACAGATAATGTTCATATCTTTATCCTTATTCAACAGAATAAATAAGAAAATAAGCATTATTCTTGAAGGAAATATCTATTTTTGGAAGTTATGAAACTTCCTCACTACCATCACGTGAAACATCTTCATCCTCATGCTTGTGGCATGGTGGTGTTGGGTCGCGCATGCATAATGACTCCTATGCCTCTGTGATGAGCTTTCGGTTCTTGGCATCCTTGATTTTGCTGACAAATGGAAGGGAAGGGCTAAAAATCTTATAGTTTGTGAAATTTGGTACTGATTTGGAATAAAAATGAGAAATTAAATGGTAATTAGGAGGTAGAGTTTATAAATGGTTGACTGAAAAATGAAGAAGAAGAAGAAGAAGAAGGAAATTTGGGAATGGAAGCCATAGTCATGAGGAATGAGAGAATCTACATAATTATATAACTCACGTGAGCAATTTAAAGATAAAAAATGGGGTTTCATGCACGTGAGGCATGTCTCACATCCGTGACACCATTCTTACCTTTATTGTGTTACACACGTGAGGACTTATCACATGCATGACACCTTCCTTCCTTCCAATCATGTCTTATATTCTTGTTTTGATCATTCCAGTACACCTTCTCTTCTATAAATGTATTCCTAAACACAATGTAGAGTTAGAATTCAAATAAAAACATACAAACAACAAGCAATAATGAAAATTGAAAGTAATAAATTAAAAATAATAGAAAGAACATGGGTTGCCTCCCAAGAAGCACCACATTTATTGTTTAGGTAAGACATTGTTAACTATGCTTCTTTTAAAGTGGTTGGAAAGTCATTTGAAGCTACACATCCATCCCTGCACTACTCATAATTTCATCATACTCATTCACCTCTGAGCTCCTTTTAAAAATAATCTTATCAACTAGAAAAATGGAAAAAAACTGATTTGCAGTAGGTAAAGCTAAGAGATCACATACCTCAATTTTATTAGTTACACCCTATATTGTCATGGTTAGTTTCCTAAGTTTTTGGGTGTCTATTGTGGCCATAAAGGGTCTATTAAGGGATATTATTGAACTTTATTTTGAACTTCCATTCTTAGTAGCCATGACCACAAAATTAACAAGCACAGTTAACTTACCAATTTGAACGTTGAGGTTTTTAACTGAACCTAAAGGGAGTTTTAGTTCACCATTAGCTAACTGGAGGCCCATGGTAATTGGCCTTAGTCCCCTTAAACCCAGTTGCTTGAAAACGAAATAGGGCATCAAATTAATACTGGCACTTTAATCCAGTATAGCCTTTGCTTCGGTTCCTTCTCCTAATGTAATGTTAACAATAAAACTTTTAGGGTCTTTCTTCTTTTTAGGTAATGATGAAGTTATTGTAGATTTTTCCATTATTCGTTTTATGTCTGAAGATTCCTCTTTCATGGCTTTTGTTGGTGAAGATATTTTCTTTTCTGATTTAATCAAAGCTAAGTCATTCTCATATTGAGAAGATGTCTTACCCTTCTTATGTTCCCTTTGTTTGAAAAATGGTGGCTTATAGGGCTCATTTGTTTTGTTTAATTTAGTTGTTGCGATCGTTGCCTTTATTTCCTTCCATTCTGCTTCAATTTGATTTTAATTCTTAGAGGTGTAATTCATGTGTACCTATAAAAGAATAGTACTTTAGGTCAATTTCAAAAGTTACTTCATCATTATAAGGGTTACCGTTTGAAGATTGCTCTATTTGGCTTGGTAACTTTCTCTTTTTATTTTTCTTGTATTGCCTCTGTTATTTGCCTAATCTTAATTTCCAACCTTTTGAATAAAGCTTTTATTGAATCAAGCCTCTTATCCATTGTTTCTTATTTCTCTTAAGTTGCTAGTATGAAACTGTTTAATATTTCTTCTAGCAATGGTTTTCTAGATGTTCTAGCAAGTCCCATTTGATTTGGATGTGGGTATGACTGTTGATTTGGAGATTTTTGGTAGTTATACTGTGAGTTTTGATTTTGGTTTCTAAAGACTTAAGGTGGGTTTTGATCAAAATTTCTCCATTTTGTTGCCTAGGCTGGAAGAAATTCAAGGCATTAGCTTACTCTACTTCAGTTCCTATCAAAGAATCAAAAGAAGAACACATATTAGCTCTATGTCCATAAATACCGCAAATTCCACATACCTAACTTACAGATGTATAATCTTTATTGGTTAGCATTCGAACTTGTTTAGCTATTTGTAGTGCCAACTCCTTACAACTAGAAATTTCATGTACTGCCATCTTCCTTCCTTTAACACACTTTTGTCAAGAATTAACTCCCAGTAGTTCAAATATGTCATATACCTTCACTATTTCCTTTTCACCTATAGCTCCTCAAGTTGTGTTGTCAACCATTCATTAATATTGTTGACTCAAACCATCATAAAAAGGCTAATTTGTTACTGGAAAAGGGTACCCATGGTGAGGGCACTGCAAAAGGTGCATCTTTAATCTATCCTAAGCTTTATGAAATGTTTCAGAGTCTTTTTGATTTAAAAAAAATAGTGATTTTAGCTCTAATTCCTTTATTTTCTTATGGAAATAGAATTTATCCATGAATGTGTGATATACCTCAGTCTAGTTATTCAAAGAATTAGGAGGTAAAGTCATTAGCCATGCCTTGGCTTTATCTTTCAAGGTGTAGGGAAAATACCTCAATCTCAATTGGTCTTCATTCAACCCGTTTAAAAGGAAAGTATTTATGGTTGCATAAAATTCCCTTATGATCATCAGAAGGTCTTCATTAGGTAGCCCATAGAAGGATGACAACATGTTCAAATGTATGCTTTTCAGCTCATAATTCCTTACTGCCTCTCTTAACACTATACATGAGATAGTGTTACCAATTATAGATCTGGCATAGTCTTTCATAGCTAATTGCCTCTGTACCACAGCCTCTCTTGGTGGAACCGCCATCAACTTTGTTACTGCTTCTTCCAAATTTTCAGGATTTTCGAATATTTCTTCTTTGTCTCAGAGGATCTTTCTTATAATCTTTGTGTTTTGGATAGTAATTCGTAATTCCACTAAATGGATGCTTTACTTGACTTGGTTCGTTTACTAGTACCTAGTATAAAACCAAAGTCAGCAACTGAAAAAACGTAAAAATAAAAATTTTAGAAAATTATTTAAAAGACAAACATTGAAATAAATTAACTAAAAATTTAAAAATAGCTCCCCATCAACAGCACTAAAAACTTGATGTAACTCAAAATGTACTTGCAAGTGCATGAGCCAATTGTAATACTGGTAAGTTACTCCCGATGTCAATCTCTCAAGGAACTATGTAGGTTTAAAGTCTTAATTAACTTAAAATTACCAATGAATAAAGAATTAAAAATGCTTAACACTCTAACGAATTTTAATGATTTAATTAAGCTATAAGAGAAATTAATAAGTAAGTTTGCAATAAAAGTAATCAAAGAAATCAAAGAGAGAAGAAATAGGAACTTAGCTCATAACCCCCAATTTGCATATCTATTAATGAATTAAGCACCAATGAATGTAGATTTTATAGCTCTTGCCTTAAAGTACCAATTAATTAAACCAATGATTTAACTGGTATTCAGTCTAATTTTTTGGCTAGATTATAGATGGTGTGTTTAATAATAAAACCATAACATTTCCATTTAAAATTAAATAATTGGTAATCAAGCAACTATTAAACTAAAAACTTATTAAGTTCAATTGAAACTGAAGAAAATCATACATCTATTAAATTGATAAAAACAGAACAATGTATATTGGGGTCTGCTCACTAAGCACCTATACAAGTATTTAGCCTAGCATCTTAATAATAATGATGATCATGTCCATTCTGATGGCTAAGTTAAACAAAAAAGAAATAAATGATGAAAAGAAAATTTCCTAAGACACTGCTACCAAATTCTCACTTTTCTCTTGTTCTCCTTTCTATCTCTCCCTTATTAAAAGAAAAATTACAATTTATAATCTAAAATTCCTACTTGAATTCTACTTCTAAAGATATAAAACTTCATAATTGTTAACCTTGAGGGGTATTTCTGTCATTTTGATGATAACAAAAAATATAGCAATATTGTATTTAACATACTTGTTTTTGTAAGTATATTATACAGGACATGAATTAAAATAGCAAGAATGGAAAATTGGAAGAATAATCTTTGAGAAACAAAAATTAAGAAGTAGCATGTTCACTGCCATGACTCCAGGAGTCACTCCCGTGAAGGAAGCTAACCGTTACCAAAACCAACATTTGAAGTTCACAGCCATGAAGGAAAAACAAACCGTGAAGTAAGCATTTCAGTCACTCCCATGAAGCTTCATGAAATTTCATCCAGAGAGCTTCAAGACCAGAGTCACCACTTGGCTCACGGCTGGGAAGATTGTCACCCCCGTGAATAAAGGTGTCACCCCCGTGAAGATTCATGTAATTTCATCCAGAGAGCTTCACGACCAGAGTCACCACTTGGATCACGGCTGGGAAGAGTGTCACGCCCGTGAATGATTAATATCACGCCCGTGACTCTATATGTCAAAACATTCCAGAGAGCTTCATGACCAAGGTCACCACTTTAGTCATGGCTTGGGAAGAACTGTCACCCCCGTGACAAGCATAGTCACACCCGTGAACAGTGAAAGAGAAAAATGTCAGGCGCAAGTTTTTGGTTGGTACAACTGCTAGTTTCTTATTTAATGCACCCCAACGGCTATATTCAGCCATGAGAGTATAAATGGAAGTCATTTATGCATTAAGAAAGAAGAGGATGATAAGATAAACAAAATATTAGCATATACTTAAAATCACAAGCTATCTTGTACTTTCATACTTTGAGAACAAATCAATTCTCTGTAAAAATCTTTTTGCTCCTCATATTTGAGCAATAAAGATTTATAAGTGGTTCTCTCTGTAATCTTTACCCAAGTGAGCTTTGGGTAGTTCTGGGTTAAGAGTAGAGCACTTGTAAGGGTTAGTTGTGTAAACCTCTAAAACACAAAGTGTAGGTTGTTTGTGTGAGCCTGTAAAACACAAAGTGTAGGTTGTTTGTGTGAGCCTGTAAAATACAAGGAATCGGTTATTGTGTGAGCCATTAAAACATAAGGGATTTCTGGGTTAGGTGTGAGCCATTGTGAGAAACACCATAGTTGGGAGTGAGCTTGTAAAACTCCATTGTAACACTTAGTGTGTTAGTGAAACTCCCAATTGCGATTGGGGAGAGGAGTAGGGTTTGTTAACACCCGAACCTCTATAAATCTGTGTGTCAAATTTTTCTCTATCCCTTCTAAAATTAACTGTCTATTTCCGCACTTTAAAGTTTAATTTTTAAAACTCCAATTCAACCCCCCTTTCTTGGCTTAATATCTGGGCAACAATTGGTATCAGAGCCTTATCTAGCATCGAAGCCTAAAAAGCACTAGTAAAGAGAAAGATATGGCTAGTGAAGGATTCCAAAGTCTCAAACCTTACTTTGATGGAGCAAATTATGCCCATTGGAAGTTTAGGATGGAGACATACTTGGATAGTGAAGGAATTGAAGTCTGGGATAGTGTACGAAAAGAATGGACACCACCAACCAGAAGAGGAGCTGATGGTGAAGAAGAAATCTTATCAAGAAATGATTGGACAGAGCCTCAAAGAAGAGCAAATTTCAAAAACAAAAAGACAATGACAATCCTATCAAGCTCATTATCTATTGAAGAATGTGGGAGAATACAACACTGCTCAACAGCATATAACATGTGGAAGACATTGGAGAACTATCATGAGGGAACTAAGCAAGTCAAATCCAAGAAGATTCAACTTCTAACCTCAGAGTATGAGCTCTTCAAGATGAAATCCAATGAGTCAATCACTGACATGACCAACCTTCTTCTATCCATTATAAATGGAATAAGGAAACTTGGGAAGCATCTGAGTTTGGAAGATGTAAACAATAAAATCCTGAGAAGTCTTCCTCTTAAAGACTATGGTTCAAGAGTCATTGGTATAGAAGAAGCAAATTAAGATATGAGTATCATGAATACTGATGTGCTGATTGGCAAGCTTCTCACACATGAGATGGCAGTAAAGAGAGATAGAGAGCTTGAAGCAGAGCCAGAGAAAAGAAAACCCTTAGCACTCAAAGCCTCTACTTCAAAATCTCAAGAATAAAGTGAAGATGATGAAGAAATGAGTGATGATGAAAATGAGGACATCGTTATGCTTTCAAGGAGATTAAAAAGAATCATTGAGAAGAAAATGAGCAACTCCAGAAAATTCAGGCAAAGAAATCTCAAACAAACTTCTAATGATACACATAGAAGTAAGGAAGAGGTAAAATGCTATGAATGTGGAAAGAAAGGACATATCAAACCATAATGTCCAAGGCTCAAGAAGTATAAGAGCAAATACCAAAGAGACAATGGGGAGAAAGGTCATAAAGCCACATGGGATGACAAAAGCTCTTCAAGTGAAAAAGATGATAATGAAAGTGAAGAGGTCAACCTATGCTTCATGGATAATGAGGATCACATCTCGGATAAGGTAAGATCACTACACTCATATTCTTTCAATAATGATAGTAGTGATAATGATAGTAATAGTGATAGTGATGGTGATGATGATGAGCAAAGCCTAATATAAGAATTAAATATAGAATTAGAGAAATATAAAACTAAATTTAATACCTATAGAAATAATATCTCTAATTTGAAAAATAAGATAGATGGTTTAGAAAAAGAGAACATAAAGCTTAAATCATCTAATGAATCTCTTCAAAAGTCATTAGATGAATACTCAACAAGACCCTCAACAGCTTCACTGTTAAAAGAAAAGAAAATAATACTTTGAAAAATGAAGTTGAGGAACGTAGAAATTCCATTTCTAAATTTCACAAAGGTAAAGAGAGCTTAGATACTCTCATTGTGTCTCAAAGACCACCTTTAGTTAGACATGGTCTAGGATTTAAGGACACATCATCATCTTCTAACAAAACAGTATTTGTTAAGTCTAAAGAACATAACATCTCCACACCTGTTAGAACTGCACCAAGAAATAAGAATGTTAAACTTTCTATACAGAAAAAAGAATCATGCCTTTATATATAGGAAAAGTGTATCTAGAAAAATGCAAATTAATCATGATTGTGCATGCCATTGTTCTCAAAATCAGTCTAATCAAATTATGGCATTCAAATACATTGTAAGACCAAAAAGCAAGTTTATACCTAAACAATGTAATTACTGTATGAAAATGGGTCATATAAATAAACATTACTGGATAAGGAATGCTCATTGGGAACCTTCATGTGCTAACCCCCAAGGACCCAAACTCATTTGGGTACCTAAATATCATACTTGATTTGTAATTCTATAGGTATGCCTCAAGTCCACAATAAACAAAAATGCATGGCTAGTAGACAGTGGATGCTCAAGGCATATGACAGGAGACAAAGAACTCTTCAATGAAATCAAAAGTATTGATGGAGGTAAAGTTACCTTTGGAAACAATGCAAAGGGTAAGGTAATTGGCATTGGTTCTATTGGTGTTAATGGTACTACTTTTATTAAGGATGTCTTACTTGTTGATGGCTTGAAACATAACTTGTTAAGTGTAAGTCAATTATGTGATAAAGGAAACAAAATAATCTTCACTTCAAATGAATGTCTTGTAATCTCTATTGATGGTTAAGAAATATATAAAGGAAATAGAGATATCAATATGTACATAATAAACTTACATGAGCTATCTAACCATTCATCTAAGTGTCTTGTGACTACTAGTGATGAGTCTTGGTTGTGGCATAGAAGACTTGGTCATGCTAACATGGACTTAATACAAAGTCTCAGCACAGGAGAGCTAGTAAAAGGATTACCAAGAGTTAAATATGAAAAAGGCAAGACATATGATCCTTGTCAAAGAGGAAAGCAACACAAGTCATCTTTCAAAGCCAAAAAGATAGTAAGTACTTCAAAACCTCTTCAACTCCTGCATTTAGACTTATTTGGACCTACTAGAATTGCTAGTTTAGGAGGAAAACATTATGCATTTTTCATCGTAGATGATTATTCTAGATTTACTTGGGTAATTTTCTTAGCTCAAAAGAGTGATGCTTTTGAAAATTTCAAAAACTTTGCTAAAAGAGTTCAAAATGAAAAAGGGTACTGCATTTCAAAAATAAGAAGTGATCATGGAAAAGAATTTGAAAATGAAAACTTTGGAAGCTTTTGTCTTGAACATGGCATTTCACATAATTTCTCATCTCCTAGGACACCTCAACAAAATGGGGTAGTTGAAAGGAAAAATCGAACATTAATTGAAATGGCTAGAACAATGCTTAATGAATATGAATTACCAACTTATTTTTGGGCAGAAGCCACAAACACTGCATGTTATATTTCAAATCGAGTTTTCAGAAGACCTCTTTTAAACAAAACCTCATTTGAGCTATGGAATGGAAGAAAGCCCTTGGTATCATACTTTAGAGTATTTGGATGCAAGTGTTTTATATTGAACACCAAGGACAATTTTGGAAAATTTGCCTCTAAGTCTGATGAAGGTATCTTTTTAGGATACTCTACAACCAGCAAAGCATATAGAGTATTTAATAAAAGATCATTAACGGTTGAAGAATCCATGCATGTTGTTTTTAATGAATCTAGTAGACTTGATCTTGTGAAAGGTAGTGTTTTTGATGATGTTGTAGATAATATGGAAAAACTTGTCATTGAAAATGGAAAAGAAGAAAACGATCAAGAAAATTTACTACCTCAAAATCAAGAACAAATGGAGCAAGAACTTCCAAAAGAATGGAGAATGACAAAAGATCATCCAAAAGAGCAAATAATTGGTGATCTATCAATGGGAGTAAGTACTAGATCTCATTTCAAGCATTTAGTCACTGACATTGCTTTTATTTCACAAATTGAGCCTAAAAACATTGATGAGGCTCTTAATGATGAAAGTTGGGTAATTGCCATGCAAGAGGAACTCAACCAATTTGAGAGAAATAAGGTATAGAACCTAGTACCTAGACCCAAGAATCATCCAATCATAGGCAGCAAATGGGTATTTAGAAATAAGTTAGATGAACAAGGGTTAATAACAAGGAATAAAGCAAGACTAGTTGCAAAAGGATATAATCAGGAAGAAGGTATTGACTATGATGAAACATATGCACCGGTAGCTAGATTAGAAGCTATAAGAATTCTCTTAGCATATGCATGTCACATGAATTTCAAACTTTTTCAAATGGATGTGAAAAGTGCATTTCTAAATGGCTATATAGATGAAGAAGTGTATGTAGAACAACCACCAGGTTTTGAAAGCTATAATTTACCAAATCATGTTTTTAAACTTTCAAAAGCTTTGTATGGTTTAAAACAAGCTCCAAGAGCTTGGTATGAAAGACTAAGTTCTTTTTTACTAGAAAATAGCTTCACAAAGGGAAATGTAGACACTACACTGTTCATCAAAAAGCATAAGCATGATATACTGATTGTTCAAATTTATGTTGATGATATAATATTTGGTTCTACTAATGAGCTGCTTTGTCAAGAATTTGCTAAGTGCATGACTAGGGAATTTGAAATGAGCATGATGGGAGAACTTAAGTATTTCCTTGGTCTACAAATAAAGCAAAGCAATGAGGGCATATTCATCAACCAAGCCAAATATGCCAAAGTCTTAATCAAAACATTTGGTATAGAAGGATGCAAAAATGCCAAGACTCCTATAAGCACATCAACAAAATTGGACAAAGATGAAAAAGGTAAGAGCATTAATGAAAAGCTTTATAGAGGTATGATCGGATCACTTTTATATCTCACTGCTTCTAGACCCGATATTATGTATAGTGTTTACTTGTGTGCACGATTTCAATCATGTCCTAAAGAATCTTATCTAAATGCTGTAAGAAGGATTTTAAGATATTTACATGGAACATTGCATCTAGGGTTATGGTATCCTAAGAATTCATCTTTTTATATTATAGGATATTCAGATGCAGACTATGCTGGTAGTCTTTTGGATAGGAAAAGTACTTCAGGTACTTGTCACTTCATTGGAGAATGTTTGGTTTCTTGGTTTAGCAAGAAACAAGTTTCAGTTGCTCTCTCAACTGCTAAAACTGAATATGTAGCAGTTGGATGTTGTTGTACACAAATTCTTTGGATGAAACAACAACTAAGGACTATGGTCATGAGATGAACCATATACCTATAAAATGTGATAACACTAGTGCTATAAATCTTTCAAAGAATCTTATTCAACACACTAGAAGTAAACATATTGACATTAGACACCACTTTATTAGAGATCATGTTCAATATGGAGATGTTGAATTAGAATTTATATGCACAGAAAATCAATTAGCAGATATTTTAACTAAGTCTCTAAATGATTAAAGATTTAATTTCATTAGAAGTGAACTAGGTATGATTGATGGATTAACCTTGTGATTGCAAAAATATGAAATTTTAATTGTTGATCTTAAATCATATCACAAGTTATAAGATAGAAATTTTGATGAGAATTCATGTTTTATGATGTTGAAATGATTTAGTCTTGTTGTAGAACTTAATTACAATATGATAAAAATTATAGGAGAGTCACGCCCGTGACATATATTCATGCCCGTGACTTAAGTAGCCCAAAGAGGCAGTGTCGTTCATGACTTTGGTTCACGACATGATTCACGGCTTCAAGTGGTGAAACTTAGTTTCACGGCTTCAGTCATGCCCGTGAAAATGGACTTTCATGCCCGTGACGATTTTTCACTCCCGTGAACAATTACGCCCCAAAATTCACAGAAGCTTTCATGCCTTGTGTCACGTCTTGCTTCACGGGCATAAGTAGTGAAATTCAACAGTTCACGCCCGTGATGTTATATTCACCCTCGTGACCTATGATCATTCACGCCTGTGATATTCATCGATCACACCCGTGAACTTATTCACGCCTTCATTCACGAGTGGTACACTACTTCAGCAAACCGTGAACATGACCATTCATGCCCGTGACACCATAAGTCATGCCTGTGAGTGTATCGAATATATAAGAAAACAGTCGGTTACAACCTTCATTTCAACTCTCCATCTCCCAAAACCGCTCTCATTTACTCTCATTCATTGAGACATTGAAGATTCCGACCCCAAAGACTTGAAATTTCATTATAAATACCACCAAAAGTTCGAATCTTCAGCAGAAATCATACATTTCTGGGGTTTTACAGCAAATTTTCTGTCAAAATTATTGTCAACTCCATCAACAAATTTTTTCAAATATGGAGTTTGCTTTATCTAAGGGAAAGAGAAAGAAATCCCATGCACCTAAGAGGTATTCAGATTACCTCATGAACATCATTCCAGAAAGTTGCCATCCTCGGTATGCAACTTTGAAGAAGAGACCTCTTTTATCATCAAGGTCCTTTGATTGGCAGACAGTCCGTAGTCTCGGACTTGAGATGGCTATGACAGAGCAACTACAAGCTTGTCATCTCAAAGAGTTTGTTGAAATTCATCAGCCGACTTTGAGGGATCCAACGTTGGAATTTCTCAGCACCTTGCAGGTTTCACCAACTGAAGTGGTGAAATTCTAACTCTGCAATAATCCTAACACCCTCAGCGCCATTGCATTTGGAGAATTGTTCAACCTACCATCTGATGACATTCTAAATGAGACTGAGGTTGAATTCTCTGCCCCTCTAGCCTGGACTCATTTTTGGATATAATTGTAGTTGGGACGTGAAGAAGATAAAGAGCACTCATCTCGTGGCCCCAGTACACAGGTATTTGCATAGGTTCCTAACCTATAACATTTTTGCTAGGGGAGAAAGTAATGGAACAATCAGAAAGTCAGAGCTCTTCCTCCTTGTGATGGCTCGTAGGGGAGTCACAGTGGCACTTTCCAGATGGTTTGCAAACCATCTTCTCTCCATTGCCACCAAGCCCACAGAAGATATCTTGATTGGGGCATATGTCACCCATATTGCAGTGAAGCTCAATTATTTGAAAACGAATGACCATCACTTCAACATCATTCCTGCACATCCTCGAGATAGGCTGGATGTCGAGTCATTCATCAAGATGGGAGCGGCTGTCAGAATCATTTTTCAGAATGATATCTTCTACCGCTTCACTGACACTACTGGAGAGATTATCTAGGAAGATAATGACGCGGAGGATTTTAAAGCACGCCTCCAGGGAGTCCAATAGAAAAAGAGGGCTCGAATTGAGGAAGCACCTCCAGCAGTCGAGCAGGACATTGGACAGTCCTCAGCTTCCACACCATCCTTAGCACAGCAGGTGGTCGACCTCTTGGTACCACGTTTTGAGCAGCTGCAGACTTCCATGGATGAGAGGTTGGAGAACCTCAAGGACTTCATGGAGTCTCGGATGGACAGCCTTGAGGCTGAAGTAGTTAGGCTTCGTGATAGGATGTTTGGCTAGGAGATAGGCTATAGTGTAGCCTAAATTTGAACATTTTTTAGCTTATTTGTTATTTTTATGTTTTGATTGTGCAGGAAATTTTTAAATTTCCTTTCTGAATATTTTAACTTAGTTTGTATCCTTTTCCTTTATGATATATATATTTGTTTGTTCTTGTTTACTTCAATGTTCATATCCTTTTTGATTGATGACAAAAGGGGGAGAGAACTAGCAATATATGATAGGGGAGAATGGTATAGGAATTGGTGAATCAAAAAGTGAATTGACTTTGAATAATCTTGATTCAACATTTCATATGCAAAGTATATAATTGGAAAATTAAGTTTTTATATACCTTAGATATACCCTAAGTATACTTTGCATATACCTTATAGCAAGTTACAAATAAAAATATGCCATGATATACCTTAAATATACCTTACATATACTTTATGTCTTGAAAAGGAAATATGGTATGTATTGGATATACTTCTCATATAACTTGCATATACTTAAAATCTAGTTTAATGCTACATCATTATTTACTATTCTTGCACATTATAATTTTTTTAATCCCGAGTATACTTTGAGGGGGAGACTTCTCAAAATCACATATTGCTAGATTATTTGTCACCATCAAAAAGTGGGAGATTGTTAACCTTGAGGGGTATTTCCATCATTTTGATGATAACAAATAATATAGCAATATTGTATTTAACATACTTGTTTTTGTAAGTATATTATACAGGACATGAATTGAAATAGCAAGAATGGAAAATTGGAAGAATAATCCTTGAGAAACAAAAATCAAGAAGTAGCATGTTCACTACCGTGACTCTAGGAGTCACTCCCATGAAGGAAGCTAACCGTTACCAAAACCAACATTTGAAGTTCACGGCCATGAAGGAAAAACAAACCGTGAAGTAAGCATTTCAGTCACCCCCATGAATAAAGTTGTCACCCCTGTGAAGCTTCATGAAATTTCATCCAGAGAGCTTCACGACCAGAGTCACCACTTGGCTCACAGCTGGAAAGATTGTCACCCCCGTGAATAAAGGTGTCACCCCCGTGAAGATTCATGTAATTTCATCTACAGAGCTTCACGACCAGAGTCATCACTTGGACCACGGCTGGGAAGAGTGTCACTCCTGTGAATGATTAATATCACGCCCGTGACTCTATATGTCAAAACATTCCAGAGAGCTTCACGACCAAGGTCACCACTTCAGTCACGGCTTGGGAAGAACTGTCACCCCCGTGACAAGCATAGTCACGCCCATGAACAATGAAAGAGAAAAATGTCAGGCGCGATTTTTTGGTTGGTACAACGGCTAGTTTCTTATTTAATGCACCCCAACAGCTGTATTCAGCCATGGGAGTATAAATGGAAGTCATTTATGTATTAATAAAGAAGAGGATGATAAGATAAACAAAAGATTAGCATATACTTAAAATCATAAGCTATCTTGTACTTTCATACTTTGAGAACAAATTAATTCTCTGTAAAAATCTTTTTGCTCCTCATATTTGAGCAATAAAGATTTATAAGTGGTTCTCTCTGTAATCTTTACTCAAGTGAGCTTTGGATAGTTCTGGGTTAAGAGTAGAACACAAAGTGTAGGTTGTTTGTGTGAACCTGTAAAACACAAAGTGTAGGTTATTTGTGTGAGCCTGTAAAACACAAAGTGTAGGTTGTTTGTGTGAGCCTGTAAAACACAAAATGTAGGTTGTTTGTGTGAGCCTGTAAAACACAAGGAATTGGTTATTGTGTGAGCCATTAAAACACAAGGGATTTCTGGGTTAGGTGTGATCCATTGTGAGAAACACCATAGTTGGGAGTGAGCTTGTAAAACTCCATTGTAACACTTAGTGTGTTAGTGAAACTCCCAATTGCGATTGGGGAGAGGAGTAAGGTTTGTTAATACCCAAACCTCTATAAATCTGTGTGTCAAATTTTTCTCTATCCCTTCTAAAATTAACTGTCTATTTCCGCACTTTAAAGTTTAATTTTTAAAACTCCAATTCAACCCCCCCCCCCCTTCTTGGCTTAATATCTGGGCAACAATAATTACAAGATAATTTTTCACAAAGGTGATCCTTAGATCGGCTTTTTTCTTTAAGCCTTGGGCCCCACTTAATAAGAATAACAGTTGGATTAAAATTGGAGTCTGTAATAAATGGCGTCATGCATGTGATAGCTTATCAGGTTCATGACAAACTTCTTCTTTTAGTTCAAGAATCTTCTTGCTTGCTCTGATTCTTCACATGTTCGTGACATAAAATAGAGATCTGTAAGTGATGTGCACAAGTCAAATTTGCACCCTCATGACAGAAGGTCAGGCTTTAAAATCTTTGTGCCCGTGATTAAAGTCTTGCACTAGCAACAGAAGTGGAAGAGTTTCTTCATGACCAACAACAAAGCCCTATGTGCATGACATATTATCACATGCATGAGGGCTCCATGCTTAATTCCTCTATTCATGTGCATGAGGACTCATTCACGTGCGTAAAGCTTCATGTCCACTCCGCATTATATCTTTTTTTCCTACAAACACAAAATTAAAGCCACTAAATACCTAAAACATAATAAAAACCTACAATTAAACTTGAAAAACATTAATAAAAACTAGAACAAATAAGAAAATATCAAGGCCGAATTATTCCACATCTTTGTTTTCTTTACCTATGGTTTTCTTAATGAAACTGATATGACTTTTCCTTATTCTGACTTTAAAAAATCAATTTCCATTGAGAAAACCCTAAACAAATATGCCAACACCAAACACATTAAGTCTTTTCTTCATTGGCTCTTACATCGAATTATTTATTTTACCATCACTGCTAGAGGAGATAGCAATGAAAAAGTTTTCCAAAATGATTTGTTCTATCTTGATTCATAAAATGTCAATTGATATGGTACTTCTTTTTGTTGATCAACTTGTTCATATTGCTACTACTTCTAAAGGAGTTATCTTAATTACTTCTCAAATTTCTCTCATAGCCAACCATTTCAATTTTTTACCCAAAAGAATAAAAAAATTCTTAGTGAGTATCATGAAAAAAACATCAATCTCATTGACATACCTTATCTCCTTAATTGTAAAGCCATTAGAAAGATTGGTGAAAATTCTTTTGAGTATACCTTGGGAGAATAAGGAGCACAAGCCTCTACCAAACAAATCTCAAAGAAAAGGACAAGACTTACTGTTGGAGAAGGCTAACAAGTTCAAGAAGAAGTACCAACTCAAGTTCCACCTCAACCACAAGTTCCAACAACTTCTCAAATGTATGAATTGCAATTAAAGACATTTGAGATGATGAGGCACCTTCATCTTGATTTTCAATACATCCAAAGAATGATGGTTGGAAAGTTTGCCCAAGGAATTTTGAAGATGAGCTTCATGTTAAGAGGGAGCCACAACAAGGATGTCAAGGACATGAATAGGAGCACCCATAATTTTTACCATATCAAAAATCTTATTCATATATTTCGACAATACTCCACATTTCCCTTTATTTTGTGTTCTATGATTATACATTACATATTTTTGGATGATCTATTTGTAATGCTTGTTTATTTTAATAAAAGTTATGTTTTTCTATTATCTCTCTTTTATGGCAATTGTTTTTTCCTTTTTGATGTTGACAAAGGGGGAGAAATCATAAAAGTTAGAAGTATATAGCATAAAAAAAATGAAATTTAGCATACTCATATTTGCATTATTAAAATAATCATAATAATTGGTATTGCTCATATTGATTACATTACTTTTGTTGACCTGAAACTTGACATATTTATAATTCAATACCTTAATTTGATTTATGCAAACTCAATTTCATAATTTTGCTATGTTAGATTGTCAAAATCAAAAAATAGGAGATTGTTATCCTTGTGGTAATTGATTTCTATTTTGATCTTGATAGTCAAATTAAATGTTACAAATATTTTTATCTAGTGTTATTTTGGTAGCATAAAAAGTTTCAAACCCATTGGAAGTCAAACACTTGGAAAAAATTTGAAGAATTTTTGTCATATAATTCACGGCTGCAAATCAATATTCGTGCCCATGATATATAAAGAACAAAAACTTTATGACAGCGAAAACTTCCAAAGAGATTTGCAATGTCATTCACCCCCATGAGTCTGACCACAAGAAATATTTTGCAACTGCAACTATCATTATATGACTGCAAAATTCAAAGTCATATTACCGTTGATATTTGGTCCAATAAGACATGGACATAGGTCTTCAACTGAGCTGAAAAAATTAGAGGGATTATACACAATCAAAATTCACAACCATTATATATATATTTCAAGTAAACACCACCAAAACAATAATCATTCTAAAAAAGTTTGCAATCTCATATACAATCGCGAACTATATCATGAAAACATCCCGTAACCATGAAGATATTTTAGCGATCGCGAGATTCAAGTGAAATTACCATTATAGAAGCAGCCAACTAGAATTGACCATATGCCATAGAAGTGTAAGATATTCAAAACTCACGATCACAAACTGGGAATTGTAACCGCAAATTGATCTCAGAAAACAAAATTCAATTTAATGTTTTAAAACATTAGAAATAATTATGGTCACTATTTGTAATGGTTAATTGGTGAGAAAACTCTATAAATACCTCACCAAATGGTCATTAAAAGTATAACAACTCTCTCTAAGTGGTTATACTCTTTCAATTCTATTTCCCAACAATTTTTGTATTCAATTGTTATTAAGGTTGTTGTGTGAGCCTTCAAAATACAAAGAATTGGTTTTTGTGTTAGCTAGTTAAAACACAAGGGAAATTGGGTTGGTGCGATCTGAGAATGAAACACCTAATTTCGAGTGAGCTAGAAAAACTCTAGTATATCTTGTTTAGTAAGATAGTGAAAATATCCAATTGCTGTTGGGGAGAAAGTATGGTTTATTAATACCCGAACCTCTATAAATCGTGTGTCTAATATCTCTTTCATTATTTCTTTTATTCTTAATTTATTTGCCTTTACAAGAAAATTTTAATTATCTACCAATTTATCCCCCTTTCTTGGTGACTCTCTAGGCAATAATATCAAATCGGAGTGCCCAAAGCTCAAGAAGTATAAGAAAAAACCTAAAAAAAAGATGAAGATAAAGGTCACAAAGCCACATAGGATGATGATGAAGATGAGATGGCTAACTTATGTTTCATGGTTATCGAGGACAACCCTATTGATGAGGTATGTTCTACATATTTACTTTGTGATGATGTGTGTGATTTAATTATTGATGATGATAATGATGATATCATTGAGGTTATGAACTTAAAAATAGAAAGATATAAAAAGAAAGTAAGGCTTTATAAGAAGAATAGCTCTAAACTCAAAAATAATTTAAATGACATTCAAAAGGTAGTTTTAAAGCTAAGAACCTATAATGATTTTTTATAAAAGTCATTAGATGAAATTTTATCAAAACCCTCAATCACTTTTTTGTTAAATGAAAATAGTGCTTTAAAAAATAAGGTTTAACAGCTTAGGAACTCTATTTCTAAATTTCACAAAGGGAACAAGAGTTTGGATACCTAATTGCATCACAAAGATCTCACTTAGTGAGACATGGTTTAGGCTTTAATGGAGCATCATCATCATCATCCCCACCTAGCACCAAGTCTAACACACCACAAACACTTTTTTACTAAGGTAATGACTTTAAGGGCCAAAGATAAGATACATACAAAACCCTCTACTCAAAAGAATAGTAGTAAAGAAATACTTATTCAAGAGGAAAATCTCAAAAGGTCAACTATGCCTTCTTATATAAAAGGGATGCACCTAAGGAAGCACCCACTACATGTGTTTCTTCTTATTCTTGTACATATGTTGCTTCTAGCAAGGTAGTGAGGCCTAAATCTCATGTAATATGGAATAAACAATGTCATTATTGCATGAAGTTTAGCCACATAAATATTCATTGTTTTCTAAGGAATGCTCATTAGGAACCTTCTAAAGCTAACCCTTAAAGACCTAAGTTCATTTGTGTGCCAAAGAACAAAACCTAAATTTTTGTTTTATGGGTGTGCCTCAAATCCATAAAAAAGGAAAATTTTTGGCTTGTAGATAGTAGATGTTCAAGGCATATGATCGGAAATAAAAGATTATTTACTCAAATAAAAAAGTTTGATGGTGGTAAGGTCACCTTTGGAAATAATTCCAAGGTAAGGTAATTGACATTGGTTATATTGGTTTAAATGATATTTCTTTGATTACAAATGTTTTGCTTGTTGATGGATTAAAACACAATCTTTTGAGTATGAGTCAATCATGAGATAAAGGGAAACCAAGTCGTCATCTTTAGCTTTAATAAATGTCTTGTAGCCACCAAAAATGACTAAGAGGTATTAAAATGAGATAGAGATGATAATACTTGCATAATTGACTTAAGTGTTTTATATCTATTAGTAAGGAGTCTTGGTAATGGCATAGAAGTCTTAGATATGCAATTATGGATTTAATTCAAAGTCTTAGTAAAGAAGAACTGGTAGATAGGCTACCTAAAGTCAAATTTGCCAAATATAAGACATGTTAACCATGCAAAAGAGGAAAGCAACACAAAGCATCTTTTAAGTCAAAAAATGTTGTAAGTAACTCTAAACCTATACAACTTATGCATTTAGATCTTTTTAGTCCTACAAGAGTTGCTAGTTTATGAGGCAAAACTATGTGTTTGTAATTATCGATGGTTACTCTAGGTTAAATAGGATAATTTTCTTAGCTCATAACATGGATGCTTTTGAATCTTTCAAAAATTTTGCCAAAAAAGTTCAAATTCAAAAATAAGAAGTGATCATGGTAAAGAATTTCAAAATAAGCATTTTGAAAATTTTTGCTTAGAAAATGATATTTTACACAATTTTTCAACTCCTAGAATACCTCAATAAAATGAGATTGTTGAAAGAAAAAAAATAGAACATTGGTAAAGATGGCTAGAATAATGCTCAATGAGTATGGTTTACTAGCCTACTCAATGACTATGTTTTATCAACCTACTTTTGGGTCAATGCCACCAATATTGCATGTTATATTTCAATTTGTATTTTCAAAAGGCATTTTTTGAAAAAAAAAATTGGAATGGAAGAAAGCTTAAAATCTTATACCTTATAGTATTTAGTTGCAAGTGTTTTATATTGAACACTAAGGATAGTCTTGGAAATTTTGCTTCTAAATCCAATGAAGGTATCTTCTTAGGTTACTCCATAACTAGCAAACCGTATAGAGTCTTTAATAAAAGATCATTAGTTGTAGAAGAGTCTATACATGTTTTTTTTATGAATCTAGTAGAATCAATCTTGAAAAATGTAGTGCTTTTGATGATGTTGTAGGTTCAATGAAGAAGCTCAACCTTGATCATAAGAAAAATGGTGAATCTTTAAGGAACGAAAAAAATAATGATGATCAAGAAGAGCAACGATGAGAAAATCATAAAAGGAATCTCTACCATAAGCTCAAGAGCAAGGTACCCAAAAGCTTCAAAAGAGTGGAGGTTTGTGAGAAACCACCCAAAGGAGCAAATTATTAGAGATCCCACTAAGGGTGTTAAGTACTCGATATAATCTTAAGCTTTTAGATTCTAATATTGCTTTTATCTCTCAAATTAAGCCAAGAACTATTGAGAAGGCTTTTAGTGATGAAAGTTGGGTGATTGTTATGGGTTTCCAAAACAATGACCAAGAAGGGGGGTTGAATTTATTGGTAATTAAAAATTTTCTTAAGGCAATTTCTAAGAAATTAATAGGGAGGGTAGAAGAGATATGATAGATATAAGATTTATAGAGATTTGGGTGTTAATGAATCATACTTCCTCTCCCCAATTGCAATTAGGTATTTCACTAACACTAAGTGTTACAATGAAGTTTTCCCTAGCTCACTTTCAACTATGGTGTTGTACTCTCTTTTCTAACACCTAACCCAGAAAATTATTGTGTTTTAATAGCTAATACAACAACCAAATCCTTGTATTTTATAACTCCCACAAAAACCCTTACAAGTGATTTACTCATAACCCAACTCATTCAATCTCACTATTGAGTAACTAATTACAAGAATGAATACACTCACTAACCAAAAAGCTTAATAAAACTAAGCAATTATGGTTTTCAAAGAAGATTAAAGAAAGTTGTTGGAAACAATTAAATGCACAAGGCTTTACAAAGATTAGAAGCTTGATTGTTGGTTTTCTAACCTTTGGAAGTCATACGTATATTGTATTTATACTTCCCCTAAAAAAAGTCATTAGGAGTGTATTCAATGTGAAAATAGTTGTTCAACTACTTTTCCATTCGCGCCTAACATTTTCTCTTTCTAGAGTTACGAGCATGAATGTTTGTGATGAAGCCAACACTGAAGTAGTGAAGTTGGTTATGAACTTTTATGTCCAGATTTGCACCATCCTTCACGGGCATGACATGTCTATGTGTTTGTTTATAGAATGTTGAATGGGATTTTTAGAAAGATTTATAGCACTTGTATTATCACATTTTATGGGAATGTGATTAATCACTTTGTCATAGTCCTTAAGTTGATGTCTCATCCAAAGAACTTGAATGCAACAACAACCTTATGCCATATATTATGCCAAATATTATGCTTCAGTGATGGATAAGGCAACCGAAACTTGTTTCTCACTAAACCAAGAAATTCAACATTCACCAATAAAATGAAAAGTTCCAAAAGTGTTTTTTCTATCTAGAAGACTACCAGCATAGTCGGCATCTAAAAAGCCAATGATATGAAATGAATTGCTCCTAGGATACCCTAAGCCTAAGTGCATTGTGCCATGAAGATATTTTAAAATCCTTTTTACAACATTAAAATGAGATTCCTTTGGACATTATTAAAATCTAACACACAAGCATACATTAAACATTATATCGGGTCTATAAGCGGTAAGGTATAAAAAAGGTCTGAACATACCTCTATAGAGTTTTTCATCTATGGCTTTACCCTTCTCATTTTTGTCTAATTTTGTTGATGTGCTCATTGGAGTTTTTAACACTCATGTATCCTTCCATTCCAATTTTTTTCAATAACTTTTTGGTGTACTTGGATTGGTTGATGAAGATGTCCTCCTTGCTTTGTTTGATTTGAAGACAAAGGAATAATTTGAGCTCACCCATCATGATCATTTCAAACTCCCTGGTCAAACACTTAGCAAACTCTTGACAAATCAATTCAATAATAGACCTAAATAAAATATGATCAACATAAATTTGAACAAGTAAAATGTGATGCTTGTACTTTTTAATAAAGAGAGTAGAATCAACATGTTCCTTGAAAATCTATTTTCCAAAATAAATGCACTAAGTGTTTCATACCAAGCTTTTAGAGCATGTTTTAAACCATATAAGGCCATAGGGAGCTTAAACACATGATTTGGTAATGTTTCACTTTTAAAACTAAGAGGTTGCTCAACATAAATTTCCTCCTCTATGAAACCGTCTAAAAATGCACTTTTAATTTTAATTTGAAAAATCTTAACATTCATTTGATATGCAAATGCTAAAAGAATCATAATGGTTTTTAATCTTGCAACTGAAGCATAAGTCTCATCATAATCTATGCCTTTCTCTTGGTTATACCTTTAGAAAACTAATCTAGCATTGTTTTTAGCATTGTTCTAGCAATCTCTACCAAAGTTGTATTTTTCCTTTCAACAACCACATTTTGTTAAGGTGTTCTAGGAGTAGAAAAATTATAAGAAATACCATATTTTAAACTGTTTTTTTCAAAATGCTCATTTTTAAATTCTTTCTCATGATCATTTCTTATTTTTGAAATAAAATATTCTTTTCATTTTGAATTCTTTTGGCAAAGTTTTTAAAGGATTTAAAAACATCACTTTTATGAGCTAAGAAATTTATCGAAGTAAACTTCGAGTAATCATTAACAATTACAAAAGTATAGTATTTACCTCCTAAATTAGCAACTCTAGTACGTCCAAAAGGATCTAGATGCAAAAGTTGTAGAGGTCTAAAAGTATTTCCTACATTCTTAGGTTTGAAAGATGTATTATGTTGTTTCCTTTTTAGCAAGGCTCACATGTGTTATCCTTAGTAAATTTAACTTTGGGTAGCCTATCCATTAGCCCTTCTTTATTAAGGCTTTGAATTAAGTCCATGTTTGCATGCCCTTGCCTTCTATGCTATAGCCAAGACTCATCATTAATGGACATAAGATGCTTAAAGGAAAGGTTAAATAACTTATGCAAGTCTATTATATAAGTATTGTCATCTCTATCTCCTTTAAATATCTCTTGGTCACTTAAGGTGATTACAAGATATTCATTAGAGCTAAAGGTGACTTGGTTTCCCTTATCACATAATTGACTTGCACTTAAAAGATTGTGCTTTAAACCATCAATAAGTAAAATATTTTCAATCAAAGAAATATCATTTAAATCCATTGAACAAATATAAATTACCTTACCTTTGGCATTGTTTCCAAAGGTTACCTTACCACCATCAATCCATTTGATTTGGATGAAAAGATTCTTATTTCCAATCATATGCCTTGAACATCCACTATCCACTAGCCAAACATTTTCCTTTGATGTGGACTTTAGGCACACGTACAAAATAATAATTTAGGTTTAGTTCTTAGGTACCCAAATGAACTTGGGTCCTTGGAAATTAACTTTAGAAGGTTCCCAGTGAGCCTTTCTTACAAAACAATGAATTTTTATGTGTTCAAGCTTTATGCAATAGTGGCATTATTTAGATTTAAATTGATTTTTCCACTTTGCATAAGGTTTAGGCCTCATTACCTTTTAGAGGTAACATATGCATATGAACATAAACAAGCATGTGTAGTGGGTGTTTTCCTATGTGCATGTCTCTTATACATAAAGGTATATTGGTTTTTTGAGATTTTCCTCTTGAGCCAAGTGACCCTTCACTACTTTTCTTTTGAGTAGAGGATTTTGTGTGTGCTTTGCCTTTAGCCTTTGAGACTATTACCTCAATAAAAGATGTTGCCCAGATATTAGACCAAGAAGGGGGGTTGAATTGGAGTTTAAAAAATTAAACTTTAAAGTGCGGAAATAAATAGTTAATTTTAGAAGGGATAGAGAAAATAAGACACAAAGATTTATAGAGGTTCGGGTATTAACAAACCCTACTCCTCTCCCCAATCGCAATTGGGAGTTTTACTAACACACTAAGTGTTACAATGGAGTTTTACAAGCTCACTCCCAACTATGGTGTTTCTCACAATGGCTCACACCTAACCCAGAAATCCCTTGTGTTTTAATGGCTCACACAATAACCAATTCCTTTGTGTTTTACAGGCTCACACAAACAACCTACACTTTGTGTTTTACAGGCTCACACAAACAACCTAAACTTTGTGTTTTACAGGCTCACACAACTAACCCTTACAAGTGTTCTACTCTTAACCCAAAACTACCCAATGCTTAGTTGAGTAAAGATTACAGAGAAAACCACTTATAAATCTTTATTGCTCAAATATGAGGAGCAAAAAGATTTTTACAGAGAATGAATTTGTTCTCAAAGTATAAAAGTACAAGATAGCTTGTAATTTGAAGTATATGCTAATCTTTTGTTTTTCTTATGATTCCCTTTTCATTCTCTTGTTTCTTAATGTATAAATGACTTCCATTTATACTCCCATGGCTGAATATAGCCGTTGGGGTGCATTAAATAAGAAACTAGCCGTTATACCAACCAAAGAATCGCGCCTGACATTTTTCTCTTTCATTGTTCACGGGCGTGACTATGCTTGTCACGGGGGTGACAGTTCTTCCCAAGCCGTGACTGAAGTGGTGACCTTGGTCGTGAAGCTCTCTGGTATGTTTTGACATATAACGTCACGGGCGTGACTTTAATCAGTCACGGGCGTGACACTCTTCCCAGCCGTGAGACAAGTAGTGACTCAGGTCGTGAAGTTCTCTGGATGAAATTGAATGAAGCCTTCACGGGGGTGACACATTCATTCACGGGAGTGAACATCTTCCCAGCCGTGACCCAAGTGGTGACTCTGGTCGTGAAGTTCTCTGGAATGAAATTTGCACGAAGCTTCACGGGGGTGACACCTTTCTTCACGGGGGTGACTGAAATGCTTACTTTACGGTTTGGTTTTCCTTCATGGTCGTGAACTTCAAATGTTGGTTTTGGTAACGGCTAGCTTTGTTCACGGGAGTGACTCCTAGAGTCACGGCAGTGAACATGCTACTTCTTGCTTTTTTGTTTCTGAAGGATTATTCTTCCAATTCTCCATTCTTGCTATTTTAATTCATGTCCTGTATAATACACTTAAAGCAAGTATGTTAAATACAATAATGCTATATTATTTATTATCATCAAAATGACGGAAATACCCCTCATGGTTAACAAAAGAGATTTGTAGAATGTTAAACTTAATAAATATTGTTCTAAGTGGGGAGGATGATGATGATCTAATGATGCCTAAGCTATGTCTCACTAATGGAGGTCTTTGATATACAATTAAGGTATCTAAACTCTCCTTCCTTTTGTGAAATTTAGAGATAGAGTTTCTAAGTTCCTTAATCACATTTTTCTATAAGCATTATTTTCCTTTAATAAAGAGTTGGTTGAAGGTTTTGAGGAAACCTCATCTAATGACTTTTTTAAAGAGTCATTAGAGGTTTTTAGTTTTTGAACTACCTTTTGAAGGTCATTAAAATCATTTATAAGTTTAGAGCTATTTTTCCTATAAAGTTCAAGTTTCTTTTCATACCTTTCTATCTCTAGGTTTAAGACTTCAACTATATCATTATCATCATCAATAATTAAATCACATAATTCATCACAAGGTTGAGATGTAGAACATGCCTTATCAATGGAGTTGTCTTCAATAGCTATGAAGCACAATTTAGCCACATACTCTTATTCTTCTTCAAGAACTGTTAAGAAGTCATCATCCCAATTGGCTTTTTGACCTTTTTTTCATCTTCTTTATTGGGTCTCCTCTTGTAATTCTTGAGCTTGGGGCACTTCAACTTGATATGTCCGTTCTTCCCACACTTATAGCACTTGGCTTTCTCCCTACTCTTGTTGGATCAGGAGTTCTTAGGAGCGAGTCTTGAGGATTTTTGTTATAATTTCTGATTGAGCCATATTTATTAATGATCAATCTCTTAATCCTTCTTGAAAGTAAGGTTATTTGTTCATCTCCCTCATTATTAAAAGTATCTTCATTTTGAAGCACGAAAGTTAAAGCTTTCGATGCTAAGGGCTTTCTATCATCCTTGAAAGTAAGGCTATTTGTTCATCTCCCTCATCACTAAACAGATCTTCATCTTGAAGCATGGAAGTTAAAGCTCTGAGTGCTAAGGGCTTTCTCCTCTCCTTTGCTCCTTCAAGCTATTTGTCTCTTGCTAGAGCCATCTCATTGGTAAAAAACTTTCGAATGACCACATCGGTAGGAATTACATTCAAATCCTCATTAGCTTTTTCAATACCTACAACCCTTGAGCCATAATCCTTCATTGAAAGACTCTTTAAAATCTTATTATTTACATCTTCCAAATTATAATGTCTTCCAATATTTTTCATGCTATTGACGATGGCAAAAAAATGGTTGGTCATCTCAGTTATGGTCTCATTGGGCTTTATTTTCAAAAGTTCATATTCGGTGATAAGAAGTTGAATCTTCTTGGACTTAATTCGTTTTATGTCCTCATGGTAGTTTTCCAATGTTTTCCAAAGGGAGTAGATGGTTAGACAATGTTGAATTCTACCACACTCTTCAAGAGATAGAGAGCTTATTAGAATTGTTATGGCTTTCTTACTTTTGCCATTTGCTCTCTTTTGAGGCTCTGTCCAATCATCCCTTAGGATGATTTCTTCTTCACCTTCAACATTTCTTTTTTGTTGGAGGGGTCCATGCCTTTTGAACAGTGTCCCAAATATCTACTCTCTCACTATTAAGGTAGGCTTCCATCCTAAACTTCCAATTAGCATAATTTTCTCCATCAAAGAAAGACTTAAGACTTTGAAATTCTTCATTAACCATGATTTGATCTTTATTAGTGCTTATTAGGCTTGAATGTTACACTTAGCTCAGGTACCAATTGTTGTCCAAACAATGACCAAGAAGGAGGCTAAAATTGGTTGGCAATTAAAAATTTTCTTAAGGCAATTACCAATAAATTAATAGAGAGGGAAGAAGAGATATGAGAGATATAAGATTTATAGAGGTTAGGGTGTTAATGAACCCTACGTCCTTTTTCCAATCACAATTGGGTATTTCAATAACACTAAATGTTACAATGGAGTTTTTCCTAGCTCACTCCCAACTATGGTTTGTACTTTCTTGGCTAACACCTAATCTAGAAAATTATTGTGTTCTAATGGCTAATAAAACAATCAAATCCTTGTGTTTTAATGACCGTACAAAAACTCTTACAAGTGATTCACTGACAACCAAACTCACTCAATCTCTCTATTGAGTAACTGATTACAAGAATGAATACACTCACTAATCAAAAAGCTAAACAAAACTTAGCAATTATGGTTTTCAAAGACGATTTAAGAAAGTTGTTGGAAACAATTAAATGCACAAGGCATTACAAAGATTAGAAGCTTGATTGTTGGTTTTTTAACTTTTAGAAGACATAAGTATGTTGTATTTATACTTTCCCTATGAAAAATAGTCATTCAAACTGCATTCCATATGAAAATACCTCGTTCAACTACTTTTCCATTCTCGCCTAATATTTTCTCTTTCCAGATTCATAAACATGACTAAACCTTCATGGACATGAATGTTTGTGATAAAGCTATGACTGAAGTAATAAAGCTGGTCATGACCTTTTTTGCCCAGATTTGCACCATCCTTCATGGGATTGACAACGTCTTCACAGGCGTGACAGTTTGTGCTTCACAAATAGGCCAATTCTTCATAGCCGTGAATAATTGAATATGAAAGTTTAGCACTACAAGGCTTCATAGGTGTTAGTAATACTTCCATAGGTATGAAAATCCAGTTTCACGAAGGTGGCAGTTTGCATTAATGGGCATGACCAATGTGTCATGAGGATGAATTTCTTCTGAATTTCATTCTTTGAACTTCAATTCACTTGTATCAACTGATTTTAGTGGTTTAAGGAACATTTAAGTTGTATAAAACACTTAAACACTATGCAAGAAGAATTGAACCAATTTGAGAAAAATATGGTTCGGACATTAGTTTTTAGTTCCAAGACCTAAGAACTACCCAATTAATGGTAATAAATGAGTTTTTAGAAACAAGTTAGATGAGCAAGGCAATATAACTTGAAACTAATCTAGATTAGTTGCTAAACGGTATAACTGAAAGGAAAATATAGATTATGATGAGACTGATGCTCCAGTTATAATATAATAAGCCATTAGGATTCTTTTAGCATATGCATGTCACATGAATTTTAATTTTTCAAATGGATGTTAAAAGTACATTTTTAAATAGTTTCATAAAGGATGAAGTGTATATTGAACAACATTCTGGTTTTGAAAGTCATGCTTTTCAAACAATACTTTTAAGCTCACTAAAGCCATGTATGGTTTAAAACAAGCTCCAAGAGTTTGGTATGAAAAGTTTAATGTTTTTCTTTTGAAAAATGGTTTTTCAAAAGGATATGTAGATACTACTCTTTTTATTAAAAAATACAAGCATGACATATTAATTGTTCAAATTTATGTTGATGATATCATTTTTGGGGCTACTAATGAATCTCTTTGCCAAAAATTTGCTAAGTGTTTGACTAAAGAGTTTGAGATAAGCATGATGGGAGACCTCAAATTTTTTTTTTTGGTCTTCAAATCAAGCAAAGCAAGGAGGGCATCTTTATTAACCAATCCAAGTACACTAAAGAGTTATTGAAAAAATTTGAAATGGAATGATGCATGAGTGCCAAGACCCCAATGAGCACATCAACAAAATTGGACAAAGATGAGAAGGGTAAAGTTACAAATGAAAAGCTTTATAGAAGTATAATCAGTTCACTCTTATACCTTACTGATTATAGACCCAATATCATGTTTAATGTATGCTTATGTACTATATTTCAATCATGTCCTAAAGAATCTCATTTACATGCAGTAAAAAGGATTTTAAAATATCTTTATAGCACAATGCACTTAGGTTTATAGAATCCTAGGAACACATCACTTCATATCATTGGTGTTTCGGATGTTGATTATATCGGTAGTCTTTTAGATGGGAAAAGAACTTCCAAAACTTGTCATTTTATTGGTGAATGCTTAATTTCTTCGTTTAGCAAAAAATAAGTTTCAGTTGCCTTGTCCATTGTCGAAGTGGAATATGTGACAACAGGTTGTTGCACTCAAGTTCTTTGGATGAAACAACTCATGGACTATAGCCTTGTGATTGATGACATTCCTATCAAATATGATAAAAAATGTGCAATAAATCTTTCCAAAAATCCCATTCAACATTCTAGGAGCAAACACATAGATATTATGCATCATTTTCTTAGAGATCATGTCCAAATAGTGATGTGTTAGAATTTATTGACATAAACAACCAATTTGTTGACATTTTCACTAAGCCTCTCAATGAAGAAATATTTTATTTTATAAAAAGGGAGCTTGGTATGCTTAATGGGAGTACATTGGTTTGACATGTGATTTTAAAGGCATGTATTGCATTCATCATGTATATTTAGTGTTTTGATTGTGAATTGTATGGTATTAGATGTTAATATGTTTCATATATATCATGTTTGCCTTTATCATGATTCTCTTTGTGAACCTTAAGTGTTATGATATGATTTTGATGATATATTTATTTTGATGATGTGATACATTCTTGTATGACATGAGAAAGTTTGTTTATTTTGCTTAAGAAGGAGTTTTGTCCAATATAACTTTGTTTTAAAATATGTTTTATATTATGTTTTAGGGCTTCACGCCCATGACTATATAGTCAAGGTAGTGAAGATTTTACCAAGGTGGCAGAATTGTTCACATTTTGAATCACCTCATATGTCACAATTTAATGCCCATAATAGCAGGTGTTCACACCCATAAACTTATTGCCATAGTCATGAGCATATGTACCTCAGAAGGCAAATTCATTCACACCTTATTTTATAACTTATGTCACAGTTTCAATACTCATGAACACTTATCTTCATGCCTATAAACCTTCATTCACGGCCGTGAATCGTGACCTAAAACCCTATATTAATTTTTTTTCTCTCATTTTCTATCTCCTCCCTCACTAACCACTACAATTTCTCTAGTTTTTTGGTTGATTTCTCTCAAAATTCCACGGTTCCTCACCTTCTTACATCAATTACATAAGATTTTTCTTAGTTTTCTCTACCAAAATCAAGTTTTTAGGGGAAATCTTAACCCTAAGCTGCAACTCTTATTCATAATGGTAATGCTTATTTTTTTTCATTTCTCATTGTGTTTTTTTAGTTCTTTTGACATCTATTATGGCCATTGAAGCTAGTTCATCCAAAGGAAAGGTCAAGCACATAAAGAATACAATTGGAAAGACTCCCTTAGACTCTATGCCTTTTATTTTGCATAGGAACCATCATTCCAGGTATCTAGCTCTTAAAAGCTACCCTGTTCTCAATTCAAGGCATTTTGATTGGGAATGCATCAAAACCTTAGGCCTAGAACAAGACATGAGACATTAGTTGACAGAATTAAGCATGCTACAGTTTGTTAACATTTATAGTCCTACTTTTAAGGAGTTGACTTTAGAGTTCTTGAGATATTTGAATATGACCTCTTTAGGCAGTATATCTTTTCATCTTTATAGGCAATCAAAATTCTAGTATCCTACTGAGTTTGCTGCAATCCTTAAATTGTCTCATGAAGGGTTGTTGAATGAAAATGAGAAAAGGATTTCAATTGTTACGATGATTGGTCTCATTTTAGGCAAAATTATGGTTAAGATGTGAAGCTGACAAAGAGCACTCGCCTCATTTCTCCCATTCACATATACATTCATTGTTTCATCACTTATAGCATCTTCGCACATGGTGACTGTCATATCCTCTAATTTAGACTCTAAGTCTCACGTGTCATTAAGTTGATGTGTCGAACTAACTGAAGTCTAAATTCAGATTTTGAATAGAATTAATCAAAATAATGATTAATAATTATGAGAAATGCTAAATAAAGTGTATTAAAAATGTTAAGAGGTTAAATTACGATTAAGGACTACATTGCAAATTTTTAAAAGTTTTGGATGTCAATTTGTAACTTATCAAAAATTGGAGGATCAAATGAGATATTGGCCAATTGAAAAATAATTTGGACATAAATCATAGTGTTGGCTAGCCACTATAGAGAGAAAAGAGGAATTAACATGTTAATTGGTCTAAATATCAAGTTTAAGGTCAAAATGGTGGATCCCACATGTGAACTTTTCTTCTATTTCTTTCTTATTTTTTTCTTCTTCTTATCTCATTCTTTTTACTTTCATTTTCTACATCCTATAACTAGTTCCATGCTACCTCAAAAACCTCCATAACCAAAAGCTTGATTCTAGACAGAGAAATGAAGATAGAAAAGAGAAAAAGACAAAATAAAGGCATTTTTATACATAACAATGCTTGGAAAAGCTAAGGAAGAGAAGAATGGAGAGAGAAGAATGAGAGAAGAGGAGATATAACTCTCCAAATAGTTGATTAGGAAAAGAAAAGAGTAAGATTAAGAAGTGTTTTTCATCTTCTACAAGTTTCTCTAAAGAAAGATAAAGTTTAGAGCTCATTTAGGGCTTATGAAGTAAGAGAGAGAGATTAGAGTTTTAAGAGAGAAAAATTAGGGTTTAGAGAGTTATGATGATGTAGAGTTTTGATAATGGTTTTATGATATTATAGGAGTTTAAGGTGACAAGGAACTAGCTCAAATGAGCAAAGAAGAAGAAAAAAAAAGCATAGATAATGAAAGGAAGCAAAGATAAAGAGGTTTGTACATAATTTAAAGCAATAGTCTCTCTTTTGTTATGAATTGCATGGTTTGCATCTTAGACATGTTAGTATATGATTGTAATACATTAATAATGATTTGTTGCATAAGGACTATAAGGTGACATGATAGAGGTAATAATATGTATTTGTTAATTTAATGGTCATATGTTAGAATTTGAGCTTGATAGAAGCATGAAAATATTGATAAAAACTTTGGCATTATGCTAAAAACTTGAAAATGAATGTTGGTTATGTTAAAATATCTTGAAAAACTTGAATTGCATAAAGAAAATGAAAGTGCAAA
This sequence comes from Triadica sebifera, assembly GCA_023653625.1. NCBI lineage: Eukaryota > Viridiplantae > Streptophyta > Magnoliopsida > Malpighiales > Euphorbiaceae > Triadica > Triadica sebifera. The sequence goes on along the minus strand of CM042898.1, from coordinate 20,425,705 downwards.
TTTCTAGTAGTTACTCACGGATATGACAGTTTGGTCATATGCATGAAATTTAAACTTCACGAGCGTGACTTTTGTAAGAAATGATACTATTCATTCTAAAAGTGTTTACAACTTCAAACACAACTTAGGTTGTAATACCCCCTTACTCCACTTTAGTTCAGCAAAGTAAGTGAGCATTATCTGACTAACTCTCTTATAAGCTTAGCTAAATGAAGTAATTTTTTTTCTTGTGAAAGTATTACATATACCCCAAAATAAAATTATTACAAACACCAATATTCAAAATTTTATTTATTTATATAATATATTATTTTACATTCAAACTATGTCAATTATATTACAAGTCACATCTCTAATATACACTAGATGAAATAGAACTATAATTACCAAAAATAAGTCTAAAGCTTTTAGCTGCTTTCGTATGGATACCCTTCTTCTTCTGACAATTTTACTATCTACGGCTACCCTTTAAAACCTACACGAGAGAAAACCACTCGCACTAAGCTACTCGCTTTGTGGGGCTTCAAGGATAAAAATGTTACATATTGTTTTTTTACATGTCATTTATTCATTCACAAATAAGGCATAAAATAAAAGAATTATATAAAATCAAATAAATATCATCAAACATTTAATATTTAACTATTTTTATTTATCACAATATTATCAAATGTCATACTTTTATATTATTGTTATTTTTTATTTTTTTTGTGCCCATAACACCTATAACCAAACTAACTAATAGGAATAACGGGGTTGTCATTACCGGCTTTTACAATATTGTTTCAAACACTTTTATAATAATGTCATTACCAGCTTTTATAATATTGTCATTATTGGCTTAATAATTTTGCGCTGAGCACATTTATACATTTGTCATTATCATCTTTTATATTTGGCACCGAGTGCCTTAACTTTTCTGATTGACATGTCAAACTATTTCCTATTCTAGTTCTAGATTAAGTGTCTTAGGGATTAACTATTTTTATATTTATTCAAAATATTTTCAAAAATGATATTTGTACTAAATGTTTCACATATATGTTTATTTATTTTTATTATTTATCTCCATTGTTATTGCATTAATTCTCACACATAAATAATTTATTAAATATTTATAATTACCATTAAAGTCAAAATTCACATTAATTACTACATATACTCATCAAACCACATACAAAAGCCCAATAGTTCAAGTTTTTATCTATGTCAGATTTTGGCCTTGATTTTGGGATTCATTTTTAACTCGTTTATAATTCGCATTTGAATTTATGGTCTTCTAATATTTTGTATCTTATTGTCTTAGATTTTATATGCATCAAAAATCCTCATATCCAAGTTTTCTATCAAGAGTTATGGCCCTTTTACTGAAGGGCATTTCATTAATTTTACCCAGTATTTTCTGGGTACCGATAGGTCTGGGATTTTGTATCCAATTTTTAGCTCATTTGAAATTAGAATTTGAACTTAAGTTCTGAATGAAAATTTTAGTATTATGAGTCCACTTTCATTTTCAACTGATTTCACTCAATATCATTACCAGAGCATTAGTTATTATCAAAATAGTCAAGACTGCTCCAAAATTTCTACAACAGGGTCATCAATTGACACCAATCTATATATACTACTTACATTCATCATATGCATTAATTTTTATGCCAAAGTTTCCAGATCACAATTACTTTCACATATCTTAAAGATTTCATACTATTTGGTCTCATTACCATATAAAAAATTAAAAGCAACAACCAATCACATTTCATGTCATACCACAATCATATCAAGTATTAAAACATATTTCACACAACTAAACATGTAAGATATTTATCAATGAAGCATAGATCTAATCAGCCTTGGAGCTTCCCTTTATCCTTCTTTTTCTCCCCTTACTAGTTTGCTTTCTCTTTACCTTTGTCATTCTTTTGAGGGCCTATCATTTCTTCACTTAGTTTTCCTACACAAACCATACTATATCTCGATTCTATCATCCCTTTTTAAAGCTTTTCATGCCTACATAAAATTCTAATGCTCCTAATATGTTTTATACTTTAATTTAGCCAAAAATGTATTAAGGTTAAATTCCTTCTTGATATGTCATGGCTGCTTAAAAACCTTATCATAGGTCTCAATTTATTTTCTTCAAATCAACACTCAAATCACACTTTATTTATCACCAATTATTTTGCTCCTAGGTTAATTTCAATTTCTCCCAAATTAACTTAACCAAGGCAGCCCCTCATTCCTTCATTAGAGTTACCTTTCTCTAGTTTGTAAGTCATAAAATAATTAACTAATATCAATTATCATTAATTATCATTAATTAAAAGTTTAACTACACTTTTCTTCAACTAGTTACAACTTTAAATTTCTAGTTCCAATCTTGCCATATAACCTCAATCTACCAATCTTAATCATATCTATCATCCTTACGGGTCTCAAATGGAAGGAAAAAGGTTAAATTTAAGAAGAATAAACTCACCTTAATAGTTCTCCAAGGTGGACCGAATCTGTCCCAAAGTTCCTCCCTCTTCTTGTTTTCTTTCTTCCTTCCTTCTTGCTCCTTTGCTCCCTTTATGGCAAGAACTCTTTGATTCTGAATTTTTCTCTCTCTTTTTCAAGCTTGGATTGAAGCAAAGATGATTTCTTTTGGAGGCTACGGTGGATGGCCAAAGAGTGAAAGAAAGAAGAAAAAGAAAATTTAGATTTTTAGGTGGAAGAATGTAGAATTTCTTCCTTTTTTGACTTTTATACCCAAATTAAAGAGTGGATCCCACTAATTAAAATTAATCCTAATTTTCATTAGTTTATTAACTTAATTAATCTTGATTAACTTTTAAACTTTGAAAAATTCCTTATTTGCCATAAATTTTCTCATTTTCACACTTTTTTCCCTAACAATTTCCATAATACCGATTTTGTCCATAGAAAAATTTTATTTTTTCCAATTCTAGCACTAATCTTTTTAATTCCCAAATAATAATACCCTTAATTATTTTCTCTTATTATTAGTTATTTTTTTATAGGTTTAAATTTAGACTCCGATCGAATCAGCGCCCCCCACTAGGGTCACATGCAATCGAGGCCTAAGTCACTGGATGTTACATAGGCAACAGGTGTGAACATTTTGACCATGGTCATGAGGTAGTGTGTTTGTCATTGTTCATGGGCATGAATAAGGGGTCATAACTGTAAATGTATAATTTATATATTTTATAATCATTTTTGGAATATCAAATGAAATTAAATGGGATATTGTATTCGATAAAATGAGAATGTCAGTATGTGTGAACAAGTAAGAATGAGATTTTTCATGCATTATATGATATGAAAAGAACTTGTAATAAAGAGAAATAAGAGAATTATGAAGTTAATAAAGAGAGAAAGTATGTGATGAATGAAATAAAAGAAGTAGGAGATTATTAAAAAAGAGATACGAATAAATAAGTGATTAAATGAATTAAGCCCAAGAACATCTAACTTAGAACTAGAATTTTAGATAGTTTGGCATGCCAATTAGGGGGTATATTAATGTCAGTTATGACATGTTTATTAATACCGATGATGACATATTTATTAGTACCAGTGATGACACATATATTAATATCGGTGATGGCACCATTATTAATGTTGGTGATGACACCTATATATTAATGTCGGTAATAGCACTTGTATGTGCATATTATAATGCTCGGATGACATCTTAAATTCCTAAATGGCCAACTATATTAGCCTAATTAGTGGTTTTTAGGTGTTATGGCCATAAATAAGATAAACATTGGATAAGGAAAATTGTAAGTGTATATAAGTGAATTGTTTGTTTTTACATAATAAAATGAAATGGTAAAGAAATTGTGTAATTTGATCATGTGGTGCATGCATAGATGAAAATAGAAAAAAAGTATGACAAAAAATAAATGTTTTAATACTAGAATAACATAGTATATTTATTGCCTTAATTATATGCATCATTAATCCTAATGCTTAGTATGGGAGTTTCTCTCATGCAGATATAGTGAAGGATAAGTAAATGATGGTAGATAAACCTAACGGTGAACCAATCCAATAAAGTAGCCTATTTCGAACACTATAGGTTACACAATTTTTTGTATTTTGATGTAAATTTTATGTTTCTAATATTTGTTATGCATCTTTATGTTTTGGTCAAACATCAATGTTTTGTAGATAATACTTTTGAATATAAAAAAACTATTTTGTCTTTTTTATATTATTTAAGTAAAAAAATAGAATATCGATTTTCATTGCTTATAAAATAATATTTGATCGATGAAGTTAGCATAGCACTCTCTCATTCAGGGGCATGCTGCTGGGGTGAGGGGGTGATATAGTGACAACAATAGGGTAATGAGGAAAACAGAGTTGTTTTTCTTTAAATGGGCTAGGAGGTAAAAATTGATAGCTTTTATCTCAATGGTTTACAGCATACCAACTTTAGATCCCAATAAAATTGGTTGGTGATGTCCTCATTGGCGGTTATGTCAGTCACCTCACCATTGCACTTGGATTTCTACAACCCGACGATTTCTCCTACATTGTGGTGCCTAGTTTGTCTAAAGATAGGTTGGATATCGACTCCTTCATCAAGATGAGAGTTGCAACCCATATTCATGACTTGTTCCTACGAAAATACGTATGAAATGCACGTGTTCAATTGAATTATATGCAATATGCATATGTTCAAATGAAATGCATATGGGGAAGGTTGAGGATGTTACAGGTACTAAGAAGGCTTATGCAACTAGCAATAAAAAGACTGATGGAAGTGCAATAAGAAGGTAAAAAGAAGGTTGAACCTATTGGTAAAAATAAGTTATTTACTGTGTTAAAGATTGTAGGAGAAGACAATGAGGAGAGTGGGTATAATACTAAGAACTATTCATTTGAAAAATATTGTCATTATACTTGTTTTTAGTGAAGAATGGAACTTAAGTCCACACAAGAAAAGGAGAGTTATACCTAAGGTGTATGCACCTAATTGTGATCATAATAGTTTGGAATTGGAGGTTGGGTTACAATTTAAAGATGTCGATGAGTGGAAATCAACTATTAAGACCTGGACTATTATGAATGGTCATTATATTATATGGACAAAGAGTAGAGGTAGTAAGCTCAAAACAAAGTGTATTAAAGATTGTCGTTGGAGGTTGCATGCTAGCAAGATTCAAGGAGAACAAACCTATATCATCAAAGTTATTGATGCAACACACACTTGTTTTATGTAAGGTAACAATAGACAAACAATTAGAGAGTCGATAATAAATGAGTTATCAGGTGTTTTTATAAGAAACCCTAACTACCCTCTAAAACAAATATTATAGGATTTGTAGATGCCAGTGTTACAGAGCTAAATAAAAAGCTCTTAACAAACTTTAAGGATCATTAGAAGATCATTATAGCAAATTAAGATCATATTATGTAGAGTTGAAGAAAATGGATAGGGATGGGAGGTTTGTGTTGAAGACTAATCTGGATGATTTTGGAAAACTTGTGTTCCAAAGATTTTATATTGGATTTAGTGCACTCTGTAAGGGTTTCATTTCTAGTTGCAGAAGGGCTTTAGGTTTTGATGCATGTTTTTTTATAACTGTTTTAGGTGGTGCTTTATTAGGTACTATTGCCAAATATGCTAACAATAAAATGTATCCAATAACTTGGGCAGTAGTGGAGAAGGAATATGAGGAGACATGGTCATGGTTCTTTTAGATATTGTTTGAAGTATTGCATATTGTTGATGGTTTAAAGTGGACCTTCATTAGTGACCAGTATAAGGTAACCCTTATATCTCAAAGTTTCATTTACTATATTATAGTTATGATGAATTATTATATGTCTATTAATTATGTTTTTCATTTCCATGATAGGAACTAATCAATGGAATCACAAAATTGGCAGTAAATGTTGAACATTGAAACTATGTTAGACATATTTATGACAATTGGAAAAATAAATACAATGGACCTAAATATAAGAAGATGTTTTGGGAAATTGTAAAAAGTACATGAGAGTCAATTCAATTCCAAGCTTAAGGCAATAAAAGATGAGTTATTTGAAGCATATAATGCTTTTTATGAAAAGAATCTACATTTTTTCTATAAGTCATTAATATGAACTTTTCAGTAATAGTGATACAATAGACAACAATATTTGTGACTTTAATGGCTATATTGTGAAGAGTAAGACTAAGCCAATAATTGACATGTTACAAGATATTAGGATGCATGACAATGTTAAGGGGATTGAGAGTTGTAAAGGTTTGATATGCCCTCAAATTAAGAAAAAACTACAAAGGTTACAAAAGTTGGTTAAATTTTGTACATTGAGACCTGCTATGAAAATACACATATGGGGCATGGGAACTTATAGGGATTCCATGTTGTCATGAACTATTATATATTAATTATTTAAGAGAGGATCCTATCAATTATATTGACTCATTCTACCACTTGCAATCTTATTATAATTCATATGAAAATACATTGGCTCCCATTAATGGTCCATAAGACTGGCCCATTATAAATAAAACTACAATTATTTGTGAGGCAACTTGGAAGGATTAAACATAATAGGAAAAAAGACCCTTATAAGGAGAATAAACAAAATGCCAGCAGCAGGTTACCCAAGATTAGGATAAGAATGAAGTGCACCATTTGTGGGGAATATGATCACAATAAGAAAACATGTCCATTGGCTAAAGAAGATGCAAGTGGTAATGAGGGAACAAGTAATGTTGCTCCAAGCATATCTACAAATACTGAAAAACCTAAGGTATATATTTATTGTAAAATCATTTTTGTTACACATCATTTGCAAGATACTTTTCATTTTGAATGAGCATTTATATTGTCATGAATATTAGGGAAAACTTGATGAACCAAGGAAGGATGACAATGTTCCACCTGCAAACAAGAAGCAAAAAACTACTCCAAGAAATGCATAACCAAAAATTAGAAATCCTTAATACCAATTGATGAAGTTGTTACTAAAGAGTTTAGGGAATGAAAATTTGGTAATTGCACCATTGTAACTGTAATTTTGGGTATGGTTTTAAAATTGGGGCAAATTATTGAACTTTCTTAACTATTGCAGACAAAACAAAGATATGGTATAAGAATTTTTGCGAAGTCTAACAATATGTATTGTAACACCCCCTCACCCTAGCTTTAAGTGTCTAGATAAGAGAGCACTACACCGACTTTTTCAAATAATTATTTTAATAAATGCTAGAAAGTCATTCATTTTTTTTAACTCAAAGTTCAATGATATAAAAGAGATAGTGTACATTTTATTTATATAAGATAATATTTACAAAACTTCAAATTAATTACAAAACCATAAAAGATAATTTATAAATCCAAAATAAAGAAATATAAATACAAAGGGTCGTGACCCACGATTTCTAGAAATCATCTGCTTTATTGGACTAAGATCATTGTTGTCTTTATCTTCAAGCTTCAACTACCTTTCTAAATCTATGCGGAAGGAAACTTTCACTTTAAGCTCTAAGTTTAGTGGGGCATAAATATAAGACAATATACTATATCATGCAACATGCATTGTCATATGTTCATAACATATAAAAATTCATGCAACATGCTTTATTATGATCTTATGGTGCACAATTTTCATACAATCTATTATCTCATTGTTCACTAGTGTGTGTGTGTGTGTGTGTGTGTGTATATATATATTATCATATTATCATTCCATAATCAACAATTTCACATATCATGAACTCTTTTAATTTCATTAACTCATTTATGCTCTAATACCTAAGAACTACTAACTAAGATAACGGAGTTATCATCCAGACATTTATGGTACACGCATACAAGTGTCATCACTGATATATATATATGTATATATATATATCTGTGTGTGTGTGTGTGTGTCATCACCAGCATTAATAATAGTGTCATTATTAGTTTTAATTATAATATCATCACCAGCTTTGTTAATCGTGCCATCATAGACATTAATAGTTCGCCTGATTGACATGCCAAATTATCCAAAATTTTAATTCTAAGTTAGGTGTTATGGGGCTTAATTAATATTATTAAAATTTATAACTTTTAAATTAACACAATTTATGTATTTAATAACTCGGTTAATCACATAATTACTCAATGAAAATATTATTTGCATAATATAATAAGATTCACATTAGTTTACATATCAAATTCTTCAATTCATTTCCTGCCCTATTACTGAGAGATTTTATGTTATGTATTTGACATCAATTTTAGTTCTGTAACATTCCAAATTAAATTACAAAGTCTTCTTAATAATTTTAGATTTGAATTTTAGCTTTAATATGCAACTTGAATCACTAAATTTGGAGTTCTATAAAAAACGATTTGATCAATTGAATATTAATTTATAATCATTTACATGTCAAATACTCAAATCATGCAACTTGAGGATAAAATATAAGCTATTGCCTTAAGTTATGCACAAATCTCATCTGTTTCTCCTTCACTTTCTCTAGGTAGCTTTCTCCTTGTCTTTGCTAGCTTGAGCTTGCTTTTTTTTCTCTTTGAACTCTTAAAACACATAAAATCAACATCAAAATCTTACCTTATCATACTAATATTTGATGCAGAAAAAAGAAAAAGACAATGAAGTGGAGAAGAAGAAAAGAAGGTGAAAGAAGAAATACCTAAAATTCAAACATGGGCCCCATCTTTGACCATATACTAGATATTAAACTTGATTAATATACAAATCTTCTCTTCTTTGTTAAGGTTGTCGGCCACAAATATTTCAATGTCTCATAATATACTTTTAAATAACCTCTCATAAAATCCTCAAATTTTTAGTAAAGTGCAATTTGATCCTAAAACTTATCAAATTTTATAATTTAGTCCTTTGCCATTTTTAACATCTTTTAAACACTTTAAATACTTTATTAGACATATATCATAATTATTAATCATTATCTTAATTAATTTCGATCAAAATCTGAATTTAAACTCTGGTCGGTTAAACGCATCAACTTAATGACACATGCGACTCGGTGCCTAAATTAACAGATATGATATGTATTGTAGAGTTAGTATAAATTGTTTGTGTATTTAATTGATTGACCAATTATATAACAAATTCTAGTGTGAAGTTTTTTAATTGTTGAGTTGATGACAAATTATGGTTAGTATTGTTATTTATGCCATCAAATCTTGCTGGCAGATGCCTGGAAAAATAAGAGTCAATTTTATAACTGGTGCATCAGCTGCCTCAACTTTAGTAAGAATAGTTGTCTAAACAAACCCAACATAACCAAATGAATCTGTCCCTTCAGCACCACTGGCTAGACAGATTTTCCTACTAAATGCACCTGAAAATTTCTTTAGTTGTCAAAGATCAAATGTCATTAATGTAAGTAGATTGCCTCCAGTAAATTGAAGTTTTGAATGTCATGTTAAAAATTTTGATGTGAGTACTTAAGTATTAGGATTGTTGATGTATAGATTGTAGCAATGTAAGTTTTGTGGCATTATGCCAATTTTGCAATCTAACTTAGGCATGTTGAGCCAAAGTATTTCACATGCCAATTTTGCAATTGAATCTATCATTTCAATAGCAAAAACTTTTGTAATATTTATTCTAAATATATCTTTTGTTTGTCCAATTTTATATATTTTGTTGACTAAATTACTTGAAATCGAAGAACACAATAAATATAAGCAAAAGGATAAAGACATATCAAACAAAATATTCATTGTTATGAAAGAAGAAATATTGCATTATCTAAGTATTTTTAATGCATTTTACCCAAAACACAAATCATCACACTAATCAGAAATACTAATAAGGCACCAAAAACTATTATTTCATTACAAAACTTTACTTTCATTTGCATCAATTATTCGTTTAGGTTCTAGTTATCCAAAAGCAACTTATTTCCTTTAATCTCTGTGGTAGCATTGCATTCTACTTGTAAACTCGTTTAATAATCCATCAATCTCAGCTTAAATCATTCATAACTTTACCTTCAAAGTATCAGTCAAAGCTTTACTGCACTTTAAATTGTCCTTCAATGCATCATTCAAAGCTTTTGCACCCTTAAGGTCTCTCTCTAACCATATATTCTTTGTGATTATCTAAACCAACACTTCCCTTGTAACACTCTTATAACAATCATTCTATACGTACATTACGTGGATTAATACGATTATAATCGATGTGTGCTAAAAAACATTTCTTAATTTAATTTAAATACCATAGTATTATTAACACTTATTAATCTTTTTTATTTTAAAAAAAATTGGCAGCATAACACTTATACATTAACTATCCCACCTGCAATGCAAACAATTGACAACTCATTTTTGGGCACAACAATATCAATATAATATAAAATATTTTTTATTCAACCACAATTTCGACATTTCATATATATATATATATATATATATATATATATATATATATATATATATATATATATATATATACATGTCATTTTTGATACTAATCTACTATTATATATTCTTCCATCTGCTTCTAAAACTTTCACGCTTGCTCTTGCCTTTCCCGCTGTTGAACATTGAGGGGCATTTCCATCATTTTAATGATAACAAATAAAATAGCAATAATATATTTAACAATATTTGTGTTCTAAGTCTGTAAAACATGAGATATTATGACTAAAACATGAAGCAAGATTGAAAGACAACTTTTGAAGATTAAAATCAAAGAAATAGCAAAGTCAGCTCGTGACTACTTATGTCAGGTCCGTGAATGTAGCTTAGCATCAACTCTCCAACATTAAAAATTTATGGCCATAAAAGATTAAACCAACCGTGAATAATCAAGCAGTCACGCCTGTGAAATATAGTCATGCCCATGACAAAACATGTCAAATTCTTCCAAAAAACGTCACGACCTCACTACTTAGACTATGGTTTGGAAGAATATTCATACCCGTGAAAGTATTATTCACACCTGTGATCAAACACTTTAAATTCTTCCAAAGAGGTTCACGGCCAGAGTTACCACTTAAACCACAGATTGGAAGAACATTCACGACCGTGACACATATATTCACGCCTATGAATGAGGAAAGGAAAACATGTCAAACGTGAGATTAAGAGTTGGTCAATGGCTATATTCGCATTAAATGCACTCAAACAACTATAATTCGCAAAGGAAGTATAAATGAAAGATATTTATGAATTATAAACAACAGGAACAAGAACAATAATTACTTTGTATCAATTAATCTTGTTATAGCCTTGTGCATTAATTATTTTTCTCAACAAACTTTTATTCTTTGTAAAAACCTAATTGCTCATAATTTCTGAGCATTGTAGGTTGGTGAGTGTTTTCATTGCAATCAATTACTCAAGTGAGTTTGGGTATATTGGGTTAAGAGTGAAACACTTGTAAGGGTTTATTGTGTGAGCCATAAAACACAAAGAATTGGTTCATGTGTGAGCCATTGAAAAATACAAGGGAAATTTTGGATTAGGTGTTAGCTATTAAAAGAAACAACATAGTTGAAAGTGAGTTTGTAAAACTCCATTATAACACTTAGTGTGTTAGTAAAGCACTCACTCAAGATTGGAAAGAGGAGTAGGGTTTGTTAATACCCAAACCTCTATAAATCTTATATGTGATATCCCTCATTTCCTACTCTATTTAATTTTATTTCGCACCTTAAAATTAAGAAAATTTTATTTACTAATCAATTTAAAAAATTTTATCCCCAATGCTTCTTACAACTTCTTCCAAAACTGGAAGTAAATCTTGGATCCCTGCCTGAAATAATGGAGGATGGTACTCCACGGAGCCTCACTATCTCATTAATGTAGATTTTTGCCAACTTGGTCAGTGGAAAATCCATTCGTACTGGTATGAAATGGGCTGATTTCGTGAGTCTATCATTAACTATACAAATAGCATCATGCTTCTTTCTAGTCAAAGGCAGTCCCGTCACAACATCCATGGTTACTCGACCCATTTCCAATCTGGTATCACAATATGCTGAAGTAAACCCGATGGAACTTGGTGTTCAACTTTCACCTGCTGGCATATCAAACATTTACTCATGAATTCTGTCACATCGTGTTTCATTCCTGGCCACCAATAGTGTACTTTCAAATCCTGATACATCTTGTTACCACTAGGATGCATCGCATAACTGCTATGATGAGCTTCAGTGAGAATATTCTTTCTCAAGTCATCTTGATCAGGTACACATAATCTCCAATTGAAATAAAGGTTGTCATTTTCACCCAAAGAATAATTACTTTCATTGCCCTCTTTTACTCTGTTCACTATGGAAATCAAGCGATCATCTAGCTTTTATGCCGCTTTCACTTGCTGAAGAAAGTCTAGTGTTACTTGTATTTCCGCTATTATTGCTCCATCTTATGCCATATCCAATCTGACATTCATCACCCGAAGGGCTGCCATAAATTTTCTACTAAGTGCATCAGCTACTACATTCACCTTTCATGGATGATAGTCGATTAGGCAGTCATAGTCTTTTATCAATTCAAGCAAATGTTTATCTTAAATTAAGTTCCTTGTATGTGATCAAATATTTCAAACTTTTTGTGATATGTGTAAATGTAACATTTCTCACCATAAAGATAATGTCTCCAAATCTTCAAGGCGAGTACAATTGTTGCAAGCTCAAGATCGTGAGTAGGATAGTTCTTCTCATGAGTCTTGAATTGTCGGGAAGTATATGCTATCTCTTTTCCTTCCTGCATCAATACACAGTCTAACCCATTCTTGAAGGCATCACTATAAATCATAAAATCTTTGCCAGATTATGGTTTAGTTAACATTGGGGCTTCTATCAACATGTTCTTAAGCTTCTCAAAACTTCCTTGACATTTATCCATCCACTTAAACTTAATATGCTTCTGTAACAATCGAGTGAGTGACGCTGCTATGGTGGAAAAACCTTTTACAAATATCCTATAATACCCTGCCAAACCTAAGAAACTTCTAACTTTTGTAATAGTCTTAGGTATTCTCCATTGTAAGATTGCTTCAATCTTCTTTGGATCCACCTTTATCCCTTTAGCTGAAACTACATGACCCAAGAAGGGTACTTCATTTAACCAAAAGTCACACTTGCTGAATTTTGCATACAATTGCTTCTCTCTCAATATCTACAAGACAATTCGTAGGTTCTTGTCATGTTTTTCTAGCGTCTCGAATACACTAGCATATCATCAATCAATACCACCATGAACGGGTCTAGATAAGGATGAAAGATCCTATTCATTAGATCCATGAAAGCTGTTAGGGCATTCGTAAGGCCAAATGGCATGACTAAAAACTCATAGTGGTCATATCATGTGCGAAAAGCAGTCTTAGGCACATCTGCTTTTTTTACTTTCAACTGATGGTAGCTCGATCTAAGGTCAATCTTTGAAAACACACATGCTCCCTTTAATTGATCAAATAAGTTTTCAATACATGGAAGGGAATACTTGTTCTTGATTGTCACCTTATTCAGCTGTTTGTAGTCAATGCATAATCTGAAAGAATCATCCTTCTTCTTTACAAAGAGTACTGGTGCTCCCCATAGGAAAATACTGGGTTTGATAAAGCCTTTATCAAACAATTCCTGTAGTTGAATCTTCAATTCCTTGAGTTCTGTAGGTGTCATCCTATAAGGTGCAATCGAAATAGGTGTTGTGCCTGAAGCTACATCAATAGTGAATTCGACTTCCCTGTCAGGTGGCAAGCCTGATAGTTCATCAGGAAGGTCATTTGAATAATCTCTCACTGTAGGCACATCTGAAATCTTAAGATCTTCCCTTTTTAGCTTCAATTGCATAACACAAATAAGTAAGACACCCATTTCTTATAAGTCTCTTGGAAGCTATAGCTAAAATTACATCCGATAAGAAGTTTGTTCTTTCACCCATAATAGTGATTTTCTAATCATTGGAGAGTTTAAGTGTCACTCTCTTCCATTTATAATCTATTGTCGCTTGATGGGTGGATAACCAATCCATCCCCAATATCATATCAAACTTGCGGAATAAGAGTTCAATTAGGTTAGCTAGGAATTCATAACTTTGCATACTAATGGGACAATTCCTATACACCATGTTCACCACAATACGATTTTCTAAATGATTGCTCACTATGATGTCTTGATCTAATTGTGAATCTTTTAACCCTTTCCCTCATGCAACATCAGTATTTTATATAGGAATGTGTGGAACCAGGATCAACAAGTGCATAAACAGAATCAGTCATAAATATGAATTTACCTATTATCACATCAGGAGCATCCTCATCTTCTCTAGCTCTCACTGTATAAGTACGACCTGTAGCTCATTCTTGACCCTAGGCTTGCTGTGCAGAAGGTCTAGATGCTGATGGATTAAGGGATGCTCCCCTACCTCGGCCTTTGGATGGTAAAAATCCAATACCAGGTGCTGGTGACATAGTCGTAGAAGCTTGAGCCACTAGACAATCTTTAACTTGATGATCTTTTGAACCACATTTAAAACATGCACCAGTCAAATATCTGCATTCTCCTGGGTGAGATCTACCACAATGACTATAAGTCTGAACTATACATGCCCTTTTGCCTCTAGGCATACTACCCACATAAGTGACTGAGGCATTGCAACAAAATGTATTTCCTTGTTCACACCCTGTTGCAATTGATGTACGACTTTGTGATGGAGCTGGTCCCCTAGACTTCTTATTCTGAGCACCTGAACCACTGAACTGTCCCGACTTCCTCTTCTGCGGAAATTGAGTTTGTCTGTTAGTCTTATCTAACTGAATACTTTCCACTTTAACAACCGCTTCTACCCAGGCATGCAAATTTGGATGTTATTGTGCACCAAATATCTATCTGATCTTATTATGGAGACCTCTCTCAAATCTCTAACATAATTTCTCCTCTATCAACTGATAGTCATCAAGGTAGGCACTAAGGCACTCAAACTCACATTCATATTCTACTACTGTCTTATTTTTATGCATGAGTTTTTAGAAAGCATCTTGCATCTCTGCTTTATATTCCGACTCTATGCATTTTTTTTCAAACTGGGCCAAGAAGAAATCCCAATTCAACAGTTTACTTAAAGTATACTTGCGTACTGAATCCCACCAAATGAATGTAGGATCCTAAAGCAAGGCTACAGTACCTTTAAATTTCTCTTCAGGTGGGCTATGAGTAATTTCAAATATCTTTATTCAATTAACAATATTTCTCAATTAATCTTATGAGTTTTTTTTTCTGAACTTTCAATTCCTTTCAATTTAATCATTTTTCACTTTATTTTTTTAATTAATTATTCTTTTCATTTAATTAGCTACACATTTCACTTTAATTTCTAAATTTCCATCTATTTACAATTATGCTACTAATTTATATTTATTTACACTTTTGCCACTAACTATATATTATTTATATTTTATTTTTTATTACATAATTTTAACATTTTTCTCCACTTATATTTTATTTTTTAATTTTACTATTTTTGTCACAATTATCACAATTATTATTATACTATTTTTATCATTTTTATTACTTTTATTATATTTATCACTTATCTCATTTTCTCACATTTTTCACTTATTTCATTTTTATCATATTTTTCACTTGCATATTTTCTTATCATATTTTATTTTTTTCTTAAATTATTTTTATCATATTATTCATTTTTGCTACTTTTATTTACATTTGCCTATATTTTCAATCCGATAGAAAATCTTGGATCACATACATAAGACGTGGATCCCAAAAGTCAATTACACTGAAGAGTAATATTGAAGTACTATCCGAGCACTGCACTGTATACTGATCACTGAATCACTATCATTAAAGTAGAATGTCATTGACCTATATAAGTGAGTCGCCATGACCCGCACTGTAATAATTGTGTTCCTATGGCTAGCCAATTATATCCTGAGCTAGATTTAACTATCAGAAAAATAACTAAGGACATTATTTTATTCTTTTAATTCAATTTCCATTAAATTCATAATTTTTATTATTTTTACATTAATATTTTATTCAACCATGCAATTTTATTACTATCATAATTTTCACACTTTCCATTATAATATATCAATATTTCATTATAAATAATCAATTAAATTATTAAGCTCATTAAACACACTTTATTCATTATTTTTCATTTCATGTATAATATAATCAATAATTAGAAAAATATTCAATATATAATTTAAAATTTTCGAAAAAATTTCTACACACCTAAAATCATATTTTCTTACATTTTATGACTTAATTTTCATTTAATTAGCAAGGAAAATATTAATTTCTCTTTCCTTATATTTCGGCCTATATTTAACTTTTATCATTAAAATTTTTCTTTCACCTTTTAAATATGCATTTTACTAATTTATACATTCATTATTTCATATGTATTATAATATTACACTAAAATGTATTTATACCTTAATATGCATTTTCACATAATAGTTTTTATTGGCTATTTTCACACTAAAATACTTCACATATTTTCCAATTTCCACTAATTAATTTTTTTAATTGAAATTAATCATTCTAATTTACTTTTTATAATCCTTTAATCATGTTTTAAGCATCAATTATTAATTACATGCAAAACACACAAAATTTCTAATGTTCATAACCCTAATTTATACTTAATCAATGAAAATAGATAGATTTTGAAATCACTAACCTCATTTTCTTGCTTTGGCCTTTCTAGCATTCTTTTTCCTTAGTTTTTTCCTTGGAAACACCTTCACTTTCCTTCGAACCTACCATATCTGAAATTCATTCATTAATCTACTAATATTTTACTTTTTTTTTAACTCAATTTAACTTCATAATTATTATCTACATACTTTAAACTACCTATTTGAATCATTAAACTAATTTAAAACTATAAATTTCACGTACCTCAAATTTATATCCTAACTTGTTTGCTTTGATTTTCTTCCACTCTAACCCTTCAAATGAAGATTAAAAGTTTTTATTAGCTATTAGAAAGGCTAAAATTATTTTAGGGTGATTGATTTTGGAGTAAAAATTAAAGAAATTGGAAGAAATTTGGAGAAGAAAATAGGATGACAAGTTTCGGCCAAGAGGAAGGAGAGGAAGAAGATGATGGAGCAGAATTCTATCTAGAGAATTATGATAATTGAGTATATTTATAGTGGCTTAAGTTGGGTGGACTTGGATCAAACAAAGTCCAACCTATTTAGGCCGAATTAAACACTATAAATTATTTCTCTCACTTTACAAACATAATTTCACCCAAATTTGATTTCATAATTTATAAAATATATTTATATGTCTACACAAAATTTTTTAACTCAATCGGAGTCTGTTTTTAATCCGGCTTACTCAAATCGGGCTAATAATTAAATTTTCGATATTACTTTAAAATTTCTTTTTCACTATCAAATAATCATAAATACTATTTAGACTCTTTCTATGTCTTAAAATAAATTTTTAAAAGTGATTTGCTATATTTCATAGTTCAATTATTTAATTAAATTGGATTATATTTTTTCTTAATTTTGACTTTTGAAAACTTATTTGATCTTATTGTCACTCCAAATTTTATCACTGAACTAGTCATAACCTATATTTTTGGATAATCAAATATGTATGCTGATTAATTTCGAAAACTACAGTTTACGACTAATCCGGTATTTAGGCCATTACATCCCTCACCCTGCCATTATATGGATTCTCAAATCATTCAAAGTAATGACAGTTACCATCCTATACAAACATATCAAAATTTAACTTAGAGAAGAAAAAATGACAAAATCATCACCAAATATGAATGAAAGCTCTCACATGTTCCTATAAAGGACACCGAGAGAACCTTGAATTATCTAGTGTGAATGAAGTAAACAAATGACAAGGTCTATATTTGCAAACACCTTTAACTCCATATGTAACCGAAGTTGTGCTACCTGAGTTCGTTGCCATTGCTACAAAGTGTTTTATGAACCTTAGCTGCGAAACGAAGCAAAACAAATAACAAAATAATGGAATAATGAGAAGATTTATGAGATTGAGCTCAGAGAAGTACATTGGAACTCTATTACACACAAAGAAGACGATTTAGAGATTTTAGTTTTCTTTTTTATTTTTTATTTCTACATTACAGGTGCAAAACACTCTGTTTTGCCAAGGTGGCATATTTTTTACTACCTACCCTAGTGCCACGTAGGATTCCAACAGCCACGTAGGTATAATGCTGCTGCGTGCCTGGATCGAAAGCTATTTTTGAAACAAAAAAACGTAATTTGGATATTATTTTGCAAATTTTTATAGCACATATCAAAATTATTAAAAGTCAATATTTTGGATAATTTGGGTAATTAAGCCAAATAATAATATAATGAAACTTTCCTTCTCTCCACCCCTCGTGACCATTATAACCACCATTTTTGCTCTTCCTCTTCCTCTTCCTCTTCCCTCGCCCAAAACCCTTTTAACACACAGATTTGTCCTTCTGAAGCCTAACAAACTCCACTGTTACCGCGCACCGACAAAGGAGCTCATATCACCAGTAAACAATTCGCCCCCCATTGCTACTGGTGAAAACGACCACATCAGTGTAGCTATACCCTCCAGGTTGGTGGCCCCTTTCTCCACCATCGGAAAACTCAACAGCCGCCTCCCTAGATTATCTAGGTTTCCTTCTCTTCTACTCACCAACGCCACACTCCGGACTCCAAGGCCAGCGCAGGCAGAAACTCCCAACGCCAGACCAGAAGCCCTCACTGGAGATAGCTCTCTCACAGCGTCTCCAGTTTACCCCTTCGTTAATTGCAGCAGACTTATTCGCACGAACCCAGGTATCTTCGCTATTTTCTGCAAATCTTTAAGGTAAGTTTTCAAATTTCAAGCCCTAATTTCACTGCCTTGAAATGGAAATTGAAATCGATGGAGATGTTGTTCAACCTATGGTTCTTGCTCATTTTTTTTTGTTATCTTAATCGCTGAATGCCGCTATTTTGCGCATGCTGAACTGTGGAATCTCTGACACAGGGGTATGCATATGTTTTGACTCATCCTGGAACAGTTAGTTCTAAACCCTTAAAATTGCCTAGTAGTTTGCCGAACATGCATCTCTCTCCCTCCATATTTCTCTCTCTGTTTGTGCATGCTTAGTATGAACTATTAAGTGACATAGAATTTGTTTTTGTGGTTCTTTAGAAAGGATGCAAACTGTTCAAATTAATGCCAGTTAATCAGATTGAAGGTCCTTTTTTCCTAGATGCCCTTTAAGCCTAAAAAGGTTTAGTACAACTACTGTATTGTAAAACAGTGGAGCTTTGTATTACGACTTCTCTAGGTCAAACATCAATTTAAGACTTATCTAGTTTAGGTCCTAATCGAAATCAGCAGAGGTTTGTATTGTTATTGATGGCAGACTTATCAATTATTATTCGACTGATAACAATCTTTGTTTTGATGCTGAAAGGAATAAATTACAATTCAGAGTATAGAAACTGTTACAGAGGAAAAAAGTGGACATCAATTTGTGGCTTGAAAATGGAAGTTGTGTGGAAAAATTAGTTAAAAAAAATCGAAAGGTGCAGCAATAAAAGAAAAGATATTTGCTGGCCAAAGCTAAACTATTTATTCAATATTCATATAAAAAATCACAGGTAAAACCATGAAGTATATTTGCAATAATCAATTTGTTTATCAAATTGGATTGGTCAATCTTTCACCTATTTTCTTTATTGATTTAATGCTACCATCAGTCTTATAATAGCCTCATGAAAAACATTATTATTGTTACAAAGGATCCTACCAATATAAACGGATATAATATATAAATTACATAGTGATCTTAAAATTGTATGTAGCAGATTTCATGATATAGTGATCTTAATCTCTTAAAAAGTTTAATTATTTAAATAATAATTCTTTTTTATTTCTTTTTCAATATTGCAGTCCCTTTTTTTATTATGAAATCTATGTGATTACATTGGCAGATTCAGACTCCAGTAGTTTCTAGATCAACTTCTGAAGCTGCTAGAGATTATTTGGTGCCCCCAAGAGTTCAGGTATCAGGCATCTGTTCACTTGATAATCAAAATTAGCTGTTTTTTTTCTTTCCTTTTTTTTTTTCAAGAAGATAACAAAACACCAAAATTAGCTTTTTTAATATGAGAATCCATAATTTTAAGCATTGGCTTGACTATTAGGGGCTGTAATGCACCGTTGAAAATTGGCAATATCATTAATTACAAAAAAAATCTATAAATTTTTTTTTTTCGTTAGTGCTAAATCACAAATGATCAATTTTGGTTTACAGGGAAGCTAGTGATTTTGAATAACAGCCTGAATGCATTATGAAGTGTATGTGCATTTTTTTTTAATTGCATGATGAATTTTTATTAGAGTATTAATAGAATTTCATTTAAATTTTATGTTTTCGAACTTCATTGTTGATTTAATGTGGAATTAAATTTTAAAGTAGGATGTTGTAAAATGTGGAATTTCGATGTTGTTAACCGACTGAAGTAATTCTGTTAATTGGTCAGTTTACCGAATATATCACTTCAGTGGTTGGCTAAGAATTTTAATTACATTTCAGTTTGGTTAACTGAAGTTTGGTTCGGTTGGTTAACTGAACCAAACAATGTTCACCCCTACCTCAGAGCATGAAGTTGGTTATATCCTCTTTATTGCTACAGTATACAGTATTGGAATGTGGATTTTGACAAACATGAGGGTGAGTCTTGGCTAAGATTGATGTTTTGGTATTTTCACTTGGAGTTCATGGCTTTGAGCCATGGATTCTTGCAAGGCCCGGGTCTGGCTGCATTTATTCGACTCATTTATAACCTACAAGAGATGATTCCTTCTCTTTGACATGGCATTTAATATTTTGGTAAGCTTTGAACTTAACCTACCTTTGAATGACTTGTTACATTGTGTGATGCAGAAAAAATGGGTGATATTGATTTGAAGAATTGGGTATCTGATATGCTAATGTCACTGCTGGGATATTCACAGAAAACAGTTGTTGAGTACATAATTGGCTTATGTGAGTTGCCTTTGCATTCTTTATTTTTGGATCTGCTGTACATGTATATTTATATGCTTACATAGGATTCTTGTGTAACTATGTAAATATTTATGTAAATTTTGCATGTACGTATGTTTATATATACATAAATATATGTGTGTATATACCTATGCATATGCTTATGTGTTTGTATGTGCATAGGTTATTTAGCAGAATGTAACTTTATCTAAGGACAGAAAAAATTTAAATGATTTTATGGAAGTATAATTTAATGTCTAATAGGTATTATATGTTGAGTTAAAGTTCCTTATGTGCAGCTAAGCAAGAGAATTCCCCAGCTGATTTGTGGGGCAAGCTAGCAGAGTTTGGATTTCCATCATCAACTGAAACCCATTCATTTGCTGAGGAACTTTTTTCTAGAGTACCCCATAAGAAAGGTGGTTTAAATGTGAGTTGTGATTTGATAAATTTTAAACTCTCACATTTTGCTTGTTGTTCGTAGTTTTTTCCCATACAATACCTGTATATATTTTTCTGGCCCAGCTTTATCAAAAACACGAAAGGGAAGCTGCTATGTTGGCAAGAAAGCAAAAGACTTACGCAATTTTGGATGCTGATGATGATGACGATGGTGGTGGGGCTAGTGCTTTTGACAACAAATCTTTGGTTCTAGCTGAATCTGAGCCCAGAAAAGCCGATGCACATAAGAAGCAGTTCAGAAAGAAGAGAAAAAGTGAGGAGGATGAAGACAATGAGGTAGGATGCTTATATTCTACGTGAATTTGCTGTTCTTTTCAATAAGCAGCTGGTCAGTGTCATTTCTAGCAACACTGTTTTTTCTCCTATTTTATTTTATTTTTTTAAAAAACTTATATGCAATGTTGTAGCTGGTGTCACAAGTGGAAGAAGAGAGGAAGGTTAAACAGCGGATTTCCGAGGATGAAGAGGATGGTTCTGAGGTATGTAGTAATCACAGAAATGTGGGCTCTTTTAAATAATCAATCTTATCCCCTGTACGCTCCAGAATTGTTAATAAAGAAATCTGTTTTATCCTCTTGAATATTGGCATGTTATCCATAATGAGTTATGTCTTACTTAATCATTCTGATAAACTGTACTTGGCTTGAGTAATCAAAGAAACTCATTTTTTTATGCATTTGACCCATATATACCTTTGTTTTTTTATTATTTACTGTAAAATCAAAATCTGACTTGTGTATCTTCTGGCAGTCAGAGGAGGAAAGATTGCGTGATCAGAGAGAAAGGGAGCAATTGGAGCAAAACATAAGAGAACGTGATGCTGCTGGAACCCGGAAGGTATGCTTTTAGGATAATGAACTAAATTGGTATTTTGCTCGCATTTATCCTGATATTGTGTGATGTGTTGCAAAATTTTTATATGTTAAGAGATCATTCTTTAAGTGCAATGTATGCATATTCTTCTATATTTCTGACTTCAATAGGCAAATTTTGTGGAGTATTACTGGCTTAGAAGCTGGCCATCAGGCTGGAAAAATGTGATGGCTAATCTGGATTGTTGAATGATTAAAGTCTTGTGCACAAATCATGGTCTCAAACAATCATTGCAAACTTTTCTATTTTTGCAATTTGAATTGTCTGATGATGATGTTTTTGGGCTATTTATAACAGCTAGCAGAGCCAAATCTAACAAAGGAGGAGGCAGGTATGGCATTTTAAAAGTTGTGTAAATCTACATCCTTAAGAACACATTATTATTCATTTAAATTACAGTATCTCATCTTGCAAGCCCGCCTTTTTTTTCCCCATTTTGGATGCAACAGAAGAGGCAGTGCGAAGAGCAAATGCTTTAGAGGAAGATGGGATTGATGCTTTGAGGTTTGCTCTTTTGTAATTGCTTCTTATGATATTTGTATTTATTGGCTATTTCACAGTGCTAATCCTCTTCTTCTTGACTCTGATTTAGAAAAGTTTCGAGACAAGAATATCTGAAGAAAAGGGAGCAGAAGAAATTGGAAGAACTTAGGTACTTCAGTTACATTTGGCTGTTAGCAGAGTCTGATATTGTTGGTTTGTTTTAGTCATTATAATTATTCATTATTTTTGCCTAACATGAAAAGAAGATCTAAACAGATGAGTACTAGCAAAATTATCAAAGATGCAAGTAGTTACCTAAACCTAACCAGTCCCAGCCGACTCTAGTCTCAGTTCAAGGGCAGTTCAGAAGCAGAACTGAAGCCTTTGTAAAAAAAATTAAATATTTTAAAAACAAATAAACAGAAAAATTAAAAGTTAAGGAAATTGATAATTGAAAGATATAATCAAATACTTAATAAAATTGAGCGATTATAGAAAGCTCATTTAAAGAAATTTAAAGAAAATTTATTAGACAAAGGCTTGGTTAAAGGCTTTTTTTAGAATGATTTGATTATAAAATAGTAATTATCCTTTTTCAATCGGGAGAGATAGAAATATTTCAATTAGAATTTAAATAGAAATATTTCAATTAGTGTCCATGAGTTCCACCCAGGTTTACAATGCAGTTGCCTGAGGGATGTGAGATCATATTCATTAAGAATTGTAGAAAACCTGATGTAATAATTTCAAAGTGCAAATAGTGGTTCAATGCAAAAATCCAATAATTTGTAATGGAGCATAGCTAATACTAAAAAGAAGATTGCAGCCAAGACTAAAATAGTATAATTCATGTGCAAACATAAGTAACATTTACACTTCATATCTTTGTCATAAAAAAACAATCATATGGATGAAGTATTTATTCTGACACGGAGAAGGGCAGAAATAGAGGGATTGAAAACTGAAAATGTAATGAGATGGGGACAGCAGATCATGTAGGGTGGAGCATTTAGCAAAATGAATAATGCATATGAAAGATGAAAAAAATGGAAAAATGACTGAAGGATTACTTAAGTAGAAATTGGACTTCAAATCATGCAGGTCAAAGACATAAAGTAGTAGAAGAAGAAGCAGGAGCAGCATCAGGGAAGGGGGTAGTGATTGGAAAACTAAATAATGAATGCTTAAGATAAAAAATTGATGCACAAAATTAAGGGAAATAAAGAATCCCCGAGCCACTAAAGCACATGCCTCAGTGTGGCACTTGAAGCCACTGCATCTCTTTGGCATATTTTTATCAACTATGCTGCAAATTTTACTTGTTTTATGATATTTTGTTGTTCTTTTATTGTTTTCCTTTATCATTTTTATTTTTTCATGTCTGTTTCAGAGATGATATAGAAGATGAACAATATCTATTCAGTGGTGTGAAGCTAACTGAAGCAGAGTATCAGGAACTAAGGTAATGTAGTTGTTTCATTGACTATGATTATGTATATTTCTAAATTGAACTCTCTCTCCCTCTCTCCTTTTTACCCACAAAATTGCTTGATTTGAAAACTTATAGTTGTTGATAGGTACACAACAGCAGAAACAAATAATTTTGTTGAGATTTGGGTTGCTGAGACTTTAACCATTTTAGATAATAGTATATTCTTATCTCTTAATGCTTTTCTTTGACTTTCTTCCTTTTTTCTTGCAACCTTGAATGGGAATCTGGTGTAGAATCTTAGTTTCTCGCACTCCAAGTATTATAATTCAACTAAAATAATATGCATATGATTGCTGCAGCTAAAACATTTTGTGTGGAAGCTCAGGGACTCTACTAGAATATAAAATTACTTATTAAGTTTGGTACTACTGGAATGGTGAAACTGAATAATAGTTGCAGATAGGTCCATGTTTCCAATATTAGCTTGGTTAAAACTAGGTCTCAGCTATGCCTATTGGAGGAATATGTATTGCGTCATTCCTTCCATTTTCTGAAGAACCCAAAAAATCCACGAAAATATTATAGAGATCACCTGTTCCTGCCCCTCACCATCATCATCATCAATAGGATGAACAATTGTGACGTCATCTGGGCTGCAATAACATAGTTATTTTGGTATAATTTTTATAAAGTGTGTTCACTTCTCTCTGCAACTGCATCACTTACCCTCATTTTTTATATGGTGGGTAGGTTTAATTTGTGGAAAGTTGGTTAACATGCTACTTTCATAATTAAATGTTTTATATACCTTGTTCTTTCCTGATCTGCCATTGAATATATTTCCTCCTTATCTATGGAAGGATGCTTGTTACCCCTTTAACCAATCTGTTTGAACGGAGCTCATCAAGATACTTGGTGATGTGCCTGCTGATTTCCCTTCTCAAAATTGAATTAATCAATTACTTGTAAATCTATGCCATATGAGTATCAACATCTTTGTCAACTTTTTCTTCATCAAATGTCTATAAGATGCATGGTTAATGACATGCAATTATTGATGAATTGGACTTTGCAATTTAAGAGTATCACCATATTCAGACATACCCTTCCAAACAAATGACATACTATAATTATTTTTCATTCCTCACAATATGTTCAATAACCCTGTTGTGAAAATGTTTTAGTCTGTGATCAATGAAATGCAATTAATGATGATGGCATCAGGTAGAAGAATATGCACCAGAAACAAATATATCCCTTCAAGCAAGTAATAATGCTTGCTTTCCTTTCATTCTTCACAGTATGCTGCTAAATGACCCTCTATTCAATTAAAACTCGTTGTGAAGAAGTCACTTTGATCAGCTTGTTGAATTTTTTGGTTTTTGGTAAAATAGGGGCAGTTGTTTATTGGTTGGATGACATAGTTTGGCATGGACCGAGTAGCTTGTGTAGTTAGAGATGCAAACTGAGCAGTTGCTATAGGATTCAGTATGCAATTGTATACATGTATGCATGTGACGACTTCTCATTGTTGGAGGAATTTTATTTCCTTATCACAAATAGCATTAACGAAGAAAAAGGAGTTGTGTACAGATTCTAGATGCACTATCATTTTCAAATTAGTTGCTTGGGAATGCCAATTTAGATCCATTATTTTGAGGGTTTTCATTTTGAATTTCATATTTTGTGGCTTGTGAGGATAAGGTCAGTTGCTATAGGATTCAGTACAGTGAGCATCATGGTTATCTTATTTTGGCAGATACAAGAGAGAAATATATGAGCTTGTAAAGAAGAGGTCGGAAGAGGCTGATGACACAAATGAGGTAATTTCTCATTTATTTAGTTTTTTTTTTGTCTCTTTTGGTCGTGGTACACATAATCCTTTTATCTTGCACCTTTATTTTTCATGGTAAAATGTGCTTTGGCATTGATCTAAAAATATGATGCTTAGCTCAGTGCAGTTTCCTGATGTACTAATGCATGCTTTCAAGTAGATTGGTTTCATGCAATGCATATACACATGTTTGTCATTATTGGATATGACAGTGTTTGAATATATATTAGGTTCATTCTTTTTGCCACAAAATCTAAATCTGGATTATTGTATCTGTATATTCTTAAATACTTCATTTCTTCACTATATTATGGAATAACTATACAAGGTCATACCACTTGTGGCATAGTCATACATGGTTTATCGATCGTATCACCTAACATTGAATATTACGTATGCTTGCTTGTGGTTGTGTTGTTTTGGATATTGAATCGTCAAGCCTTAAGAAAAACTATTCCCAGGCCAGCTATGAAGTGGATAAATTCCCAAAATTGATTTAGTGGTGGTTAAGAGTGGTTTGGATATTGTTAAACATAGATTTTGAATGAAAAAAAATCTACATTTAGGGCTATCTATGTTTGTCTGCTTTATAAATGAGCAACTCAATTGATTTTCTGGAGAAAGTATTTGTGAAATTTGATTAGGGTTAAAGGTGTTTAGTGTTTGACAATGAAATCAAAAAGGTCAGTTTTATATGAGAAGGGTAGATAAGTAGAGGAGATGAGTAAAATGAGAGTTCTAATTTCTCTAGCACCCACTGTATGTTTATCCTTAAATGTGGACATATTTGTAATAAAACATGATTTACTATTCTGATTCTGTTTATATTCCAAAGCGTGATTATTGTATCCCAAATATAAGGAATGAAATTATTGCCACAATATAATCATTGATTTCTCTTTTCATCACCTGCCTATAGGTTTATCTATTAGATAGAGCAGATGAAAATCATATTAGACTTTTGCTTTATTTTATATTAATTTATTTTATTTTTCATCTCTCATATAATCTCTTCTTTTCTCTTATAACTGGTATATAGTGTTATTATATTCATGAAAACAGAAAGAGGTGATGATTCTCTATGATGTATTTCATAGAGAATCCTTAAATGTGGACATATTTGTAATAAAACATGGTTACTATTCTGATTCCGTTTATATTCCAAAGCGTGATTATTGTATCCTAAATATAAGGAATGAAATTATTGCCAAAATATAATCATTGATTTCTCTTTTCATCACCTGCCTACAGGTTTTAGCTATTAGATAGAGCAGATGAAAATTATATTAGACTTTTGCTTTATTTTATATTATTTTATTTTATTTTTCGTCTCTCATGTAATCTCTTCTTTTCTCTTATAACTGGTATATAGTGTTCTTATGTTCATGAAAACAGAAAGAGGTGATGATTCTCTATGATGTATTTCATCTAAGTTGTACCAATATATGTCTATTTTCTTGTTGTTTGTCAATGCTGCTTCTAATTGCATGCTGTGTTGTGCTGCATTCTGTATGAAGTGCAGTACAGAATGCCAGATGCATATGATCAGGAAGGGGATGTTAATCAGGAGAAGAGATTTGCTGTGGCTTTGCAGCGGTATAGGTCAGTTTGAAAACCAAATGCTCTTCTTGAGTAATATTTCCTATTTGACATGTCATGTAAATGCTTTTTGGTTTGAAAATTTCAGACTTGTAACTAGCCTAGTATTCCCTACAATTGATTGTTTGCTCTCTTATTGGGACTATTTTTAACTGTTTTTGTAGGGATACCAATGCCAGTGATAAAATGAACCCATTTGCAGAACAGGAGGCTTGGGAAGATTATCAAATTGGTAAATTCTTGTGATGGTTTTAGAATGCTTTTGTAGTTAGACCTGACAATTTTTGACCTCACCAGAGAAAAATTGTTTGAATTTGGCTTTTGAAAAGAGGGTTGACCCAGTGTCTTGCCTGAATATCCTGATCTGAGGCTGACCCGAAAATAGTGACCGAACCCGTTTGACTCAATTGCCAGGTCTATTTGTAATGCATAGAGAATTCTAGTTTGAGACTAATTCTGACTTTATCATTGTCTTCTAGGGAAAGCGACACTAAAGTTCGGTTCAAAAAATAAAAAACAAATATCTGATGATTATCAGTAAGTCCAAACATCCCTTGACTATTACAAATTTTTTGACAAGCATTTATCTTGTTTTTTGTCATTTTTATATTCTATTTGATTGTTTCAAGCCTTAGTTCCAGTTTCTCGTTTGTTTCCTTGAATCTAAATGGTCTCTTATGTTTATATTTTACATAACACAAGTAGCACTTTTTGAATATGCTTAGGTTTGTGTTTGAGGACCAGATTGAGTTTATTAAGGCATCAGTGCTGGATGGTGACAAGGTAGATCACTCCTAAGTCATAGAATAATGATTGTTCATTTGTCTTATTAAATTTGCACGTAATTTACCTTTTTCTTATTTGCAGTTTGATGAACAATCGCCTGCTGATTTATTGGATAACTCTGTAGCAAAATCAGCTTTGGAGAAGATTCAGGTGTGCATTTTATTGTCTAATGATTTTTCCCTTCTTTTTCCTAATGGGGTTTTGCCTTGCTCTCTCTCTCTCTCTCTCTCTCTCTCTCTCAAGTTTACTAAAAGTGGGTTCTGTTCTGGAAGAACCATGGTGTATTAAGAACTAATGTGTTGATGCTCAACTTTACCTTGCCAAAAAACAAGGAAAAAAAAAAGGAAAAACTTATGGCTGGTCCCATCTGCTTGACAAAAGTTGTTCTGTATGGGTGCCTCCTGTATCATTTATTTCATCTATGCTATTGCATATATCTATTAGTGATATTTATATCATTTATTAATACCATTTAGGTAATACAATGTTCAGATTTAATTTTCATTTTAATATTTAGACAAAAATAATTTATTTTCATATTTTTAGTTTAGAAGTGATAATAAAAAATAGTATAGATCAATTTGCCCCATAAGAAACTCATGATTTTTCTTGGTTTTTTTGATTTGTTTAACAAAGTTGCATTGGCAATAAATTAATAGAATATTGCATATTGCCTTCACTTATAATATCAGAACTTGAAAGAGAAAAGAAGAAAGAAAAATTATTTCAGTCACATATATATATAGAAATGTCATTGCATTTATTTTGACGTACTGAGTTGCCACAAGTAAGAACACATCGAAAAGCTTTGTCTGAAAGATAGTCTGGAGTAATCATTTAGGATTTATTGTATGAAAAATGGACGGTTTTTGGTATTTTAATTTCCAAAGAGCTTGAGGTTTGGGAATTGGGATCACTGATTAATGGGCATGATATGTTAACTTGGTTTGCCTTGCTATTGATTCTGCACTATGGACTCTTGGCAGTGAACAATAGTAGTATGTTCCTTATTTCTGGTTGCAATTTGGATACCCTTTGATTCTGTTAACATCCTAAGATTTAAGGACCAACAATTAATTTATCTCATTTGTTAAAATTTTCCGAATTACTGAATTACTGAATGTTACAACTTACAAGTCATAAATGCAAATATGTCAAAACTTACCCAAATAACGCAATATGTCAAAACTTACCCAAATAACTGTACACAATGTGACAATTACATTTAAGTATCATCTAGAGGCTAAAAGTTCTATACTAATTATTAGGTAGCAAGTAGATTTTGCACTGTGCTAACAACTGAGTCTCATTTGGAAGTGTTTTCTGTATTATCATTGAAACTTGGATAGTCTTTCATGATTTATTGGCAACAAAGAATGCTCAGTTTTGGTGATGGGCATTATATCATGTCTTGTGGTGTATCAACAATTATATCATATACTCTAGACAAGAATGCTATTTAAATTTCTGAAATTTTATTGTTATTATTGCAGGAGGACCGAAAAACTTTACCCATCTACAAGTATCGAGATGAACTACTTGATGCTATTGAAAAGTATCAGGTTTGCTCTTTTTGCATATCACATTATTTGAAGTTTTCATAGGACATTAATGTCTTGAGTCATGTGGCATGAAGGTTGAGCATGGATCAGTTAATTGGTTCATGAAGGTTTAAATTTCTAACCGTGAACCTAGTTAAAATTGGTTTTGGTTGCAACAGTTCGGTTGTGAGTTATTAACCATTGACCAAAAATCCATGAGTTCAAGAAAATATTTATCTATGATTCTTATAATGGAGAGTTTAATAATAGTCTTTTGATTAAATTGGTAGAACACCATTATGGCAATAGACAGTCTTTTCAAGATAGAGAGATAATGATTGTAAATCAATTCAAAGGAGACACTAATGGCCATTAATTATTATCAGTAAAAATTTCATTTGCAATACCAATGATTGAACAACATTATGGTTGTTTGCTCTTTGTTTTGTTTCTTTCTTGAAGCTGATTGCTTATTGTGTCTGAACTCTATCAATTTGACATGGTTTTTCCGTGGCACGAGATGATTTTGTGTTTTGGATTTTATTTGCATAAATTGTTAGTTGTTTAGGGTGGATTTAGCGATAGACTTGAGTGGAAATGATATGGAAAACATATTGGACCATTATGCAAAAAACGTGTATCGCACACACACATATATGTATGTGTTGTGTGTTTGTGTATCTATGTATATGTGTATATGTATATATTTTTATGTTTGTATATGTATATGCAAAATTGGTCAGGTAGTCAAAACCATTAGTTTTTCAAATGCTTGATCTGGATTCGAATTCAAAACTATTGGACAGGTTAACAGAGATTCCCGATTAGGTTTTGGAACAGTTTTACTGTTAATTGTTCTTTTTTTGGATTTTTCTGGCTCACCCCTGCATGTATTGTTATATATGTTTGGACAACTTATTCATATTGTGGTTATTTTGATTAATTTCGTTGCAGGTTCTTGTTATTGTAGGAGAAACTGGTTCAGGAAAAACCACGCAAATACCCCAGTATCTTCATGAAGCTGGTTATACAAAGCGTGGAAAGGTATAAGTTTGTTTATATTTTTTTTTTCTGGAAGTTCTTTTAATAGAATTTTTTTTCTTTTTGTTTATGTTATAGTTGCTCTTGCCTTGATTTTGAATTATTAATCATTTGTTGATTTGAGTGCATTTTGGGTCATGATCGATGTACTCATTGAGGTGGGGCACATTTAATTGTCTGCCTACTGATGCTTTATTGGTGGGCAAATGTTTTAAAAGTAATTAATTAAGCAAACCTTAAAAGGTGTAGAATTGGGGCTGCTTAGTGGTTAGAATGAGAAAAGATGAAAATTTGGTTACTTTGAATAGTATCTCTACACTCATGGAAGCTGCAGTTTATGAGGAAAGAAGAAGGGGAGAAAATGAAAGGTAGATTATACTTGGTTCTGTTTTCAATGTCTAATAGAACAAGTAGATAAGCCAATGACTAATTGTTATTATTATTTGGAATCCAAACCAGGAAAATTGCTATTCCATTCTAAATAGAAATTAAACATCTTTTAGATAATTGCTAAATAATAGTATAACCTTATATTCATAGGATAGAAGATCGTAATTTGGAACACAACATTTCTAAGCTGAATTATAACAGCATATGAGTCTTCTTAAAAAATAATTAAATAAAAAATATTCCCTAAATATACTTTTCCCTAACTGCATCACCCATGCTGACTGGTAGGTTTGGTATTTCAAGCAGGTTCAGTTGCTGCATTTTTCAGGTGGTTTTGGTTTTAGTTTACTTGGGGTATGGGCATGTTAATTTTGACCTTTTGTTAGCCCTTTTACTTGGGTTTGATTTTTTTTTTTAAATTTTAGGTATGTCCTGGATAATGTTTTAACAAATTTGATTTTTTTTTTCATTTTGTATTTTTCTCGAGGGACTGGTGGGGAGGGGATGCGGTGGTTGCGTTCTTTATTTTGTTGAATTTTTAGTTAATATTTGTATATTTTGGGGTTTCTTGGATTCGACTCTGAATTTTGGGTTTAGCTCAAGTTTGTTGAATTTGACCTTTTTCTCTTGGGTGAGTTGGATTGGGTTTTATGAAATGGTACTTCTGCACTCACCCATGTATGCATGAATTAGACATCAGTAGTTTAGCAAAGAAAATGAGACTTTGGGAATTGGTTGATGACAGTGCCATGGTTGTCTTATTCTGTCACAAATGCTAAGCTGATAGGTTCTTGACAATATGAATTCTGTATTGTCTTACCTCTTTGGCACAAAGAAAACTTGAGTTCGAAGATCCTTAGAGCTTAATTACAAAGCATACCTTTAAAAGTCAGTTGAACATTGTTTTTGAGAGTGATTTTAATAATTGAATTGCTAATAAATCTTAAGACCAAACTATTTGATAAGAGATAGCCTATCAGCTCAGAAGATTGTTATTGCACAGTTGTGTAAAAGTTGTCAATGCTGATTCGAAATGTTTTCTGTTTTAGAGATGTTGGGCTGAGAATGAGATGTGTATAGTTGGTAGTTACACCTCTCTTTGTTAGATATGAGCAAGAGTTCAAATCTATCTCCTCAAAGTCAAAAGGGAAAAAAAGTACTCATTACTTGAGCAAATAAAACTTGTATTTTCTTGATCTGCATGACTTGCAACTCTGACTCTGAATATAACCTTGTCGGATATTGCCATGACCTTTATGCATATGTAGCCATTTTCCTATATGTATCGGGTCATGCTAGTGATTATTATTCAACTTGCCAAACTGTATGGAAATAGTGAAAAGATTTTTTTTGTTCATCTAGGTACGTGTTATCTGTATTTATTGTCTCTAATTAAAATGTTTTGAACAAAGTATATGATAAAATGGTTGACTAATTGATGGCTTAATTATATAATTAAATAAATATGGACCAAGGCCAAGAAAGTTTAATTATATGCAATTATATAGAAATAGAGATCATGCTTTATGGTGTCTTGTGTTTTAACCATTAGTATGCTCTCTTTAGGTATTGTCTCTGCGTAACTGAATTTACTTTGCTCTGAAATGTATGCCTTTTTTTATTACACTTTTTCCCTTTCCTGATTTAGTGATTAACAAAATCGAGAGTTGTTTTATGTTTTTCGTTCCTCAAGTTGCAGCATACATCTGACGGGTGTTATGCTTTGCTCTTTAGTCACACACAGCTTTTAATGGAAATGCTCATATGATAACTAAGATGGTAATTTGGGAACTGTTAAAAGAGCAACGGTTTGGTACATCGATGATGTACTAAAAAATTATTCATGCTGCAAGATTAATGACATACTTATGCAGACGAAGAACATTTTAGAAGTCCTAGAAAGAAGTTAGGGTCAACCTGCATTTTCATTCGGCTGGTGATTTTTGGAAAATATGTTGATGAACATGCATGAGATAAGCAAACTTGTTTCTCGTTTCACAGGTTGGTTGTACACAGCCAAGACGGGTTGCTGCAATGAGTGTTGCTGCAAGGGTTTCTCAAGAATTGGGTGTCAAACTTGGGCATGAGGTTTGCTGCCTGCCTTGGTTATTCTTGTATCTTTGATTGTTTTTCTGTTATTATTTTGTCCTTTTTCGTTTCATCATTTCATGCTTCAAGTGGAGCTATACTGTGCAAGATGTCTCAGCCTACAGTGCATGCTTGCTATTACTTGTTTAGCTTTAAGAATGTCAGCTACATAGTGGATAAGACAGATATTCTACTGGCATTGTAAATAAGTGCCGAGTTTGGTAAAATTTTACTGGGATAATAAGGTGCAACATCTGTCGGTAGTTATTGCAAATTAATCTGCATGCTTTAAAACTAATCTCAGCCTCAGTCTTTAGTTAATTCAATATCCATTCTTTTTGATTTTTTTTTTCCAATTTATCTGAATATATTTTATCTAGATGAAATTTTTTTAGGTTCTGAATACCTAAAGAGTAAATCTTGATTTAACTCTAGATTTATGCAAAAAAGATTGTGTTAAATATCTTAGATATGTTCTAAGGCCTAATATATATATATATATATATATATATATATATATATAATTATAAGAAAGCCAAACCTTTTTTGCTCATTTGCAAATCCAATGCTATATTATTTTTGACAATTTTATTCTAATTGCATAAATTAGCGCAGTTTTGTTCAATTGGTCAAAATGGTCCTTTTATTCTCTATCAGAAAAGCCTGTGCAACTTCATAGAACAAAGAAAGCAAAGCCAGAAGGATCTAACTAAGCCAAGCCAATTCAGGCCTCCCCCTTGCACCCGACCTGAGATCCTCACAATCAACTTTGATGGAAATAACATCAAGAAGTAAACCAGGAATTATTCCAAACATGAAGACAAGCATATAACATAACTGCCTTAGCAACAATACAAGCATCCATATAGCTTTTCTTTGAACCCAAGAGTAGGAAATATCATTAATGAGCCTTTCTACACTCTTACAATCTCCAATCATAGAACTGAATTCCATAAGGTTACAAAAATCGGAGAAAAAAACTTACTGATTGTCAACCTCCAAGTCCACGTTCTAATTGGCATGATTGGGGTATAGTGCTGCAAATTAAAAACATTGTGAACACTTTAATGAATGTGTTGACAAATATTTGTGTATAATGACTAGTTTATATACAAGAAACAAGGAACATAATAGATAGGAAGTTAAATACTGAATAATATAGGAATCTAGATAAAGATATGCACAGAATTACAGATATGGAAAGAATGACAAAATTAGGAAAAGAATAATCAAATATTTGATCCACAAATTTAGGCTAGAATGTTGGGATCCTTGTTCAACACATTGGATAATTTGTGAAAAGGATTGGCTTTTGTTTTACTATTGAGCCAGATTTAGACAATCTAATTTTTTTTTATAATTTATGATTCAATTATTTTTTTCTTTAGACTTCTCAATTTCAAAATTTTTTGGGACATTGGATGACGAAAATGAGCAAAGATGCCTCTGACAGGTTCTTATTGTAAAATTCAGGGTTGACATTCTAACTTTTAAGACGTGAGATCAATTTTAAACTAATCATCAAAGTTCTTTTTATTTAGTGTATCTATTTGACCCTATATAATGTTTCAAATTTAGCTTCGTTTGCTTGAAAAGACTAGAGAGGGAATATAGTTAATGGTTGTATTACATTTATGTTTTTGATGCTAAGTGGGCACAGTAACTCTACTCGCTGTATCTTCAGGTTGGCTATTCCATTCGGTTTGAAGACTGCACATCAGAGAAGACTGTTCTGAAATATATGACAGATGGAATGCTCTTGCGTGAATTCCTTGGTGAACCAGATTTAGCAAGCTACAGGTGAACTATAATTTACTGGCTTGTTAATAATTTTATTCTCTTGGTCATGCACTTACTTAATTTAGTATTTATTAGTGTAGTAATGGTGGACGAGGCCCATGAAAGAACTTTGTCAACCGACATACTATTTGGACTAGTAAAGGCAAGTACATCCTTCAACTTCATGATTATATCACAAAGGCTATCACACACACCCACACAGATGTGATTTGTTTTTGCTTGCATTTGTATTTTATATATGTGTTTGAATGTTTATATATGATCATATTTCCAGTAATTTGTTTTCCTTAAATGATCCTGTTGTGGTCAGACCCACTAGAAACTTATAATCATTTTGGTATCAGAAGGAAATATTATTTTCTGTTAAGCTTTTAATTTATTATCTGGTGCCTGTGCATGATAGGATATAGTCCGGTTCCGTCCAGAATTGAAGTTGCTTATCTCAAGTGCTACACTTGATGCTGCCAAATTTAGTGATTACTTCGATTCTGCTCCAATTTTTAAAATTCCTGGGCGGAGATTTCCTGTTGAGATACACTACACAAAAGCACCAGAAGCTGATTATCTAGATGCAGCAATTGTAACTGTGCTTCAAATTCATGTAACTCAATCTCCTGGAGATATTTTAGTTTTCCTCACAGGTCAGGAGGAAATAGAGACAGCCGAGGAAATTTTGAAGCATAGGACGAGAGGTTTGGGGACAAAAATTGCAGAGCTTATAATCTGCCCGATATATGCAAATTTGCCAACTGAGCTTCAAGCTAAAATATTTGAACCTACTCCAGAGGGGGCCCGGAAGGTTGTTCTTGCGACAAATATTGCTGAAACATCTCTAACAATTGATGGAATCAAGTATGTCATTGATCCGGGTTTTTGCAAGATGAAATCCTATAACCCAAGAACAGGGATGGAATCTTTGCTTGTTACACCTATTTCAAAAGCTTCAGCCAATCAGCGTGCTGGCCGGTCTGGACGAACAGGTCCAGGCAAGTGTTTTCGGTTGTACACTAATTACAATTATCATCATGACTTGGATGAAAATACTGTGCCAGAAATACAAAGGACAAATTTGGCTAATGTTGTGCTCTCTTTAAAGAGTCTTGGAATTCATGACTTGCTAAATTTTGATTTTATGGATCCTCCACCTTCTGAGGCATTACTTAAAGCCCTCGAACTTCTGTTTGCATTGAGTGCATTGAATAAACTTGGTGAACTGACTAAAGTTGGTAGAAGGATGGCTGAATTCCCTCTTGATCCCATGCTATCTAAAATGATAGTTGCTTCTGACAAGTACAAGTGCTCCGATGAAATAATTTCCATTGCTGCTATGCTTTCTGTTGGAAATTCAATATTTTATCGTCCGAAGGATAAACAGGTTCATGCTGACAATGCCAGAATGAATTTCCATACAGGAAATGTGGGGGACCATTTAGCTCTTCTGAAGGTTAGTAAAGGCTTGGTACCAGATGTTAATATTTCATGCATGTACATAATACATAGGCATGGTGCTATGCTGACTTAGTAGATCTGTTCATCGATCTTAATATCAAATGCTCCTATCTCCACCCCATCATACAAGCACAGAAACTAACAGATACAGTCACAAAATGGAAAGGGAACAAAAAAGGTTTTGGTGGAGTGATCCTGTTGTTTATGTACTTTGTTTCTGTGCTTTATAGGTATATAATTCGTGGAAGGAAACAAACTACTCAACCCAGTGGTGCTATGAAAATTATATTCAGGTATGGCCCAATGTTTCACTCTGCATCATGGTTATTTTGATATTTGCAGTATGTTACAAGGCTTTTTGTGGGTGTCCTATTTATGAGTTGTAGGGCTTGATGTACGCAATACAAATTTAAAGTTTAGGTTTGTGCGAAATAAATCCATAATTGCATATAGGTAGAGAGCTCCAATACTTCTTTTTCTTTTTTCTACTCCTTGAAGTAGAACCGAATTAGAGTATGAAAGAATGTACAAAAGAAGAAAAAAGAGGAAAATTTTCGTAGGAATAGAAGAACAGCTAATTGGGGAGTGAGAAAAGAAAAAGATTGGACTATGGACAGGAGAGGAGAGAAATTGAGAGAGGAGAAGATCTAAGAGAGAGAGAGACAGAGAGAGAGAGGAAAAAAAAACTGGAGGGAAGATGGGAATGAATTGTAAATGTGAGAAATTCACTATTAATTATTTCTTTGCTTCTATTGGGCACTCCAGTTGAAGTTAAAGCAAAATTGCGCTCACAGAGGACCAAATTACTTCAAAATAGAAAATAAAAATAAAATCCAATAAACACAAATGCTACATAGTTAACTTCTTATGCCTTAGTTAGAAGACACTATAATTAAATCTACACTAACCCTCTTGTTCGATGCACAAACGATACTAATTATGGAAAAATTATGGACTGTTAATTAAAATTATATGGAGCATAGGGTATACTTATCTTTTCCTTTGAGCCTTTGGACCTAGAAATAGGATGACTTACTTTTCAATCATTTTGGTCATGTACCCCCAGAAATTCTTTTATGCTTCCTATAAAGTAGCATTATTGAGCAAATTTTGTTTCTTAAGACTATTGAGGGAGATCCTTGTTGTAACTGTATTTTTCTTTTCTCTGTGACCACAAGGTCACAGGTTTACTTTATGGAGACACCACTTTCTAAAAGAAAGGCTCTGGGGAGTGGGGACACTGCATACTATGTATATCCTGATATTTGCAAAGCAAAGTGCCTCGAGTACTGGGTATGCCAGTTAATACTGGAGTGTGTTGTCATACATAATTGTTTATCCCTTATCATTTTCTCATAACCCCTACCTCTCTTGCTGTAAGCTCCAAATAAATGAAGTTCAGCTTTCAATCAATAAAATGTTAATTCATTGCAGAGAATTTTCTATAATAGCAATTGATTTGTTGAAACGATATTCTTCTTTTCTATGAATTGAGATTTTATTTTATCTTCTTGGATTGGAGAATGATAGTGTTGTATAAATTGCTGAGTTCATGTGAGCTTTTTTTGGCAAATGCATTTCTATTAGCTGCCCAGATATGCCTTCACTCTTGGTGATAAGGATATGAAAATTATCTAGAGTGCGTTCATTATACTTTTTGCTGAATAAGTCTCGTATTGGAGTTGTGGCTGAGTGAATTATGTTGACAATTAATTTTTTCTTATTAGATGTTAGTCATGCTAGTTAAAGAAGTATATTTTCTTCATATTTTAAGCTAGAAGACCAATACAATTCATCTTAATTTTGAGTTTTTGCTTTGTTAGGCTTGCGTTGGTTTCTGAATTGTTATTCTTTGTGATCCATATTCAAGGTCAGGAGTATGAAACGAGCTAGAGACATACGAGACCAGTTGGAGGGCCTTTTGGAAAGGGTTGAAATTGAACTAACATCCAATCCCAATGATTTGGATGCCATTAAAAAGTCCATAACATCTGGTAAATTTTAAGTAATTTATGTTTCTAGTTACTTGGAAACTACTTCCTTCGATGTTCAGTATTGATTTTCTATTATAATTCTTTCCAGGTTTTTTCCCTCATTCTGCAAGGTTACAAAAGAATGGATCTTACAGAACAGTGAAACATCCACAAACAGTTCATATACACCCTAGTTCAGGGTTATCTCAGGTAAAATGTGTAGCATAATTATTTTTCAAAATGTGCTAGGGTGTCTTGAATTGCTTCATAAATCAATCTTTAGGAGGGTTATAATGTTGTGCCAACTGTTGTTGGAAATTAAGATTCAATTTGATTCCCCACCATAGCAATTTGGATCTGTGGTAAATTGCAAATGTAGCTGATCATGGCCAAAACAAAAGAGTTAGTGAATCAATAGGAACGACATTGATTCTCTACTTATTGGGTGTAGGACCCTGAACTTCAAAATTTAATGTCTCACTTGATTTATCACGAGGATTCCCTAAACCCATACTTTATTAAGAGAAAGAGTCCCTAAACCCTCGTCTAGGTATTTTGCTTCCATCCACCACTTTTTTCCCTTCTTGTTTTTAAATTTTCTTTCTACAAGTGTTGGCTATTTTTGTCTAGTTGTGACTTTTATACCTATTGATTATGGCCTTTTAGTTTACCTAGTTTACTTTATTTGATATTTTGTTGTTTGATCAATTATATAAAGTGGGAATTTCGAGCACAACCACAATGACAAAAATTGTCTAGAATTTTAATATTTTTTATTTTTTGCCAAAAAGGGTAATGCAAATATGGAATTCTAAAATTTATAATTTATAATTTATAATTAATATTTTTCTGTTGAACTGAATATTTTTAAAATATTTTACAGATATAATATAATGAAGCACATTTCTAACTGGCCAAATAATAATGTCTTTTTATTAAAATTGTAATATTTTGATGGATTTTTCCTATTTTATATGGACAGAATTAATTTTTGAGTCTTTTATACCAAATTTTAGGATTTGATTTCTCATTTTCTGTTCACAAAATAAGGATTTCAATTCTCTGTTGGAACCTTGATCTGACAACATTGGATTTGTGTTGAATTCTGTAGTAACCTTCATAATGGACTGAAAAAACAAGGGTGCCTTCTCATTTCTTTTCAGATTTGTGTTATATTTTGATTTCTCTTATCAAGGTTGACAGAAGACTACTGTTTTAGGGTTTTTTTTGTTGGGTTGGTGCTTTGTCTTTTCTGCATTAATTTCTAAGTGCTAATGGATGTTTGGAACTGGACCTGCTTGGAGGGAGCCACATGACAGTTTACATATTTCAGTGCACTGCTGATCAAACAAAATCTGTAGTTTTATTTCCCGGAATCTTTTTCTATTATGGTCATTGTTCTGAGAGTAAAAATGAAAAATCTGTTCATCTACAATATGTTTGTGTAAGTAACCATATAATTGTTGAAACCTATGTAAATTCAAAACATACATATCAATATTTCTATAAGGACAATAGCATTTTTCTAATCATTTTTATGAGTGCAAGTCAAATTTTTAGTTGCGACAAAAGCTTTTTAGAATGCACATTGATTAATTCTAATTTCTAATGCATATGGATTAGGATAAACCTAAATCTTTATGATACAGTAGCATCAACTACATAAGGCTTAGGATTATCTATATAGATACACAATAATTATCATATCATATAAAACAAATAAATTTTATTCATTGTATATGGAAATTTTTCAATGGGATCATTATACATCATAGTAAAAACAGCTATTTTTAGTATAAATAAAGCAAAAATTACAGCTAGCAATATTGACAATTTTAACAATTCATTCAAAAAGATTATAGGTTCATCATCTGTGGTTATTTTCTATCATCGACAAGACTGATTAAGAAGGATTTAGAGTAATTTACTTTACTAAATGTTAGACTTAATACTTTTTGTTTTATTAATTCGATCAAATCATCATAGAATAAAGTGTAAATTGCAATATTGAAATTTTGCTGCATCATTTTCCTCTTAGTAATAAAATGCTGAAGGCTCTGTAAATTATCCTTCTCAATATTTATAACAAAAACTCTGCTGAGAATATGATTTGGTATCCAGCAGAAAATAATGCAAGGAAAACTCACGAACTGTTGCACTGTGTCCAGTGTGAAAGCCATAAATATGTCCGCATAAGCTTAAGTGGGTTTTCTCTTGTGTACCAAATACAACAAACGAACCATGTGTCTGAATGACTTGTGCATTAGAAACTCTCCTTCTGAGAATTATAGAGGTTAGATCTTGTACACATTTCATGTTTTCTATTTGTTGACTTCCAGTTGCTCCCAAGATGGGTAATATACCATGAGTTGGTTCTTACAACCAAGGAGTACATGAGGCAGGCAAGTAGTCTGACATATTTTCATATGCTTGTCTTCTGTTGGGTGCTTCTTTAGTTATGTGTCATAGCTAAACTTGAGAAGCTGAATATGCAGGTGACTGAGCTAAAGCCAGAGTGGCTGGTAGAAATCGCCCCCCACTATTACCAGCTGAAGGATGTTGAAGATGGTAATCTCTCTTCTTTTTGTGTTTGTCCAAGCTTTTGTGTTATTTTTGGTCTAATGCATTATAAAGTTCAAATCAAATTGCATAATTGTTGGAAATTAACACAGCTCAGGCTATTGATAGGTTTTTTTCTTTTATCAAAGAGCACTACTATTTAGCATAGGGGTGAGTTATTACTGTATGTAAGACCAGACTTAACAGTTTCTGATAATCAAATTTTGGAGCAAAAAGAACTCAGGCAAGAGTTTTGGACATTGGAAGAGAATGATTTTGTTGTAGTTTGTATAGAACCATCGTCATATGTTTCCTTCCAATAAATGTTATTGTGTGACAGAGTTAAGCTCGGGAATTTATTCAGAATTTTTAGTTTGGCATTGTTCATTTCTGCATTAAATCCCTAGTAATGCTTCAGTTGCTTGAGTTAAACAGAAAATAAAATCCTTCAACAGAGCAACATGAACATATATATGGCTATAATTGGATGAAAGGTGCTTTAGCTGTTATGTCTTTAGAAGTTTAAAATTTTAGCTAAAACTATCTATATTTCCGGAATTGGTTTATGGAGTTGTGCTATTGTTAGAGTTTGTCGAAAGTAATGTAAATGAAACTGGTTTGCAAATCTCATTTTGCTTTAATGGATGATACTGACAGCAGGGTCAAAGAAAATGCCACGTGGTGAAGGACGCGCGTCCTAACTGGGAGCAAGAGACAGAGAGACAATTATAAGTAATGGTAGGGGCTTTGTTGAAATGCTTACGTCTTCTTCTTAGGCTAAGAATGAGAAGATAGTAAATTCAGTTTTATAAAGCTTGAATTAATGTTTAGGATGCAGAAATGTTAGTTACATGTATTGTGCTGAACTGGAGAAGAGCTACAACTGAACCAACTGTAAATCAGAATCCAACTATGTAAATTGTTTAGGGTAATCCAAATTTTGGTAGAATGAATTTCTAGCTTAAGCCCTGTAAAGTTGTTTAAATTTCAGCAACAAAGGTATTTTATTCTTTTACTTCTATGTCTCTTTCTTTCTTTATTTTATTTTATTTTATTTTTAGTTGAAGTTTATTTTTAAGTCCCTAAATTATAAGTTATTTGACTTAGTTCCTAAGTTTCTATTGTGATTAATTGGATTCTTGAGCCATCATTTATATTTTAGGTTCAATTATAACGGGAAAGACGCAATTGATATATACATCAATTTTCATGTCCGTCTTTTAATTTAATAAATTTTTAAT
Source organism: Triadica sebifera (assembly GCA_023653625.1). NCBI lineage: Eukaryota > Viridiplantae > Streptophyta > Magnoliopsida > Malpighiales > Euphorbiaceae > Triadica > Triadica sebifera. The sequence goes on along the minus strand of CM042898.1, from coordinate 20,383,134 downwards.
ACATAAATTGTTTTATTCATTAAAAATAAAAAGTAAAAAATTTGAAATTTAAAAAAAGTTAAAATCACTTTTAACTCTAATCTTGGCATATCACTAAAAACGATGATTTGCTTTCTTACTAAAATCATAAAGCTTACCAACTATATATGTAAATGTATTGTATCTTTATTTGTATTAATTTAATCGTGTTGTAATATATATATATATATATATATATATATATATATATATATATTTATAATATATTAATAATTTAGAATGGTATAATATATATATAAATATATATGAATATACATGTATGTGTACAAAATAAAATTTATTGTTATAATAAAATTTAAACATTTAATTATTTATAAAATTATTGTTAATATAAATTATAGACAATTTGTTAATTTTTATTCACATATATTAATATAATTAATTATAATATAATATATTATAAATTTATTCATATATAAACTTATACATATATTTAAAAATATTAATATATAATTGAATAATTTAATTATTAGATATTTTATATATTTTTAAATATATTTAATTATATCATAAATATATTAAATATATTTGTATCGTATCGTATCATGTTTAAAATTATTAGCTTTATCTCAAATTATTTTAATCTTTGTCGATCAAGCTAGTGTTAGTGAGAGCAGAAACTGATATAGGTAGAGTAGTAGAAACTGAGGCCATTGATGGGATAGAAACAAAGGTGGAAGTGGTGTGTTAAGGAGCTAGAATAGAAGAAGATAAGAGGTGTAGGAAAAGGCTAAGGTGGTGGAGCAAAATAAGTGTTTTCATACTTGTGCAAAAATATATAGTTTTAGACTTTAATTAGCCTTTATCGACACAAAAAGAATAAATTACATCTTTGTTTGGTGATAACTATGCCCACAAGAATTGTATAGTCAAAAACAAAAATAGTTAAAACAACCAACCCCATAAAAGAATTGAGTTTTCTCCTAACGACTCTATGACAATTTTTTTACTTCTTTATCAAAATACATCTTATCACAATTACGATACTGTTTAATCCTTTAATGTCATGTCATTCTATCTTGACTATAGTCCTAGGTTAGACATTATGAGCTTTTATCAATTGGATTCATATCTTATATATTTATCAACATATATCCAATATATTCATGCAAGCTTTATAACCAACTAGATGTTCACTTTATTTGCACACTTCATCTTATGCAATTCCATTGTTTATTTCTAATAGTATTAGAATTTCTCATGTATAATTGAGATATGCAATATAGTCCATTGAGTTTATACACAAAGTTGTCCAAATACATATATGATGACATATACAAAATTAAAAGCATTTATATGAAATAATTTTTAGCCAAACAAAATTATGCTAAGGCGTGGTCGGGATGTGTTCTTCACGGTCACTTTTCGAGGTTGCGCCCAATTTCGCAAATCTCTTTGTTTCTTGAGTCAATTTAACTCACAATCACTAAAGAAAGACGTGATAGCAAAAGACATAACTTACAAAGAAAAAAACAAAAAAAACAAAACCTATGTACCAAACTAAACAAAAAAAAGCAACATAAAACACACGATACAAATACTAAAATGCCTAACAAAATATAGCATAAAGTTTACATATCAAACTCCCTTACACTTAAACGTTGCTTGTCCTCAAGCAACACCTAAACTTAAAAGCTGGAACACTCAACCAAGAATAACTAAACACATACAACATATGCAAACAACCAACTACCTCATACACTCAAAACTTTGATCTTGTCGACCCAATAACCTCATTAGTGCATTATTCAAAAGTACACTAATCAACTAAAATCGGATAAAGTTAATACCAAATTCAAGTCATGCTTTGCAAACAAGCCAATAAAATTGTATCATTGCCTTAAACAGATATAGATCAATACTCTAGCTAAACCATTAATTTTTAAATATCAACAACAAAAACACATTTTGCTTTTTTACCCTCATTTTTTTGTTTGTTTTTTTTTTTGCTTTCAGAGTTAACAATTTTTCCCTACGTCATAATACATTCCACCTTTTTTAGCTTAATTTTGTTGTACTATTTTTTTAAAGAAATGCATTACACTCATATTAGGTCTTTGCATATTTATATCATTGACTAAATATTAAATTCTAAGGACAACAAAATGCTCCATCTCACTATTTTTGTTAACTCATTAATTCCCTTTTTTTTATTAAGTACATTGTGATTTCTATTTGATAATCAATAATCCAACTATTGTATTAAAAACTATATGCTTAAGGCATTTCAATTTTCATATTGGTATATTTTTTAAGCAAATAATGTCATCAATATTAACAATATCCCAATTTAAATCAATCATATGCAATTCAAAATTAAGCACACTCTAGTACTCTTTCATTGACTAAGTAAAAGAAAAACAAGACCAAAAATCCGAGCATAAGAGGTATGATGGCCATTTATAACAATATTGTAATAGCATGCATAACAAGAAACAAAAACAAAACCTAAACATTCCTTAAACACAAACTTAACTAAACACAAGACCTAAACAATTCAGACAGACCCTTAAGGCAAAAATATCCCTTCCCCCGCACTTAAATAAGATAGGGTCCCCAATGTCATGAAACCGCATAAAAAGAGCAAAAGTGGGCAAAAAAAATACTCCCCAAGGGTGTGTGCTCAAGTGAAGGAGGCGGTGACAGGACTTGATGACCCATGAGTTGGAAATACTTTTGAAGCTTGAAGGCTTGTCAGGAAGCATTGTTAGTGTCCATAGTATCCAGCCGAGCTAAGATCTACTGCCATCCCTCTTGCACATCAGAACCGTCACCCTTAGCACCATGGGATTATAGGGGTTCATCGGGTGAGGATGAGGGGGCGACTCATCAACTTAATAATCCAATTTGGTCCATATGAAGCCTTTTCACATGTCAACTAGGTTTGATCTCTATAAGGCAATAAGATCTAGGTTTTCCTTACTAGGAACCATAGTTAAGTGAGTTCTTTAGGATCAAAATTACAAAAATGAACAACGAAAGTAATAATAATATGCCCAATGCTAAGTTCTGAAAAGTGTAAAAGAAATGGTGAAAAATAAAAGATGAGGTGCAATTTCTTTCCTTTTCCAACATACATGATAATATGAACAAATCGAGCCTAGACACTTTAGAACTCTCACTTTTGCCTAAAATAGAGTGACACAAAATTTGGAAGGCAATTAAGCAGGGATCCTTAAATCTTATATTGGAAGCATTTTTGCAATCAAAATAACATTCGTCAGTCAAATGCTGCCAAACACTTTGTCCATGAAATTTATCTAGGATATCCATCACTCTAGTTTTGAAAAAACCAAAAAGTTCATGCATCAATGTAAGGTCCACAACACATGGCTTGCCTAATAAGGGAAATTGGATTTCAGTAAAAGTTTTATTGATGCCTAAGGTGGAATAAAACTCAATCATTAAATCCTTAAAGCTAGGTTATTGAATGTCAAGAAATCTAAACCATCCTAACTTTCTAGCAAAGGCATTCATTTTATCTAAATTGCCCAATCTCTTTAAAATCTCAAAATCCAGAAATTGACCTGTATTCATGGGTCTATCCATAGTATTACTATATCCTTTACCCTTTATCTCATTATAAATTAGAAAAGGTGCACCATACTTACTTGAGATATCTAGTGGTGAAGGGGCAGAGCTCGCACCCATGGGTCTTTTGCCTTTGGACTTTTTGTAACACCTCCTCACCTTACGTAGCCAGTGGTCGGATAAGGAGATATCACAATACCTCATATTGGAAAACAATTATATAATATTGAAAAACTAGAACACTTTTTTAAACACATTTTCAAATACAGTAATTGCAATATGACTCATAACTCTATGATAAAGAAAATCCATAAACAATTTATTATTACAAAAGAAATATTTAACAAAAGCCTTTTAAAGTACGTTACAAAAGTTATGCAGCATTATACATACAAAATATGAGAGTATACGAAAACATTGAGAAATCCAAATGTGAAACCCACCTTAAGATTTTGATACTGCTGCTTTACTGGATCATGATTCCATAAGTTATGTCTACGACTTTTATCTATTATCTACAATCTGACTTCGTTGTATCTGCGCTAGAGAAATACTCCTACGCTAAGCTCTAGGCTTAGTAGTGTATATAGAAAGACAATATACTATATTATGCAACATACACATATATGCACCATATAATCCATTATATATGATAACTAACATTATTCTCATTCATCTATATGCACATGTACTAATTTATTGCTTAACTATAATAAATGCACACTATAATAACATATTAACTTAACATATTACATACTGAAGGATTTTGAAGATGAATCTCATTCATAAATGTAATGAAAAATTAAAATTTTCAAAACCTAAAATAGGGATCATGCTTGTGTCATTAAAACTAATTCATCAAATCATAAAAATTAGAAATTATACCTTGTAATTTCTTGATTTTTTTTTCAAAATTTTCTCTTGTTAGGTTGTAGCAAACCACAACAATCTATACTAGGACATCTCTAGTGTTAATCCACACGAAAATCTGAAAAGAAACTACAAGAGAAATGGTTGAACACACCTCAAAGTGTTAGCAATGATATATGCTCAATTTGAGAGAATATGAAAAATAACTATTATTTTTCTTTTTAAATTTCTTAACTTCCAAAAAGAATTTTCAGACTTTTGAACTCTATAAAAATATTTTTACCCCAAAATTAGTTTAGGTACAAGGTGCACAAAACAAAGAAAGAGATTTGTGGGGTTTTCTTTAATTGGCTAATTAAGACCAATTAGGCCAACTGCTGACCACTAGCCAGGTGGGTAGGCTAGGCCTAGCAGTCCGCGTAGGCCTGTCCGGGCCCTCCAAGTGATTTTTGTGTACGATCTCATTCCGATCTAACCCGAAATAATTCTCTGATATTTTTGGATCCCATCCAAGACCATTTTACTCATTTTTCACATCTCCAATGTGTGTGACTCATTAGGTTCCTAGTTATATTGATCACTTAAATTAATAATTAATTTAAGTAAGTCATGAACGGTATTTAGTAATACATCATGACCCCCAATTGACCTGAAAGTCAGTAGTTTGAATATAAACCTTTCCATAGACAATTTCTATGCAATTAATCATTTCACCATTCTATATCTCACTTTATTCAGAGTATGAATATGTGTTAACTCCCATTAGACTGACTATGTCACATTTAGCCCAAGTAATGTTAGTTCTTGTCTTTGAAGTTTATTATTTTATTAGACATGTTATTGAAGACTATCTTTATGATATTTCTACTTCGGTCGGAGATTCCTAAGTAATGACTCTGATAAGAGGCCATGAGTGTACACTCCTTTTATCAGGAATGGTGAATCCTTTGTTAGTTACCCAATTACATTCGAATACCTCAAGCTGTACCCAATCACCATATCTATTTATATTATTTTTCACTAGAAATTATTTTTAGGATATATTTTTTTTGCTAATTATTATTTTTATAATTGCTTGGTATTATCAATTAAAACATATATAATTCCAAATTAATATAAAATTTTCATCAATAATGTTTTAATATAAATATTATCTAACTGTGCGGCTCCGGCTCCGGCTTCAATTTGTTCTCTCATTTACTTAATGATCATCCTACCCATTTCATTACCCATTAAGCCTCTTATTGGTCATCATACTCTTCTTATCTTTGGGTTATATTCAATGCATTCATAGGTAATGTTTTTCACCTTTCGGCATAAGTGACAGTTATATATATATATATATATATATATATATATATATATATATATATATATATATATATATATATATATATATATATATATATCATGATTGACTTATTCTTATCTAGACCACTTTATATGTTTTATCAATACCACTTTATATAGTTTTACTTCAGTTTTTATTTTCTTCAAAAAGTAAATTTAAATTCTATAATAAGGTATGAAAGTTGATAAAAAAAAGTTCTTCTAAGGAAATAAGAAATGTTATAGTAAGTCCTTTCCTTTAAGTTTGAAAAACTATTCTAAAAAAAGTCATAATTTTTTTTTCTTTTGCGAAAAATGAATTATAGCTGCATGGCAGCTATATTTTCAAATAAAATATTATAGAATTTTAAAAATAAAAATAATTAAAAACAGTTTTCACCATATTATTTTTTAATTAGAATTTGAGTTCTCATAGAATATTTGAATATATATAATTTTGGCTTACCAATGAATTATACATCTTTACAAATTATCTTATATCAATATTTATTTTATCATTGAAAATATATATCTTTGAATAAATATATATACTTAATCAAACTTTTCTTTTTTAAATTTCATATTGTGTGATATTACTTCTTAAATTGTTGAATTAAAAATATTATTCACACCTAAAGTTTTTTTATTTTCGTACTTTAATTTTATATTTTTTTATATTTAATAATAAAATTTGACTCATTATTAATTAAATTCCCACAACGTGCGAGTCACATCTATCTTAACATTGATTTATCATTTATTTTATTGATTTATTGATTTATCTTTATTTTTTTAGCATTAGTTGGTTTGAGTGTGTGAATGGTTTAATATATAGGCTATAGGGGCTCAATTTATTTTTATTTTAGTTTTTTTTCCTTCAATTTGTAAATTATTTTTTCTAAATATATTAATTTTTATCATATTGAAGAGGTGAATTTAATATAAAATTTCTGAAAACTGATTCATGTGATGTCATATAATTGTAATATAACAAAGTATTGTATATCGTTTTCCTTGACATATATGCTGTAGCATATTAATTAGAAACGTTTTTGGTGGTATTGTATGGATGATAACTCTTACTGAGGAGATTGGATTCTGAGTTCTATGGACTCTTATTCTTATAATTCCAAATGGAGCAGAAAACTTGTAACATCCTTGACCTTCCCTCACATGCATTTCATTGAACATAAGCATCTTGCATACAATTTAATTGAACACGTGCATTTCATACGTATTTTTGTAGGAACAAGTTTATGACACGCACTAGCTACGTGTCCTAGTATTTGGCATTTGTATCGAGTCGCACATGTGTAATTATAACCTAAATGAGGATAACAAAGTATTAGAAATGAATTGAATAAGGTGATTAAATTAAAGTAAGCAAAATGATTAGATTAAGATTAGTGAACATTTACATTGCTAATTTAGTTAAATCAGGTCAAATGATTAAGCTGTATCATTGTGTGAATTAGTGGAATTATAAATCTATATAAATAATAATAATAATATAGACAAAATAAAATGAAAATGACATAAAAGAGAAATAGAAGAGAAGAGAAGAGAAAGAAGAAGAGAAAGGAGAAAAGAGATGAGAAAAGAGATGAGAAAAGAGATAAAAAGGACAAAAACCAAAAGTTAGCTTTATCTTCTCATTTCTGCCTTCTTCTCCAACCCGTTTTCTTTTTCAATTTCCTCCATTTTAGACTTAAATTCTTCCTTGTTTCACCTAGGTTTTGAAGCTAATTGATCACTTTCAAGGTTGTTCTTGGTAAGTAATCAATTCTTATTGCTATAGGGTTGATTTGAGTTGCTTAGGTTCAATATTAGACACTGAATTGTACCCCGATTTTGATGTTAATATAAATTGATTCTGGAAATGTGTAAAACACAAAGGTTGTTCCTTTATATCTTATATTTATGGATATGTAAACAGGTTTTCAAGATGTTATGTATAGGGAGAGATATGCTCTTCGTACTGAAACTGGTCAGGGTGTAAACCCTAACCAAGTTAGCTACTGTATGGTTTGATTTCGAATATGTTAAAGCCCTTATTGGAAGTCTCTCAAAACATAAAAGTTGTAGATATATGTGTGTTGTATCTTTATACCACATTTCAGGTTCATATGTCTTGTAAATGTTGAGTTATGGTGAATGGAACCATGACTGTTCCATGGTTTGAACTGCCTATTGAGTGCCCTGGGCAGATACAGTAACTTGTTTGGCTAATTTGAACTTGTTTGGCTAATTTGAGCTTGTTAGAGCTCGATTCTGTAAATGATCAAAACATTAGAGTTATAGGTATATGTCGTAGCTAAATATTGGTACTAATTTCAACTTCATGGGTTATGTATAGACTAATATATGGCCTTTGGAAGCCATACTGGTCCGGAAGTGAATTCTATTCTGGACCAGTAAAATGTTTGGTATGATTAGAAGACTTTAGAGACATAATTGACATGAAACATGTTCCAAATTTACCAATAGAAGTGACTGTAAAGTTTCATTAAAATAGGACTTATATATTATAAGTTATGATGAACCCAAATGAGTATCCAGAAACTGGCTAAAGGCAGAAAACAGAACACTCTTAGAAATTCCACCAAATATTGTACAATGATCCAATTGGTCTGATATTTGAATATGTTCTATAATTATATGTTATTTGTAATTAGGAACAAGAATCAGATTAATTGGTCAATGATAGAAAAAGTTATAGGCTAAACAGTCCCATAAGGTCACACTGCCTCATAGGAAAAATCTTAACTATTGACATGAACAATGCATATTAATTTGTTTAAGCCACATTAAGTCTCCCTAATCATGAGTTAATCGATTATGTTTTCATATTAGGCTCGCAACATATTGGAGACCCACAAGGAGCAGATAGACAATAAGTTAGGGGTCGGAATCAAAGGAGAACGGTGAGTCTAATTATCGATTGAATTCTTTAGTGCAAATGAATGTTGCTTGCTATGTGATTCATGTGATTGTCATGATTGGTCCTTGATAATGTAATGATGGATAATTTGTGACATTGTGGTACATATAAATGGTATACTTGTGGTATATTTGAGGTATATGTTTGACAAATGTGATATATATACATGGTACATGTATAGTATATACAAGGTATATGCTTGACATATGAGGTATATAGGGAATATATGTATGTTGTATATGATAAAGATGCAATGGTTGATGAATGCTTAAATACAAGTGCATATGCATATGGGCTAAAAAGGCGTTGTGACTAGTTAATCGACATTGCAAAGCAAAAGAAGAGGCCTATGGCCCAAAAAATGTGCAAATGAAACAAATGATCAAGCTAGCTAGCAAATGCAAATGTTCACATGGAAATCCGGGGCAATGTTCGTTTAATCTGGTCACAACAAAATAAAATGTACAAGCAAAGCATAAGTAAATAACAATTATTGAATACTTGATTTAATCTATATTTATATGTTATTGACTGATGAATGGAATGGAATACATGGTATATATTGGAATTGTGATTTATGACTACGAGTTGTTTGGTACTTTAGAGCCCATTGGATAGTTATTCTCACTGAGCCGCAACTCATCAATTTGCATCATTTTTCAGGTAAAGAAAAGTGATAGCTCATTTTGAGTAGTGTATAAAAGACATGGAGCACAGGTCACTGGCCGAGCCTCATCACTCTCTCTCCTTGCATTCCATACAAGCATGAAAATATATCATATGTGTTTTGTATTTATGTGCTTGAATATGTATAGTCATTTTGGAATGAGTCTAAAAATGTATAAATGAAATCAACTCGAAAATACTTAGGTGTAAAGTTTATGTTTTAATATATGTGATATATCGTATTGTGATTTTTAATGTTGACTTGAAAAGTCATTGAGTGATATTACAGGATATGAGACTTGCAATGTCATTGAATGAAATTGCAGGATATAAAACTTGTAAAGTCATTAGTTGATTTTACAGGATATGACATGAAAAAAAATTACTACCACTATTATCAGGGTATTTTCTCTTTCCAACATGCAGTATGTGATTATTTGATACAAAAATAGGTTATATTTAAATGCATAAGGTGTGACGTTACAAAACTTTTAGTTTATGATAGTTAAAAAAATAATTTATAAATTTAGAGTAGAATTAAAATAATTAGATTTAGGGTATTTTGAAAAAATATTTCTCATTTTGGGTAGAAAATCTGACATGGAGGAGACTAGTGGCACACAACTCAAAAAATATTTTTAATTTTTTTATAAATAGTTTTTATTTATTTTAATAATATATAAATATTTTAAAGTCGAGCCAAATCTGTCTTTATTTCTTCATAGGTGATGGTGCCACTCTTGTCACTGTCCCTAAACCTCCATATACTCATCATGGCACTTGTCCCTATACAAAATCCTTGCAACAAAAAGGAAGGCATCCCAATATTATTAAATAAGTGGAGTTAAATTAAACAATTATAAATTCGAGTTTGATTTGTTTAAATTTATCACAAAAGTTAAATTCAGCTTGAGTTCAATTTGAGTTTTTTATGCTTAAATTTGAATTCGGCTCGTTTAAAATTGTTTAACTAGCAAGCAACTCGAATTTAGTTCGTAAAAAATCCATTTATTATGCTTAACGAGTTTAACTTAAGTTCGATTAGTTAACTAATAATGACAAAAATTCAAGTTCGTGTCTAAGCTCGATAATAAAATATAATATAAACAAGTTTTAAACAAACATATTTGCGAATTTTTAAATGAATACATTTGTGAGCTTTTAAACAACACGTTTGCAAGTTTTTAAACAAAGATATTTGCGAGTTCGTAAACGAACATGTTCGCGAGCTCGTAAACGAACCAGACTATATTAAGCTCAAGCTCAAACTTGAAAAGTTTTTCAGCTTGAATTTGAGCTCAAATTTGGCTCATTAATAGTAACAAACAATCTCAAATGAGTTTTTTTTCGAATCAAAACCCGAATAGCTTGCAAGCAGCTTGGTTCATTTACAATTTTAAGTGAAACATTCATCCATTCTAATAATAATAATAATAATAATAATAATAATAATAATAATAATAATAATAATAATAATAATAATAATAATAATAATAAGCAAAACAATAGTGCATGTTTATACACTTCAAGGACATGTTAGGTTTCAAATGGTATTTATGGAAAAGATTCCTTGCACACAATGAGAATGCATTAGTGTTTAAAGAAACAAAAAGAAACTATGGAGAATGCACACTACCACATATCTAACAATAACAAAATATTAAAGATGATATTTGTCATTAAAAGCTTAAGTTAGAAGACTACTTCTGTGTGCTAGAGGTTTCAAATGATATTTCTGATGTACAGTTTCTATGCAAACTGCCACATAGAAGCTCTGACTAGTTTACATCATTAATCAACCCTCAAAATTACCCTATTAGGGTGTTTGGTTCAGCTAATAGTTTTTTTCATACCCAACAACTGATATACAAGTGTTTGGTAAACTTTGTTTGAAGTCTCAAACAGTTGTTGATTGAAAAACTTCATTTGGAGTTTTTTTGAACAACTTAATTTTTTTTAAATACGAATACCAAATTACTTTTATACTAAATTATCTTTATATATAAATAAGTAACAAATTTTGAATTCATTTTTATTTAGTTACTCTTATATCATATACGTTTTTGATTTTTTTTATCTATAATTATTATTCTTATCAAAATAAACAATTGTATCAAATAAGTAATATATTATACTTTTTATTTATTTATTATAAAATAATATATATCTTAAATAAAATAAATGATATCCTTATTGGTAATTTTATATCCTAACAACAACAATTTAATTATTTTTATCAAACATCAATTACTAAACTACTACCAGCCATTAGCCTTACATTCAAAAGTTAAACTAAATAAGCCCTAAATCTTGAAACTTTTTATATGCTACTCAAATTGTAAATTATTTTTTCAAGTACCATAAATTAGGAATTTTCCCTAGGATGCAATCATTCAAAGAAACATGAATATGAGTGCGTAAGAATATTTGGACATATAACTCATTTCAAAAAAGGGAAGAAATAAATAAATTAATGCTAGGAATATTTTGAAATATTGATTTTCCAAAATTTTTTAGTAAGAATATCTGGAATGTATATTTTTTTTAATAATTTTAGGATAAAGCTAATATTACAGGTAGGGGTATTCATGGTTCAATTTGGTCTATTTAGACTAGAAATTTATAACCAAATAAACAAAGTTAATTTTTAAATACTTCAACTTTTTATCAAACTAAATACTATTAAAAATATCCAAACCAGTGTATATAGATTCGGTTTGGATAGTTGGTTTGGTTAGTTTGATATATAAATGAATGAAAAAAAAATCTAAATTTTCATAAAACTTTAACAAACATTCACTTAAAATCATTATCAAAATAACAATATAAAAATCATCCAAAATATAAAAATTCAGCAATATACTTTAACTTTTAGAAAATTTAAAATATAATTTGTAGATTTGTAAAGTAAATTATTGTTCAATCACAATGTTTCAAAATATTTATTCATCAAAAGTAGCTTGTTTCATATTGGATTTAACACTTGATCCTAAAAATTCTATAAGCAAAAGAAAATAATTAAATAAGATAATTTTTTTTTGCATATATAATTTTTAAAAGAGACTATATTATTGGTTTAGTTTGATTTCATTGGATTTATACTTTCTTAATCTAAAATTAAACTAAATAATCGGTTTATAAAAATTTTAAAACTATAACTATACATGAAACTCCTAAACTATGATTTTCAATCTGGATTGAATTGAATCAATTTAGTTTTGTTGGTTAATTTTTGTGCAACTCTAACTATAGGATTATTGTGTAATAATTGAATTAAGCAAATGATGAGCTTTGAACTTCTATCTTATGAGTTTATTTTTGTGATTCAATGTAGTGTATAAACAAAAATTATAATCGATAATGATACATGAATAGAAGACTTTGTAGTTCATTGAATAGTCCATGAACCATAGTGTAGCGTCTGTCAATTTAGGCCCAAATAATTAGCGTGCATGATGATAGTAATATAACTCAAAGTGTACTCGCAAGTGTAAGAGCCTACTATAATATTAGCAAACTCACTCTTGAGGTCAATCTCTCAATAAACTTATTGGGTTAAACTCTTAATTAACCTTAAATTACTAATGAATAGAAAATAAATCCTAAATACTTTAATCAAGTTGCAGTAATTTGATTAACCTAAAAACAATAAACTAATAGTAACTAAGATTGCAGTAAACTAATAGTAACTAAGATTGCAGTAAAAAGTAATAAAGGTAATTAATGAGAGAGAAACATGAACTCATCTCATAACCCCCAGCTTGCATGTCCCTTAATAAATTAAAACTAATGAATTTAGATTTTATGGCTCTCCCTTTTAAGCACTAATTAATCAAGATAATAAATTAACTAGTGTTCAATCAATTTTTGGGTTAAATTACATATGGTGTGTCTAATAACTTAGCCTTAAGATTTCTATTTAAAGTTAAATAATTAGTGATCAAATAATTATCAAGCTAAAAACTTATTAAGTACAATTAAAAGTGAAGAAAATTATTTATTAATTAAAAAGATAAATAAGGTTTAAACAAACTGGAATTGCTCACTAAGCACTCATTAAAAACATTTAGTTTAGTATTATAATAACCATGATCATGTCTATTTTGATGACTAAGTTAAACATAAGAGAAAATAAAGATGAAAGAAAAATCTCTTTGAAATTCTCAATGAAGTTTGATGTTAAGAGAACTTATTTGTTTATCCATGTGCCTCTCTCTTTTTAAACATAAAACAAACTCAATTTATAATATAAAAAATCCTACTTAAAATCTAACTTTAAAGATATAAAACTTTCTAATTAAGAGATAATCTTCTACAAGGTCATTCTTCAAATCAATATTTATCTCTAAAGTTTGGGCCCTATTTTAACGAAATAAGAATTTGAACAGGACTGGACTCTTATGCAAAAGGATCATCACGCACGCATCATCGCTTCATGCACGTGATAGGTTGAGTTCAGTATAGCACTTGTCACACTTGTGCTGAAATTTCTCATACATAATAGGAAAAAAAAGATATGGTAGTGATGCGGTCGTGTCAATTCTGCATGCCAGTGATAGAATATTGTGCATCAAAATCTTCACGTCCGAGTTAAAGTCTTGTGTTAGCACTACAAGGAAGGAATTCCTCACACATGTGATATGGCCTCACTGCTGCGACATGCCTTGGGAAGAGAAGCTTCCCTCACGGGTATGATAAAGTGTCACGCACATGACACTTTGCTTTATGTCTCCATTGTTTCTTTCCTGCAAACAAAAAAACAAAAACAAAATCACTAAGTACCTAAAATATACTATAAACCTATAATTAAGCACTAGAAATATGAATAAAAACTATACTAAACAAAAACATGTCAAATTTTCCCACATTTAAATATTGTTTATCTTCAAACAATACCTAATCATGAAGAAATATTCAAAACATACTTAACTAACAAATCCAACTAATGCGTAGGATCTAAATCCTCATAATCTCTAAGTTTCACTAATGCACCAACCTAATCTATATCAAATTTTCATAGCCAACTAAGCTCAAGACCATCTTAATATTAATTCCATACTAAAGTTAAAAAAGAAACTAACTCAACCATATCATTATCTCAACATATATAGCAAAGAGCAATCTAGCCAAGCTACTTACTATAAATGTCAAAAAATCATATATCAAACCTTTACACTTATTTCTTGTAGTACTTCTTACTTTGTTTTTTTTTGGCATAGATTTAACAATTATTCCCTAAATCATAGTGCATTTCTTTACTTTGAACTTTTTAGATTTTTCTTTTTTTCTCTTTTTTTTTTGAAATACACTACACTCATTTAGGGTGTTTTGCATACTTATATCTTTGGTATGAAGACGGAGTAGATAAGGCGCGTGCATTTTATGCTTCACCTTAATTTTGTTAACTTTATTTTTCAATTGAGTTTTTTCCATTTCCTTTTTCTTTTGTGTGATTAAGTACTTAATATATTAGTTACCAATGTTTAATAATCCATAGCCTAAGTAGATTACTAGCTCTATAAATATGAGGCAACATATTAATCAAACAGAAATGTCTTTAAAATATAAGTATGAAACTAACATTAAAATTATCCTAAACTTTATCAATTGAATAAATCCAATAAATGTCAAAATTTAGCATTCATTGATTAACTTATGCATGAGAAAATAAAGAAAAGAAATCAAACATAAAAGTTGAAAATAAAACAAAACGCGTTTTCTTATATTTATATTTATTTATTTTATTTTTTCTAATATATACTATAAATTTTCAAATTCCAACCTTAGAAGATATAATTTCTTAGAATATATAATTCTTCTCCCTACACTTATACAATATATTGCTCTCAATGGCTCACAAAAGAGTTGAAAAGAAATAAGCAAGAGAAAAAAATACTTCCCTGGTGTTGAAAAATATATCATTGAGATGGAAAAGGAAGACGCTTTAGAATTTGGCATAGGAAAATAGTGTGCTAGGCATTGGTGTGCTCCAAGTGATCCATCCTATGATTTAGGCGCCACATAACTTGTCATATATGCCAATTTAGACCTAAGTCACACGAGTTGTTAAATCGACTCGTCGATTTCACCGAAGTCTAAATTTTAATTTTTGTCAAAAAATAATTAAAATAATGGCAATTAAGTATGAAAAATATCTAATAAAGTGTTCAAAATATTTTAAGTTTTTAAATTTCGGTAAAGGACTAAATTGTAAATTTTAAAAAGTTAAGGGATTAATTTGCAATTTACCAAAAATTGGAGGATTAATTGGGATAACCATCATTTAAATACATGAATTGGGACATTTTATGCATGTGGAGGCCAGCCACACGAAGTGAAAAATTTTAAGAATCCAATTGACATGCACAAATACATGAATTAGACATTAAAATCACATGGGCTTAGATGTCCCGTAATTAATTAAGTTTGTCTTCAGTCTCTTAATTGTTCCTTCATCCTTCCTTATCTCTTCATATCTAGAATTTTCTATTATTAAGTTGTCTTCCATGTTTTCTTGAAGCACCACACACTAAGTGGCATACAACAATTAGGCAAGTGATGTGTATGAATTAGGCATTAATGAAAGCTTCTAGATTATGCTTAGGTGTCCCTATCTTAATGACTTTTGTCATTTTCTTCTTGATTTTTTTTTCTTCTTCCTTATCCCTTTTGCATTGAGAATTTCTACCTTCCTAAGCTATCCCATGTTTCCTTAAGTTCCTCCATAGCCAAAGCTTAGTTCTAGTGAAAGAAAGTGAGAAAAGAGAGAAAAAGTAAAGGAAAAAGTCATTTTCAAGCATAAAAGAGCAAAAAGAGAGAGATTAGGGTTATGAAGTTTCAAAGTGCAAGGTTTTAATTATCTCTTTTATGTTTTAGGAACTCAAATTGACAAGGATTTAACTCAAAGGAACAAAGGAAAAGAGAAAGAGAAGAAAAGAGAGAAAAGAAAAGAAAAGAGAGGTTTGTGCATAACCTAAGGCAATAGCCTATTTTATTTTTCTTTTATTTGTATGATTTAATTACTAGGCATGTTGATGATTTTGAATTAATAGTATTTTGTGATGAAAATCTTGGGGATGCATGTTTGCTAGATTTAGGATTTAATTTGGTAAAAATTGAATATGATTAGTTTTTATGTTCCTTGCTGGAAATGGATGAGTAGTGAACACTTAAACTGTTATAACTTAATTTCTGGAATTCAGTTTTGTATGTTATTTGGTGGGTTTGAAATCTAAGACATAGGGCTATAATATTTATTTAGACACAAAATCTAGATATGTTTGTAATTGTCCAGAAAAATTCATAAAGCTCGAACTTAGAATCTGTCCAGATAATTCTGGGCAGAATTGTTAGTGACTAGTCAGTGTTCATTTTATCATATCTTTTGATACATAATTCAGAATTAAGTGATTCAAATTTCATATTAAATCTAAGATCTAGATATAAAATCGTTAAGAAGACCTTGTAACTAAAGTCAAATTTTAATAGGACCAAAATAAAGGTCCAAAACAGAGAATGGAATCTGCCAGTGACAGAGAAGCATATGTGTTGTGGAATTAAAAGAGTAAAATGATGAGAACCTTGTTATACTTTGTAAATATTATTTTAATTGAGTGATTATATGATTATTTGGAGACTTTAAATGCATTAAAAGTGGAAATCTAATTGCTATGAATTTTAATGAGATTGTATAAGCCCTATAACACCTAACTAAAACCAACTTAGGATAGTTTGGCATGCCAAACAGAGGGAAGAGTATGATGAAATCCATTAATGGTATAATTAATGAAGCCGGTGATGGAACTATTATTAAAGCCGGTGATGACACCATTACTAAAGCTGGTGATGACACTATTATTAAAGTCGATGATAACACTTATATGCACACATTATATTGCCCGGGTGGCACTCTTAAGTGCCTAGATGACAACTTTGTTATCCTGGTTAGTGGTTCATAGGTGTTATGGGAAATAAAAAGCTATGGATAATAATGATTTGATAAACTAAAATAAATATAAGATATAAAAGAATAAAATTTGTGAAATGTAAGTTGCATGAAAAGATAATTAGGTGTTTTGGGCATAAATAAAAAAATTATGGAAAATAAAAATGGAATTATGAATTGTAACATGGTTAATTATGATGTGTTACATAATGATGTGTTAATAAAATAAACAAGTATGAGATAAAAAAATATAATTTGATGTTTATACTTGCTAGAATTCCATGATATGCATATTTGCATGAGAAGATGATTAAGCATGAGTTGATATATGATAATGCATGATTGCATAAAATAGTTTATTTTCTTATTTATATACACCACTAAGCCAAGAGCTTAGCATGAGAGTTTCTCTCATGCATGTATAGCAAAGAATAAATAGACAATAGTAAATAAAACTAACGGTGACCTGATCCGTAGAGCAGCATATTTCAACCGTTATAAATCACACAACTTTTGTATATTATCTTTTGAATTTTATTTTGTAGTATTTGTAAAATAAACAATATATTTTGTAAAAAATATGTTATAATATAAAAATGTTGTTTATCTTTCATGCTATGATTTCTTTTATAATGCAAAGTAAATAAATAGTAAATAATAAATAATAAAATTGTAAATATATATATATATATATACAAAAAAAGATATTTTAACCGATGAAGTCAACGTAGCACTCCCTCATCTGGGCACTCCCTCATCTGGGCACAAGCTGCTGGGGTGAGGGGGTATTATAGTTTTTGGTATCAGTGCCCGATTCGGGGCATCCGATTTCTATGGTAAAGTTGCTGCTTACTAGTTTGGGGCATTTGATTTATATAGGTATAGTATGGTTTTAGGGTCAAGACATATTGTAGCCGAATGAGGTGAAAGTAGCGAGCGTACAGAAACAGAAGCTTCATCACAACCTAGTTGTTGCCAAGCTACTGCATCTAGATCTGCTAGCTCATCACGGGGGCAATCTGTTGCTGGGACAAGATAAATAGAGCTTATGAGGAACATGATAGATTTGCTACAAAGAGCATTATAACCAGCCTCGTCTGGGTTACAATTTGAGAGGCTAAGAAAGTTAGGGGCATCCGATATCTATGGTAAATTGTAAGATGGTCTCTTAGTGGTAGAGTTTTAGCTAGAACGGGCAGAAAGAGTTTTGGATCAGTTGTATTGCACAGACGAGCATAAATATGAGTATACATTATCTTTACTAAAAAAGCATGCATATGTTGGTGGCGATATGAGTCACATAGGCTCCTGATCCTATGACATGAGAGTTCTTTCTAAAGAAGTTTAAGAAGCAGTATATTCCTCTTATCTACACAGACAACAAGGAAAGAGAGTTTTTGATGCTGAAATAAGGAAATTTGTTAGTAACAGAATATGAAAGAGAATTCACACAACTTTACAAGTATGCTGGAGGCATTATATCCATGGAAACTGATAAATGTTGATGATTTGAAGATGGATTGAGAGACCCAATCAAGCTACAGGTCTCAACCTTACGCCTAATGAGTTTTCCTAGTTTGCTAGCATTTGCTAGAATAGTTGAGAGAGTTCTAGCAGCACAACACCCAACACAAGATAGAGGGTTTAGGAGACCCATGCCACAATCGAGTATAGTACAGTCAAGTGGCAAGAGAGCCAAAGCTTTCTGTGGCAGATTTCAGGCTGGGGGTTCCAGCATGCCTTCTTTTTCCAGGCAGGGACAACCAGTGAGTTCTATTTCTTTGGCAGCCAGTGCAGTGACACAGACACCACATAGATCTCTACCTCTACTAGAATGTTAGCATTATGGCTGTCCTCATCTAGGAGAATGTTGGTGGATGCCAGGAGCATGTTTTAGATGTGGCTCTAAAGATCGTAGGAGAAGGGATTGTCCTCTATTACAGCATGGCAGAGGTTTGGGAAGCAAAGAGCATATATAGACACAGGCTTCTAGGCAAGGCAGAGGTTGAAGTTGAGGGCAAGGCAGAGAAGGCCGATCAGGGCCCAGTTAGATTAGATCAAGACAGTTGAGAGGCCAGAAGGTAGTGGAGCTGCCTCAGCCAGGGCGTATGCTATGCGAGGCCGAGAGGAGCAGGATGTACCTGATGTTATAATTGGTAAATTCCTTCTTTTTGGCTCTGACATACATGCATTAATATATCCAGGGTATGCGCATTCATACATATGCACACCACTACTCGGTCGAAAGGGTTTAGAACCACAGTCTCTAGAATTTGAGATTATTGTGACTAACCCATTAGGGTACAGTGTGAAGGTTAGCAAGGTGTTTAGAGGTTGCCCAGTTGAAATTCAAGGTAGGCAATTCCCAGCAGACTTGATAGAGCTACCATTCCACGAGTTCGATGTGATATTGGGAATGGATTGGCTAGCTCGTTATGGAGTGATAGTGGATTGTGGGTGGAGACAAATGATCATCAGAATTCTGGAACAAGATGAGATAATGGTGATGGGTGAAAATAGAGACATCCAGACAATGTGATATTATCGTTGAAAGCTCGAAAACTCATCAGTAAGGGATGTGAAACATACTTAGCGTATGTGGTGGACATGGAAACAACAAGTCCGATGTTGGTGGATATTCCTACTGTTAGTGAGTTTTTTGATGTGTTTCCAGAGGAGTTGCTAGGCTTACTGTTGGACAGAAAAATTGAATTTGCAATCGATTTGGTACCCGACACCACTCCTATTTCCATTACACCATATAGGATGGCACCAGCATAATTAAAAGAGCTGAAGATATAGTTGCTGGAATTGTTAGATAAAGGATTTATATGGCCTAGTGTATCACCGTGGAGTGCTCTAGTATTATATGTAAAGAAGAAAGATGACACTTTACATCTCTGCACTGATTATAGATAGCTTAATAAGGTGACTATCAAGAATAAATACCTGTTACCTATAATTGATGATTTATTTGATCAGTTCAATGGTGTAGCCATATTTTCAAAGATAAATATTCGATCAGGGTATCATCAGCTGAAGATCAAAGAGTCAGATGTACTAAAACAACATTTAGGACTCGTTATAGTCATTATGAGTTCCTAGTTATGCCATTTGGACTGACGAATGTACCAGCAGCTTTTATGGACCTGATGAATCGAGTGTTCAAGCCATATCTTGACCAATTTGTAGTGGTGTTTATTGATGACATCCTTGTGTACTCTAGAGACTGAGAAGAACATGATCAAAATCTCAGAATAGTGCTGCAAATAGTGAAGGAAAGGCAGTTGTATGCAAAGCTGTCTAAGTGCGAGTTTTGGCTTGAAGTAGTAAGTTTTCTGGGTCATGTAATTTCAACAGAAGGTATTCGGGTGTACCCTAATAAAATTGAGGCTATTCTTAATTGGAAAACACCACGAAATGTGATAGAAGTGAGGAGTTTCCTTGAATTAGCTGGATATTATAGGAGATTCGTGAAGGGATTTTCATCCTTAGCGACTCATTTGACACGACTGCTATGAAAAGAGGTCAGTTTTGAGTGGATAGAGAGGTGTCAAGCAAACTGAAGGCAATGTTGACTGAAGCACCAGTTTTGACTTAGCCTACTCTAGAAAAAGATTTTATTGTGTATAGTGATGCTAGTCATAATGGTTTATGCTCTTACGCAAGAGGGAAAGTTAGTTGCTTATGCCTCAAGACAACTTAAGCCTCACGAGCTTAACTATCAAACACATGATTTGGAGTTAGCTGCGATAGTTTTTGCTTTTAAGATCTGGAGACATTATCTGTATGGGGAAAGATGTTGTATCTATACAGATCACAAAAGTCTTAAGTACCTTCCCTCACAGAAAGAGTTGAATCTGAGACAACGAAGATGGTTAGAGTTTATTAAAGATTATGACTGTGTGATCGACTACCAGCCAGGCAAAGCTAATATGGTTGCAAAAACACTAAGAAGAAAGATTTTAGTTGAGATATGAATACAATCTACTTTGATGTAGAGGATCAAAGATGATCAGAAGCAAGATGAGAAGTTAGTAAAGATAGTGGAGGTAGTGAAAAAAGGAGAAAAGCCTGAGTTTTCATTGACGGAAGATGGCACAATATACTTCAAAAATAGGATTTGTGTGCCCAGTATAGAAGATATGAAGTCCGAGATATTAAAAGAAGCACATGAAATGGTATATACCATGCATTTAGGCGGGAACAAGATGTGTCAAGACTTGAAAACTCAATACTGGTGGCCAGGGATGAAGAAGGATATCACTGAGTATGTTGCTAAGTGTCTAACTTGTCAACAAGTGAAAGCAGAACATCAGTTACCCACGGGATTATTGCAACCAATACCACTTCCAGAGTGGAAATGGGATAGATATCTACCTCTTATGGAGTTCGCCTACAACAATAGTTATCAGACAAGCATAAGCATGACTCCATATAAGGCTTTGTATGGAAGGAAGTATAGAGCCCCAATTTGTTGGACCGAGCTAAATGAGAAAAAGTTGATTGGGTCTGAGATAGTTCAATAGACTGAGGAGAAAGTTAAAGTGATCAAAGAAAGGCTAAAAGCAGCATAGGATTGATATAGATCATATGCCAATTTAAAGAGGCGAGACATTGAATATAATGTGGGTGACAAAGTATTCCTTAAAGTGTCACCTTAGAAGAAAGTATTGAGATTTGGTAAAAAGGGAAAGTTAAGTCCAAGATTCATTGGTCCCTATGAGATTCTGAAAAGAATTGGACCCATGGCATACCGTTTAGCCCTTCCACCGGAGTTAGACCGGATTCACAATGTGTTCCATGTATCTATGTTAAAAAGATATAGGTATGATCCGACTCATGTCATGCCAACTGAGGAGATAGAAGTGCAAACAAATATGACTTATGAAGAGGAACCGATGGATATATTAGCATGAAGAAAAAGTTTTACGAAACAAGAAAGTTCCATTAGTTAAAGTGCTATGGCGGAATCATGCTACTGAAGAAGCCATATGGGAGAATGAAGAAGTCATGAAGAGGCAATATCCTCAGTTCTTCAACAAAGAATGAACAGGTAAAACTTCGAGGATGAAATTTATTTTAAGGAGGAGAAGATGTCATATCCGCTAATTTAAACCTAAGTAACGCGAGTTGTTAAATCGACTTGTTGGTTTGACTGAAGTCTAAATTTGGATTTTTGTCAAAAAATAATTAAAATAATGGCAATTAAGTATGAAAAATATCTAATAAAGTGTTCAAAATATTTTAAGATGTTAAATTTCAGTAAAGAACTAAATTGCAAAATTTGAAAAGTTTAAGGGTTAATTTGCAATTTACCAAAAATTGAAGGATTAATTGGGATAACCATCAATTAAATACATGAATTCAGACATTTTATGCATGTGGAGGCCAGCCACACTAAGTGGAAAATTTTAAGAAGCCAATTGACATGCATGAATACATGAATTATACATTAAAATCACTTGGGCTTAGGTGTCTCATAATTAATTAAGTTTGTCTTCATTCTCTTAATTGTTCCTTCGTCCTTCCTTATCTTTTCATATCTAGAATTTCCTATCATTAAGTTGTCTTCCACATTTTCTGGAAGTACCACACACCAAGTGGCATATAACAATTAGCCAAGTGATGTGCATGGATTAGGCATTAATGAAAGTTTCTAGATTATGCTTAGGTGTCCCCATCTTAATGACTTTTGTCATTTTCTTCTTGATTGTTTCTTCTTCTTCCTTATCCCTTTTGCATTGAGAATTTCTGCCTTCCTAAGCTAGCCCACATTTCCTCAAGTTCCTCCATAGCCAAAGCTTAGTTCTAGTGAAAGAAAGTGAGAAAAGAGAGAAATAGTAAGGGAAAAAGCAATTTTCAAGCATAAAAGAGCAAAAAGAGAGAGAGATTATGGTTATGGAGTTTCAATGAGTAAGGTTTTAATTATCTCTTTTATGTTTTAGGAACTCAAATTAACAAGGATTTAGCTCAAAGGATCAAAGGAAAAGAGAAAGAGAAGTAAAAAGAAAGAAAAGAAAAGAAAAGAGAGGTTTGTGCATAACCTAAGGCAATAACCTATTTTATTTTTTTTATTTGCATGATTTGATTACTTGGCATGTTGATGATTTTTAATTAATAGTATTTTATGATGAAAATCTTGGGGATGCATGTTTGCTAGATTTAGGATTTAATTTGGTAAAAATTGAATGTGATTAATTTGTATGTTCTTTGCTAGAAATGGATGAGCAGTGAACACTTAAACTGTTATAACTTACTTTTTGGAATTTGGTTTTGTATGTTCTTTGCTGGGTTCTAAGACATAGGGCTATAATATTTATTCAGACCAGAAAATCTAGATATGTCTGTAATTGTCCAAAAAAATTCATAAAGCTTGCACTTAGAATCTATACAGAAAATTCTGGACAAAATTGTTAGTGACCAGCCAATGTTCATTTTATCATATCTTTTGATACAAAAGTTAGAATTAATTGATTTAAGTTGCATATTAAATCTAAGATCCAGATCTAAAATTGTTAAGAGGACTTTGAAATTAAATTCGGATTGTAACAAGAACAAAATTAAGGTCTAAGACAAAGAACGAAATCTACCAGTGACAGGGCATCATATGAGTTGTGGAATTAAAAGAATAAAATATGCAAACCTTGTTATATTATGTAAATATTATTTTAATTGGGTGATTATTTTAAGACTTTAAATTCATGAAAAGTGTGAATCTAATTGCTATGAATTTTAATGAGATTGTATAAGCCCTAGAACATGTAACTAGAACCAAACTTAGGATAGTTTGGCATGCCAAGCAGGGGGGAAGTATGATAAAATCCATTAATGGTATGATTAATGAAGCTAGTGGTGGTATTATTATTAAAGCCGGTGATGACACTATTATTGAAGCCGATGATGACACCATTATTAAAGCCGGTGATGACACTATTATTATAGCCAGTGATGACACTTATATGCGCATATCATATTGCCCAGATGATACTCCTAAGTGTCTGGATGGCAACTCCGTTATCTTAGTCAGTGGTTCATAGGTGTTATGGTTAATAAAAAACTATGGATAATAATGATTTGATAAAGTAAAATAAATATAAGATATAAAAGAATAAAATTTATGAAATGTAAGTTGCATGAAAAGATGATTGGGTGTTTTGGGCATAAATAAAGAAATTATGGAAAATAAAAATGGAATTATGAATTGTAACATGGTTAATTATGATGTGTTATATAATGATGTGTTAATAAAATAAACAAGTATGAGATAAGAATATAATTTGATGTTTATACACACTAGAATACCATGATATGTATATTTGCATGAGAAGATGATTAAGCATGAATTGATATATGATAATGCATGATTGCATAAAATAGTTTATTGCCTTATTTATATGCACCACTAAGCCAAGAGCTTAGCGTGAGAGTTTCTCTCGCGCAGGTATAGCAAAGAATAAATAGACAATAGTAGATAAAGCTAACGGTGACCTGATCCGTTGTGGGTCACACAACTTTTGCATATTATCTTTTGAATTTTATTTTGTAGTATTTGTAAAATAAACAGTATGTTTTGTAAAAAATATGTTATGATATAAAAATGTAGTTTATCTTTCATGCTATGATTTCTTTTATAATGCAAAGTAAATAAATAGTAAATAATAAATAATAAATAGTAAAATCGTAATATATATATATATATATATATATATATATATATATAATTTTCATGTAAAAAAATGATATTTTAATCGATGAAGTCAGCGTAGCACTCCCTCATCCGGGCACAAGGTGCGGGGATGAGGGGGTATTACATAACTTATTGCGACTCAGAAATAGAGGGTTGGGTGTTCCCAGTTGGTGGTGGTTGTGAAGGTTGATGCTCATCTAGCTCTGTATCCTCACCTAGTTGAGAGGATTCACCCATTTGACATGGAAGAATAAACCATCTAATAGTATCGCCTTCCTTGATGAGAAGGTTATATCTTTGCAAAGCAATACTATCAAAATTCTATTTGCTAGGAATCAAGGTTAGAGTATTGGCAAAAACATTAAAATCACAAAAGTGTCTAGCAAAGGCAGTGATGATAAGGCCAAAACCAAATGCAATCCCAGAATGTCTAATAGCGTATAACATATGTCTAAAAATAAAAGCAGAAGTGCAAAATTTTGTTCTTAAATGCATACACCATAACATATATAGTTCAACTTTAGAAACCTTATTACTTTCTGACTTTCCAAAAATTGCATGGCATATGAACTTATGAGAGAGTGCAATGCATTGATTTTTAAAGCTTATTATTGAAGCATTCCTAGGGTTATAACAAGGTTCTCCAGTCAATATTTGCCAAATTTCACCTAAAAATGTCTGGCATATCCTTAACTTCTTTAAAAAAGAACTTAAAATTTTTTCCCATGGTTTTATGTGTAACTACACACTATCTGCCTAATAATCTAAAATTTATTTTAGTGCAGTGTTTATTAATTAGCAAGGTGTTGTAGAATTGTAATACCAGTTCTTAAAAGCTAGGGTATGATATTTGAATGAAATCTGACCATCCTAAATGCCTAGCATATTCTTGCATGGTTTTTAGACTATTAAATTGCTCTAAAGTTTCAAAATGAAGGAATCTACATGTAGTTAAAGGTATAGTTGCATAGTATTCATACCTGATACCTTCTTCACTAGTGTAAATAGGGTAAAGAGCATCATACCTGAAAGATACATCTATGGCCAAGTCTTCTGACGCATCTTCAGCAGCGTCATGAGAAGCTTTCTCTTCATCACATGCATGACGTGGTGGGAGAGATGGGTTATGGATGTGTGAGGACTTTCCACACCTTTGTGTTGAACTTCTTATCCTAGGCATGTTGATTTTCCTAAAATTTGTTATACAAGGAGTGAAATTCTTATAGGTTTTGTGAGATTTTGTGCTAGTTTGAACTAAAAATGATAATTCAAGATGAGATTGGGATGTAGGGTTTTAGGAAGATTGAGAGAAAAATAAAGAAGAAGAAGAAAATTTGGGGAAGGAATGGCATGATCGTGAGAAAGGCCAAGACATATGAACATTTAAAACACCATGTGAGAGATTGTGTAAAACAAATCAAGTGTCATGCACATGAGGATGCCTTATGACCATGACACATTTGCTCACATTAAGGGTGTCATACGTGTGAGGATGCCTCATGCCTATGACACCTCTTTGCTTTTATAATGGTGTCACATGCGTGAGGATGCCTCATATCCGTGACACCTCCTTACTCACAGATATGTCTTGGTTCCTAGTTACTTGTTTCAGCATACCTTCTCTTTTGCAAATATATTCCCTAAACATAATTTAGAGTATTAATTCAAATAGAAACTTATAAATTAAAAAAAATTAAAATTAAAACTAAAAACTAAAAAATAACATAAATAACTCGGATTGTCTCCCAATAAGCGCCATATTTATTATCTAGGAAAGATATTATTGACTATGATTCTCTTAAGGTAGGTGGAAAGTCATTTAAAGCTGGCCATCCACCCACACATCATTCACAGTGTCACCTAACTTATTTAGAAATTCCTGTAAATTCACTTCAGAGACAAATTGACTAACCCTTTTAACATAAAAACACTGATTTGTAGTAAGCTTAGAAGAATAAGATGAGAAGTCACATACCTTAATTTCATCAGTCACACCCAATACTGACATGGTTAGTTTTCTATGTTTAAAATTAATATGAGGGTTACTTGTAGGCATAAAAGGTCTACCAAGTTAGAATAACATTATCAGTATCCATAACCCCAACATTTGCAGGTACTTTTAACTTAACAATTTGCACCATAATGTCTTTTACTATTCATGCAGGAAGTTTTATTGATCTGTCTGCTAACTGGAGGCCTACGTTGGTCAATTTTAATTCTCCTAAACCCAGTTGCTTATAAACTGAATAGGGCATTAGATTAATACTAGCACCTAAATCCAGTATAACCTTAGCTTTCTTTCCTTCTAATAAGTTAATGTCAATAGTGAAGCTTTCAGGATTGGTCTTCTTTTCAAGTAACTTTAACTCACATTTTTCATCATCTGATGCTAATGATTTCACTTTAGGTAAATTTGAGAAAAGGTGGTTGGTAAGGTTCTATTGCCTTATGCAATTGAGGTGTTGAAATTTTCTCCTTATTTGCTTCCCAATTTGTTTCTTTCTCCAGTGGCCCCAACTCCTTATGCTATAATTCATATGTACCTCCAAGAGAAAAATACTCCAAGTTAGTTTCAGAACTTACTTCATCATTACAGGTGTTACCATGCATGGTTATTGATTTGGCTTGGTAACTTTCTTTTTTTATTTTCTTGTACTGCCTCTGCTATTTGCCTAATCTGAATTTCCAACCTATTGAATAAAGCTTTAATTGAATCAAGCCTCTTATTTGTTCTTTCCCGCTTGTCTTGAGTGGCTATCATGAAATTATTTAATATTTCTTGTAGAGATGGTTTTCTAAGTGCATTAACATGTCTAATTTGGTATGGGCTTGAGTATAGAGGCTGATTTTAAGGTTCTTGGTAATGTTACTATAAATTCAGGCTTTGATTACTCAGTATATGAGGGTGATTTTGCTTAGATTTTCTCCATGAAAAAATTAGAATGGTTACTCAAACCAGGGTTATAAGTGTTTGAGGAAGGATTATTTTGTTACCTAGGTTGGAAGGAATTTAAGGTTTCACTACTAATGAAACAAGAGAAGTGCACGTATTAGCTCTATGGCCATAAATACTACAAATACCACATACCTCATTCACAGATGTGTGTGCCTTGTTGGTCAGCATTCGGACTTGATTTGTCAGCTCAACAATTTTTAAAGCCAACTCATTACCACTGAAAACTTCATACACTACCATCTTTCTTCCTTTCAAACATTTTTTTTTGGTTAAGAATTAGCTCCCAGTAGTTTAAATATGTCATAGACCTCGCAACAGGCTTTTCTCTCATAGCTCCTCTAGTTATGTTGTCAATTGTGCATTGATATTGCTGGCTCAAACTATCAAAGAAAGGCTAATTTATTACTGAAAGATGGTAGCTATGGTGAGGGCACTGCAAAAGAAGCATTTTGAACCTCTAATTTACCTATAAATTTATGATATACTTCAATCTATTTATTTAGAGAATTAAGGGATAAATTCATTAGCCATGCCTTGACTCTATCTTTTAATGTGTAAGAAAAATACCTCATTTTTAGTTGGTCTTCATTTAGTCTATTCATAAGGAAAGTGTTGATGGTTGCATAAAATTCCTTTATGAATGTTAGAAGGTCTTCATTAGGTAAGCCATAGAAGGATAGCAACATGTTCAAATGTATGTTTTTCAGCTCACAATTCCTTGCTACCTCTTCCAACACAATGCACCAAGTAGTGTTGCCAATTACAAGTCTGACATAGTCTTTCATGGCTAATTGCTTTAGTGCATCGACTTCTCTAGGTGGAATCACCATCAACTCATTCACTGCCTCTTCTTCCAAATTCCAGGATTGTTAAAAACTTCTTTTTTTATCTTCAAGAGGTTCTTCTAATCTCTGTGCCTTAGACCTCAATTCATAATTCCTCTGAGTGCATTCTTTGCTTTACTTTGTTCATTTTCTAGTACCTGACTTAAAACTAAAGTCAACAAACTAAACAATAACTAAAATAAAGTAGACACTAATATGCTTAAAATAAATTGAAACTATTTAAAAGAAAAATAATGGTAATCAAGTTAACTAAAATCTAATCTACTATAGCACCCCTACAACAATGCCAAAAACTTGATGTAGCTCGAAGTGTACTCGCAAAGCACAAACCTATTGTAATATTAGCAAGCTCACCCTTGAGGTTGATCTTTCAAGGAACTTGTTGGGTTAAAATCTCAATTAACTTTAATTACCAATGATTAGTAAAATAAATCCTAAATACTCTAACCAAATTGTAGTAATGTGATTAAACTAAAAACAATGAACTAATAGTAACTAAGATTGTAGTAGAAAGAAATAAAAGTAATTAATGAGATAGAAAATAGGAACTCAGCTTACAACTCCCAACTTGCATGCTTATTAACAAATTAAGACATAGTGAATTTAGATTTTATGCTTTTTGCCTTTAAGCACCAATTAATTAAGCCAATGAATTAACTAATGTTCAGCATAATTTTTAGGCTAAATTACAGATGGTGCATCTAATAACTTAGCCTTAAGATTTTCATTTCAATAATTGATGATCAAGCAATTATGAAGCTAAAACCTTATTAAGAAGAATTGAAACTGAAGAAAATCATTCATTTATAAAAAAGATAAATAAGGTTCATATATGTAACATTCGGTGAATTAGGCCCCGATTGCACGTGACCGTAGTGGGGTCCACTGGTTCAATCGGAGTCTAAATTTAAGCCCATAAAAAAATGACTAATAATAAGAGAAAATAATTAAGGGTATTATTATTTGAGAATTAAAAAGATTTGGGGGGTAGAATTAGAAGAAAATAAAATTTCCTATGGACAACATTGGTATTATGGAGATTGTTTGGGGAAAAAGTGTGAATATGGAGCAAGATGTGGCAAATATGGAATTTCTCAAAATTTAAATGTTAATTAAGATTAATTAAATTAATTAAAAAATAAGAATAAGGATAAATTAATGGGACCCACTTCTTAATCAAGGTATATAAAGTCAAAAAAAGAAGAACAAATTCCACATTCTTCTATAAGCCATCTTCATCTTCTCTTTTTCTCCTCTCTTTGCTGTCCACCATAGGCTCCCTAAAGCTCCATTTTTCTCTGCAAATCCAGCTTGAAAAAGTTAGGAAATAAATTAGTTTTGAGAAATGAAAAATTAGAATTAAAGAGTTCTTACTACAAAGGTACCAAAGGAGCAAGAAGGAAGGAAGAAAGAAGAAGAAAAAAGGGAGAAGAGTGGAACAGATTTCGGCCCACCTTGGAGACCACTTAAGGTTATTTTATTCTTCTTAAATTCAACCTTTTTCCTTCCATTTGAGATCCATATTGATAATAGATGTGATTAGGGTTGGTAGATATAGGTTATGGTGCAAGATTGCACATTGAAATTTAAGTTTGTGATTAGTTGATGGAAGCTGTAATTAGACTTTAAATTGATGATAATTGATGTTAATGAATTGTTTTATGGCTTAAAACCTAAAGAAAATATAATGTTAATGGATGAATGAGGAGCCGCCATAGTTAAAGAAATTTGGGAAAAATTGAAATTAGCATATAAGCACAACAATTGGTGATAAGTGAAACATGATTTGAGTGTTGAATTGAAGAAAATGAATTGGGAACTAGGATTTAGTTTTTGGGCAGCCATGACAGATGAAAAAGGAAGTTTAACCTTAGTACATTTTAGCTCAATTAAGGTGTAAAACATATTAGGAGCATTAGAATATTATGAAGAAATGAAAAGCATTGAAATTGGATGTTGGAATTGAGTTATGGTATGGTTGTGTAGGAAAAATAAGTGAACAAGTGAGAGGCCCTCAAGAGGGTGACAAAGGCAAGGAGAAAGCTAGCTAATAAGGGAAGGAAGAGAAGGTTTAACTTAAGAACCAAGGCTGATTAGGTATGTGCTTCATTGATAAAAAATTTGCATGTTGTTAATATGTATGGAATTATATGTTAAGGTTTGTTATATTTGTGTTTTTGAGATGTTATGTGATTTGTTGTGACTTTTGATATTATATAAGGAAATAGGACCAAATGGTGTGAAATAATTGAGACATATGAATGTAGTTGTAATTCTGGAAATTTTAATATTAAAATGAATGCAAATGATGAATGTGGTTGAAATATGGATTGATGCCAATTGATGGCTCGGATACAGAATTTCAGGAACAGCTCTGTCTATTTTGATGATAACTTGAGTTATGGAACTCTTTTTTGTATTTTCTTTATTGTAAATGAAATCTGAGACATAGGACTTTAATTTGTATTTAGACTATAACATCTAATTATGTCTAGCTTTGCCCAAAAAAATGCATGAAGTTTAAACCTATAATCTGTCCAGAAAATTCTGGGCAGAAAATTCTGTGATGATGCATTAGTGAATTGATCATAACTTTTGATAGAAACCTGTGATTTAAGTGATTTTTGATACTTATGAAAGCTAAGACAATAATATAAAAATTTGTATAAGGCTAGAGCTCAAAATTGAAATTATAAATGGGCTAACAATGAAGCCCACAAATAGGTCCGAAATCTGTCATAGGTAAAAACATACAATATTGGGCTTTTTGCATGTGTGGTTATAATTATATGTAATAATCCATGAAAATATTTACTTTGATGGTAATTATAAATATTTAAAAAATTATATATATATGAGATTTTATTGCAATAATAATGGAAATAAAGAACAAAAATAAATAAGCATAATTATGATAGTTAAATAATATTGTCATTTTTGAAATATAGTGAATTAATATGAAAATAGTTAAGCCCAAAAACACCTAGGGTAGAACTAAAATAGAGAATAGTTTGGCATGCCAATCAGGGGATTTAGGCACTCGGTGCCAAATATGAAAGTCGGTAATGACAATTTATAAATACGCTCGGCGCAAAATTATTAAGCCGGTAATGACAATATAACAAAAGCCGGTAATGACATTGTTAAAAAAGTGCTTGGCGCTATATTATGAAAGCCGGGAATGACAACCCCGTTATTTCTATTAGTTAGTTCGGTTATATGTGTTATGGGTAGAAGAAAATAATAATAATAATAATAATAATAATAATAATAATAATAATAATAATAATAATAATAATAATAATAATAATAATTATAAAATCGAAGTACGTGATTTTTATAAATGTTATATGAATTCAAGTTGTTTAATATTGAGTATTTGTTGAAATTTATTGATTGTACAT
This sequence comes from Triadica sebifera, assembly GCA_023653625.1. NCBI lineage: Eukaryota > Viridiplantae > Streptophyta > Magnoliopsida > Malpighiales > Euphorbiaceae > Triadica > Triadica sebifera. Next base: position 20,350,918 of record CM042898.1, on the reverse strand, counting down.
AATTCTTTATTTTATGTCTTAGTTATTGTATGGTTAATTAATATGTGAGGAAATATATATGTATGTGAAAGTTTTATCATTGAAGCACCATTAAGCTAGTAGATTAGTGCGGGCAGTTTCCTCTCGCGCAGGTTTAGAAGGGTAATCGTATAAATTAGCATTGTCAGAAGAAGAAGGGTACCCGGAAGGAAGCAACAAAAAGCTTTGGGGTTTCTTTTTGGTATATTTTATAAAAACAATTATGTAAATTAAATTATGGTTTTATTTCCCATAGTATGTATTATAGACATGAATTATAATGTAAATTAATGTACTTTATAAATAAATAAAATTTTGAATATTTGTGCTTGTAATAATTTGTATTTCGGTGTTTGCAATATTTTCATAAATTTTTTTTTACTTCATTTCATTAAATTTACAAAACAGTTAGACGAGTAATACTCACTTACCCTGCTGAACAGAAGTGGGGTAAGGAGGTGTTACAATTTTTGGTATCAGAGCCATAGATTTTAACGATTCTTATTTAGTGGGTATGGGAAGATAAGTGCATGTTTTCAGTATTTGCATTGTTTTAAGCTGCTATATTCTAATAAGGGACCCTTCTTCTGACAATATAGGTTTTAATGGACTCGGAATCAAGACAAAGTCATGAAGAACAGGAGGGTGATAGTATAGCTGACTCGGCTGCTCATAGATAGGCAACATCAATTCGAGCCTCAGAGCCTAGTGTTATAGCTCCACAACATGCTGAAGAACAGGTTAACCCGGGTCAGGTACCCCTTATGCAACAGATGGCTACCTTGTTACAGCAGATAGCACAAGTTGTGCCGCCACCAGCTCCACCTCATCCGAAACCTCAGATTGATAAATTAAGAAAATATGGGGCTACGAATTTTATGGGCAAGACAGAGCGGGTTTTTGAGGAGCTGCAGTGTCCTGAGGAGTAGAAGGTCAGATATGCAGTATCCCTCCTTTAGGGGCATGCCTATGACTGGTGGAAGTTGGTGTTAGCGAAACCTCAGACTCCAACCCCTCAGACATGGGATTTCCTTGTGGCATAGTTTAAAAAGAAATATGTGCCAAGAATTTATGTTGATGAGAAAAAGCAAGAATTTTTGAATTTGAAGCATAGTGGTATGACAGTAGTTGAGTACGAGATGGAGTTCACCAGGCTGAGCAAGTATGCTACTGGGATTATTGGAGATGAAGCTGATAAATGTCGTAGATTTGAAGACGGTCTCAATGAGGAGATTGGGTATTTAGTGGCTTCACACCAGCATACAGATTTTGCTATACTAGTGTCCTCTGCCATTAGTGTAGAAAGAAGGAAGAAGTTGAAGACAGAAGAGTTCTCCAAGAAATCAACAGCTAGTGTGGCCCAGACATTAGGTAGGAAAGGACAAATAGTACCTAGACCATTTCAGTCAAGGGTGGCTAGGCAGACATTTTCTAGTAGGCGGGGTCAACACTTTAGACCTGCAACATCATCTGCTAGTTCACCAATATCATTTCCCAAGAGACCAGCTCCGGCTTTGTGTCAGCATTGTGGTAGAGCTCATACAGGAGAGTGTTGGTGGTTGACTGGGGCATGTTTGAGATGTGGAGCTACTGACCATATGAAGAGAGATTGTCCTAGACTTAGTACATGCAGTATGGCACCAGCACAGACTATGACATCGGTACAAAGTCGTGGTAGAGGTCGAGGCCAGTTTAGAGGTGGTCATACAGGACAGAGTCAGGGGGTATCAAAGACACTTGATAGATCCTGAGGTAGTAGAGCTTTAGCTCGGGCATATGTGATGAGAGCCCGTGAGGACCAGGATGCACCAGACCTCATAGTTGGTAAATTATCTTTATTTGATTTTGATTTACATGCATTGATAGACTCTGGTTCCATGCATTCATATATAAGCACAGCTGCACTTAAACAAGGGAACATGATACCTGAGACTTTAGAATATGAAATATTTGTGACCAATCCACTGGGACATAGTGTGAAAGTGAATCAGATTTATAGAAACAGTTCAATAATAATTCAGAGTAGAGAATTTACAGCCGACTTAATAGAATTACCTTTTCATGAATTCGATGCTATTCTGGGTATGGATTGGTTGATAAAGCATGAAGCTATAGTTGACTGCCGATCTAGAAAAGTCATACTTAAAATTCCAGGGCAGAATAACACTATCATTCAAGGTGAAGGTCAAACATGTTTAACCAGTGTTATTTCTGCATTAAAAGCTCAGAAATACATTAGAAAAGGATGTGAGGCATACTTAGCCCATGTGATAGATACCAGGAAGGGGAGCCCGGAACTCAAGGACATCCCCACAGTGTGTGAGTTTCCAGATGTATTTCCTGAAGATTTGTTGGGGTTACCACCAGATAGGGAGATAGAATTTGCTATTGAGGTGATTCCTGGTACAACCTCGATATCAATTACTCCTTATAGAATGGCACCTGCAGAATTAAGAGAGTTGAAGGTTCAATTGCAGGAATTGCTTGACAAAGGGTTCATAAGGCCCAATGTGTCACCATGGGGTGCTCTAGTGTTGTTTGTGAAAAAGAAGGATGGCACCCTACGGTTATGTATTGATTATCGACAATTGAACAAGGTGACGATTAAAAATAAATACCCACTACCTAGAATTGATGATTTGTTTGATAAATTGAAGGGAGCAGGAGTCTTCTCCAAGATTGATCTCAGATCTGGGTATCACCAACTGAAAATCAAAGAATCAGATGTGTCTAAAACAGCCTTCAGAACTCGATATGGCCACTGTGAGTTTTTGGTCATACCTTTTGGCTTAACGAATGCACCAGTTGCCTTTATGGATATGATGAACATAATTTTTAGGCCTTACCTTAATCAGTTTGTGGTAGTTGTTATAAATGATATCCTGGTGTATTCGAGGGACAAGGAAGAACATGACAGACATCTCAGAGTAGTACTGCAGACTTTGAGGGAAAATCAATTGTATGCAAAGCTGTCAAAATGTGAGTTCTGGTTGGAAGAAGTGAGATTCTTAGGGCATGTCATTTCAGTTGAAGGAATCCAGGTTGATCCTAACAAAATAGAATCCATTCTAAGTTGGAAGCCGCCTCGTAATGTAATAGAAGTCCGGAGTTTCCTTAGATTAGCTGGTTACTACAGAAGGTTTGTGAAGGGATTTTCAAGTATAGCTGCACCATTTACCAAGTTGCTCAGAAAAAAAAACTAAGTTTGAGTGGATAGATCGGTGTCAGGCAAGCTTTGAGAAACTAAAAGCCATGTTAACCGTAGCACCTGTTTTGACCCAACCTACGCCAGGGAAGGATTTTGTGATATACAGTGATGCCTCTCATAATGGGCTAGGTTGTGTATTAATGCAAGAGGGTAAAGTAGTTGCTTATGCATCTAGGCAATTGAAGCCTCATGAGCTAAATTACCCTACTCATGATTTGGAGTTGGCAGCAATAGTGTTTGCTTTGAAATTTTGGCGACATTATTTGTATGGCGAGTTGTGCTACATATATACAGATCATAAGAGCCTCAAATATTTGGCCACACAAAAGGAATTGAACTTAAGGCAAAGACATTGGTTGGAGTTAATCAAGGATTATAATTGCATTATTGACTATCAGCCAGGCAAAGCCAATGTAGTAGCCGATGCCTTAAGTAGAAAAACACTAGCAGGTATAGTTTAAAATTTTCTCAATTATAATATAATATATAGAAATTAATAATGAATTAATATTAGATTCATAATTTATTTATTTTTAGAGTTATGGGTCCAACCTACTTTAGGGCAACAAGTGAGAGAAGCTCAAAGGCAATATCAGAAATTGATGATAATTGCTTAGACAGTTAAAAAGGGGGAGAGACCTGAATTTAAGGTTGAAGATGATGAAAGCATAAGTTACAGAGGAAGATTGTGTGTGCCAAATGATTGCGGATTAAAGCAAGTAATTCTAAAAGAGGCACATAATACAACTTATTCTATGCATTCAGGGAGCAATAAAATGTATTAGAACCTGAAGACTCATTATTGGTGGCCAGGAATGAAGAAGGATATAGTGAAATATACTACAAGATGCTTGACATGCCAACAAGTGAAAGTAGAGCATCAGGTACCTTCTAGATTGTTGCAACCTATTGCTATCCCATAATGGAAGTGGGAAAGGATTACAATGGATTTTGTATCTGGGTTGCCTTTGACACAAAAGAAGCATGATGCAGTATGGGTAATTGTTGACAGGCTTACAAAGTCGGCTCACTTTTTGCCAGTTCGGATGGATTTTTCATTGAGCCAGTTAGCAGAATTATATGTCAATGAGATAATTCGACTGTGTGGGGTGCCAGTATCTATTATTTCTGATCGAGATCCACGGTTCACATCAAAATTTTGGAAAAGTCTACAACAAGCATTGGGGACCCGACTTGCTTTTAGTACAACATTTCACCCACAAACAGATGGGCAATCCGAACGAGTTATTCAATTGTTGGAAGATATGCTTATAAGTTATGTAATTGATTTTGAAGGTAGCTGGGATAAACATTTACCACTGATGGAATTTGCATACAACAATAGCTATCAAGGGCATGGAACCATACGAAGCTTTGTATGGAAGGAGATGTAGAACACCGCTATGTTAGATAGAACTTGGTGAAAAGAAATTAATGGGGCCAAAATTAGTGCAGCAGACAGAGGAGAAGGTGAAATTAATTCAAGATCGGTTAAAAGCTGCAACTGATTGACAAAAATCCTATTTCAATTTGAAGAGGAAGGACATTGAATATGTCGTCGGAGACAAGGTATTTTTGAAAGTCTCACCTTGGAAAGAAGTACTTCATTTTGGTAAAAAGGGGAAACTGAGTCCTAGATTTATTGGACCATACGAAATACTTGAACGTGTGGGTCCAATGGCTTACAGGTTGGCCTTACCACCAGAATTGGATAAGATCCACAATGTGTTTTATGTCTCAATGTTAAGAAGATAAAGATCGGATCCGACACATGTAATACCTGTGGAATCAATAGAGATACAACCAAACTTGACATATGGTGAAGAGCCAGTGAAACTCATAGCTCGAGAAGTCAAGGAACTACAAAACAAGAAGGTACCACTGGTAATGGTCCTATGGCGCAATCATGCAGTAGAATAAGCCACCTGGGAGAGTGAATAAATGGTGAGAACTCAACATCCTCAGTTATTCAGCGCCACCTAATCAGGTAAATTTCGATGACGAAAGTTTCTTAAGGGGGAGAGAATTGTAACATTCGGTGATTTAGGCCCCGATTGCGCGTGACCGTAGTGGGGTCCACTGGTTCAATCGGAGTCTAAATTTAAGCCCATAAAAAAATGACTAATAATAAGAGAAAATAATTAAGGGTATTATTATTTGGGAATTAAAAAGATTTGGGGGTAGAATTAGAAGAAAATAAAATTTCCTATGGACAAAATTGGTATTATGGAGATTGTTTGGGAAAAAAGTGTGAATATGGAGCAAAATGTGGTAAATATGGAATTTCTCAAAATTTAAATGTTAATTAAGATTAATTAAATTAATTAACCAATAAGAATAAGGATTAATTTTAATTAATGGAACCCACTTCTTAATCAAGGTATATAAAGTCAAAAAAAGAAGAACAAATTCCACATTCTTCTATAAGCCATCTTCATCTTCTCTTTTTCTCCTCTCTTTGCTGTCCACCATAGGCTCCCTAAAGCTCCATTTTTCTCTGCAAATCCAGCTTGAAAAAGTGAGGAAATAAATTAGTTTTGAGAGAGGAAAAATCAGAATTAAAGAGTTCTTACTACAAAGGTACCAAAGGAGCAAGAAGGAAGGAAGAAAGAAGAAGAAAAAAGGGAGAAGAGTGGGACAGATTTCGGCCCACCTTGGAGACCACTTAAGGTTATTTTATTCTTCTTTAATTCAACCTTTTTCCTTCCATTTGAGATCCATATTGATGATAGATGTGATTAGGGTTGGTAGATATAGGTTATGTTGCAAGATTGAACATAGAAATTTAAGTTTGTGATTAGTTGATGGAAGCTGTAATTAGACTTTAAATTGATGATATTTGATGTTAATGAATTATTTTATGGCTTACAAACTAAAGAAAATATGATGTTAATGGATGAATGAGGGGCTGCCATAGTTAAAGAAATTTGGGAAAAATTGAAATTAGCATAGAAGCACAACAATTGGTGATAAGTGAAACATGATTTGAGTGTTGAATTGAAGAAAATGAATTGGGAACTAGGATATAGTTTTTGGGCAGCCATGACATATGAAGAAGGAAGTTTAACCTTAGTACAGTTTAGCTCAATTAAGGTGTAAAACATATTAGGAGCATTAGAATATTATGTAGACATGAAAAGCATTGAAATTGGATGTTGGAATTGAGTTATGGTATGGTTGTGTAGGAAAAATAAGTGAACAAGTGAGAGACCCTCAAGAGGGTGAGAAAGGCAAGGAGAAAGCTAGCTAATAAGGGAAGGAAGAGAAGGTTTAAGGGAAGAACCAAGGCTGATTACGTATGTGCTTCATTGATAAAAAATTTGCATATTGTTAATATGTATGAAATTATATGTTAAGGTTTGTTATGTTTGTGTTTTTGAGATGTTATGTGATTTGTTGTGACTTTTGATATTATAAAAGGAAATGGGACCAAATAGTGTGAAATAATTGAGACATATGAATGTAGTTGTAATTCTGGAAATTTTAGTATTAAAATGAATGGAAATGATGAATGTGGTTGAAATATGGATTGATGCCAATTGATGGCTCGGGTACAGAATTTCAGGAACAACTCTGTTTATTATGATGATAACTTGAGTTATGAAACTCTTTTTTGTATGTTCTTTATGGTAAATCAAAGCTGAGACACAAGACTTTAATTTGTATTTAGACTATAACATCTAATTATGTCTAGCTTTGCCAAAAAAAAAAAAGAAGTTTAAACCTAGAATCTGTCCAGAAAATTCTGGGCAGAAAATTCTGTGATGATGCATTAGTGAATTGATTATAACTTTTGATAGAAAACTGTGATTTAAGTGATTTTGATGCATATGAAAGCTAATACAATAAGATAAAAAATTTTAGAAAGCCAGAGCTCCAAATGCGAATTATAAATGGGCTAAAAATGAAGCCCACAAATAGGTCCAAAATCTGCCATAGGTAAAAACATACAATATTGGACTTTTTGCATGTGTGGTTATAATTATATGTAATAATCCATGCAGATATTTACTTTGATGGTAATTATAAATGTTTAACAAATTATTTATGTATGAGATTTTATTGCAATAATAATGGAAATAAAGAACAAAAATAAATAAGCATAATTATGATAGTTAAATAATATTATCATTTTTGAAATATAGTGAATTAATATGAAAATAGTTAAGCCCAAAAATACCTAGGCTAGAACTAGAATAGAGAATAGTTTGGCATGCCAATCAGGGGATTTAGGCACTCGGTGCCAAATATGATAGCCGGTAATGACAATTTATAAATGCGCTCGGTACAAAATTATTAAGCCGGTAATCACATTATTATAAAAGCGCTCGATACTATATTATAAAAGCCGGGAATGACAATCCCGTTATTCCTATTAGTTAGTTCGGTTATAGGTGTTATGGGTACAAGAAAATAATAATAATAATAATAATAATAATAATAATAATAATAATAATAATAATAATAATAATAATAATAATAATAATTATTATTATTATTATTATTATTATTATTATTATAAAATTGAAGTACGTGATTTTTATAAATGTTATATGAATTCAAGTTGTTAAATATTGAGTATTTGTTGAAATTTATTGATTGTACATAATTCTTTATTTTATGTCTTAGTTATTGTATGGTTAATCAATATATGAGGAAATATATATATATGTGAAATTTTTATCATTGAAGCACCACTAAGCTAGTAGCTTAGCGCAGGTGGTTTCCTCTTGCGCAGGTTTAGAAGGGTAACCGTAGAAATTAGCATTGTCAGAAGAAGAAGGGTACCTGGAAGGAAGTAACAAAAAGTTTTGGAGTTTCTTTTTGGTATATTTTATGAAAAAAATTCTGTAAATTAAATTATGCTTTTATTTCCCATAGTATGTGTTATAGACATGAATTATAATGTAAATTAATGTACTTTATAAATAAATAAAATTTTGAATATTTGTGCTTGTAATAATTTTTATTTCGGTGGTTGCAATATTTTCATAAAATTTTTTTTTTACTTCATTTCATTAAATTTACAAAACAGTTAGACATGTAATACTCACTTACCCTGCTGAACGGAAGTGGGGTAAGGAAGTGTTACAATATAGGTTGCTCACTAAGAACCCATTAAAAATATTTAGCCTAGCATCATAATAATAAGGGTCATGCCTATTTTGATGACTAAGTTACATATAAGAGAAAGTAAAGATGAAAGAAAAAGCTCCCTAAAATTCTCAATGAAGTTTACTACTAAGAGAACCTTTTTATTTATGCATGTGTCCATCTCTCTTTAAATTTAAAATAAGCTCAATTTATAATCTAAAATTTTCTACTTAAAATCTAACGCTAAGGATATAAAACTTCATAATTAAGAGATAATCTCCCATAAAGTCAATCTTCAAATCAACATTTATCTCCAAAGTTTAGGCCCCCTTGAACATAATAAAAGTTTGAATGTGACTGGACTTATGTGCCAAAGGATCATAATGTGCACATCATCACTTCTTGCATGTGATAGCTTGAGTTTAGTATAGCATTTGTCACACTTGCACTGAATCTTCTTGAACATGATAGGAAAATAGGATATGACAGCGATGTGTCCGCGTTGAATCCGCGCACCTGTGACATAAAGTTGGTCTTCATATTCTTCACTCCCATGTCAAACACTCATGCCAACATTGCATAGAAGGAATTCCTCATGCACATGACATGGCCTCACATCTACAACATGCCTTGGGAAGAGATGCTTCCTTCACGGGTGTGATAAAGTGTCACGAATGTGACACCTTGCTTCATTCTCCACTTTTTCTTCCTTTTGCTACAAACACAAAAACAAAACCACCAAGTACATAGCATATTATAAACCTATAATAAAACACTAAAAATATGAATAAAAACTTTACTAAACAAGAACACATAAGATAACAGTTAAAATTTTCAATCTAAATTTAGGTTTTAAAAGATAATAAAAGGATGTATAAAAGGATGTAAAAGATAAAGAGGAACATATGTTGGATAGAGTTAAAAAAAAGAGGTAAAAACTAATATTTTAAATGGAATTTGGCAAAAACAAAGAGGGACCAAAGTGTCATTTTTGCCAATAGTATAAAAACCCTTATTCTTCCTTATTCTTCATTAGAAAATCAGCCCCCAAATCTTATTTCTTCTCTCCAAAAATGTGAAGTGCATCCCCTTATTCCTCTCTCCCACTTTTCTTCATCTTCTATTATCCTATTACTTAATATCCCCATAAAAACTTAAGAAATCCCTCTCTATGGCCGAGTAAAGAGAGAAAGAGAGGAAAAGAAACTTTTTTAAGCTAAAAAACCTTTGTTCTTAAAGGAAAAAAAAGGAAGAAGCTAGTATACCTTAGACCCACCTTGTCTTTGGTAAAGGAAAAGGTAAGTGAAGTTGAAAACCTTTTCTTCTTTTTTTTTTCTCTAAATTTCACCATTTCATTCTTGGCGGAGACCCATTTTAAATGGGTTAGTTTTTGGGTTAAGCTAAGATTTTAAAGAGTTAAAACTCTTCCTTTTAGCATCTAGTATGGTTAAAAAGAAAGCTTGACATAGATTGTGGCTTAAAAAGGGAAACTTGGTAGTTAAAGCTAGGGTTTGTGGTTTAGAAGTAGAGTTTATGTTATAAAAAAGACATCTTGATGTTTTAATAGGTGTTAAAGATGTAAGGTTTTGAAGAATGAATCATATTCATAAACACAGCAAAAAATAAAATTTTTCAAAACCCAAAACAAAAGAACATACTTGTACCATTAAAACTAATCTATATAAATGTAAATATTAAAAATTATACCTTGTAATTTCTTATTTGTTCTTCAAATCTTCACTTTGTTGGGTTGTAGCAAACCACAACAATCCACACTAGGATGTCTCTATATAAATTTAAATGTTAAAAATTATACCTTGTAATCCACGCGAAGAATGAAAAAGAAACTATCAAGAGAAATGGTTTGAACAAATTCAAAGTGCTAGCTTTGAAAGTGTTATTGAGAGAATTTTTGTTGTCTTAAAAATATTTGTTTTTCACAAAATTATTTTCATGTCTATATTTTGCCATTTGATGTCTTTTCTATTCGAATCAAATTCAAAAATAAGATGAAAAGTCAAAAATGGAGAAAATGGAAACAAATGAATAGTAATTGGCCGTAATTGGCCTAATTAAGGCCAAAAACAGCCGTTGGCCAACGGATGGGAAGCTACAGGCACGCTGGGCCTGCTGGGAGCCCCAGCTGGCCCGCAAGGTTGGCCAAAAGCCTGCCTAGCCCGCACGTAACACTCCCTAACAATTTTTCCGTGCGATCTCACCGCGATCCATCGTAAAATAATTCTCATATTTTGGATCCTATCCAATATCATTTTACGCATTCTCCATATCTTCAATGCGTGTGATCCATTAGGTTCCCAGTTATGTTGGCCACTTAAATTAACAATTAATTTAAGTAGGTCATGAGCGGTATCTAGCAACACATCATAACCCCCAATTGACTGGAAAGTCAGTGGTTTGACTACGAAGCTTTCCATAGACAATTTCTGTGCAATTATTCCTTTCACCATTCTATACCCCACCTGGTTTAGAGTATGGACATGTGTCAACTCCCACTAGACTGGCTACATCATGTCTACTCCAAGTAATGTTAGGTTTTTTCCTTGAGGCTCATTACTCTATTAGATATGTCATTGAAGACTATCTTTATGACATTTCCACTCCAGCCAGAGATTCCTGAGTAATGACCACGACAAGAGGCCATGGGTATACACTCCTTCTATCAACAGTGGTGAATCCTTTGTTGGTTACCCAATTACCTTTGAATACCTCAAGTTGTATCCAATCACCACCCTATGAGCTACCTCTCTAAGGCAATAAGGAATAGTGTCAAAATACATAATCAATATTCAAGATATCCTTGAGTACCTCAAGTCTAAGGATACTTGCACCATTGCTATGATGAGACTATCATTGACATTTGAATAGATTATCCATATGATTGTCTCATAATTGGTCATCCAATGTACTTAGCTACACTTAGCAAGCATCCACATGTTAACTCTAAACATCTAATGTTTATAGATTATGAGATCTACTACTCGATCCAATTAAGGAGTGTAACATGTGCTAGTCTAACTGGATTAATAATGTCCCATCTCATTAATCCTATGACTAGGGCTAATTTTGATACTAATATAATTTACACATGATAAGAATCTCAATATCATGATTTCATCATGATTTCCTTCATGCTATGTTATGTATTAAGGACTTCATTAATTGATTTAAGATCACTTATCAATTCATATATCAAATGAACATCAAATTAATGAAAAAGCCTTTTATTAATCAAATAAATTTGTACAATAAGTGCTAAAGGTGATTGCCTTTAGAGCACTCCTCTAACAAGCTCCCACTTGCACTAAAGCCAATCGCCTTTGTATTTAATTCCATAGGCGAGTACATGAGAATCATATTTCTTTTGGGGAAGTGACTTAGTTAAAGGATCAACAATATTCTGATCAGTGGACACTCTTTCTATCTTTACATCATTCCTACCAATGATTTCTCTAATCCAATGGTATCTTCTGAGTACATGTTTGGATCTCTGATGAGACCGTGGCTCCTTTGCTTGCACAATGACTCCATTATTATCACAATACAATTGTATTAGATCAATAATGCTGGGAACCATTCCATGTTCTGCGATAAATTTTCTTATCCAAACTACTTCCTTTGCTACTTCAAAAGCTATAATGTACTCAACTTCGGTTGTGGAATCAGTAGTTGTTTCCTATTTGGAACTCTTCCAACTAACTGCTCCACCATTTAGTGTGAATATATAACATGACTGAGATTTTGAGTCATCCTTGTCAGATTGGAAGCTGGCATCGGTATACCCGCTCACAGTAAGATCTTCATCTCCATATACCAAGAATACATCCTTAGTTCTTCTTAAATACTTAAGGATATTCTTGATAGCCACCCAATGACCCTCATCAGGGTCTGATTGGTATTTACTCGTGGCACTCAGAGCATATGATACATCGGGTCTTGTACATATCATAGCATACATGATTTATCCTATAGCTGAAGCATATGGAATCAAACTCATGTGTGTCCTCTCATCTTATGTCTTTTGACACAAAAACTTTGAGAGAGTAATCCCAGGGGTCATGAGAATATATCCCCTCTTGGACTGCTCCATGCTAAACCTCTTTAGCATCTTATCTATGTATGTAGACTGTGAAAGACCAAGCAATCTTTTAGATCTATCTCTATAGATCTTTATCCCTAAAATATAGACTGCTTCTCCAAGATCTTTCATAGAGAAATTATTGGATAACCAAATTTTGACTGATTGTAAGGCTGAGACATCATTTCCCATTAACAATATGTCATCTACATATAACATAAGAAATACAATTTCACTCCCACTAACCTTCTTATAAACACAAGGTTCATCCGGATTTTGTAAGAAACCAAACTGTTTGATTGTCTCATCAAATCGAATATTCCAACTCCTGGATGCTTGTTTTAATCCATAAATGGATCTTTGAATCTTACATACCTTTTTGCCATATTTGGATATGAAACCTTCTGGTTGTGTCATGTACATATCCTCAGTCAGATTTCCATTAAGGAAAGCTATTTTCACATCCATTTGCCATATCTCATAATCATAATGAGTAGCAATGGCTAGGAGTATCCTTATGGATTTAAGCATAGCTATTAGGCTAAAAGTTTCATTGTAGACAATTCCTCATCTTTGACAATAACCTTTAGCAACAAGTCTAGCTTTATAGGTAATCACATTACCATCCATGTCAGTTTTCTTTTTGAAAACCCACTTGCACCCTATAGGCTTTATTCCTTCAGGTGGGTCAACCAAAGTCCATACTTGGTTTTGATACATGGAATCCATTTTTGACTTCATGGCTTGTAGCCATTTGTTAGATTCTGAACTATTCAGAAGCTCTTCATAGGTTGTAGGCTCATCATTTTCTATGAGCAATACGTCGTTCTGTTCACTAATGAGAAATCCATCTCTCTGGAACAGTACGTATCCTGCTTGACCTACGAAACTCTTGTGCTTCAGAAGGTTGAGCTATTATATCATCTATATGAGTAACAAGCTCGGGTTCAGGCAGTTGATTAACATCTGTTTGAGCATCTTGAACTTCCTCAAGTTCAATTTTGCTCCCACTATCTCCTTTTAGAAGGAATTCTCACTCTAAAAAGATAGCATGTCTTGAAACAAAAATCTTTTTTTCGAAGGGGTGGTAAAATTGATATCCATATGATGCTTTTTGATATCTCACAAATAGACATCGGTCAGACTTAGCTTTTAGCTTATCTGACATTGTGCACTTCACATAAGTAGGACAACCCCAAATTCTTATGTAAGAAAATGTGGGCCTCTTGTTATACCATATCTCATATGGAGTAACATCAAATGACATTGAAGGAACTCCATTTAATATATAAATGGCGGTCTCTAGTGCATAACCCCAAAAGGATTTAGGCAATTCTGCAAAACTCCTCATAGACCTTACCATGTCTAACAAGGTTCGGTTTCTTCTTTTAGCCACACCATTGTGTTGTGGCGTGTAAGGTGGAGTCCATTGAGATAAAGTCCCATTATCCCTAAGATAATCTAGAAACTCTTGGCTCAAGTATTCACCTCATCGATATGATCGAAGTATTTTAATACTTTTGCCAAGTTATTTCTCTACTTCATTTCTAAATTCTTTGAACTTTTCAAAAGCTTCAGATTTGTATCTCATAAGATACACGTATCCATATCGTGAGTAGTCATCGATAAAAGTAATGAAGTAGATGAAACCACATCTAGCGTGTGTAGACATTGGACCACATACATCTGAATGTATTAAGTCTAAAAGTCCATTAGCACGTTCACCCTTTCCCTTAAAGGGTAATTTAGTCATCTTGCCTAGTAAACAAGATTCACATGTGTCATATGATTCATAATCAAATGACCCCAAACTACCACTTTTGTGTAGCTTAGCCATGCATTTCTCACTTATATGACCAAGACGATAATGCCATAAATAAGATGATTTCAACATATCTTGTTTTTGCCTTTTATTATCATTGATGTTTAAAATTGGATTTGATATATCTAATATGTATATTCCATTGCATAATGTACCATTAGCATAAAGAATTCCATTCAACATAATAGAACAACAATTGTTACTAAAAGCTAAAAGGAAACCATCTTTATTTAGACTTGAAACAGAAATAATATTTTTACTCAAAGCAGGTACATAATAGCAATTATCCAATTTTAATATAAGCCTACTAGGGAAAGTCAATAGATATGTTCCTATAGCTAATGCAGTAACCCTTGCTACATTTCCAATGCGTAGGTCTGACTCTCCCTTATTGAGTTGTCTACTGTTCCTTAGGCCCTACATATCAGTGCATATGTGTGACAACTGGTATCTAATACCCATATATTATTATTGGAAATAGTATTAATTTCAATGACAAAAATACCTGAAGTAGATGGGGCATCAGATGCCTTCTTCTTCAAGGACTCCAAGTAAACCTTGCAGTTTCTCTTCCAATGGCCATCCTTGCCACAATGGAAACATGTCCCTTTTGGAGCAATCTCCTTGGCCTTCTTCTTGGCCACGCCTCCTTTAGGCTTCATGGACTTTTTTTTCTTCTTAAGGTTCTTCCTTTTAGAACTTGAAGAGTCCACCAGCATCACAGCCTTACTGTCCTTCTTGACAGATGGCTCAGCTGTTTTAAGCAAGTTAATCAGCTCAGGAATAGTGGTAGAGATTTGGTTCATCCTATACTTAAGCACAAAATGTGAATAACTATCAGACAAACCGGTTAGAATTAAGTCAATACTTAATTCATGGTCCATCATAAATCCCAAGGTGGCCAACCTCTCAATATAGCCATTCATCTTCAATGCATATTGCATTGGATATGTCCCCTCAACCATCTTAGTGGGAAGAGCAACCTTAAAGTTTCGAACCTTTCAGAACGTGCTTGCTCATCAAAAAGCTCTCTTAGATGGTATGCTATGGAATTAGCATCCATAGCCTCATGCTGCTTTTGCAACTAATCTGACATAATAGCAAGCATAATGCAGCTTGCTATCTCACTATCATCGAGATGCTTTTGATATGCCTTCTGAATATCTTTAGAAGCATTAGCAGCAGGGGGATTAAAGAGTGTCTCATCTAGGATATAGCCAATCTTTTCGGATTTGAGAACTATTCTCAGATTCCTTAGCCAATCCAAAAAATTGGGCCCAATCAACTTATTTGATTCCATTAGCGATCGCAAATTCACAGTTTTCATGATGATGATTCTAGCAACCTAGATGTAAAATAGAACATGTTAGAATGTATATAAAATGCATGTATATTAGGTCTTTAATAAATCGCATTATGGCTCCCACTATTTTATTGCGAATCCATAGCCCTCACTATGAACCCGAGAGAACTTATATGGAAGTTCTCCTAGTGGGTCGATATCCAACTAGCTAGGAATAACCTTGAGGCAACTCAACAAGTTATCCTTAGTTTGGTTGGTAGGGATCTAATCCATACCAATTGAATTATTCATGCAACTATCAAATCTTGTGCTATCAACTTATTGATGTGCGCACATACATTGGGCTATCGACTCTTGATATGTGTACATCTCATGTATACAAACCCAACTTCACCTCCAATACACATTAACCTTGGTGCAAATCCAAAAGGTTAATAATATCGGTTAAGTCTAACCCATTAATCGTGAAATCTAATTTCAATGGATTGAACATATTCTTATAGAGTGAGCTTAAGGAAACTCAACAACCCTAAGTCTAGAAGAACTTTGGTTCTCCCCATATTAATGGAAGGAGTAAGACTTAATTGTTTATTTAGTGAGGGATTTCTTTGTTAAGTCTCATCAAGTTATTATTTCATGCTTTTATATATCATACATTCATCACATTGATATATAAAGATAGTTACATTAACTATATGGCATGATTATGGACATACTAAATTCAATCTCTTGAGCTAAAGAGAAATTGACTAGGTCTTACCTAGGTATATGCATGAATTTACAACCCAAAGTAGAAATCAAATTCCTATTTCTAAGTCTTCTTGTTTATGGTACCATCTCCTTTGCTTCTTGCTCGTTTGTATCTTCATTCTATCCTAATCCTATGTAATCTTATTACATATTTCAAATTATAGAAAACTTCAATTTACATTTGAGGGGAGTAAGATGAGAAGAGAAATACATAAGAAAGAAAAAAAGGTAGGGACACGCATGCCCTATTTACCATAAAACAAAATAATTCCATACATGCTCAATCATATTGGGCCTAAGTCCATAATCATCCATCATGCCTTTTCATACACCCCTAACATGCATTCTCTAATGCACAAAATAAAAATGACGATTTTGGATTTCAATTTGTAAATCGATTCAACACTTGAATCGAAATTGCCTATATGTGTTCTTTCGGTTAATTTAATTTTGTATGTCATTTTAAAGTGGAATTTAATATTTAATCAAATTAATTAAAATTCCATATTTTCAAAAATAATTCAAAATTAATTCTCCTTAACATCAGAATATTATGATGTTAAAATTAAACAATTTAATTTTAATATACATACCAATTTCTAGTCATACTAGAATTACAATTGCACAACTTAAATTAATTCAAAATTAATTTCCAAAAATTCTAAAAATTTCCAGATCATCAAATCACTATTCTAATTATCTTTAGGTTAGCTCAAGTTCATCAAAATAATTTTGGCACAAGCCAAAATTATTAAGACAAACGAACCAACACACGTAAATGCTCAAAATAACTAATTCGATATCTAGAATTTTTTAAAATTTCAAATGCTTGAAAAATAATTTTGGCATGCATCTAAAATCAAAATAACATATTTTTAATCAGATAAAAATTATTTCAAGGTGCTGAAAATAAAATAAACACATACAAAAAAAATCAACCAAAACAGCCCCACCTGGTATGCTAAAACAGTCCCATTTTTTTGTTTGTTTGAAAAATTAATTAAAATAATTTTTAATTAATTATTGAACGCTTCTAGAGGCATAAACATATTCTCAATATGTATAAATAATGTTTTCATAATTAAAGTACAAGAAAAATGTAACCAGCCCCATCAATTAAGCCAAATAACATCACATGTTCATAAAAAGATAATTTTAGGTATTTTTTAAATAAATCCGAAATTAATTATTTGAATAACATTCAAATCATTTGTCAATCAAAATAATCATTCTTAATCATCCTATGATCAGATTAAAAAAAGAAAAATATGTAAATTATATTTTACTAATTAATTTCAATTTTTCAAAACCTATTGATCCAAAAAATTCAAAAACATGCAATCCCATTGCACTTTTAATTAAAATTAATTTTAATGGATACAAGAAGGCTCTGATACCAATGTAGGGTTTTGAAGAATGAATCATATTCATAAACGCAGTGAAAAATAAAATGTTTCAAAACACAAAACAAAATATCATACTTGTACCATTAAAACTAATCTATATAAATGTCAATATTAAAAATTATACCCTATAATTTCTTATTTATTCTTCAAATCTTCACTTTGTTAGGTTGTAGCAAACCACAACAATCCATACTAGGATGTCTCTAATGATAATCCATGCAAAGAATGAAGAAGAAACTATCAAGAGAAATGGTTTGAACAAATTCAAGGTGCTAGTATTGAAAGTGTTATTGAGAGAATTTTTGTTGTCTTAAAAATATTTTTTTTCACAAAAATATTTTTATGTCTAGTTTCTGCCATTTGATGTCTTTTCTATTTAAATCCAATTCAAAAATAAGATGAAAAGTCAAAAATGAAGAAAATGGAAACAAATGAATAGTAATTGGCCATAATTGGCCTAATTAAGGCTAAAAACAGTCGTTGGCCAACGGATGGGAAGCTGCAGGCGCGCTGGGCCTGTTGTGGGCTACTGCTATGCAACCCAGTTGGCCCGACTTCCTTGCCCGCGCAGGCCCGTGACACTCCTGAATGATTTTTCCGTGCGATCTCATTGCAATCCATCCTAAAATAATTCTCTCATATTTTGGATCCTATCCAAGACCATTTTACTCATTTTCCATATCTTCAATTAGTGTGACCCATTAGGTTCCCAGTTATGTTGGCCATTTAAATTAACAATTAATTTAAATAGGTCATGAGCGGTATCTAGCAACACATCATGACCCCCAATTGACAGGAAAGTCGGTGGTTTGACTATAAAGCTTTCCATAGACAATTTCTGTACAATTATTCCTTTCACCATTCTATACCCCACTTGATTCAGAGTATGGACATGTGTCAACTCCCACTAGACTGACTACGTCACGTCTAGTCTAAGTAATGTTAGTTCTTCTCCTTAAGGCTTATTACTCTATTAGATATGTCATTGAAGACTATCTTTATGACATTTCCACTCCGACCAGAGATTCCTGAGTAATGACCACGACAAGAGGCCATGGGTATACACTCCTTCTATTAACAGTGGTGAATCCTTTGTTGGTTACGCAATTACCTTCGAATACCTCAAACTATATCCAATCACCACCCTATGAGCTACCTCTCTGAGGCAACAAGGAATAGTGTCAAAATACAGAATCAATATTCAAGATATCCTTGAGTACCTCAAGTCTAAGGATACTTGCACCATTGCTATGATGAGACTATTATTGACATTTGAATAGATTATCCATATGATTGTCTCATAGTTGGTCATCAAATGTACTTAGCTACACTTAGCAAGCATCCACATGTTAACTCTAAACATCTCATGTTTATAGATTATGAGATCTACTACTCGATCCAATCAAGGAGTGTAACATGTGCTAGTCTAACTGGATTAATAATGTCTTATCTCATTAATCCTATGACTACGGATAATTTTGATACTAACATAATTTACATATGATAAGAATCTCAATATCATGATTTCATCATGATTTCCTTCATGTTATATTATGTATCAAGGACTTCATTAATTGATTTAAGATCACTTATCAATTCATATATCAAATGAACATCAAATTAATGAGAAAGCCTTTTATTAATCAAATAAATTTGTACAATAAGTGCTAAAGGTGATTGCCTTTATAGCACTCCTCTAACAAAAGAGGGTGAAATATACCACTAAAAGCAAAAGCAAACTTGAGATGCTTAAGGTGTAATGGCTCCATTTTGAGGTTAGTACATATGGGAAGATTTATTCTATTGTTCATTCCATTTGCATTTTTTGTGATATTTTAAGTTGAAGATGATTTTTGGTATGAGTTTGGTGTTTGAGATGTTGAAAAATGAGGGTTGTTGATTATTTGGCATGTTTATGGCTTTTGTTAATAATATACTGTTCAAGGTATGATTTTGATGTTAAAGTGCAAAATTGTATGTTGATAGGGTGTTAACATTAGATAACATAGAGATATGCATTTTATGGTGTGTTGAATTGATAAAAATATAGGTTTTGTATGAATTTTGGATTGAAAAATGGCTTAATGCATGATAGGTGTAGAGGATGGCACTATCATGGGCATGACAAAATTATTGCACATGTGATGGGGCTTGATGCAACCACTGTCATGTATGCGATAGGCCATCACGGGCACGACATGGGCAGTAACCTAGCTATAGTCATGCTCGTGATAATAACTGGTCATGCACTATTGCGAGCGCAATGATTTATCATGCACACATGAGTGCAGTACCACTCCGAATTGATTCAAATGACTCTCAAACATGTTTAACATGATTCCTAATAATTGTAAAAAGTTTGTATGCCTCAAAAGGTAAGATTTGACATGATGCATACTCTTTAAAGGCATGAATACCTAAGGGGTTCTTTTATACATGAAATTCTATGTGAAATATGAAGTAATGTAACTTGAACTCAATATGTATAATGATAAAACAATATGGTTATGGCATTTTGATATAAAATTTGGTTATGCATTAATTAATATCATAAGGATATGGTACATTGAGACAAGCATAGAGCTATATGGAATGATTACGAATTATGTAATAAACAAAGTGTTGAACCTTGAGGGGTATTTCCATCATTTTGATGCTAACAAAATAAAATAGCAATAATGTATTTAACATACTTGTTTTCTAAGTTTATTGAACAGGGTATGGAACATGACAACAAGAATGGAGAATGGAAGACTAATCTTAAAAAGACAAAAAATGAAGAAATAGTATGTTCACGCCCGTGAACTTATATGTCACGCCCATGATGAAGCTTAGCGCCAACTATCCAGCATTTAAAGTTCATGGCCATGAAGAATGATAGCAACCGTGAATGATCATATCAGTCACGATCGTGAAAGAAAGTCACGCCCATGAGAAGACATGACAAATTCTTCCAGAGAGCTTCAAGACCAGAGTCACTACTTGGGCCACGGCTAGGAAGGATGTTCACGCCCATGAAGATATAATGTCACACCTGTGATCAAACACTTCAAATCCTTTTAGAATGCTTCACGGCCAAAGTCACCACTCAAGTCACGTCTTGGAAGAGCAGTCATGACTGTGACACTCATACTCACGATTGTGAACGAGGAAAAAGAAACATGTCAGACGTGAAAATAAGAGTTGGTACAACGACTATTTTCACATTAAATGCAATCAAACGGCTATAATTTGCCATGGAATTATAAATGCAAGTCATTTTTGAATCCAAAAGAAGAGAATAGCTAATACTTCGAATCAAAATCTTGTTGTAGGCCATTTGTGCATTTAATACTTTCAAAACAAACATTTATTCTCTGTGAAAATCTTTTTGCTCATCATTCTTTGAGCATTATAGATTTGTAAGTGTTTCTCTCTGTAATCAACTACTCAAGTGAGTTTGGGTATTTTGGGATTAAGAGTATAACACTTGTAAGGGTTATTTGTGTGAGCCTTTAAAATACAAGGAATTGGTTTATTGTGTGAGCCATTAAAACATAAGGGATTTCTGGGTTAGGTGTGATCCATTGTTAGAAACACCATAGTAGGGAGTGAACTTGTAAAACTCCATTGTAACACTTAGTGTGTTAGTGAAACTCCCAATTGAGATTGGGGAGAGGAGTAGGGTTTGTTAATACACGAACCTCTATAAATATTCTTGTGTCATATCTTCCTATCCCTACTCAACTTAACTTTTCTTTTCGTGCTTAAAAGTTAAAATTTTTAATATCCAATTCAACCCCCCTTCTTGGTTCAATATATGGGCAACAATTGGTATCAGAGCTAAGTCTACCATTGAAGCCTAAACAGTGCTAGAAAAGATGAAGAGCAGTCATGACTGTGACACTCATACTCACGACCGTGAACGAGGAAAGAGAAACATGTCAGGCGTGAAAATAAGAGTTGGTGCAACGACTATTTCCACATTAAATGCAATCAAACGACTATAATTCACCATGGAAGTATAAATGCAAGTCATTTATGAATCCAAAACAAGAGAATAGCTAATACTTCGAATCAAAATCTTGTTGTAAGCCATTTGTGCATTTAATACTTTCAAAACAAACATTTATTCTATGTGAAAATCTTTTTGCTCATCATTCTTTGAGCATTATAGATTTGTAAGTGTTTCTCTCTGTAATCAACTACTCAAGTGAGTTTGGGTATTTTGGGGTTAAGAGTAGAACACTTGTAAGGGTTATTTGTGTGAGCCTTTAAAATACAAGGAATTGGTTTATTGTGTGAGCCATTAAAACACAAGGGATTTCTAGGTTAGGTGTGATCCATTGTTAGAAACACCATAGTAGGGAGTGAACTTGTAAAACTCCATTGTAACACTTAGTGTGTTAGTGAAACTCCCAATTGAGATTGGGGAGAGGAGTAGGGTTTGTTAACACCCGAACCTCTATAAATATTCTTGTGTCATATCTTCCTATCCCTACTCAACTTAACTTTTCTTTCCTCGCTTAAAAGTTAAAAATTTTAATATCCAATTCAACCCCCCTTATTGGTTCAATATCTAGGCAACAATTGGTATCAGAGCTAAGTCTACCATCGAAGCCTAAACAGTGCTAGAAAAGATAAAGATATGGCTAATGAAGGATTCCAAAGTCTCAAGCCTTATTTTGATGGAGAAAATTATGCTCATTGGAAGTTTCGGATGGAGACATATCTAGATAGTGAGGAATTGAAGTCTGGGATAGTGTTCGGAAAGAATGGACACCACTAATTAGAAGAGGAATTGATGGTGAAGAAGAAATCTTGTCAAGAGATGATTGGACAGAGCCTCAAAGAAGAGGTACTTTAAAAACACGAAGGTAATGAGAATTCTCTCAAGCTCATTATCCATTGAAGAATGTGGCAGAATACAACATTTCCCAACTGCTTACAACATATGGAAGACATTGGAAAACTATCATGAAGGAACAAATCAAGTTAAGTCCAAAAAGATTCAACTCCTTACTTCAGAGTATGAACTTTTCAAGATGAAATCCAATGAGTCAATTACTGACATGACCAACCGTCTTCTAGCCATCATAAATGGCATGAGAAAGCTTGGGAAACACTAGAGCTTAAAAGATGTTAATAACAAAATCCTGAGAAGTCTTCCTCTCAAAGATTACGGTTCAAGAGTTTCCGGTATAGAAGAGGCAAATGAAGACATGAGCATCATGAATACCGACGTGCTTATAGGCAAACTTCTTACACATGAAATGGCAGTGAAAAGAGATAGAGAGCTTGAAGCAGAGCTAGAAAAAAGAAAGCCTCTAGCACTAAAAGCCTCTACTTCAAAATCTCAAAAGGAAGTTGAAAATGATGAAAAAAAGAGTGATGATGCAAATGAGGACATTGCTATGCTCTTAAGAAGGCTGAATAGAATTATTGAGAAGAGAATGAGCAACTCTAGTTCAGGCAAAGAAACCTCAAACAGACTTCTAATGATGCACAAAGAAGTAAAGAGGAGTAAAGTGCTATGAATGTGGGAAGAAAGGGCATATTAAACCGGAATGTCCAAGGCTCAAGAAGCACAAGAGCAAATACCAAAAAGACAATGGGGAGAAATGTCACAAAGCCACATGGGATGACGAAAGCTCTTCAAGTGAAAAAGATGACAATGAAAGTGAAGAGGTCAACCTATGCTTCATGGCTATAGAGGATCACATCTCGGATAAGGTAAGATCACATCACTCATACTCTTTCAATAATGATAGTAGTGATAATGATAGTAATAGTGAAGATGATGATGATGAGCAAAGCCTAGTGGAAGTATTGAATCTAGAACTAGAGAAATATACAAGTAAATTCAATACTTATAAGAATAACATTTCTAATTTGAAAATCAAAATGGATGCTTTAGAAAAGGAGAACTTTAAGCTTAAATCATCTAATGAATCTCTTCAAAATTCATTAGATGAATACTCTTCAAAACCCTAAACTAAATCTTTGCTTAAAGAAAACAATACTTTGAAAAATGAAGTTGAGGAACTTAGAAACTCCATTTCAAAATTTCATAAGGGAAATGAGAGTTTAGATGCTCTCATTGTGTCTCAAAGATCACCCTTAATTAGACATGGTCTAGGATTTAAGGGTACATCATCATCTTCTCACAAGACTACTTTTGTTAAGTCAAGTGAATCTCACATCTCCACATTTGCTGTAACAGCCCCAAGGGCTAAATGCACAAAATTCACTAAATCTTCTATACATAAGAGGGATGTTCAAGGATTGGTAAGCCTAAGAAAGAAACCTCAAAAGGCTAATCATGCCTTTATGTATAAGAAGCATGCATCTATAAAAGCACCAATTCATCATGATTGTGCATGCCATTGCTCTCAAACTCAGTCTAATAGAAATATGACATTCAAAAGCATTGTAAAACCAAAAGACATTTTTAGACCTAAACAATGTAATTATTGTATGAAATTTGGTCACATGAATAAACATTGCTGGATAAGAAAGGCTCATTAGGAACCTTCATTTGTTACCCCCCAAGGACCCAAGCTCATTTGGGTACCTAAAAACCATACTTGAATTGTGATTCTATAGGTATGCCTCAAGTCCACAATAAAAAAAAATGTTTGGCTAGTAGACAGTGGATGCTCAAGGCATATGACAGGAGACAAAGAACTTTTCAATGAAATCAAAAGTATTGATGGAGGTAAAGTTACCTTTGGAAACAATGCTAAGGGTAAGGTAATTGGCATTGGATCTATTGATATTAATGGTACTAATTTCATTAAAAATGTCTTGCTTGTTGATGGCTTGAAACATAACTTGTTAAGTGTAAGTCAATTATGTGATAAAGGAAATAAAGTAATATTTACTTCCAACGAATGTCTTGTAACCTCTTTTAATGGCCAAGAGATATTTAAAGGAAATAAAGATGTCAATACCTACATAATAGACTTACACAAAATATCTAACCATTTTTCTAAGTGTCTTGTGACTACTAGTGTTGAATCTTGGTTGTGGCGTAGAAGGCTTGGTCATGCAAGCATGGATTTAATTCAAAGCCTCAGCATAGGAGAGCTAGTAAAGGGACTGCCAAAAGTCAAATTTGAAAAAGACAAGACATGCGAACCTTACTAAAGAGGAAAATGACACAAGTCATCCTTCAAATCCAAAAACATTGTAAGTACCTCAAAACCTCTACAACTCCTGCATCTAGATTTATTTGGACCTATTAGAATTGCAAGCTTAGGAAGTAAGCACTATGCTTTTGTCATTGTAGATGATTACTCTAGATTTACTTGGTAATTTTCTTAGCTCAAAAGAGTGATGCCTTTGCAACTTTCAGAAATTTTGCTAAAAGAGTTCAAAATGAAAAAGGATATTGTATTTCAAAAATAAGAAGTGACTGTGGCAAAGAATTTAAAAATGAAAACTTTGAAAGCTTTTGTCTTGAACATGACATTTCGTAGAATTTTTCATCTCCTAAGACACCTCAACAAAATGGGGTAGTCAAAAGGAAAAATCAAACTTTAATTGAAATGGCTCGAACAATGCTCAATGAGTATGGTTTACCAACTTACTTCTGAGCCGAAGCCACAAATACTACATGTTATATTTCAAATCGAGTTTTCAAAAGACCTCTCTTAAACAAAACTTCATTTGAGCTATGGAATGGAAGAAAGCCCTTGATATCATCCTTTAGAGTATTTGGATGCAAGTGCTTTATATGGAATACCAAGGATAACCTTGGAAAATTTGCCTCTAAATCTGATGAGGGTATCTTTTTAGGATACTCTACAACTAGCAAAGCATATAGAGTATTTAATAAAAAGTCATTAACTGTTGAAGAATCTATGCATGTTGTTTTTAATGAATCTAGTAGACTTGGTCTTGTGAAAGGTAGTGTTCTTGATGATGTTGTAGGTACCATGGAAAGACTTGATCTTGAAAATGGAAGAGAAGAAAATGATGAAGAAGATTCACATCAAGATGATTCTCAACCTCCAGCTCAAGAGGAAAATAAGCAAGAGCTCCCAAAGGAATGGAGATTGACAAAAGATCACCCCAAATAGCAAATCATTGGTGATCCTACAAGGGGAGTAAGTACTAAATCTCATCTCAAACATTTAGTTTCTGACATGGCTTTTTATTTCTCAAATTAAGCCTAAAAATATTTATGAGGCTCTTAATGATGAAAGTTGGGTGATTGCCATGCAAGAGGAACTCAACCAATTTGAGAGAAGTAAGGTATGGGCCTTAGTACCTAGACCCAAGGAGCATCAAATCATAGGAAGCAAATGGGTATTTAGAAATAAACTAGATGAAAAAGGTTCAATAACTAGGAATAAGGCTAGGTTGGTTGCAAAAGGATATAATCAGGAAGAAGGAATAGATTATGATGAGACCTATGCTCCTATAGCTAGATTAGAAGCCATAAGAATACTTTTAGCATATGCATGCCATATAAATTTCAAACTCTTTCAAATGGATGTAAAAAGTGACTTTTTAAATGGCTTTATAGAAGAAGAAGTTTATGTAGAACAACCACCAGGTTTTGAAAGCTATGATTTGCCCAACCATGTATTTAAACATTCAAAAGCTTTATGTGGTTTGAAACAAGCCCCAAGAGCTTCGTATGAAAGACTAAGTTCTTTTCTCTTAGAAAATAATTTTACAAAGGGGAATGTTGACACTACATTATTCATTAAAAATCATAAGCACGATACTCTAATTGTTCAAATTTATGTTGATGATATCATATTTGGGTCTACTAATGAATTGCTTTGTCAAGAATTTGCTAAGTGTATGACTAGGGAATTCGAAATGAGCATGATGGGTGAGCTAAAATTTTTTCTCGGTCTACAAATAAAACAAGGCAATGAGGGCATATTCATCAACCAATCCAAATATGCCAAAGACTTACTTAAGTAATTTGGAATGGAAGGATGCAAGAATGCCAAGACTCCAATGAGCACATCAACAAAATTGGACAAGGATGAAAAAGGTAAGAGCATTAATGAAAAGCTCTATAGAGGTATGATCGGATCACTTTTATATCTTACTGCCTCGCTTTCAATCATGTCCTAAAGAGTCTCATTTAAATGCAGTAAAAAGAATTTTAAAATATTTACATGGCTCATTGCATCTAGGTTTATGGTATCCTAGAAATTCATCCTGTCACATTATAGGATATTCAGATGCTGATTATGCTGGAAGTCTTTTAGATAGAAAAAGTACTTCAGGAACTTGTCACTTTATTGGAGAATGCTTAGTTGCTTGGTTTAGCAAGAAACAAGTTTCAGTTGCTCTTTCTACCATTGAAGCGGAGTATGTGGCAGCAGGATATTGTTGTACACAAATCCTTTGGATGAAACAACAACTTAAAGATTATGGTCATAGTATGGACCATATACCTATTAGATGTGACAATACATATGCTATAAATCTATCTAAGAATCCCATTCAACACTCTAGAAGTAAGCATATTGACATAAGACATCATTTTATTAGAGATCATGTTCAATATGGAGATGTTGTATTGGAATTTATAAACACAGACAATCAATTAGCAGATATCTTCACTAAGTCTCTAAATGAGGAAAGATTTAATTTCATAAGAAGAGAGCTTGGTATGATTGATGGATTAACTTTATGATTGCCAAAATTATCGAACCTTGATTGATAATCTTGTGTTTTTTCTTTCTCTCATCTATTTAGATATGAGGTAGCTAATTTGATAGAAATATATGTTATAGGGGATATAAGCTCCTTAGAAATCTTTAGTCTTGTTTTAGACTTAATTTTATTTAATGAGAATTTTAGGCAATTCACACCCATGACATATATTCACGGCCATGATCTAAATCACCAAAAGCTCCAGTAGCTTTCACGACTTGCTTCATGACATGCTTCATGCCCATCACACTTATTCACGACCGTGAACATTTCCACCAAAAACTTACAGAAGCATTCACGCTTTGTGTCACACTGTGTTTCACGATCACAAGTAGTGAAGATTGTACTTCACGCCCGTGACTAGTTTGTCACCACCATGATAGTTCATCATTCATGCCCATTACCTTTAATTTTCATGACCGTGAATAGTTTCACCTTTCTCTTCATGGGTAAAGCATCTCTTCTGCAAACCGTGAACATGACATTTCATGCCCATGACTTAGTTTTCACGCCTGTAAATATGTCGGCTATAAAACATTTCTGTCGCTATTTCTCTCATTCCAACTCTCCAACTTCTCTCATTTATCACCATTGAATACCATTTTGAAGATTCTGACCCCCTAGCAACTCATTCCATCTATAAATATCTTCAAAAACCTTTTCCATCATCAGAAATCAAAACACCTTAGGTTCTACTCCAAAATTTCCATCAAATTTTTCACTCTTCAAAAGTTCATTTCTCAATCAAAAATGGAAATCGGCTCCTCCAAGGATACAATAAAGAAGTCTCATACTCCAAGAAGGTACACAGACTACCTTCTAAACATTATTCTTGAGCACTATTATCCTAGATACTCAGTTCTCAAACAAAGGCCACTCCTTTCCTCTCGAACATTTGAGTGGAAAACCATCAGAACACTTGGCCTCGAGACAAGCATAACGGAACAACTCTAGGCTTGTCATCTAAAAGATTTTGTTGATATCCATCAACCGACACTAAGGGAACCAACTCTAGAATTTCTGAGCTCCCAGCAAGTCTCTCCTACCAGCACTGTAAAATTCTAACTTTGCAAGCATCCGAACACCCTCAATGTCATAGAGTTTGGAGACATGTTCAACCTTCCCTTTGATGGTATCCTGAATGAGAGTGAGGTGGAGTTCTATGCTACTCAGGCATGGACTCACTTCGGGCTTGACTGCAGTTGGGACGTCAAGAAGACGAAAAGCACCCACCTTCGATCCCTAGTGCACAAGTACTTGCATAGGTTTCTAACCTATAGCATTTTTTCCAGAGGAGAAAACAACGGATTGATTAGGAAGTTAGAGCTCTTTCTCCTAGAGATGGCTATCAGTGGCTTTATTTCGATGGTTTGCAAACCATTTTTTATCAATTGCCACCAAGCCCTCCGGAGACATTCTGATTGGTGGATACGTGACTCACCTTGCTATCAAGCTGGGGTACTTGAAACTAGAGGAGCACCACTTCAATCTCGTATCAGCACATCCTTGAGACCGGCTAGACGTCGAGTCATTTATCAAAATAGGAGCGGCTGTTCGTATAGTACATGAGAACAACATCTACTACTGCTTCACCAACACTGCTGGTGAGATTATTTGGGAGGACAATGACTCAGATGACTTCAAAGCTGGACTCCAAGGAATCCAGCAGAGGAAGAGAGTTCGAGTTGAGATGGCACCTCTAGAGGAAATTGGACAATCCTCTGCCTCCACACTAAACTTGGCTCAACAAGTGGCTGACCTCTTGGCACCACGATTTGAGCAATTACAGGCTTCAATGGATGAGAGGTTAGAGAACCTTAAGGATTTCATGGAGTCTCGCATGGAGAGCCTTGAGGCGGAAGTAGCTCGCCTTAGAGATAGGATGTCCGACTAGACTATGTAACATCCTTGACTTTCCCCACATGAATTTCATCGACCATAAGTATCTTGCATACAATTCAATTGAACACATGCATTTCATACATATTTTTGTAGGAACAAGTTCATGGCATGCACTAGCTACGTGTCCTAGTATTTGGCAATTATATCGAATCATACGTGTATCCTTATAACCTAAATGAGGATGAAAAAGTATTATAAATGAATTGAATAAGGTGTATAAATTAAATTAAGAAAAGTGATTAGATTAAGATTAGTAAACAATTACATTGTTAATTTAGTTAAATCGGGTCAAATGATTAAGCTGTATCATTGTGTGAATTAGTGGAATTATAAATCTATGTAAATAATAATAATAACAATATAAAATAAAATGAAAATTAAACAAAGAGAAATAGAAGAGAAGAGAAATGAGAAATGAGAAATGAGAAGAGAAAAGAAAAGAGAAGAAGAGAAAATGACAAAATGACAAAATGACAAAAAACAAGTTGGCTTTATCTTCATCTTTCTTCCCCGTTTCTGCCTCCTCACTTCAGCCCCGTTTTCTTCTTCAATTTCCTCCATTTCAGACTTCCATTATTCCTTGTTTCACCTAGTTTTTGAAGCTAATTGATCCCTTTCAAGGTTGTTCTTGGTAAGTAATCAATTCTTATTGCTATAGGGTTGATTTGAGTTGCTTAGGTTCAATATTAGGCACTGAATTGCACCCCGATTTTGATATTAATAGAAATTGATTCTGGAAATGTGTAAAACATAAAATTTGTTCCTTTATATCTTAAATTTGTGTATATGTAAACATTTTTACAAGATTTTATGTATAGGGAGATATATGCTCTTCGTACTGAAACTGGTCAGGGTGTAAATCCTAACCAAGTTAGCTACTGTGTGGTTTGATTTCGAATATGTTAAAGCCCTTATTTGAAGTATATCAAAACATAAAAGTTGTATATATATGTGTTTTGTATCTTTATACAAAATTTTAGGTTCATAGGTCTTGTAAATAGGGAGTTATGGTGAATGGAACCATGACTGTTCCATGGTTTGAACTGCCTACTAAGTGCCCTGGGCAGATCCAGTACATTGGTTGGCTAATTTGAGCTTGTTAGAGCTATATTATGTAAATTATAAAAACTTTAAATTATAGCTATATGTCTTAGCTAAATTTTGGTAATAATTTCAGCTTAATTGGTTATCTATAGACTAAGTTATGGCCTTTGGAAGTCATACTTGTCCGGAAGCCAATTCTATTCTGGAACAGTAAAATATTTGGTATAATTAGAAGACCATAGAGACATAATTGGTAAAAGTTGTAAACATGAAACATGTTCCAAATGCACCCATATAAGTTTCTGTAAAGTTTCATTAAAATAGGACTTATATATTATAAGTTATGATGAACCCAAATGAGTACCCTGAAACTGCCTAAAGGCAGAAAACAAGGCAGAAAACAGAACACTCTTAGAAATTCCACCAAATATTGTACAATGATCCACTTGGTCTGAAATTTGAATATGTTCTATAATTTTATGTTATTTTTAATTAGGAACAAGAATCAGATTAATTGGTCAATTATAGAAAAATTTATAGGCTAAACAGTCCCATAAGGTCACACTGCTTCATAGGAAATATCTTAGCTATTGACATGAACAATGCATATTAATTTGTTTAAGCCACATTAAGTCTCCCTAATCATGAGTTAATCGATTATGTTTTCATATTAGGCTCGTAACATATTGGAGACCCACAAGGAGCAGATAGACAATAACTTAGGGGTCGGAATCAAAGGAGAACGGTGAGTCTAATTATCGATTGAATTCTTTAGTGCAAATGAATGTTGCTTGCTATGTGATTCATGTGATTGTCATGATTGGACCTTGATAATGTAATGATGGATAATTGGTGAAATTTTGGTACATATAAATGGTATACTTGTGGTATATTTGAGGTATATGTTTGACAAATGTGATATATATACATGGTACATGTATAGTATATACAAGGTATATGCTTGACATATGAGGTATATAGGGAATATATGTATGTTGTATATGATAAAGATGCAATGGTTGATGAATGCTTAAATACAAGTGCATATGCATATGGGCTAAAAAGGCGTTGTGACTAGTTAATCGACATTGCAAAGCAAAAGAAGAGGCCTATGGCCCAACAAATGTGCAAAGCAAAAGAAGAGGCCTATGGCCCAACAAATGTGCAAATGAAACAAATGATCAAGCTAGCTAGCAAATGCAAATGCAAATATTCATATGGAAACCGGGGCAATGTTCGTTTAATCTGGTCACAACAAAATAAAATGTACAAGCAAAGCATAAGTAAATAACAATTATTGAATACTTGATTTTATCTATATTTATATGTTATTGACTGATGAATGGAATTGAATACATGGTATATATTGGAATTGTGATTTATGACTATGAGTTATTTGGTACTTTAGAGCTCATTGGATGGTTATTCTCACTGAGCCGCAACTCATCAATTTGCATAATTTTTCAGGTAAAGAGAAGTGATAGCTCATTTTGAGTAGCGTATAAAAGACATGGAGCACAGGTCACTGGCCGAGCCTCATCACTCTCTCTCTCCTTGCATTCCACACAAGCATGAAAACATGTCATATGTATTTTGACTTATATGCTTGAATATGTATTATCACTCTAGATTAGTTTTGAAATGTATAAATGGAAACAACCCGTAATCCTTCGGATGGAAAGTTTATGTTTTAATAAATGTGATATATCGTATTGTGGTTTTTAATGTTGACTTGAAAAGTCATTGAGTGATATTACAGGATATAAGACGTGTAAAGTCATTAGTTGATTTTACAGGATATGATATGGAAAAAATTTACTACCACTGTTATCAGGGTATTTTCTCTTTCCAATATGCAGGATGTGATTATTTGATACAGAAATAGGTTATATTTAAATGCATAAGATATGGCGTTACAGACTATATGTTAGCTATGTTATATTTTAGCTTGTTTGATGCAGGAATTTCAATTTTGTTTCAAATCTTTGTATTTGTCTTTCTATATTAATATAATTGCTTTTGTTTTTCATTATGATTTATCTTTTTGTTATTCTTTTTGTTGATGACAAAAGGAGGAGAACCTAGCAATATATTATATTTATAGTTAAATGCAATTCTTTTATTTTGAATCAAATGAATATGCAAGTATGAAAATGAGTTGATATACCTTAAGTATACTTTGCATATACCTTGATGCAAGTTACATGAATGAATATGCATTTGATATATTCTGAATATACCTTAAATATACTTTGCATATACCTTGATGCAAGTTACATGAATGAATATGCATTTGATATATTCTGAATATACCTTAAATATACTTTGCATATACCTAACTTGTTTTAAGGAAAAATTTTGGTATACATTGGATATACCTTGCATACAACTTCCATATACCTAACACTAGAAAGCATATTTTGATGCTACACTTCATCATTCTTTACAATTCTTGCATTTTAGTAATTTTTTATTTTAAGCATCTTTTGATGGGGAGACTTCTCAAAAGCACATATTGCTAGATTATTTGTCACCATCAAAAAGGGGGAGATTGTTAAACCTTGAGGGGTATTTCTGTTATTTTGATGCTAACAAATAAAATAGCAATGATGTATTTAACATACTTGTTTTCTAAGTTTATTGAACAGGGTATGGAATATGATAGCAAGAATGGAGAATGGAAGACTAATCTTTAAAAAGACAAAAAATGAAGAAATAGCATGTTCACGCCCATGACCTTATATGTCATGCCCGTGATGAAGCTTAGCACCAACTATCCAACATTAAAAGTTCACGGCCATGAAGAATGATAGTAACCATGAATGATCATATCAGTCACGCCCGTGAGAAGACATGACAAATTCTTCCAGAGAGTTTCACGGCCAGAGTCACTACTTGGGCCACGGCTAGGAAGGATGTTTACGCCTATGAAGATATAATGTCATGCCCGTGATCAAACACTTCAAATCCTTCCAGAATGCTTCACGGCCAAAGTCACCACTCAATTCATAGCTTGGAAGAACGTGACACTCATACTAACGATTGTGAACGAGGAAAGAGAAACATGTCAGACGCAAAAATAAGAGTTGGTGCAACGGCTATTTCCGCATTAAATGCAATCAAACGACTAGAAGTCACCATGGAAGTATAAATGCAAGTCATTTATGAATCCAGAACAAGAGAATAACTAATACTTCGAATCAAAATCTTGTTGTAAGTCATTTGTGCATTTAATACTTTCAAAACAAACATTTATTCTCTGTGAAAATCGTTTTGCTCATCATTCTGTGAGCATTATAGATTTGTAAGTATTTCTCTCTGTAATCAACTACTTAAGTGAGTTTGGGTATTTTGGGGTTACAAGTAGAACACTTGTAAGGGTTATTTGTGTGAGACTTTAAAACACAAGGAATTGGTTTATTGTGTGAACCATTAAAACACACAGGATTTCTGGGTTAGGTGTGATCCATTGTTAGAAACACCATAGTTGGGAGTGAGCTTGTAAAACTCCATTATAACACTTAGTGTGTTAGTGAAACTCCTAATTGAGATTGGGGAGAGGAGTAGGGTTTGTTAATACCCGAACCTCAAGAAAAATTCTTGTGTCGTATATTCCTATCCCTACTCAACTTAACTTTTCTTTTCGCACTTATAAGTTAAAATTTTTAATATCCAATTCAACCTGCCTTCTTGGTTCAATATCTGGGCAACACAAAGGATAAAAGATAACACTAATTAAGCCTATTTCTCTAATATAAGACTAGAAATGGGATAAATGACATGCCATTGAAGGATTTACGTTACCGTAGAATTATATAAGAAAATGCAATTTATCTCTAAGGAAAACTTGGCTTAAGCTTGGGAAAGATCACCATTGATCCTACATGCATGAAACTATTTGTTTATATTCAGTCAAGGTGGCTTAAGCTAGGGTGAGAGTACTTTTGACTTGAGGAACTCGAATGAGCATGTTGGCTTAAGCTCGGGTGAGTGTGTTCTTATTTCACAATCCATATCCAGATAGTCCAGTTTAGAGTTTTGGGTGAAATAAAAAGGATATGGTGCCTTAAGGTACATATTATGTATGCTAATATGATTAGTAAGACATGTAATACTATGTATATATAACCCCATATATGATCGTTGTTATATTAGCATGAGCACGAAAATATAGTATGACATTTCATGAATGTATATATGAATTTATATGTACATATGTACCACTAAATATTAGAATTTTTAGCATGTGGGTGTTTTTCTATACGTATGTTCAGAGCCTTATTGATAGAGAAAAGTTGACATCGAGATAAGTATGCCTATACAAAGGTCAGAGTATAAAGCCACATCAGAGGGTTGGGATACATGACATACTTTTGCTCTGGTTCATATGTCATAGGGATATGGGTCTAGTTATTATAACACCCTCTGTATAGCAAAGCAACCCCACTATATAGATGGATTCCACATGATTGAATCTATATAATATTATTCTGAATTAAAGCTTTTCTAACTTATATCATTGTATTTGTATAACATGCATCTTTATAATAACCAATATCTTATTTACTGTAACACCTAACACCTTATACATCTATATACCGCATATACTGATTAAATAAAATTCAAGTTTACAGCGAGAGTAATTTTTTTTTAACTCATCTCATATTATCAACAATAATTTCACAATCAATATGGAAGCTTTAATTATAGCCTATAACATCACATATATTAATAAATAAAACATTTAGTTGAATCCATTTATATATATATCTTAGTACATATTCATTGTAATTATACATATGCAAGTATTCAACCCCCAAACATAAATGAAATGTTCTTATGCTTATGTGGAATGCAAGGAGAGAAAGTGAGGAGGCTCGGCCGATAACCTTTGATCTATGACTTTTATATTCACCTCAATATGAACTACTAATCTTCTCTACCTAAAAAATGATGCAATTTGGTGAGTTGCGACTCAGTGAGAATAACCATCAAATAAGTCCTAAAGCACAAAGCATTTCATAATAGTAAATAACAAGTATAATTAATACATACTTTATACTCCATTTCATCATTCAATAACATATAAATATAGATAAAATCAAGTATTCAATAATTGCTTTTTACTCATGCTTATGCTTATTCATTTTATTTTGTTGTGACCAGGTTAAACAGACATTGCCCCGGGTTTCCATGTGAACATTTGTCATATGAACATTTGCATTTGTATTTGCATTTGCTAGCTAGCTTGATCATTTGTTTCATTTGCATATTTGTTGGGCCATAGGCCTCTTCTTTTGCTTTGCAATGTCGATTAACTAGTCACAACGCCTTTTATGTCATTATGCATATGCACTTATACTTACATATTCATCAACCATTGTATCTTATCACATATACCACATATATACTTCATATGTCAACACATATACCTTGCATATACTATCCATATACCATGTATATATATCATATGTCAAACATATACCTCAAATATACCATAAGTACACAAGCTTATATGTACCACAAATGTCACAAATTATTCATCATCATATTTTCAAGGAAAAATCATCACAATCATATGAATCACATAGCAAGCAACATTTATATGCACTAAAGAATTCAATTGATAATTAGATTCACCTTTTTCCTTTGATTCCAACCTTTAACTTATTGTCTACCCCCTTCTTGTATATCTCCAATTTATCTTGAGTCTAGTATTGAAATATAATTGGTTAATTTATGACTAGATAAACTTAATGTGGTTTAAACAAATTAATATACATTATTCATATCAATAATTAAAATTTTTCTTATGAGGCAGTGTGACACTGTTTTAACTATAACTTTTTCTGTACTTGACCAATTAATCTGATTCTTATTCCAAATTAAAATTAACATATATATATATAACATATTAACATATCAGACCAATTGGATCACTGTACAATTTTTGGTAGAATTTTTAAACATGTTCTGATTTATGCCCTATTTTCTGCCCTTAGGCAGTTTCAGGGTACTCATTTTGGTTCATCATAACTTATAATCTATACATCTTATTTTACTAAAAATTTACAAAAACTTATATGGGTTCATATGGAACATTTGTCATGTTTACAACTTTTATCAATTATATCTCTAAGGTCTTAAAATGATAACAAATATTTTACTTGTCCAGAATAGAATTAGCTTCCAAACCAGTATGACTTCCAAATGCCATAACTTATTCTTTACATAACATATTAAGCTGAAATTAGTACCAAAATTTAGTTAAGACATATATTATAACTTTCCTATTTTGATCATTTATAGAATCGATCTGTAAGAAGCTCCAAATAATTAAACAATTTTCTGGACCTGTACAGGGCACTCAGTAGTCAGTTCAAATCATGGAATAGTCATGGTTACATTCACCATAACTCAAAATTTACAGGACATATGAACCTGAAATTTGGGATACAGATACATAACAATATATATACAACTTTTATGTTTTGAGATACTTCAAATAATGGCTTTAGCATATTCAAAACTAATAAACACAGTAGCTAACTTACTTAGGGTTCACATCCGGACCAGTTTCAGTAAAGAGAGGATATCTCATTATATACACCACATCTTGCAAAAATATTTATATATCCATAAATCTAAGACATAAAGGAACAACATTTGGATTTTACACTTCTCCATATGCGACCTATAAGATCATCAAAACCGTAGTATAAAATACTGCCTATTTATGAACTCTAAACACCATAATCAAGCTTAACACAAATTAATTGTTTACTCACCTATAATCAGCCTTGGCTAACCTTGTTGCTGTAATTTCTGGAGTGAAAAGAGAAGAATATGTTGCTGGAACTTCAAAGAAATGGAATAAAGCAAAGAGAAAGAAGAAGAGGAGGAGGAAGAAGAAGACTTAGTCTAAGTTAAAAATTGTCTTCCTTTCTCTTTTTCTTTTACCCGTCCCTTTTTCTTCTTCTTTTTGACTTTTTTTTTTTGACTTTTCTTTTCTTTTTCTTTTGTTGTATGCTTTTTTTTTTAATTTTTATTATTATTTTTATTTTTATTATCATCATACATACATACATTTATGTATACATATATATATTTACCCAATATTACTAACCAATAATAAATAAATATATAATTTAATTACTTATTTTAATTTAATTAAATTAATCATGTTAAATTTTTATTAATTCAATCTAGTCTCTTTATTCACTTAAATATTAATTTCATGTCATTTTCATCTATATTATAAAACAGACATATGCATTTCTATACAATTGTAAAATATTTAAAAATAAACTAATTGTATGTCATGAATATATTTAAATAAAAATGCATATTATGCATGTGTTCAAGTGATATATATATATATATGCAAAATGCATATGCACAAATGAGATGCTGCAGAAATGCATATAGAAAAAGTCAATGATGTTACATTTACTGCATAAATACTCATTTGTATTTGAATA
This sequence comes from Triadica sebifera, assembly GCA_023653625.1. NCBI lineage: Eukaryota > Viridiplantae > Streptophyta > Magnoliopsida > Malpighiales > Euphorbiaceae > Triadica > Triadica sebifera. Next base: position 20,313,128 of record CM042898.1, on the reverse strand, counting down.
ATAACCATAAACAAAATCAATAACTAGTTGGGAAACATCCTGCCCTTATTACAAAATCCATCTTTATCAATAATAAATAAACTCAATTACATGTCCTTATTAAAATATGTTCTGAATATGTCTTTATCCCATATCATGATGAATAACAAATGAATGAAATAAATGAATAGACCCAATGCAAGTTAACTTTGACTGATTTGGTCTTCTCTTCGAGTTAAGTCGACTATCCCTCGGCTCCAAACCTGAATATAGGGAAACCCATACCTAAACTATTGAAAGCTTAGTAGTATATATAAGCATTAAAATTCTAGCATTCATTCACATATTAACATAGCATTCAAATTCATAACCATACCTGGGCGTTTGACCATATCTTCATATGTATAAATACACATATCCACATAATACCTGATTCATTTTGAATTGATTTGATTTCAACACATTCATAGCATATATCACAAAATTGAATATATGTCATCATAGTCATAATACATTTCATTCATAGAATTTCTATATCATCATAATCATAGTGAATTTCATCATATATTGCAATTATCTCACTTTTTGTTCTATATATCTGACTACTGGTTTCCACATCCCTTTTCCAGGATGTAAATGCATTTAGATTTCATAATTTTGATTTACTTTCTATATATCTGATTATTGTATTATGTATTACAATAATTCATTATTTGTTTGTCCAATACTCTAGACCCAGATTACCCCGATGCAGGCTTGAAATAGGTGCACTCTAACCCAAGCTTAAGCCACTCTGCTAATTAACTATATATGTATGTATCATTACTACTGAGCTTCTCAAATCAGGAGCATTCTAACTCAAGCTTAAGCCACCCTGATGAATAAATATAATTTCTACATGCAAATGGGTACAATGGCACTCTAACTCGAGCTTAAGCCACATTGTCCTTAAATAATTAGGAGCACTCTTACCCTAGCTTAAGCCACCCTGAATTAAACATAATAATATTCTACAGTACTGTAACCCCCTCAATGGCATGCCACCTATCCTAAGCTAGTCCTCGAATAAAGAATGAACATATATAATCAAAATTTGATTATCTATATCATTTATAAGTCATTCATGGTTCAATATGTCCATCATATAGTACTTCGTAATATATAGCACCTAGTGCATAATCATTATTCATAGGCATGTATCATACGGTATACCATCTCAATTAATCATGCCAAGTGTGGGTACAACAAACTCATGTAATTCCATCATACTATTAGAATATCAAATTTCTGCATACAAAGCATTCATAGGTGTGAAACCCTCTATCAATTGTTGTCTACCCATCACTGGCTTTGTGTGGACATTCATGGGCATGAACCTATTATATGTAAAAATTCACAAGCATGCAATACATTCACTAACGTGAAAACTACCTTCACAATAGTGAAACATCAGTCTATAATAATTTTTCAGCACTGGTTTAAGCCAAATTTTCACACACAACATGTATTGATACTAAAGTTAACCAATGTTAGCCACTTCTATCCACATTTTCCAGCATTTATCATCATATCAAAACTATAAATCATACAATTCATCAATTACCATCATATAATTAAACTCAAACAACCATTTTAAATGTTACCACATTATCAAACTGTTGGGTTTTGAATATGCATATTATACATATGGCAACAAAATTATAAAATTTAATCAAAACCAAAACCCATGAAACGCCCTATATAATTTAAAATTGGATCAAATCATTCAATAAGAGAAGTTGACAACCTTTGTTTGCAACTCTTGATCTTCCAAGTTGTGAGTTTTTCCTTCATTTTTAGATTGTAGCAAACCACAACAATCCAAAGCTAGGATTGCCTTTAAGAGTATCTATATGAAGGAAGAATAAGTAAACATCCAAGGAGATGGGGTGACAAATGTCCAAATTGTTAGTTATAGAAAATTGTCTTATGAAAGAGAAAAGGGATAGAAGAAAAATAACTCTTATTTTTCTTTATAGGGTAGCCATGAAATTGACTCTTTAAAAGGAGTATTTATACTCTTTCTAATTCCTTTCAAGGTTGGAAAAGGAAAAGCCCTAATGGGCCCTTTTCCTTAAAGTATATGGCCCAATGTTGACAAGTCAACAATCTTAAACCAAATTGGATTTGACCCATTTTTATAACTCTTATAAAAGGCCCAATTTTCTTTCTATTTCACTTGGATTTTATCCAAAACCCATTTCACATTTTCTTCATTCCCTCTATAGGTGTGACCTAATAGGTTTTCTAGTCATGTTGGTAGCTCAAGTCTCGAGAGAAATCCTAATTCAATTAGAATTTTATAAGTCAAACTCTTTTGACCCATATTTGATTTCTAATCAATTTTTCTTGATTTAGCATATCATGAGCGGTATCTAGCAATACACCATGACCACTCAATTAACCAAAAAGTTAGTGGTTTGACTTTTAACCCTTCCATAGGTAATTACTGTTCAATTCGTCCTTTCACCAATTATACATCATTTGGCTCAGAGCATGGATTGTATATCAACTCCCACTAGACTAACTATGTCACATCTATTCCAAATGATATTAGTTATTGTCTATAAAACTTATTACTCTATTTAACATGCCCTTGAAGACCTTCTTCAAAACCTGTCAACCTCGGCCAAGGATTTCTGAGTAATAATCTCTAGAAGAGGCCATAGGCATACTCTATTTCTATCAGGAGTGGTGATCCTCTATTGACTACTCAAATACCTTTGAATACCTCATGTTATACCCAATCAACATCCTATGAGAAACTTCTGAGAGGCAACAAGGAATGGAGTCAAAGTATAGGATTCATTATCCAAAATAACCTTGAGCATCTCAAGTCTAAGTATACTTCCACCATTGGTATGATGAAATTATCATTGACATTGAATAAATATTTATATGATTGTCTCATAGTAGGTCATCAAATGTACTTGGCTACTTTAGCAAGCATCCACATATTAACTCTAAACATCTCATATCTTCAGCTTATTAGATCAGCTGTTTGACCTAGTCAAGGAGTATAACATGTGCCAGTTTAACTAGATTAGCAATGTCCTGTCTGATTAATCCTATGATTAGGGATAATTTAGGTATAAATACAATTTTCCATGATAGAAATCTCATCGTCATGATCTTATCATGATTTTCTTTATGTTGTGTTACATACCAAGGACTTCATTAAATGGTCTAAGATCTATATCAATTGATATGTAATGAATACTATATAATGAAAATGCCTTTTATTAATAATAAATGAGTGCATCAAGTGGCTAAGGTGATTGTCTTTAAGACAACTCTCTAATAAACTCCCACTTGCATTAAAGTCAATCGCCTTTATACATTATGCTATAGGCGTGTACATTAGCATCATGTTTCTTTTGGGAAAGTGACTTAGTGAAAAGATCAGCTATATTCTGATTAGTGGGAACTCTCTCTATCTTTACATCATGTCTACCTATGATTTTTCGAATCAAATGGTAACATTTGAGTACATGCTTGGATCTTTTATGAGATCGTGGCTCATTTGCTTGTTCAAAGGCTCTATTGTTATCACAATACAAGGGTATTGGATCAACAATGCTACTTTAGCAAGCATCCACATGTTAACTCTAAACATATCATATCTTCAGCTTATTAGATCAGCTACTAGACCTAGTCAAGGTGTATAATATATGCTAGTTTAACTAGATTAACAATGTCCTGTCTGATTAATTCTATGATTAGGGATAATTTAGGTATAAATACAATTGCCCATGAAAGAAATCTCATTGTCATGATCTTATCATGATTTTCTTTATGTTGTGTTACATACCAAGTACTTCATTAAACGGTCTAAAATCTATATCAATTCATATGCAATGAATACTATATAATGAAATTGCCTTTTATTAATAATAAATGAGTGCATCAAGTGCCTAAGTTGATTGTCTTTAAGACAACTGTCTAATAATCTCCCACTTGTATTAAACTCAATCGCCTTTATATATTATGCTACAGACGTGTACATGACTATCATGTTTCTTTTGGGAAAGTGACTTAGTGAAAAGATTAGCTATACTGATTAATGGGAACTCTCTCTATCTTTACATCATGTCTACCTATGATTTTTTGAATCAATAGTAACATTTGAGTACATGCTTGGATCTTTTATGAGATCGTGGCTCATTTGCTTATGTAAAGACTCTATTGTTATCACAATACGAGGGTATTGGATCAACAATGCTACTTTATCAAGCATCCATATGTTAACTCTAAACATCTCATATCTTTAGCTTATTAGATCAGCTGCTTGACCTAGTTAAGGAGTATAACATGTGCTAGTTTAACTAGATTAACAATGTCATGTCTAATTAATCCTATGATTAGGGATAATTTAGGTATAAATACAATTGCCCATGATAGAAATCTCATCATCATGATCTTATTATGATTTGCTTTATGTTGTGTTACATACTAAGGACTTCATTAAACAGTCTAAGATCTATATCAATTCATATGCAATGAATACTATATAATGAAATTCCCTTTTATTAATAATAAATGAGTGCATCAAGTTCCTAAGGTGATTGCCTTTAAGACAACTCTCTAATAATATCCCACTTGCATTAAAGTCAATCGCCTTTATACAATATGATATAGGCGTGTACATGACTATCATGTTTCTTTTGGGAAAGTGACTTAGTGAAAAGATCAGCTATATTCTGATTAGTGGGAACTCTCTCTATCTTTACATCATGTCTACCTATGATTTTTTGAATCAAATGGTAACATTTGAGTACATGCTTGGATCTTTTATGAGATTGTGGCTCATTTGCATGTGCAAAGGCTCTATTGTTATCACAATACAAGGGTATTGGATCAATAATGCTAGGAACCACTTCTAACTCTGTGATGAATTTCCTTATTGAAACTACTTCTTTAGCTGCCTCAGAAGCTGTAATGTACTCTACTTTAGTCATGGAACCTACAGTCATCTCTTGTTTGGAACTCTTCCAATTGACTGCACTCCCATTAACGTGAAAACATAGCCTAATCGGGATTTGGAGCCATCCTTATCAAATTTGAAGCTAGCATCCATATACCCCGCTTACCTTAAGCTCACCATCTCCATAAGCCAAGAATGCATCCTTAGTTCTTCTCAAGTACTTAAAGATGTTTTGACAGCCACCCAATGCCCTTCGTCGGGATTTAACTGTTATCTACTCATGAAACTCAGAGCATATGGTACATCGGGTATAGTATATAACATAACATACATGATGAATCTAATAAATGAAGCATATGGAATCCTAATCATATGTGTCCATTCATCATGTGTCTTTGGACATATGGATTTAGAAAGGGTAATCCCATGAGTCATAGGAATTAATCCTCTCTTGGACTATTCCATGCTAAATCTCTTTAGCATCTTATCTATGTATGTAGACTGAGAAAGACCAAACAACCTTTTAAATATATCTCTATGGATCTTAATCCCCTGTACATAGGCTGTTTCTCCAAGGTTTTTCTTGGAGAAATTCTTAGAAAGCCAAATTTTGATTCATTAAAGAACTAAGATGTCATTTCCTATAAGCAGTATATCATCTACATACAATATTAGGAATACGACTGCACTCCCACTAACCTTCTTGTAAATATAAGGATCATCCATATTTTATGAGAAATCAAATTATTTGATTGTCTCATCAAATCAAATGTTCCAATCCTGGATGCTTGCTTCAATCCACAAATGGATCTTTGCAATTTGCATACCTTTTTTCCATCACTAGTTGTAAAACCCTCAGGTTGTGTCATGTACACATCCCTTATTAGATTTCCATTTAGGAAAGTTATTTTTACATCCATTTTCCAAATCTCATAATCATAATGAATAACAATGGCTAGGAGTATTTTGATGGATTTAAACATAGCAACTGGAGATAAGGCTTCGTCATAGTCAATACATTTGTCTTTGATGATATCCTTTTGCTACTAGCCTGGCTTTATAGGTAACTACATTACCTTCCATGTTGGTCTTCTTTTTGAAGACCCATTTTCACCTAATGGGTTTTGTCCCTTCAGGTGGATCAACCAAAGTCCACACTTAGTTTTTATACATGGAATCCATCTCTGTCTGCATGGCTTTTAGCCATCTATTAGATTATGAACTATTTAGAACTTCCTCATAAGTAGTAGGCTCATCATCCTCTATGAGCAATACGTCATTCTGTTCATTTATGAGAAATCCATATCTCTTAGGAATAGTACATCCTCTTAGATCTACAAAGTTCTTGTGTTTCAGAAGTTAGAGTTGTTACTTCATCAATATGAATAATATATTCAGGTTCTGTTACTTGATTTGCATCTGTTTGAGCATTTTGAACTTCATCAAAATCAATCTTACTCCCGTTATCTTCTTTTAGAAGAAACGTTTTCTCTAAGAAGACATCATGCTTTGAAACAAACACATTTTGTACCAAAGGGTAGTAGAATTGATATCCAAATGATTCTTTTGGATATTCCATAAACAGACATTTATTGGATTTAGCTTCTAGCTTGTCTAACATTATCCGGTTCACATAAGCTAGACAACCCCATACTGTCATATGTGAAAAATAGGTCTCTTGTTATTCCATATCTCATATGGAATAACATCAACTGATTTATAAGAGACTCTATTTAATATATAAACTACAGTATCTAGTGCATGACCCCAAAAGGACTTAAGTTGTTATGCAAAACTTATCATGGACCTTACCATGTCTAACAGGGTTCGATTTCTCCTTTCAACCACACCATTGCGTTGTGTCGTGTAAGGTGGAGTCCATTGAGATAAAATCTCATTATCTCTTAGATAACTTTAAAGCTCTTACCTTAAGTATTCACCACCTCAATCTAATCTAAGTGTTTTAATACTTTTGCCATGTTATTCTCTACTTCATTTCTGAATTCTTTTCAAAAGCTTTAGATTTGTATCTCATTAGATACAAGTACCCATATCATGAATAATCATCAATGAAGGTAATAAAGTAGATAAAACCACCTTTGCTATGCACTAACATTGGTCCACATACATCTGTACATACAAGGTCCAGTAGCCTATTGGCATGCTCACCCTTTCCACTAAAAGGTGATTTTGTCATCTTTCCTAACAAACAAGATTCATATATGTCATATGATTCATAATCAAATGACCTTAAGTCACATTTCTTATGTAACTTCATCATGTATCTTTCATTTATATGGCCAAGGCGATAATGCCATAAATATAGTGCTTTTAGGTTATCAAACTTTTGTTTTTTATTATTTATATTGAGGATTAAATTAGACATGTCAAGAATATAAATCCCATTATATAATGCGCTAGTTCCATAAAGAATATCATTTAACCATATAGAGCAACCATTGCCATTAATAGTTAAATGAACACCTTTTATATTTAAACAAGAAATACAAATAATACTTTTTTAAAATTAAAATATAATAATAATTGTCTAATTCTAAAACAAACCCACTAGGGAATGTCAATACGTAAGTTCCTATAGCTAATGCATCAACTCTTTCTCCATTGCCAACACATAGGTTTGACTTTTCTTTCTTGAGCTGTATATTATTCCTTAGGCCTTGTATATCTATGCATATGTGAGACCCACATCCAGTACCTAATACCCATGTATTATTAGAAACAATATTAACCTCAGTAACATAAATACTTGAAGTAGAAAGTGTATCCAATGTCTTATCCTTTTTATTTAAAGACTTAAGATTGGTCTCGTAGTTCATCTTCCATTAGCAACTCTTGCCACAATGAAGATAAGTTCCTTTTGATGTTGTCTCTCTACCGTTTTTTCTTATCTTCAATGCATGTTGCATTGGAGATGTCTTCTTTACCATTTTGGAGATGAAATCCAATTTAGATATCTCATATTGCTTGGTGTGAGTTTGTTCATTTATTAGCTCCCTTAAATGATACACAATGGTATTTGCATCCATAGACTCATGTTGCTTTTGAAGCTTGAGTGATATAGGGGCAAGCATAATACAACCCTCCAACTCACTATCATCCATATGCTTCTTATATGCCAAATATTCATCGATAGATGCATCATCATAAGGAGGAGAGGGAAGCGGCTCTTCCAAGATATAGGCTATCTTTTTCGCTTTAAGAACTATTCTTATAGCCAATCAAGGAAGTTCAAGCCAGCCAATTTGTTGGATTTGAGAATTGAGCGCAGGTTCACTTTTGATGACATGATTCTAGCAACCTAAATGTAAAGAAAGATGATGTTAGAGTATATACTTTATGCATGAATATTAGCTCTTTAATAAATGTACATAATTACTCCCACTTTTTTATTGTGGACCCATAGTCCTCACTATAAATCCGAGAGAACTTGTTGGAAGCTCTCCTAGTGGGTCAGTATCCAACATCACTATAAATGACCTTGGGTGTGCCTAACTAGCTACCTTAGGTTAATTGGTGGGTATCTCATACCAATTGCATCATATTGTGCAACTACTGAATCATTAGGCTATCAACTTTTAGTATGTGCACATCTCATGTACACTAACCCAATAATACCTCTAATTTACATTGACCTTGGTTGTGCCCAACAGGTCAATGTAACTAGTTAAAATTGATCCATTAATCCTGAAATCGTATTTTGATGGTTTGAACATATTCATTCCCAACAAACCAAACTCAAAAAGAACTCTAGTTCTTCCCATATTATTGGAAGGTATTGGCTTTAATATAATTTATGAGGTATTTAATTTAGTTTCATCATGGAATTTGGCATGCATAATATATCAATTCATTGAATATAGATAAATAAGATAATTATAATAATTATATGGTCATGATTATGAACATATCTAATATCAATCATTCAAGCCATGAAAGGATTGACTAGGTCTCACCTGTAGATGCATGAAATTACAACACCAAAATAGAAAACAATTTCCTATTCTTATGCTCCTTCGCTTTTGGCACCATCTTCATGGCTTCTTGCTCCTTTGCTCTTCAATTTTTTTCCAATCCTATGTAATCTAATTACATAAATTCTTCATAAGATAACCTCAAGTTACAATTAAGGGGAGTGAGATGAGAAGAGAAATACAATAGAGAGAATAGAGAAGTGGAGACTTGCAGACTCTATTTACCAAAAACAAAATTCTATGCATGATCAATTACATTGATCTAGTTCATAATTAAGCCATCATGCCATTTCATACTCTCCTATCATGCATTCTCTAATACATAATTAAAGGTATTCTATTAAAGTAACAATTTGGATTCCCATTGTTTCAACTCTTGAAACTTTGTTTTGATTGTTTGGTTTTTAATGAAATTCATCATAACATTATCATTTAATCTCATTAAATAATCATATGAATATTTAGAAACACTTTCTAAAAGAAAATCATGCAAATTATTCATACAATTTTTCATATCAAAAAGTTTCCTAAAATTGTCTACTATGCCAATTAGGTTTTTACCAATTTAATGTATGCAATATTTAAATCCGAAATTAATAATTAAATCATATTAAATATTAAATCCAAATATGACCAGAATTTAATTCATAATTAAATTATCTTAATTAATTATTAGCTTGATGTAATAGGATTAAACAATCCTAGTTACAATTGCATACTAGAATCCTAGTCAAACTAGTATTTAGAAAACTTTTTTCTAATTCAAATCAAATTCCATTTAAAAATTTTCAAAATTTCTAAAATTTATTCTCATCATTATATATAACTTATAATCAGTTTTTACCAATTAAATTCATTAATTATACAATCTAAATCATTAATCATTCAACTAGCAAACTAATTACTCAAAAATTATCTAAATTGAATCATACATGAATTATGATTCTTTAGGGACTTAACCATGAATTTAATTTGACTTCATCATGAAATTCACATCCAAATAACATCATGATTTATCTCATAAACATGCAATTAAGGGTCTTTTCATGAAGTTACATCCCTTTAAATCAAGCAACACAAAACAGTCCCATCACATGGTAAGGTTTTTGATCTAGTTACTAGTTTTGTTTGAACAATGATCAAAAATGATTTTTGATTCAATTCCATTTTTTATCCAATTTTGTACTTATACAGACCTTAAAACATATTATAAGTATGTCTTAATTATGTTTGAATAATCAAATTAATATACCAAATCGAACAACCCCTTGAAAGAATTTAATTGGCAATACTAGGTTTCACAAACCCTAAATTTTCAGCAACGTGCACAATTTCAAATTTCATTTTTAAATCAAATTCAAAAAAATTAATTATCACAAAATATATCTAATATCATCATATTAACATGCATTGAATTAAAATTAAAATTTTAGGCCAAACATAATCAAATTCGTTTTTTACGGAATGAGGGAATCCAAGTTGTTCCTTTTCAATCAATCTCATTGATAATTCAATTAAATCTAAAATTAATTTACATAGGGTGGCTCTGATACTACTGTTAGATTTTCAACATGCATATTATACATATGGTAGTATAATTATAAAATTTAATCAAAACCCATCGAACACCTTATGCAATTTAAAATTGGATTGAACCATTTAATGAGAGAAGTTGATTACCTTTATTTGCAACTCTTGCTCTTGCAAGTTGTGAGCTTTTCCTTATTTATTGGATTGTAGCAAATCATAACAATCCAAAGCTAGGATTGCCTCTAATAGTATCTACACGAAGGAAGAAGAAGAAAACCTCCAAAGAGATGGGGTGACAAAGGTCCAAAATTCTATGAAAAATTATCTTATGAAAGAGAAAGGGGATAGAAAAAAATTAAATCTTATTTTTTTATAGGGCAACCATAAAATTCACTCATTAAAATGAATATTCATATTCTTTCTAATCCTTTTTAGGGTTGGAAAAGGAAAAGCCCTAATGAGCCCATCTCCTAAGGTATATGGTATAATGTTGACCAAGTCAACAATCCTAAACTAAATTGGATTTTGCCCATTTTTATAACTCTTATAACCTTCTCTTTCTAATTCACTTGGATCTTATCCAAAACCCATTTTACATTTTTTTCATTCCCTCTATGCGTGTGACCTAATATGTTTTCTAATCATATTGACAACTCAAGTCTCGGGAGGAATCATAATCCAATTAGAATTCTATGAGTCAAACTCTTTTGATCCATATTTTATTTCTAATCAATTTCCCTTCACTTAGCATATCATGAGCGATATCTACTGTGTATTTTGATTGTCTATATTTCAATATAGAGACATACCAATCAGAGTCAAAGTACGAACAAATAAATATGAGAAATTTATCTTAATATGATAATATGAATTCTAATATTAATATTGAATTGATTTGATGAAACGTTGTAATTTCATGCTATGCATGCAAATCGATGCAACAGACAGAGTTGGAATTTGGGATTTTCCACTTGATGGTGAAAATATAATTTAACCATATCAGAGCATAGATAATATTATATTAAGGTCATATGTGGAGTTAGAAGGTGATATTTTAAGGTTAAGGACTCCGATTTGCCAAAACACAGTCCTCAGTGTAGATTTACGGTCCGATTTTTTTACCGAGAGTTAGAAATACGCATTCATAATTCTAATGGTGTCGATGTAATCGCAATTGAATTCTTAGATTTTTAAAACTGATAATATGAATTTTTATGGGCTAAATTAAGAAAAATGATTAAACCATAAAAATGTGATTTTCGCACCGGTGGTTGTTTCGCGAAATGAAAGAGATCGTTTTTGTGACACCCTTATAACAATCATTTTATACGTACGTTACATGGGTTAATATGATTATAGCTGATATGTGCTAAAAATAATTAATTTAATTTAATAACTATAATATTATTACCACTTAATTTATTCTTTTTATTTTCCAAAATTTCGATAGCATAATGATTATAAATTAACTATCTCACCTGCACTGCAAACGATTTACAACTCATTTTTGGGTACAACGATATACATATAATACAATATATTATTTATTCAACCACAAATCAACATTCAATTCTTTACACATATAATTCATAAATATTTTTATCAGAATATATACATAATTTTATTCTTACCACTCCATATTCATACATATATATACATAGAATTCTTAATAATAGTCTACTATTATTTTGATATTCTATCTGCTCCTAAAATTTATACGTTTGTCCATGTGCTTTTCTCGATACTACCTGCACGCAGTAAAATAATTACGTGTTGAGCATTAAAATACTCAGTGGTGATTACTAATCTAAAAATTTCCATTGACTTATATTTTCATGTATTCATACATACAATATTATATTTACTACACTATTCAAATTTTCTCTTTAATATATTTATTATTCTTTTTATCAATACATTAATATTCTTTACCCTTAATTCGCTATTTAATATCTTAATTAAATTTGACAATTTTTCTCAATTAATCTTATAGGTTTTTTTCAATTATAACTAAATTTTCATTTAATTAGCAAGAAAAATATTAATTTCTTATTCCTCATATTTTGGCATATATTTAATTTTTATCATTAAAATTTGTCTTGCACCTTCTAAATATTCATTCCACTAATTTATACTTTCATTATTCTATATGTACCATAATATTACACTAAAATGTAATTATACCTTAATTTACATTTTTCACATAATAGAGTCATATTTTTTAATTTCCACTAATTAAATTTTTTAATTGAAATTAACCATTCCAATTCACTTTTTGTAATCTTTTAATCACGTGTTAAGCATTAATTATCAAATTCATGCAAAACACACAAAATTCATAATTTCCATAACCCTAATTCATGTTTTAACAATGAAAATAGGTAGATTTTGAAATCACTAACTTTATTTTCTTCATTTGGCCTTCCTAGGTTTTTTTTTCCTTAGCCTTTTCCTTGGAAGCACATTCACTTTCCTTTGAACCTAACATGGCCAACAATTGTACATCATTAATCCACCATTATTTTACTTTATTAACGTAATCTAACTTCATAATTATTATCTACATACCTTAAACTATCTATTTGAACTATTAAACCAATTTAAAACTATTAATTCCACTTACCTCCAATTTGTATCTTAACTTTTCTTCTTTGATTTTCTTCTACTCTAGCCCTCCAAATGAAGATTAACAACTTCTAATAGCTACTAAAGGTGCTGAATTTATATTTGGGTGGTTAATTTTGGTGTAAAAATTGAAGAAATTGTAAGCATTTTGGAAGAGAAATGTGAAGAGATAGATTCAGCCAAGCAAGGGAATTTGGGGAAGAAGGAGTTGGAGAATTCTCTCTAGAGAATTCTAATATTTTGGCATATTTATAGTGGCTTAAGAAGGGTAGGCTTGGACCAAACAAAGCTCAACCCATTTAAGCCCAATTAAGCACTTTAAATTATTTAAAGCTCAATTTTCATCCAAATTTGATTTGATAATTCATAAAATAGTTTTATACGCCTATACAAAATGTTTCAACTCAATCAGAGTCTATTTTCTGTCCGGCTCACTCAAATTGGATAATTAATTCAATTTTCAGCGTTACCGTAAAATTCCTTTTTTCACTGTTAAAAAAATACTAAATATCATTTAGAGTCTGTCCATGTCTTAAAATAAATTTTTAGATATTGTTTACTATTTTTCATGGCCTAGTTAAAGTATTGTCAACTATTTTATTAATTAAACAGTATCCTTTTTTCTTAGTTTTGACTATTGAACACTTATTTGACCCCATTTTCACTCTAAATTTGACTCCTGGACTAGTCATAACCTATTTTTGACATGCTGATCAATTTCGGAAACTACAGTTTAAGACTAACCCAATATTCGGGCCATTACAGTTTCAAATTTTTAGAATATTTAATTTGATAGAATTAAGTTGTTTGGATGTTGGATTTTGGAGAATAAAATTTAATCATGAATTAATTTGAAGAAAAGTTTTGATTGGTGGATAATTTGGTTAAGTCAAAATTAATTAAGCTATAATTGGGTCATGTTTCAATATTATGGGTTAATTAATTTTTATAATAGTCAATAGGGTGTGAGATTAAGAGTTAATTATGATTAATTGAATTTAATTTGAGTATAAATAGAAAAGTTCCAAAATTATCTAAAATTATCGACCAAAATCATGAAAATTTGTCTCTTATTCTTCTTTGGGTCGTTCACCATGAGAGTTTGATTAAACCCTTCTTTTACTTCCATCTCATAATATTTCAAATATTCAAGCATTTGGAGCAAGAAGAATCAATTATTGGGTGAAAAAAATAAATTTGGAGGAAAAATCTCTTATTGGCCAAAAATTTCAAAAGAAAAATAGATGTAAGATTTTCTTCACTTTTTCTTCAAATTTTGATAGATTTATGTTGGAGTTGATAATTTTTTAAAATAGAAATTGAAGTTGTGTTGTGATGAAAATTAATTTGACGAAAAAGTTGAGTTAGGGTTTTGTGGAAAATTATGGAACATTAGATAAAAATAGAAAATGAGTAGAATAAGGTTTAAGGATGGGAGATATCGAGAAATTTAATGAGAATAATTTTTAGGAAATTTTCATAACTATAGTCAAATTTTTGAAAAATTATTTTGGAGAAATTTTGCCTTAAATTGAAGAGAATTGAGTTAATTGGAGTGTTTGGAAGTGGGAAATAACTTTTAGATTGGAAGAAATATTTAATAGAATTTTTGGTGAATTTTTCAATTTTTAGCCTAATTATGGAAATTTTTATTAGAAATTATTGAATATTATTTTAGTGAATCATTTATTGGAAAATGAAAGAAATTTATTTTGGAATTTTTAAAACATTTATTAAATTTATGAAAAATTTCGGATGGATAATGAAAATTAAGGAAAAAATAAAATAATCGAAAAAAATTGTTATGGAGGAGGAAAGATAAGGAAAATTAATTGTTACAAGAGAAAATATTATTTAAAATTTTTGGTCGCATAAGAAAATGTATCGACAACCGGAACCTCGAACAATGCATTAAATGTGCATAATGACAAACACTTTTCTAATAGGATTCAATATATATGAAAGCGATAGTTAGTCGAGAGATTTTAATTTACCTAGATTTTATATCATGTATGACTTAGTGATTAATTAGAAATTTCTTTTTATTAGGCGAGAAGTCGGAATAGGCGTCAATTTGAGATAAAGAAAAAGAGCTGGCAGACATCGACAAAACATAAAAAAGTTAATTCAATTGTCCTTATAATATTGGTCATTATTGTTTATAGTTTGTTTTTGATAAATTATGAAGCAATAAAGAAATTCTTACATTCAAATGATTTATAATATTACATAAAATATATTTTAAGTGAAAATTTTGATTTTTTTACCATAATTGAATTTCGAATATTTTATTTATTTTTTAAAGAATTTAAATGTTAAATATAATAGGAAAATTTTATGAAATTTTCCTTATGATGAGATTTATTATGGCATAGAAAGAATATTTATATATTTTGTGGGAAATGATTGAGAAATTAGTAATAAATTATTTTTGTGGAAATTAATTTTATGACGTGAAATGTAAAAATGAATTAATTCATGAATATAAAAAATTTTGCTCATATGTTAGTCTAGATGTGAACTAGGTATTGTTGGCATATCAATAGGGTAGAAATTATAGTTGCATGCATTTATGTTGACCGATGAAATATTGTGATTCTTTACATTTATGTGAATCATCTAATACATTTCTATATACTAAGTAATATTGTATTTGGATCATGTGAATTTTCTATGGATCATGTATTGATATGTGATATGTGTAATGCCCGATAATTTAGGTCTCGGTCGCGAGTGACCGAAATCCGGCGCGCCGAACTGATCAGGGTCTAAATTCAGACATGAAAACAATTAAAATGATAATAAAATATGAGAAAAATATTTTGGTTATTATTAATTGAGAATTTTGAGGTTTGGAGCTAAAATTTTGAAAATAATAATTTTTTGCTAAATGTAATTTGAATTTATGGTGTTTTTGACACATATATTTTAAGAAGGAATAAAAATGGAATATTTATTATCTACAGGAAAGAAATATTTTTTGGATTAAAATAAAGCAATAGTGATTTAAATTAATGGACCAATGAGGGACATGGTTATTTATTAATTCTAACCACCCACCTAATCCAACTATAAAAGTCAAATTTCACTTTTTTTGTCATTAATTCTTCTTCTTCCTCATCTTAAACAAATAAAATTTCTCTCTCATTTTCTTCTCTTTGTCGTGACCTTCATCTCCCCCTTCCTTCTTTTTTTTTCTTCAATTAAAACTAAGGTTTAGATAGAAAAAGATAGATTAATTATCTGAGAAAATAAATATTTTTTGGATCAAAATAAAGTAAGAATGATTTAAATTAATACACCAATGAGGAACAAGATTATTTATTAATCATAACCACCCACCTAATCCAACTATAAAAGTCAAATTTCACTTTTTTGTCATTAATTCTTCTTCTTCCCCATCTTAAACAAATGAAATTTCTCTCTTATTTTCTTCTCTTTGTCGTGACCTTCATCTCCCCATTCCTTCTTTTTTTTCTTCAATTAAAGCTAAGGTTTAGACAGAAAAAGATGGATTAAGGCAAGATCAACAAGAAAGTGAAGCAAAGTGAGTCAAACAAAGAAAAAGGAAGGAAGAAAAGAAGAGAAAAAGAGAAGGAAAGATTTTGGTCATCTTGAAGATCTACAAAGGTGAGGTTAGATTTTTCATCTTCTCACTTTTCTTCTCCTCTTTACTTTCATTTTGATGTTAATTACAATTAAGGTTGGTAATTTGGCGTTATTAGTATGTTAATGGTGATTAAGAGTTGATTAGTGTAAATAATGCTTGATTAGTGTGAGTTAAGGGTTAATGATGGATTAAAAGAGTAGTTTATGGACCTAAGATGGGGTGGAGATGATTACTGGTTTAAGGGAGTTTTATGTGCATATGAAACATTAAAGTATAAGATAAATTGAAGTGTATGTGTAATATTGTTGAGTTTAAAATTACGTAGGCACCGAAAAGGTGCTGAGTTATTATTGAAAATGTAGGCATTAAATGTCAAGTTATCAAATAATTAAGTAGGTGTCGAGTATATTACCGAAGAGTAGAAATCTTGTATCAAGTATTGAGTTTCGGTCTAAGATATTGTGTGCTATCCAATAAATAAAGAAAAAATATATAAATTATTAAAATAATTGTCTTGTATTATTATTAATGAATTTTAGTATGTTTAGTGAATGAAATGTTATATTTGATTAATTATACATTTTGTAGGATTTATATAGTTTTTATTTAATTTGAATGTTTTAACATACTTAGAAAATTAATTGTAATTGATAAAATTTTTATTTTAGCAATATTTATATAATTATTTGATAGTTGTCAAATATACCACTAAACTAGAAGCTTAGTGCGTATGTTTCATACGCAGGTTAGTAGAAGTAGTTGCGTTAAGACCGACTGAAGAAAGAAAAACCCCAAAATCAAATTGCAGCAGTTTTTTTTTTGTATATTTTGGGTATTATATTGTATAATTAAATTTTAAGATTTTCTTTTTGTTGTAAATTTTTGGCATGTGAGATTTATAAAGTGTAACTTTGTAATTAATATATTTTGTGTTATTTATAAATATATTTTTGAATATTATAGATTAAGGTATGAATACTTTTAAATCCATATATTTGCATCACTAGATACATATTTAAATGATGTAATCAATTTAAATATATATATAAATATATATTCCGCTAATATCAAACTCGAATTGAAAATAATAATAATAATAATAATAATAATAATAATAATAATAATAATAATAATAATAATTTGAGCATTATTTTTCAAATAATGAGCTAGGTAGTACTTCCCCGCACTACTAAAGGTTAGTAGGGTAAGGAAGCGCTACAATATGACATCCTTTTGATTCCCTAGAAACAAGTTAGGATATCATAATATGTGGGTGGATAAAAAAAAATATTATAAAGAAATCTGAGATATAATGTATTATGAGTTCAAATTGATAAAACGATATTATATTATTGCCTTTACAAAAGAGGGATTTGAATTTTGAATTATTTTCACTTTAAATTTATATTTTATTCAAATGACTGTTATTATAAAGTTTTTTGACAACTGAGTTATAAACTTAGTGCGGAAGTTTGCTTTCTCTCATGTAGATTATAGAGTAGTCAACAGTGTTTGAACTTGTAGATAAGAGATGCTGAATAGTAGACCCACATGATGGAGTTTAGCAGTAGAAGTGGTAGTCATCCAGAGCAGGTTAGTCTTCTTATTGTATTGTGTTATTTTGATGTACTGAGGTGTATATAAGCTTTTAAATTTCATTCTGACATGTATATATGAAAATAAAAATGGGATGTGATTAGGGAGTATATGCATAGTATTTTATTTTATATATTTTAAATTTCTTATATATGATATCTTTTAAAGGAATGTTTTTAAAAAGGGTTTTATCTCTTGTAGCACTTCTTATCCGTTTAGTATACGAAAGGGTAAGGGGTGTTACATTAAAAATACATTATGACCACCCAAATAACAAAAAAATCAGTGGTTTGAATTTTAATCATTCCATAGATAATTACCATACAATTTGTCCTTTCACCATTATTTGGTTCAAAGCTTGGACTATGTGTCAACTCCCACTAGACTAATTATGTCACATTTAATCCAAATGAAATTAGTTATTGTCTATAAAACTCATTACTCTATTTGACATATCCTTGAAGACCTTTTTCAAGACTTGTCCACCTCGGCCAAGAATTTCTGAGTAATGATCTCTACAAGAGGCCATAAGTATATTTTTCATCTATTAGGAGTGATGAATCATCTATTGACTACTCAACTACATTCGAATACCTCATGTTATAACCAATCACCACTCTATGAGCAACATCTGAGAGGAAACAAGGAATGGAGTCAATGTATAAGATCCAATATCTAAGATAAGCTTGTTCATCTCAAGTCTAAGGATACTTGCACCATTACTATGATGAGACTATCATTGACATTGAGTAGATATCCATATAATTGTCTCATAGTAGGTCATCCAATGTACTTAGCTACTCTAACAAGTATCCACATGTTAACTCTAAATATCTCATATCTTCAGCTTATGAGATCAGCTGCTTGACCTAGTCAATGAGTACAATATGTGTTAGTCTAACCAGATTAACAATGTATTGTCTTATTAATCCTATGACTTAGGATAATTTAGGTATAAATACAATTGCACATGATAAGAATCTCATCATCATGATTTTATTCATGTTATGTTATACACTAAAGACTTCATTAAACAATCTAAGATTTATATCAATTCATATACAATGAATACCATATAAGGAAAATGTCTTTTATTAATAATAAATGAGTATATCAAGTGCCTAAGGTGATAATCTTTAAAACGCCTCTCTAATACTAATTTCATATATCAATCTTTCATATCCCATTCAGATTCAATCATGCCATCTATTTCAGTTCCAGCAATTACTATACAACTATATGAACAAAATAATATGTCATTCATACAATTCATCACGCAAACATACCATTTTTCGAATTAAAATGCGTATATATATAAACCTCAATTGTTGGAGCCCTAAACTCAACTCTCTCTCGCCTACTGCCTCTGGTGGGATTCTCCACCCTCTGCCTTGGTTGATAACAGGATAACATACACCTCATTATAATCAATTTCTGCCATTCTAGATATATATGTCATTTTCAATTTAAAATTATAATCTAAACCCTTAAAACTCATAACCCCTTCAAAACCAAACTAAACTACTGCAAGATTAATGAAAACCATAATTCCTTGCCTCTATATCGACGATTATAGATTCGATTCTACGAATCAAATCATGTTCTAGCACTCCTTGGTTCTGAGTTCAAAACTATGGTGAAAACTCTTAGTATTTAATATGTTTTAATCTCGTTAATGGTGGAGATTCATATTTTATAACTCATAATTGAAAGAGAATGCAAGAGAATTGGTTCTAGGGATTTAAAGGTCTGGTGGCCAGGGTTTTAGATTGAAAATTCATGAGTTTCTATTAAAAAAAATATGAAATGCCCAATTTAAACTGCAGTGCTTCACAAGCATGAACACATGTATCACAACCGTTAAGATCATCAAATTCAAAATCTAAATTTCATGACATTAACGGACGTGATTCTATCTGTCATGGACGTGAACATTGGAAACTCCTTTTTTCATATCTTTCTAATTATTTTCATAATTCCAAACTTATAACCACACATATACTTTCCATATACTCTTTATATACCTTTATTAACACATTATTTCTAGGTTCTAACTTGCAAGAGTTACAATTATTGATTCAAAAGTTTGTACATGTCTTTAAATATGAGAACATGTAATTATTATTACTTTTGTAATATGTAATGTAAATATCAAGCTAATGGAAGCTCATATCTATATTTTTGTTATATGAAGATAGTTTATTAATCCAATATATGGTATATGGTTATGAAACAAATGTTTTATGATATTTATGTTATAAGCCATACAAAGATAAAATGGTAACCGAATGGGAAAACATTTTTAATTTAACCATATTTTTAAGTAGCATATTTTGTAATATTCACTCTTATAGTTGGAATTATCCTAATTATATGAGAGGGAGTTACACACAATCTTAAAGATATAATTGAGTAGAAGAAAGATAATAAGATGATGAGGATGATATGTATTTTGTAATATATTATATATTTTAAGTTAATTTTTATTTGTTGATTCGTTTTAAATTTCATAATAAAATTAGTCTTTTTGGCATAAGTTGAAGATGAAATAAAAACAAATTCGTGGCTATACTTGAATCAAACTTTATTTATTCAAAAGTTCTTTAATTGAATATTATATTGATTAATAATTAGAGAATATTTATTTTAACTCGATTGTTACCTTTCTTTATCTCGTTCTATTAATGTTTTTCTTTATTTATGCAAGAATAACTCAAACTCAATATAAATTTTATTTTTTATTGAGAAATTATTTTAGTTCAATGTTATTTATTTTTTTTTATAACTATCTTGGCTAAAAACTTAATTTAATTTTCTTTATATATATATATATATATATATATATATATATATATATATATATATATATATATATATGAGTTTTTAATGGTTGCAGTTCCATGAGTATCATAATCCATAGTGTTAAATAACATTAAATAGTATTAAATATTATATCATTAAATTGGGATAATTATTGTTGAACTAATTAGGTCTATTATTATTTTGATCTAACGGTTAAAAAATAATACTCATGAATGAATAAATAATGCAGTAACTATATATATATATATAACCTCTATGGGTAATCATCATAAGTCTTAGTATTAAATAACATTAAATTTTATAATATTAAATTGTCTTAACTATTATAGAATTAAGAATCATTAGATATTTGATCTATCGGTTAAAAAATAGTACTAATTGATAGGTAAATAATATAGTAACCATTAAAACCTTACCTACCTCTCTCTCTCTATATATATATATATATATATATATATATATATATATATATATACACACACACACTAAATATTAGCTTGATAGGAAACTGAAAAATTTATATCTCAATTGTCACCTTTTTTTGTCCTATTTACAATGAGAAGTATAAAAAACAATGATATCCTAATAAGGTCTTTTGATTATGTTAGTGCACTTGATGTACTGTATTCATATGGGGCATGTTTATTATCCTGAAATAAAAATTTTAATTCAAATTTGAGTTTGGTAGCTAAAATATTTAAGAATATAATTTTGATTCATGTATAAGAATTTCTAATATCTCAAATTTGTTGGTATTTGAATTTTTTCTGTGTTTTTTTAAATAAAATATTTTGTATTCCAAAAATACCATCAACAAAATTAAATTGAACATGAAAATAAGATGTTAGTTCTTATTACATGAACATACTAAAGAAAAATATTGGAATCTCAAAACACTAATCTAGGAATATGATTCCTTTTTCATGGAATCTTATTCTTTTATTCTACTAAATATGTCATTACAAAACATCCTCCCTCAAAATTAAAGTTATTTTCTTAATCAGCTTCAGATGACATCATATTTATAAGCATGGATCAATTTTGGGGAAAAAAAGCCTAAGATTGAACCAAAGAACATTTTGATATCATTTCTCATTAAGAGACCATAATAAGCTTATTATAAAGAGCTCTTTGCAATTTATATGGCTTTTGCCGAAGGTAAGACTTTTATCACAACACTGGCTAAATTTGTTATATCTACTAATTTAGGTCCCAAATTGCACATGTAGAGAATTCAACGCATCGAATCGACCAAAGTCTAAATTCAAAATTCGATGGGGAAACAATATAATAATGGTAAAATAAATAATTTGTGGAACTGATTAATATAGTTTCTACTATATGGGAAAATAATGGTTTATGATAAAGGACTTATATGCAAAAAATAGAAATTATTGGGGTAAAAATGCAAAATTAGCAAAATTGGACTAAAATGGATATTAGCCAAATAAGTGAAAAATGGGCACATTTTCTCTATGGAGAGGTCAACCACATTAGGAGAGAAATATCTCCTAATATTTTATCAAGATTATGATGTTAATTTGGGATAAGATCAAGCTTAAGTCAAATGTGGAGCCCATTTTTTAGACTTTTCTCTTCTCTTCACCATTTCTTTTTCTTTTTTCTTCCTTACCTCATTTTTATCGCATTTTCTATCAAAAAATATAGCCCTCACATTTCCTTTTCCTCCACCATAACCAGCCTCAAGTCCTAGAGAGATAAAGTAAACAAAAAGTGCTAGAAAAATAGGATTTTGTGCAAGAAAAAGGCAAGAGAAGCCTAAAAGGGAAGAAAAGATGAGAAAATCCTGAAAAGAAAAAAGTGAAAGCTCTAATAGGGCTGGCCATGGAAGAATTTTAGGGAAAGTAAGTTGCTTTCTAACTTCTCATTTTCTAATGAAAAGCGATGTTAGAAATCTTTTAGGGCTTATTGTTATATGTTGTGACCTAAGAGGTAGAATGGTTTTTGGAATGGTTTTCATGATGAAAAAGAGTTTATAAGGTCTCTAAGAATCTTAGAGTTGGAAGAGCTTAAGTTGGAGAGGTTAGTAGAAGGAAAAAGAAAGTTAGGGTTTTGGTATATATGGAGAGAGAGAAAGAGAGAAAGAGAATAAGAAATGACATTAGATTTATCATGAAAAGGGTTTTTGTTGCCGAGACAATGAACCAAGAAGGGGGTTGAATTGGATATTAAATAAAAATTTCTTAACTTTAAGTGTGAAATAAAATTAAATAGAGTAGGGATGAAGAGATATCACACACGAGATTTATAGAGGTTCGGGTATTAACAAACCCTACTCCTCTCCCCAATCTCAATTGGAAGTTTCACTAACACACTAAGTGTTACAATGGAGTTTTACAAGCTCACTCCCAACTATGGTGTTTCTCTCAATGGCTAACACCTAACCTAGAAATTCCCTTGTGTTTTAATGGCTTACACGATAAACCAATTCTTTGTATTTTACGACTCACACAATTAACCCTTACAAGTGTTTCAATCTTATCCCAATATATCCAAACTCACTTGAGTAATAGATTACAATGAAAAAACTCACCAACCTATAATGCTCAGAAATTATGAGCAATTAGATTTTCACAAAGAATAATGGTTTTGTTAAAAAATAATTAATGCACAATGGCTACAACCAGATTTCAGATTCAAAGTTATTGTTGTTCTCTTGTTTAGGATTCATAAATGACTTGCATTTATACTTTCTCAGCGAATTATAGCCGTTTGGATGCATTTAATGCGAAAATAGTCGTTGAACCAACTCTTAATTTTGCGCCTGACATGTTTCTCTTTCCTCATTCATGGACGTGAATATATGTGTCACAGTCGTGAATGTTCTTCCAAGCCATGGCTCAAGTGGTGACTCTGGCTGTGAAGCTCTCTGGAAGAATTTGAAGTGTTTGATCATGGGCGTGAATATTTTTCCAAGCCATGGTCCAAGTGGTGACTCTAGCCATGAAGCTCTCTGGAAGAATTTGACATGTTATCTCACAGGCGTAACTGATTTGATTATTCACGGTTAGTATGATCCTTTATGGCCGTGAACTTTAAATGTTGGAGAGTTGGCGCTACACTATATCACGGGTGTGAACATGCTATTTCTTCTTATTTTGACCTTCAAAGGTTGTCTTTCATTCTTGCATCATATTTTATTCAAGATATACCCTGTTCAACAAACTTAGAACACAAGCATTGTTAAATACATTATTGCTATTTTATTTGTTAACATCAAAAAGACAGAAATACCCCTCAAGGTTCAACAATTTTGATATATTTTTATTCATGATAAGTGCACCTTTCGAAGAAAAACAAGTGCAAACGAGAAGAAAAATGTAACACCCACCCAAAAAGTAGAACATAATCCTATTATATGAATGAATACCACATGTCTGTATCCATATAAAATATATTTCATTTCAATTGTTTTCTATCTTATTCACTTTATTTGTTTCGTGCTCATAAACCTGTATAACATGCATAATAAAAAAAATATTTTCCATATAGCAAATAAATGAATTTAAACCAAATCCTTATTTATGAATAAACTAGTTTGGGCATACACCAACCCTTTATTACAAAATCCATATTCAAAAATAATCAAGTCAATTACATGTCCTTATTGAAAATATAAATGAAATAATTGTCTCCATCCCATGTCATGAGGATAAAAAAATAAATGAAATAAAATAAAATCATCCCAAATGTGGGTCTACTTTGATTGCTTTAACGGGCTTGGACTCATCTTCTTGTCAACTCAACTATCTAATAGCTTCAAACTTGTGTGTAGAAAAATCCATACGCTAAGCTATAGAAAACTTAGTAGTACACATAAGCATAAAAATTCTAATAAGCCTTCATACATTGTCATAGCATTTATATCTATATAAACACCTGTGTGCCTGACCATGCCATCATATATATCAATATAATTTGTACATACTTAATCTATTGGATTTGTCATGTCGGTCAGTTTAGGCCTGACTGATACTCATGTTTTCCTACCAGATGCGCCAGACCGATAAAAAATTAATCATGTTCTCAATTAAAACATAAGCGACACAACAGAAGTCTAAATTCGGATTGAGAACAAGTGAGAAATTTACTTCAAAAATGTGACATTGAATTTTGTACGAAATCATTACATTATTGAACTTCTAGAACATATATATTGATTAACCAAAGGAAAAGAAGTATGTGAACCCACAAATAGTAAAGTATGAAATGTGATAGTGGGTTAGCCCATGTGATTCCCAACAGATTTGATTCGAACTTCATTTTCTAATTATCATACCACTTTAAGGACAGATTTGCGAACATGATTTGAGACAGTAATTAACAATTGAAGGAGATAGCTTGAAAAGTACTAAAGAGAACCTAAATAGGTAAGGCCGACAGACACGATTAGAACATGTTTGTGCAAACTCTTATAGTAATGGTTAGATACGTATTTAATTTTATTATTAAATTAAATATATCTTATGTTATAAAATAAAAATGTGTTATGAAATTATTATTGAAATTTTGATATTTTGTAACTATTTCAAATGATATGAAATGATTTTGAGATTTGTTTTTTTTATTTTAGCCCATATATTAGCCTAGAGGTGAACTAGGGTTTTGTTAGCATGCCAATATGGTGATTATTCTTTGGCCATATGAAATTATCTTTAGTTGTGTGATGTTCTTGGGGCATGTGAAATAGACTTTGGTTATATGAATATCTTTGACCATGTGATTGGTGCCTTTATTATTTGATACCCCTATGAGTACCTAAGGGCAGGTCTATGGTGTCTTAATATATGGGTATGATGAAAGATTTGCTACGTGAATGAATGTGATTTTTTTTTGGCAAATTTTTTATAAATTGTGATATTATTGATAAAATGATCTTTAAATATAAATGATTATATGTCATATGTACATGTAAAATCGGTTTATTTGAAATTCTAAAAAGAAATAGTTATTTAAAATTGCTACTTATTGTGAATTTTGTTGAAATGAATTATAATTTCAAGTTATATTTTGAATGACGGTTACTATAAGATTTGCACCACTGAGCTTAAACTCAGCGTGAGAGTTTATTTTTCTTTCACATAGGTATTAGGACAAGGGCAGAGAGTGGCGAGTTAGCTGAGATAATCGTTAGACCAGTGGGTCCTACATATGGAATAGAGCAGCAGTGGCAGCCACCCAAATAGGGTTGTTTTTTTTTTTATATCACTTATATATGTGTATATAAATTGCCTGTAAATATTTATGACCCATTTGGTTGTTGAAAGTTCTATAAATTATGAATTTGCCCTATGAGTATATGAGATGTGTATGTATTGTATTATACAGGAGTTGTGAATAAAGATGAATATATAGATATATATGGTTATATGACGATATATATATATATATATATATATATATATATATATATATATATATATATATATATATATATATATATAATATATATATATATATATATATATATATATATATATATATATATATATATATATAATATATATATATATATATATATATATATATATATAGTACTATTATACGGGTTTTACTTAACAGGTACACTGTGACATCAATTTACCTGACTATTATGTAGGAAAGTAAGAAGGTGTTACAGGATTAAAGCACAAACATATCATGTTACAAATAAGTGAATCCATATCATCATATCTGTATAGCATTCATGTCACATTCATATTCAGATAATCATGTTATATACCATCTTATTACATCATGTAAGGTGTGTGTGTTTATACCAATTCCATGTCAAAACATCATAAAAAAATAATATAAAATTATGTTTCAATGCTTCATGGGCGTGAATGGTCATTCATGACCGTGAAAACATCATTCATAGGTTGTCTTCTCATGACTTAAGTTGTGAACCATGTTGTGAACAAAAACTTTCACTTTGAGGGATCATTCAGGGTATGAAACATGTTGTCATAGACATGAATCAGCAAAATTTAGTAACAAATAACCAATTTATTGCACACCATATAAGGCACTAAAATTAAACCAACGTTAGCCACTCTTATCAATACTCTTCAACCCATACAATAATAATCAAACTATGAACATGCCATTTACCATATTTAATCATTTAAAACTAGATTATATGTCTTTAATTATCAAGCCATAATTTCATCAAGCCTCAATTATCAATGGTCATAGTGCATACCATATTTAACATGTCTTATAATCTCATTTTCAGCAACTAACATACCAAGATCATGCCAATTAACATATCCATTTCACAATTTAACACATAACATGCCAATAATTGAAGTTAGATGCATATATGTAGAAACATGAATTGGAGACTTAATAATCGATCTATCTAGCATTTTAATCCCTCTGATGGGTTTCTCCACCTTTCTTTCTTTTTCATTTCCCCCCCTAACATGTAATCAAAACTAGAAATCAATGTATAAAGCGAGTATAAACCCTATATATGCTATTGTCAATGTAAATCCTAATTTAATCATCATTAAATGTTTGTAATCTCTAATCCCCATATAGAACTGAATTAACTTAATGAAAAAATAAAGAAAAAAGTGATTCTTACCTCTGTTTCAAAAAATCAGAATGGATTTAGGGTTCAAAACTGATTTCTCTCTTCTCTGTAAATATGCCTTCAATGGAAAAGAGAAATCCTTTGATTCATTAATTTTAATCCTGTTAATAAGGTTGATTTCATGTCTAATAATCAAAAGAAATTGAGGAAAATTGTCTCTAGTATAGTAATAATCTAGTGGCTAGGTTTAGGGTTGTGAAATTCACAAAAATTTTTACAAAACACAAAATTGTTGATTTTATATTGTAGGGCTTCATAGGTGTGACCATCATGACTGTGAAGCTGTTCAACTTTAGAATTTCTGATTTTGCAATATTCAGGGTTGTGAGGCTATAGCCATAGGTGTGAACCCTATGACACCTCACTTTTTTCATATCTTTTTAACTATTTTCATGTTCCAAAACCCATGATAATCACTTATATACCCTTCATATTCTCATAAATACATGTTATTTCTAGGCCCTCACTAATAGGTGTTACAAGAAGATAAAGGAAAAGGGAATGAGATATAAAAAGAAGGAAAAAAAGATGCATGCTTAAATGGCAATAAGCCATAAATTTGTTGTGTGTTGCATGTTGTGATGGAATTTGCATGAAAATTATGTCTAGGGTGAGTTATGATGAGTTTCATTGAGTTTAATGTTGAATTTGATAAAAATGAATAAATGATGGAGAAAATTATTGAATTTATTTTTTGTTAATAGGGTGTACAATGATAATGTTGTGAATGAATGTGCTTGTGGTGTAAGTGTTGATCAAAATTAAGATTGGGCATTTTGAAGTGTTTTGGGAATGATTGGAATTAGTTAGGGTTGGCTTTGTTTGAATTTGGAAAATATAGAATGATTTTCCAAACCTATTCACAGTTAGGAAACAATGTTTCATGGCCATGAATTGACTTGGAAGAAGGCATTGTAGATTCAAAATTAATTCACAGCTTAAGATGAATCAAGATGCGTCATAAAATGACTTATATATTGGACATTGTAAAAAGTATGATATGATTTTCAAGCAATATGTGAGGCAACATACAAGTGAAATACAGTAAAAAAAATTCAAAATATTATTATGCATGACATGAATTACATAGACAAACTTCTTACAAACAAGTGTGATATAAGCCCATAGATTAGCCTAGACCAAAATTAGGAGACTTGTTGGCATGCTAATAAGGTCATATAGATATAGACAGATTATCCAGGTCAACTAGAATATACAATTATATCTAACTTGGTTGGAACATATGGATACAAAGATGCTTGACATTTACATATGCAGGCACATTTTTCATACGGATACCTCTCGTGTTTTCTAAGATCTAGTCTAGGTGGCTTAATTTATGGGCATAGCATGTAAGACAGGTAAAAGTATGTTTTATTGGAAAATTATATCAGATATGATGATAAATATATATATATATATATATATAACTATTTTTTATAAAGATTATGTATTAATATGTTTGAAATTATAATTGAGGAATAATTGACTATTAATATAAAGTTTGTACTATTGAGTTTAAACTCAGCACAAGAGTTTGTTACCTCTCATGCAGGTTTAGTTCTCACAGAGGAAATAAAATATAGGTAGGCAAGAGTTTGTAAATCCAGTGATTCCACCAAAAAGCATAACAGTGTCAGTAATGATGGTAGTCATTTCATGCTCACAAAACAAATATTACATACATCAAGCATAATTTAAAAATATGTTTGTAAATAAATTATGTATTAGTCTATATTATGTAAAAGTACATTTCACATATGTCTATAAAATGTTTATTTGTTTTCATTATAAGTTATGAGTTGGTTTATATGATTTGTATGTTTATAGGTTTTGCACAAAAACACCAGTTAGTTAGTTAGAGATACCACTTTACTTGACTGAGGTACAAAAGGGTAAGAGAATGCTACAGTTGTATGCAATAGTGGTTGTGGCAACCCCTATCATGACCGTGATAAAGTGACGTGAGCATGACATGTGGGCAAGGCAAAATATCTATCACGTCTGCGATAAGTTATCATGAGCGAGATACACTATAAGAAAAATGCATTTTAGAGACGAACAAATCCGTTACTAAATTTAAGAATTTTGTCGCTAATCTAATTTAGCTACAGCATTGCGACGGATTTAATCCGTCTCAAAAAAACTCGTCGCAAGTCCAATAACGACGAATTGTTATTCTATAGCTAAATTTAGCGACAGATTTAATGACGAAATATTTGTCATTGAAATGTATTTGCAGAAATGACAACAAAATCAATGTGGGATTTTGCAACGAAAAAATCTGTCGCTACGTAGCTACGGACGTTGTCCGTCGCTAAATTTTGTAGGGCATTTACTCCATACAATTTGCGACTAATTTTTAGTCGTCGCTAATTGTGATAAGCATTTAGTGACGACAACATTCCATCGCATATCCATTTTTTATATATTAAATTTAATTATTTTTGTAATTTTAAAATTCAATTAAATGAAAAATAAATATTTTTTAACAGGATTCATCAAATAAATATTAAAAGTTTTTAGTCCAACATGAAAAATATTCAATAATTGAAAATACTACAATATTGTTAATATATAGTCCTACATCATGTCAGATTGAGGTGGATCACTATGTGGAGTTGATGAAATGTGGGTAGAATTAGTCATCTCTACTATTAGCTGTCGCATCTCTGCACGCATCTTGTCTTGAAGCTCAAGTCGAAGTTCTTCGCGCATTTGTTCTCGCATTTGCTGCTTTTGTGACTCCAACATAGTCTGAACCTTCTGCTACATATCTTGTATAATACTAGCACACAACTGTTTTGTACTAATATCTCGTGATGTGGCAATGGAGTGAAAAGAGGAGGTACCAGTGTAGAAATGTGCTGCCTTTGTGCCGATTCCATATACGCACCATTTTTTCTGGCCACCAGCAGCCTCTAAAAATAACTGCCTCAAATCTGGTTCACATGGCTCGTTAGATCCCTTAATTGGTTGAGAAGCAGTCTCTCTAAGGGCTTGTACTCGATCCGTCAATACAAATTTTAAGAAGAAAAAATATAAATTCCATGAGATTAATAGAAAAATAAGCAAATAAAATTTTAAATATGCACAATTAATGAGTTTGGTAAATACATACTGCAACAACTTTAGACTGCTGGTTTACATACTCAATTCCTGATGAAGTCTTTCTAATGTGTGTTGCCTTAAAGAGTTCTATAGGATTTGGTTCACATCCTAACTCTTTTGCCTGATCATAAGAATAAAATAAAAATAAAAGCACATTAACTACAAAATTACAAGCATAATACATAAGCAAATAAAAATAAAGACATTAACAAACATTTTACAACCTAAATATATAAATGAATAACAAATTCAAATTAAGTTATCATTATCAATATACCATCCGCATGCTATGCTCAACCATAGATATAGAACCCCCTGTATGTCGTGAGGGACCTAAACCTAAGCCGTCGTCTCAGTAAGTCTATTTTTAGAGGCAATGGTAGATTTTTGCTTGAACTCAGGAGTGGACCATTCTTTCTGCCAACTATTCCAAACTTGCTCTGGAACATGTGGTGGTTTACTGTCATAAGATCTCCACTTACTCAAAGTGTCACTATAATGTGTAGCAGCTTGTTGTAACCATCTACGCTTGACTACCATCTCAAGTTCTGGATCCCAAGTAAATTCCTTCTAAAATAGAAATAAAAAAACAACATATAAGACAAATTTTTGTCTTGTAACATTCAATTAAGATTAATATTTAATATCAAAATAAAATTTTGGCAAAGTTTTGTCTATAACATAAGTAACCTGGCCTGAAGTACAATGTTTCTAGCAACCAATTAAGCACAAAAGACATTAAATATTCAAATTCAAACTGAAATTTTGACAGAGTTTTGTCTATAACACAAGTAATCTGACCTAAATTACGTGGTCTCTAACAACCAATCAAGCACAAAAGAGATTAAATATTCAATTTCAAACTGAAATTTTGGCAGAGTTTTGCCTATATCATAAATAACTTGACCTGAATTATAAAGTCTCTAACAACCAATCAACCACAAGAAATACATTTTTAACAAAGTCATTCACCTCATCATATTTTTTACTTAAATAATTGGATTTTACTTGAAACTCAAGCCAATAGAAGTCTCTGACATCGTCAGGCACAGTCTTCCATACATGTCCTCTATCACTCAAATGGAGTAAAAAACTATGGATGATAGTCGTAGAAACTACATGAAACTGTATCAAAAAGCACAAACAAACAATACATCAAAAATAGACTAAATGCATGAATGAAAAGATTTCAAGAAATAATAATAGTAATATTACCTTACAGGATTGAGATTGAGTTGTCGTCTACCATTGGTTGACTCAACGACTGATGCTTCAGATTGTAAATGTAAGGCTGAAGTAGCTGGAGGAGATGATGTAGTAGGTTGTGATTTGAGAGATGCTGATGTAGAACCTCCTAAGATGGACATAGCTGTTGATGGATGAGCTTATGATAATGGTTGTCGTGGTGGTGTTAATTGTTGTGGTTGTGCCAATGACTGTGATGGTGTCGATGAATGTGGCGATGGTTGTGATGGTGTGGATGATTATGGTGATGGTGGTACACGAAGTGGTGGTACACGAAGTGGTGGAACTGGTGGTCAATTTGAGAAATTACTCTTATTTGTGGATCTCTCTCCTCGTTTTGTAGGCCCTCTTCCTCTACCATGTAATATATCTTCAGATGATGTGCGACTCATCTGCATATTAGTCACTCGATAACAGTAAACAATATCAAAAGTAATAATGAACACAAATATCAATTGCTACTTAAAAAGAATAATAATAATAATAAAAGCAATACAAATGTAACAATTTACAAACATATCTCTAGTGATTAAATATTTGTGAATAATACATAATACCAAAAAGAAAAGAACATCTTTGGTTTTTCTATTACATCTAATCATTATCATGATCGTTAGAATCCCACTCATCCACATCAGTTTCTTCATCATCATCATGTGATTCAATTTCAAGATCAGGCTCTTCTTCTTCTTCATTATCCTCTTCAATATCAATAAATGCACCTGTTGAACCAACTAAATTATCACTTTCATCATTTTTAATATCTATATAATGAATATCAATGTCATCTTCTTGGAAGGTTGTTGATACATTGGAAAGTTGACTACTTGATGTTGCTTGTGGAATTTCAAATTTAACCCTAGCTTTAATTTTGCAAACAGCCAACCACTCACTTCTTTCACGTTTGATAGTTGCATATGTGATAAAATTCACCTGACAAGCTTGAACCGCCATAACAAATGGCTCGCACTTGTTAAATCTACATTTTTGATTCACTTTGACCAACTTATAATGTGGATGCACTTTTGTACCCAAATTTGGCGTTGGATCAAACCACTCACACTTGAATAACACAATTCTCTTAATTGGTAATGCAGGGTACTCCAACTGAACAACTTCAATCAAACGACTGTAATAGTCACATTCATTTGCACTATAATTTGAGCCTTTTATGCATACACCATTGTTCATTGTAAATTTACCAGATCCATGCACTTCAGTGTGAAATTTGTATCCATTCATAAAATAGCCCGAGTAAGACATAATTTTAGGTAATGGACCTTTTGCTAAGTCCTTTATGAACTGATTGGATATGTTGCTTAATGGATTGTGTGCCTAAAACAAATGTCATCAATTGTATAAGCTAACATTAAAGTAGAATTCTTGTTAATTGTCAATAAAAAATGTTTGAAAGAAAATCAGTACTCAAACGTTTATTAAACCAAATTGGGAATTCTTTTTCAAGTTTAGCATCAATGTTTTGAGTAGAAATATTCACTAGAATTTGCTTCAGCTCCTCAATATAAATTCTTCAAGGTACAACAAAAAGCATTAATTAAATTTTATAATTTATCCAATGCTCAAATGAAAAAGTTAAAATTTATTAGGAATTTATGACTTACTTAATAAAAGGTGCAACTTTAATGCAATTAAGAAGAATGTATGATTGTGCAACAGCATATTCTTCCTCTATCAAAAATCGGGATTTACTCTTTCCAAAGGCTCGGCCTGATTGTGTGAATATGGATAAGTTGCCTTCATATTCTTCTACCGTATATTGACCACCATCATCATTGCGTGACACTTTTTGGTGCCTTATATACACATGATCCTCAAAATAGTAAAAACAAAACAATGAACCTTTTTTCCACCAAATAAGCATTAGATATTGAACCTTCAACTCTAGCTTTATTTCGGACATTGTTTTTCAATCGTCGAAGGTACCTAAGATATTAAGTATACAAGTATGGTAAATCTAACACAAATAATAATGATATGCATTATTATTTGTTCTTTTATATTACCTCTCGAAAGGATACATCCATCGGTATTGCACTGGACCTACTATTCTTGCTTCATATGGTAAGTGCACCGGTAGATGTTCCATGGAATCAAATAAGCTTTGAGGGAATATACGCTCAAGCTCATAGAGAATAATAGGAATCTCTTCTTCAGTTCGTGCCATGTCATTATTGGTAATAACAGCAGACATTAAATCCTTAAAAAACAAGCTTAATTCTATTATTGCGGTCCAAACATTGTTTGGAAGTAGTTCACGAAATGCAATAGGTATTAAACGCTACATACACACATAACAATCATAGCTTTTCATCCCAAACAACTTAAGTTTCCTCATATCAACACATCTAGCCATATTTGACACATAACCATTGGAAAATCTCAAATTTCTTAGCCATTCACACACGACTGATTTTGATTGATTATCTAGCATGTAACAAGCTTTAGGATATTTTTCCCCTATAGAATCTCATTCCAATTCTGGCCAGCGACAATATGCATTCAACTCCTTTTGAGATTTGTATGTATCTTTTGTTTTCCCAACAACATTCATTATAGTGTTAAAAATATTGTCAAATACATTTTCATCAATATGCATTACATCTAAGTTATGTTGAATGAGAAGGGTACTCCAATAAGGCAAATCTGAAAAGATACTTCTCTTTCTCCAACCACATTGCTTGTAAATAGGGCCATTAGTTCTCTCGGCATCTTGTTCTATTACCTTCTTCAAACCCAACTGATTAATTTCAAATAATATTTCCCTTTTAGATCTAATATGGGGTGCTTTTTTAGTCACTATCTTATTCTTCATTAATGATGTTTTGTTCCATCGGAATGGATGGTCTTCATGTAAGAATTTACGCTGCTTGTCAAACCATGACTATTTTTTGCTCTCTGAAAGAATAAAAGCATCAGTATGATTCATATAATAAGGACAAGCTAACCTTCCAGCAGTACTCCACTCAGACAGCATCGCATATGCAGGAAAGTCACTAATTGTCCACATTAGAGCAGCATGCATTTGAAAATTTTGTTTTATCGAAATATCATAAGTCTGCACACCATCGAGCCATAGATGATTAAGTTCTAATATCAATGGTTGTAAGTAAACATCCAACTTATCCTTAGGGTTAGTTGGCTTAGGAATCAATATAGTTAAGAACATGTAAGCGTCCTTCATACACAACCAAGGTGGCAAATTGTACAAAGTCACAATGACTGGCCAAGAAGAATATTGTTATCTAGATTGTCCAAATGGTTGAAAACCATCAGTGAAAAGACCTAATTGAACATTTCGAGTCTCTGATGCAAATTTTGGATGAGTATCATTAAAATGTTGCCATGCAGGGGAATCAGATGGGTGGATCATAATCCCATCTTCAATTTCATGCTCAGCATGCCACCTCATTTTCGCTGCTGTGATATTGGATGCAAACAATCTTTGCAATCTAGGAGTGAGGGGAAAGTAATACATCTTCTTTTCAGGAGTAACTGTTTTGCTACCATGACGTTGTCTTTTGTATCGAGGATGACCACAAAACTTACAACTAGTCAAAATATTATCTTCACTCTAGTATATCATGCATCCATTTTTACAACAGTCAATTTTTTCAACCGGAAAGACCCATTCCTTATACTAACTGCTTTGTTCTATAGAAGTTTTTAGGTACCAAACTTCCTTCAGGAGTAATTTCTTTCATTAATCGAACCATGTCATCAAAATTATGTTCAGACATATGGTGTTCTGACTTCATGTGCAATAATTGAGCAATAAATGATAACTATGAATGACTTCTACATCCAGGGTACAAGTCCTCATGTGCAGCCCTAAGCATATCATAAAACTTTTGGGAATTCGGATTTGGTGTTTCTTCCATGTAAGTTTCATTGAATGTTTGACCAACAATATCCATAACCATGGAATGGTACTGACTGGATGATTCTGCATAATCAAATGCTACAGAACCTTCACTCATATAATTGACATTGTTATTCAAGTTACTTCTAACTACTTGCTCCCCATGCAAAGTCCAATAATAATAATCTGATACAAAACCGTTTCTCTACAAATGCAACTTAACTGTATCCACGTGATGAAACATGCGATTCTGACACTTGCGATGAAAACATGGACACCTTATCCTATCATTGTCCATCATTTCTAGGTGACTGCATGCAAATTCTATGAATTATCTCATACCAGTCATGAACTTTGGGTTCAAAAGTCCATCTTTCAACCGTTTATACGTCTATTGACGATCTGGTCTCATTTTTTATTACCTTTATTAAATCAAGGAAAACATTAAAATCAATTTGAAGTATGAAATTGTAATTGATAAATCATAATGAAATCAAACTAGGTTTTTGTTTAATATTATAACTATTGCTATTAACTTTCATAAAGATTTCAAGTTATACTAATCTAGCTTTAGAGCAACTTAGCTATTCTTTTAAGTGAACGATAATTTCATGAATGTATTAATATTATGTAAGTACATATTAGCTCGTAACACATACGAAACTATTATTTAACATTCTAAACTCCTAATTAGAATTTATATAATTGGTATTGATCGTAAACTAGTTAATCTAAAATCCCATATATACTGTCATTTATCACTTATCAGAATTAAATATATAATTTTAATAATTGGTCAGTGTATTATATAATAAAACTATAATTTCATAAAATATGCAGCTGAGCAATTAGAATAAAATTATATTAATAAATTTTAACTATAAGTTTTTTTATGAATTTTAATTGAAATTATTCTTAAAAAGATAATAAAATAGCAAAAATAAAAAAGATTACAATAAGGATGATAAATAAATATTCTAAAATAAAATTATCCTTACTATAACTTAACTATTTTATTAAACTTAGTAATTAAACTTAATAATAATGCAATTATGTTATTACTACTACACATAAAATTAACAAAGGTCATGTCTCATATAAACTATCATATCTTTAAAAAAAAAAAATCAAATTAGCAACATAAAATATGATTTGTTTTTTAATTACAGAACAAAAGGCATAACTACCACTGATATAATTTTTTTCAATGATTTATCTATAATATGTTCTAGCTTTATATTAAACTTAGTAATTAAACTATTTCATTAAACTTATTTTATTCAACTTAGTAAATAAACTTAGCTATTTTGTAATTTTAATTAAACTTAATAGCTAAATAGCTATTTTATTAAACTTAGTAATTAAACTTAGCTATTTTATAATTTTTTTCCTAAATTATCTATATTATGTTCTAGCTTTATATTATTTATATAAATATATATGTAACTTATTCATATAATTAATTAATATTAAGTTATATAATATGTTCCAACATATCAAAATTCAATTAATAAAAAAATACAAAGAAGTAAAATAAAAAAATCTGCAAAAACAAAAATAGCTACCTTCTACGCGGGAAGGTGACTGGGGCTGAAAGAGAGGGGCTTTGTCGAACGGAGCTTGAACCGATCGGGACTGGGCGGCTACAGCGGTTGGAAGGCGACCGGAGCTGGGAGACAGCAGTAAAGGACTGGATCGAGCTAAGAGACAGTAGCAGAGGACCGGAGCAGAGGAAGGACACGACCGAAGCAGAGGAAGGACACGACCGGAGCAGAGGAAGGAGATGATTGGAGCTGAAAATTTGGGCACCAAACTAGGGAGAGGGAAAAATGCCGGTTGGGGGGAAAAAACTAAGCAAAAAATTTTGGGTTTCAGGATTATAATAAACCTAGGAAAAATGATGTTGTTTCATAGGAAAGAAACGGCGTCGTTTCTTTCATTTTTAGAGACGAAAAATGTCGCCGCTGCTAGTCGTCACTAAAAGTAGCGATGACTACTTTCCGTCGCTAAATCACAGCGACAAAAACATTTCGTCGCTAATGTTTTGGATGATGGATTTCTTCTTTTTGGCCTTCAGCGATGAAACATTTTCGTCGCTAATATAGCGACGGAAAGTAGTCGCCGCTATAATAGCGATGAATTAACGATGACTACTTTCCATCATTAAATATTTAGGTAAACTGACCTTATGATTTAGCGACGGCATTTTTCGTAGCAACCTTTGCGACAAACATAATTTCATCGCTATTCTATCAATTTTGCGATGGTTTCTATCCGTCGCTAATTGGCTCTTGCAAATTCGTCTCTAAACCATCACAATTTTCTGGAGCCATATTAGCTACAACATTTAGCTACAATCATAATCTGTAGCAAATTTTCCTCGCTAATCTATCACTATTTTTTACGCTATTTTTCTCAAATGTTTTTGTTAATTTCACTTATTGATCCGTCACTGATTCGAAGCTAACTGCTACGGATGTCAATCCATCGCTAAATTTTATCACTATTATATTCTTTTCTTGTAGTGATAGTACCATGCACCATCATCCAATTGGCAAGTAGTGCGCATGCAACAAACTACAATTTTGCAGTATTTTACTATGAATAGGAAGCCAAATGTAGGGTTTTATATGTCCAAACCTAATTATGATTAGATGACATAAAAATACCATCTTTAAGGTTCAGGAACTAGAATGTCATCTTGAGAAAATAAAAAATTTATTATATCTTCTTTTTCTCTCTCGAGTTGAATCACCATTTCCAACATTTTAGTGTTTTGATAACTCATCTCCGTTGTAGTTTCTTTCTTCAATCCTTTGTGTGAATTCTTGTTAAAGACAATCCAGCAAGGTTCACAAGTAAAAAAGATCAAAAGTTAAAACCAAAGGTAAATTTACTTCTCTCATGTGATGGTTGTTTCTATTTTAAATTACATAGAGTGATTCCTCCATTTTGGGTTTTTTAAAAAAAAAAATTAAATTCCACAACATTTATGTATAAGATACATCTAAGAAAACTAATACCAATAATCTATAACATACATAAATCCAAGAAAAAAAATATACAATACTGATAAAACTATACAAATTATAGAATTTGAAAAAAAAAATCAAGAATGATTTCATCACACATAAACCTAAAAACTCCATTTTAATTTTCTCAACAACTAAACAATCAACTAAAATTCAAGATGCCTAAGGACTCTAGCAAAGAGAAAGGCAAAGAATACATAAAATCAAACATTGAATATAGTAATTAAAAACTATAAGGATTGTCTAGAGAAGAGAGGCTTAATTTAAATTTAGCCTATAAACAACTATCTTTTTGAGGGGTTAGAAGCAACCTCGATCACAATCTTAGATTGCAATATGAGATTAGTTCAACATTAGGGGACTGAGTTATGGAAGGAACTATTGATGGAGATGATTTCTGGTGACTGGTGGTTGAACTGGTTGGGGATGGACAATGGTAAAGATGACAATAGTGAAAGAAGTTAAGATAGAGGAAAAAGATAAAGAAAACCACATTTTCTGGTTCATGGGTTTCTACTTTTTAATTCTAAAAATAACAAATTACTGATAACCACTTGAGATTTTTATTTTGACAAGCGGAAACAAATTTTTAAATAACTAATAACACACCCTCTTATCGTGTGAGATAATAATTATAAAAGCTGGAAATATGTATGTATCAATTATCTTACAGCTACAATCGTTAGTAATTGGCAGAAAAAAAAGTTAAAAAAATTAAAAAAAACTTATAAAAGTTCATTAGACTGTACATAAAATCTAAAAAATCTACACAAAAATATATCAAACACGGAAGAATCATGTAGTGTATAGAAATATAGTGTTTGAAATTTATACAGTGTCAAATCAATAATTATTATCTCAAATAATAGAGGATGCACTGTTAGTTTTTTAAAAGTTCATTTTTGTCTATCAAAATTAAAATCTCAAGGGGTTATTAGTAATTTGTTCTTTTAGAAATGTTGTTTATTTGTTAAAAATAAACAAAGCATTTCAACCAAAGTTTTCATTTTCATTTTGAGAAAAAAAAGTGAAAAGTGTGAAGCTAAAAAAACACGAACAAGAACAAACCCTTACTAGTAAGATTATTTTTTGGGTACTGAGAAAGAGAAAATGAACAATTATGAGATTTAAAATTGAGAAATTTTTTACATAGTTTATAAATTTCTACTATTTGTAAATAATAATAGCCACATAAAT
The DNA here is from genome assembly GCA_023653625.1 of Triadica sebifera. Lineage (NCBI taxonomy): Eukaryota > Viridiplantae > Streptophyta > Magnoliopsida > Malpighiales > Euphorbiaceae > Triadica > Triadica sebifera. The sequence goes on along the minus strand of CM042898.1, from coordinate 20,272,944 downwards.
ACTATAATAATAATAATAATAATAATAATAATAATAATAATAATAATAATAATAATAATAATAATAATAATAATAATAATAATAATAATAATAATAATAATAATAATCTTACTAGTAAGCTTTCATCATGGATATGATTCAAGGATGTGAGAATAATTCACCTTTCACAATAATTTCTTCCTGAGTTTTCGTCTTAAGTACCACAAATTTAAACTTGCAATCCACCACTGCTCTATAACGTAAGAGCCAATCCATGCCTAAAATGGCATCATACTCATGGAAAGGCAGCTCAATCAAATATGTGCAAAACTCCTTCCCATGTACAACTAAAGGACAATTCCTGAATACTTTAATCACTATTACACTGTGACCTAAAGGATTCCTAACTTCAATTTCATATTGTAGGTTTTCTTTAATCATATTTTGTTGGCTAGGTGTGCTAGTGCAAATATAGGAATGTGTGGAACCCGGATCTATGAGTGTACAAATGTCAAAATTATATAATGAAAACATATCGGCAATAACATTTGTGTCGCCTGATCTTCCTTAGCTTTCATGGCATAGGCTCTGGCTGGAGCTCCACTGGATCCAGGTTTATTTACAGTCTCTAAAACAGCCTGTCTCGGTAGGCCTGGTCCTTCTTTGAACTAAACTCCAAGCTGAGTCGGAGCTGATCTAGCTGTATGAGTAGGAGTATTACCTATCAAGAGTGGGCAATCCTTCTGTATGTGCTCTTTGGACCCACATCTAAAGCAAGCACCTGTGACACGCCAACATTCCCCTTGATGGCTTCTATTGCAAATGTTACATGCCAGTATAGCTTCCTTGCCAACATAAGGTTGTGAATTTGCTGCAGCAGAAGATGCCTTAGAGGGCGGTCCCCTCCTAATAGACCCTATTTATGAATAGCTAGGACCCTTTCCTTTTCTTTTATTCTGTGAACGACTAGTAAAGAAATGACTCTTCTTCCTGGTGAATTGATTTTCATGAGTAACTGACTTTTTAAAAGATTCTTCTATTTTTCTCTTTTTCATTTTTTCAAGGCTGAGTGTTGCAGAAACTAACTGAGAAAAATTGGTATGCTAGAGAGCAGTCACAGTATCTCCAACCTCTTCATTAAGGCCATCTTCAAATCTTATGCATTTATCTCTTTCATTTGCAACTAATTCAGAGGCATACTTGCTGAGTCTGGTAAAATCCTACTGATACTCAGTCACTGATATTTTACCTTGCTTGAGATTCATTAACTCTTTCTTTTTCTCATCAATATAGAACAACGAAATATATTGCTCTTTGAATTCAGAGAGAAAGGAATCCCATGAGACCGGTTCCACCACATTTGTCTTAGTAAGAACTGATTTCCACCAATCATATGCCTCCTCTTGGAGTAGAGAAGTAAATCTAGCGTTGTCATCTGCTTCCACTTGCAACTATTTAAAAATTCTTTTAGTCTTTTCCAACCAATACTCAGCTATAGCTGGATCCTCATCTTTCTTACCATAGAAATCTGAAACCCCATACTTATGAAGCTTATCAATTGTTAGTTTTGGTTTAGGTGGTGGCATTGGGGTAGGCTGAGGAATGGATCGTACCATCTATTGGAATAATCTAGTCATCTGTTGTATAAATAGATTTTGACTAGGATCAATCTGTTCTGCTGCCTGCTGTGGGAGATTTGGAGCAGCATTTTGCCCTTGCACGCTCGCTGCACTAGGCTGATGAGGAGTTTTAGTATCAGAAGAGCCAATACTCTCAGCCATATCCCTTTCATTCGACGACATCTTCCTACAATCCTATAAGTTTCCAAGAAAAAAACCCATATCAGAACTATATGAGACACATGTGTATTTATGCCTAATATCCATTTTCCCACCTAGGCCTAGAAACGCCTAAACCTGGTTCTGATACCACTAAATGTGACAATCTACTTATATATTAGAAATAATCTCATATATATAAATAGGACACCACAAGATTTACTAAATAAATTTGTTCGAATTAAAACTTTTTTATTTTAAATAACTTAATCCATTTATTTATATTGGTTAAGGCAAGTCGTTCTAATTAACAACATATATTTATCATTATATTGTATACACATATTATATTACATAATTCCTTACATATACAATATTAATATATGAGACATGTCTGCCACAAACCATATACATGGTCAAACTATAAAAAACATAATAGGTAACCAACCCTCTAACTACATCTTTTGTGCCTCCACTTATATGGGCTTGGATTTCTTCTTGATCAATTTCACTATCTACTAGCTACAGTTCCAATTCCTGCGTGAGAAGAACCTGCGCTAAGCTATCTCTAGCTTAGTGGTACATATAAGCATTAAAGTTTTCCTCTGGTAGTCACACAAATGCATATCTCAAATAAAACCATGATACATCAAATGTTATTACATTTTTCTCATATAAAATAAATAAATAACATAACATAAAAGGATAACATAATAACCTTGTAACATTTGGTGATTTAGGCCCCAATTGCGCGTGACCGTAGTGGGGTCCACTGGTTCAATCAGAGTCTAAATTTAAACCCATAAAAAATGACTAATAATAAGAGAAAATAATTAAGGGTATTATTATTTGGGAATTAAAAATATTTGGGGATAGAATTAGAAGAAAATAAAATTTCCTATGGACAAAATTGGTATTATGGAACTTGTTTGGAGAAAAAGTGTGAATATGGAGCAAGATGTGACAAATATGGAATTTCTCAAAATTTAAATGTTAATTAAGATTAATTAAATTAATTAACCAATAAGAATAAGGATTAATTTTAATTAATGGGACCCACTTCTAAATCAAGGTATATAAAGTCAAAAAAGAAGAATAAATTTCATATTCTTCCATAAGCCATCTTCATCTTCTCTTTTTCTCCTCTCTTTGCTGTCCACCATAGGCTCCCTAAAGCTCCATTTTCTCTGCAAATCCAGCCTGAAAAAGTGAGGAAATAAATTAGTTTTGAGAGAGGAAAAATCGGAATTAAAGAGTTCTTACTACAAAGGTACAAAAGGAGCCAGAAGGAAGGAAGAAAGAAGAAGAAAAAAGGGAGAAGAGTGGGACAGATTTCGGCCCACCTTGGAGACCACTTAAGGTTAGTTTATTCTTCTTATATTCAACCTTTTTCCTTCCATTTGAGATCCATATTGATGATAGATGTTATTAGGGTTGGTAGATATAAGTTATGTTGCAAGATTGAACATAGAAATTTAAGTTTGTGATTAGTTGATGGAAGCTGTAATTAGACTTTAAATTGATGATATTTGATGTTAATGAATTGTTTTATGGCTTAAAAACTAAAGAAAATATGATGTTAATGGATGAATGAGGGGCTGCTATAGTTAAAGAAATTTGGGAAAAATTGAAATTAGCATAGAAGCACAACAATTAGTGATAAGTGAAACATGATTTGAGTGTTGAATTGAAAATAATGAATTGGGAACTAGGATATAGTTTTTGGGCAGCCATGACATATGAAGAAGAAAGTTTAACCTTAGTACATTTTAACTTAATTAAGGTGTAAAACATATTAGGAGCATTAGAATATTATATAGACATGAAAAACATTGAAATTAGATATTGGAATTGAGATGTGGTATGGTTGTGTAGGAAAAATAAGTGAACAAGTGAGAGGCCATCAAGAGGGTGATAAAGGCAAGGCGAAAGCTAGCTAATAAGGGAAGGAAAAGAATGTTCAGGGGAAGAACCAAGGCTGATTAGGTATGTGCTTAATTGATAAAAATTTTGCATGTTGTTAATATGTATGGAATTATATGTTAAGGTTTGTTATGTTTGTGTTTTTGAGATATTATGTGATTTGTTGTGACTTTTGATATTATATATGGCAATGGGACCAAATGGTGTAAAATAATTGAGACATATGAATGTAGTTGTAATTCTAGAAATTTTAGTATTAAAATGAATGCAAATGATGAATGTGGTTGAAATATGGATTGATGTCAATTGATGGCTCGGGTATAGAATTCCAGGAACAGCTCTGTCTATTTTGATGATAACTTGAGTTATAGAACTCCTTTTGTATGTTATTTGTTGTAAATTAAAGATAAGCCACAGGGATTTAATTTGTATTTATACTATAACATCTAAGTATGTCTAGACTTTCCCAGAAAAATGTATGAAGTTTAAACCTAGAATCTGTCCAGAAAATTCTGGGTAGAAAATTTTGTGATGGTTCATTAGTGAATTGATCATAACTTTTGATAGAAAACTGTGATTTAAGTTATTTTTTATGCATCTGAAATCTAAGACAATAAGCTAAAAATTGTTAGAAGGCCAGAGCTACAAATTCGAATTATAAATGGGCTAAAAATGAAGCCCAAAAATATGTCCGAAATCTGCCATAGGTAAAAACATACAATATTGGGTTTTTTGCATGTGTGGTTATAATTATATTTAATAATCCATGCAAATATTTAATTTGATGGTAATTATAAATGTTTCAAAAATTATTTATGTATGAGATTTTATTGCAATAATAATGGAAATAAACAACAAAAATAAATAAGCATAATTATGATAGTTAAATAATATTGTCATTTTTGAAATATAGTGAATTAATATGAAAATTGTTAAGCCCAAAAACACCTAGGCTAGAACTAGAATAGAGAATAGTTTGGCATGTCAATCAGGAGATTTAGGCACTCGGTGCCAAGTATGAAAGCCGGTAATGACAATTTATAAATACGCTCGGCGCAAAATTATTAAGCCGGTAATGACAATATAACAAAAGTCAGTAATGACATTATTATAAAAGCACTCAATGTTATATTATGAAAGCTGAAAATGACAACCCCGTTATTCCTATTAGTTAGTTTGGTTATAGGTGTTATGGGACAAGAAAATAATAATAATAATAATAATAATAATAATAATAATAATAATTATTATTATTATTATTATTATTATTATTATTATTATTATTATTATTATTATTATAATAAAATCGAAGTACGTGATTTTTATAAATGTTATATGAATTCAAGTTGTTAAGTATTGAGTATTTGCTGAAATTTATTGATTGTACATAATTCTTTATTTTACGTCTTAGTTATTAAATGGTTAATTAATATATGAGGAAATATATATGTATGTGAAATTTTTATCATTGAAGCACCACTAAGCTAGTAGCTTAGCGCAGGTGGGTTCCTCTCGCACAGGTTTAGAAAGGTAGTCGTAGAAATTAGCATTGTCAGAAGAAGAAGGATACCCGGAAAGAAGCAGCAAAAAGCTTTGGGGTTTCTTTTTGGTATATTTTATAAAAAACATTCTGTAAATTAAATTATGGTTTTATTTCTCATAGTATGTATTATAGACATGAATTATAATGTAAATTAATGTACTTTATAAATAAATAAAATTTTGAATATTTGTGCTTGTAATAATTTTTATTTCAGTGTTTGCAATATTTTCATAAAAAAATGTTACTTCATTTCATTAAATTTACAAAATAGTTAGACGGGTAATACTCACTTACCCTGCTGAACGAAAGTGGGGTAAGGGGGTGTTACAAACCTTATTTAATAATTAAATTTGCACCACCTCACGTAAGCATTTTATACTTTGTTACTTACATCAATTAATAAATTTTCATATATTCATTCTATGATTTATTAGCCCAAAATCTCGTTTCCAGACTGTCCGGATATGGAGTGTGAAATAGAAGCGCTCGCGGAGCTTAAGCCACCCTACTCACTATAATCTCCAGTCAAGGGTGCTCGCGGAGCTTTAGCTACCTTGACCTAGTATAATCATTTATCTGTATGTAATTAGGATCAGGAGCGCTCTTGGAGCTATAGCCACCTTATCCTTAAATCATACCAATATCAGTACTGAAACTTCCCTTTAATGGTGCACCATCTATTCTATATTAGTCCTCAGGTAGAGAAATGGACAATTAAAAACCATTAATTACTTATTTCTATAACCAATACTCATTTTATATTAACATAATAATATACTCACAATTATTTCAAAACCATGTAATAGCATGATATTTTATCAAATATTAACATAATATTAAGTTCACAGTTAATAACATTTCCATAATTTTAAAACATGTCATAATATGTATTTTCATCATGGTGACATATAATTTATGTCAGGCACACACAATCATGCATAAGGGGCAAACTAGAATACATATATGTACAAATCTCGATAGTGTTTTTTTTTCCAAAATATAAGTTCAGAGTTTGTTCACTTTTGTTGTTCTGTTGAGATCCTAATTTAAAAATATAAATAATTAATATCTTGATAAAATATTTATTCTTAATATAATTTAAATAAATAACTACAATTTTTTTTAAACTGGAACATGACTTCTTAGGACTATTAGATCTATAACTTTTTCTACACATATCCAATTTATATGATTCTTGATCCTAATTAAATTTAACATGTAATACTAAAATTTCAGAATTTTTGAATTATTACATAATTTTTAGTGCAATTTTAAATATTGCTTTGTTTGCTGCCCCTTAGGCAGTTTCGAGGTACCATATTTAAAAATTCATATCCTTTAACGTGTAACTTTTTTTATAGCTAAAATTTTCATACATTTATAAAAGGTAATTTGGAACATTTTTTTATGTTTACCACTTTTCCAAATTCTGTATCTATGGTCCTGAAAGACTAGATAATCTACAATTGGTTCAACATAAAGTACCAACCCAATCAGTTCAATTATTCATCTCATAACTCACCTAATAAATGACATTTTAAGGTGAGACTTTCATAGGAACTTAGATAAGAAATAGAAATAAAACTTTTATGCTTTGAACTTTGGCTAATTCGATCTCAAAATAGGTCAAATATAAGGACGCAATTACTGGAGCTGTACAAATATATGAAACCAGCTCAATTAAGGAACAGTCATAGTTCATTTCACTATAAGTCAACCTACACAAGAGATACTTATATGAATTTTGTAGAGACCTAAACAACACATATATCTACAACTTATATATTTTATAAAACCTCATATCCAGCCATTAATATGATCAAATTAAGAAAAAGACTATAGGTTATTCTATTAACACGTCTCCCTAAACCAGTTTCACTCAAACAAATTTATCTCTTTATATACCGAAAATAATTTCATAAAATTTGACAGAAATATAAACAACACATATATGAACAACTTTCATGTTTCATACTTCTCCAAATTCAGTTCATAGGATAATAAAAAATAGAGTGAAATATACTGCAGAAACACAACCCTAAAAGCTCTAATAACACTAACTATAGAAAAAAGATTACTTACCAATAACATATTTATTTGGTCTTGCAAATTATGAAGGAGAGGATGAATAATTTGGGGATGTTATCTGGAAGAAGGAAATAGATGATGCTAAGAAGAAGAATGTAGAAGTTATGATAAATTGGGGCAAAGTCTTAATTGACTTTCCCCTTTCCCCTCCCTTCTCCCGTTTTATTCGTCTTTTCCCTTTTTTTTTGTTGTGCCATTTTTCTGTTGTTGTGCACTTTTCTGTTTTTTTTAATTTTTTTAATTATTATGTTTTTTACATATTTACTTATATTTAGTCTTTTTAATTTTTTTTACCAAAAGTACAATTTAATTATATGGTTTAATTTAATCAAATTTATCATGTCAATCAATTAATTCATTTTAATTTCTAATTTAGTTATTTATTCCATCTATTTTAATCTCTATTGTCTATCATGTGTTTCCTATGTTTACCATATACTTATTCTAATTAGACTTTAATTATTGGATGTTACAAATTGTGAGCATTTGGTTCAAGTGTGAGCTTTAAACATGGGTTTATTGTAAAGGTTTTGTGTGAAACTTAGATAACACAAGAATACAAAGAAAATTTGGACTTGGTGTGAGCCAAGAGAGAAAATACTTAATTAGGAGTTAGCCACAAAAACTCAATTGTAACTCAAGAGTGAATTAGTAAAATCTCAATTGAGAACTAAGGAGTGGACGTAAGGATCTTTCATAATTATGCAATAATAAAAGTGTGACTACAATAGAAAAGAATGATCGCAATATTCATACAGAGTCGATCATTTGAGCTGGGAGCCAATAAGAAGCTTCCATATGTCACTAGTTGTTAGAGCTTGAAGAATATGCTACCGTGATGAAGAAAATGTGACTACAATTCTAGATTTGGTATAACATTAAATGTTGCAGAAAACTAATTATTGGAAAGAGAAGTTTTATTCATTTAATTGTAATGACTCTTTCGAGTTATGAAGCTACCAATACCACTTCAACAAGCCACTTAAAGAAAGGCAACTAACTCTACCTTGCTTAAACTTTGCTAGTTAATTCTCCATATTTGTAATTATTATTGGAGTGTTAGAATGGTTTAAGTATTAGCCATAAACATTTGGGGATTATGTTGAGAGTTAATCTATGTTAAAACTCTAGTTGTAAGGATTTATGTGTGAGCTTAAAAAATTATTTGTGAGGGGTTTTTAGAGTGATCCCTTGTAAAACTCTAATTTGTTGAGAGTTAGCTTTAGGAAAACTTTTAAGTTTGAGGGTGAGTCTTGGAAAACAACTAGGTTGTGTCTAATTCTTGAGAAAAACATAAGTGAAGCTTAGTGTTAGCCTTGTAAACACCTATTTATGATTAAGCTAGTAAAACTTCACTTTGGAACTTATTGAAGCTAGTGGAAAATTCCAATTGAGTTTAAGGAGTGAATGTAGGGTTAGTTAACACCCTGGCCACTATTAAAAATATCGTGTGCCTCTTTCTTTATCTTTTAATATATTTTTTATCCATTGCAAAGCAAATTGCTCATTGTTTTATATCGTCATCTTTTTGGTCAACCACCAATTTATCTCCTCTTCTTGGTGTACTTTGTTTAAAAGTGTTAAGCCTTAAAACCTCTAATGATTCTATCAAGAAATCATTATATGAAATTTCTTTAAAAAAAATTCAATTTGTGAAGCTTTATACAAAGATAATGGTTCTTTATAAAACAAGGTTGAAGAGTTAAGATCTTTTATTTCAAAATTTTGCAAGGGGAATGAGAGCTTGCATACATTCATTGTGTCTCAAAGACCTCATTTACTAATGCATGGACTAGCTTTCAATGAGGCACCATATTCCACATCCTCCCCTCCCCTAACATAACTCATTTCATCAAAGTCTTTACACCTCAAATTTCTACTATAAAGGAAAGCCTTAAGCAAAAGAACACACTAGACCTTCCATTCAAAAGAAGAATGGTAAAGGCTCACATGGTCCTAGAGCCAAGCTTTAAAGGCCAAGTCATGCATTCATATATAAGAAGCATACTTCTATGCCAATTCACACACTATATGTATGTTCATGCATTCATACTAGTACTAGAAATGTTGTGAAACCCAAACCTCAAACAAAGAGGCATGTGAAAAAAAAACTTTCAAATCTATTATACAATGCCACTATTTTATGAAGTTTGGCCACATAAATATATATTATTTTATTAGGAAGACTTACCTCTTCTTGATGGAACCTTAAAAGACTAATCCCTATGGATCCTAATATATTTAGGTACTAAAAACCATAAAGATTTGATTTTTTTATAGGTATGCCTTAAGTCCACTACAAAGGATAAATGTTTAAGTAGTATATAGTGGATGTTCAAGGCACATGGCCCATAATGCAAGCCTATTCATCAAAATCAAGAAACTCAATGGAGGAAAAGTAAATAAGGTCAAAGGTAAGGAAATTAACATTGGTTCCATTAGTAAAACCGGTTTTCCCTCTTGTTGAGAATGTTCTTTAATTTGCTATGTGATGTTTTTTTTGTGTGATTATGAGATTGTATGTTTTATATATTTTTAAGGAATGATTTAGTCACTTCAAAACTAATTCATGCTCTTCAAGAGTCAATCACTCTTTATTTTGATCATATAGACTTATGCCACATATATTTGATGCATATTCACTTGAATGTTGTGGAGCTATAAAGAAGACAAGGCATGGAAATGTGCCAAGAGACCTTTGATAATGATAAGGGTGAATGGAATGCACAAGTTGAGAGGGAGCAAACTTAAGCCACTCTAGAAAATATACCACAAGTGCAAAAGGGAAATGAGGAAAAAGAAGGGGATGACATGTAAAAACAAGGCCCTTAGTCCTTAGCCTTCATTTCATTTTGCATTTGCATTCAATTGCAACTTTCATGTAGTGGCACAAAAATAAAATATGATCATATATTTCTACATTTTTTTCTTTTAATTTCTCTTGTAATTGTTTGATAATCTATCTCTTTTTGCTAATAATTCTCTTTGAAATTTCTTTTATGGTTTTCTAACTCTTTTTTATCTTAACAAATGGGGAGAAGTATATTGAAAAAAAAAGACTGAAATAGAAATTAAGTAAACATTGACTTATAACTTAAAGGGGAGCTAGCTTGGAATGTCAATTGCAGAGTTGATCACTTAATTTCAATTTTTTCTCAATTTGATTGTCAAAATAAAAAAAAAATGAGATTATTGACCTAAGTTAATAAATCTCTATTTTGATCTTGACATTCAAAATATTTTTTTAGTCGAGTTTCGAACAATTAAAAAAATTCAATTGAGTTTGAATTTTGAAATTTTTAATTGAATCGAACTTGAATCTAAGACTGTATCAATTCAACTCGACTCGATTATACTTATACTTTTGAGTATTTAGAACAAAAATATGGAAAGAGAAGAAGAGAACAAGATTTTATTTATTTATTATTATTATTTTTGCATGTAAGTTAGCAACTCCAACCAGCACCAAATTGGTGCAAAAATAAGGAAAAAGATAAAAATAGTGTAAAAATTTTCATCTCCAACCGAACACCAAAATGGTGTAAAAAATGGTGCTAGCTACAGTACCGCGCCATATTTGGCGTTGTACTGTAGCAACGCCATTTCAGATTAAAAAAAAGGTTTACAGTAGAAGAAAGAAGAAAAAGGAGGAGGAAGAAGAAAAAGAAAGGGAAAGGGAAAGGGAAAGGCAGAGAGAGAGTGCACGGTGGTTTTGTGGGTTTTTTTTTTAAGTTAAATAATTTTATTTATATTTAAAAATAAAATTTTTAATTTTTAATTACCAAATTTTATATTGTTTTATAAATAATTTGATTATATTTGAATAAATAAAATTTTAATTAGTAAATATATTTTAATTAATATTAAAATATATTTAATTGAAAAATTAAATAAAAATAATGTTAGTAAATTGAAAATTAATTAATAGTAAATTGATGTTTAATTAATAGTAATATTTAAATTGATTTTTTTCTAGTTCATAATTAAATTGTAATTTAATTAAATTATATTATAATATTTTTAATGTTATGTAATTTTAAGTGCATAACAATTTAATTTCTTAATTGAATATAATTGAACAAAAAAATTAAATAAAATGTAAAAAATATATAAATATAAAATGCATATAATATAATTTAAAACAATAATGCATTTATTACTAACACATAATAAGATTACAAAATATTAAAACTAAACTAATAACGGAAATTTAAAATGTCTAACATAAAACAAACAAAATACAATAATTAATTATTTAATAATCTAGAAGACCGGTTCCAGATCCGCCAATATGATTAAAATAATCTCCAAACTCATTAGATGCTGAAGGTGGTTGTGTTTGATGCTATTGAGATCGTTTGTCTAAAATTCGTATTTGTTCAGCTTCGATATATGCACGAATTCTTGGATCGCTAATAGTATTTAAGTCTCGCATCAAAATTTTATTTTCTTCTTTCAATTCTTTTAATGCCAGATTTCTGTTTTGAATTTCAAGGTGTTGTTTTCGATCCGAACTATTCTTCTTCAACATCTCTAAAAGTTGTCGATTTTCTTCTTTGAGACTGTTAATGACAGATGACATTTGTTCATCATTGTTGCTCTTCAATTTGGCATTTTTGACCCCAATTGGTCATTCTGATGATGAATCGCCAATATCATTATCTAAATTAAAAGAAAATGATGACAACCCGGGAGATGCTGATATTGGAGACTCAATAGTGGGATTATCTGACTCTGATGAAATATAATTTAAATTTTGCTTTCAATTTATTTTTCTTGATGTGCTAACATTATCTTTATATTTTTCAAAAATTTTCACCATATTCCATACATGGTCAAATTTGAATCCCTTTTTGTAACTGTCATCTTGCATCAATAATATTTTAGCTCTATTTATCTGCAAATAATTTGAACTATAACATTTTAGTTTTTCAGATATATAATAATAAAAAAAAATATTTGCAAAAAAAATACTCAATATCTTTATCTGATGCACCACTAGGATGCATATTTTCAACTTGTCGGATGCAAGAATTCAATTTTCGAACAGCTTTCTCTATAGTTTGAATTCGGGATTGCACAGATCTTTTATCACGATACTCCCAACATTCAGTTCTTGCGCTGTTATATGTATCTTCCACTCGAGACCAAAATTGAGTTGAAGATTGGTTCACACCCGTAATAGGGTCTTGAGAAATGTCCATATAAACTTAACACAGTAGCACATCTTCATCAACACTGTAAGAAGAATATCTAATAGACATATTTGCAAAGAATGTTTGAAGTAGAGTTTGTAGTAGAGTAATGAAATACCAAAAAACAAGTTGGGCAAATAATATAAGATGTATACACATATATATAGCATGTGATACAGATAAAGTATAGATAATGAATATCTAGTCAATAATTTTTATTCGTATGATGGATTTTATGATAATCTTAGCCATCAGATTAATTTCATCATTATCTAAATCTTATCATGATTTTTGTCATAATCTTAGTCGTCGAATGAATTTCATCCTAATTTTAGCCGTCGGATGGATTTCATCATAATCTTAGCCGTCAGATGGATTTCATCATAATCTTAGCCATCGGATTCATTTATTCCTTATCTAAATCTTATCACAATTGTTGTCATAATCTTAGCCGTCGGATGGATTTCATCATAATCTTAGCCGTTGGATAGATTTTATCATAATCTTAGCCGTTGGATTCATTTATTCCTTATCTAAATCTTATCACAATTGCTGTCATAATCTTAGCCGTCAGATGGATTTCATCATAATCTTAGCCATCAGATGGATTTCATCATAATCTTAGCCGTTGGATTCATTTATTCCTTATCTAAATCTTATCACAATTGTTGTCATAATCTTAGTCCTCAGATGGATTTCATCATAATCTTAGCCGTTGGATTCATTTATTCCTTATCTAAATCTTATCACAATTGCTGTCATAATCTTAGTCGTCGGATGGATTTCATCATAATCTTAGCCATCGGATGGATTTCATAATAATCTTAGTCGTTGGATTCATTTATTCCTTATCTAAATCTTATCAGAATTGTTGTCATAATCTTAGCCCTCGGATGGATTTCATCACAATCTTAGCCGTCGGATGGATTTCATCATAATCTTAGCCGTTGGATTCATTTATTCCTTATCTAAATCTTATCACAACTGTTGTCATAATCTTAGCCGTCGGATGGATTTCATCATAATCTTAGCCGTCAGATGGATTTCATAATAATTTTAGCCGTTGGATTCATTTATTCCTTATCTAAATTTTATCACAATTGTTGTCATAATCTTAGCCGTCGGATGGATTTCATCATAATCTTAACCGTCGGATTATATTTTTTAACCTTAGGATTTCATCAAATTTTTTCTATAAATAAAACCATTATTTATGAAATTTATTCATACTGATTATCATTTACGTATCAAATATTTTTATTCATACTCTCCAAATTACTCAAACGATAATCTTTAAAGATGAACTTCAATATTGGAGGTCCATCAAATGTGCAATTCGAAAATTCATCTTCATCTTCAGATGACAATGAAGATATATCAGTAATGAGTAATTTGATTATTGAACAAGAAGAAATTTGTCATGCAATTCACAATAACAACATGGTTTTGGAGTCTTACATCAATCAACAAAGCAATCAGAGTACTCATGGTGGCTCTATTCCAGGTCATATTGTGATCAACCATGATCGTGAAGGTGCAGATCATAATTTATTTAATGATTATTTTTCTGATCGTCCATGATACAGTGAAGATATGTTTCGTCGCCGATATCGTATATCTCGGAATTTATTCTTACGTATCATTGATGCAATTAAAGATCATGATAACTACTTCCAGCAACGAAGAGATGGCTTGGGTAGAGTTGGATTATCAACTTTACAAAAAGTCACAGCAATGTTTCGAATATTAGGGTATGGTTACCAACAGATGCTACTGATGAATATGTTAAAATTGGCGAGTCAACCGCAATTGAAAGTTTAAAAAGATTTTGTCATACTATCGTAGAAATTTTTGTAGAGACATATCTTAGATCACCTAATGCTAATGACATCGCTAGACTACTCTATGTTGGTCGTCAACGTGGTTTTCCAGGAATGTTAGGCAGCTTTGATTGTATGCATTGGAAGTGGAAAAATTGTCCAACAGCATGTGTCGGACAATATGCAGGTCAAAGTGGATCACCAACAATTATTCTTGAAGCTGTAGCGGATTATGATCTATGGATATGGCATGCATATTTTGGTATGTCGGGCACAAATAATGACATTAATGTCTTGGAGTCATCACATTTATTTTCTAATCTTACTCAAGGTATTGCTCCTCCCGCTCATTATGTTATACAAGGAAAAGAATATAATATGGGTTATTATTTAGCTGATAATATATATCCAAAATGGTCCACCATTGTGCAACCAATTCATGAGTCGCGCGGTCCAAAGAAATTGTATTTTGCAATGAGACAGGAGGCTTGTAGAAAAGATGTTGAGCGTGCATTTGGAGTTCTGCAATCACGATTTATAATTATTGCAAGGCCAACATGATTTTGGAGAAAAAAAGTGTTGCATGATATAATAACTGCATGCATTATCATGCACAATATGATAATTGAGGATGAACGTGATCTATGTAGCACCTCCTCACCCGAACCGCATGTGCCCAGATGAGGGAGCGCTAATGTCATTTCTTTCTCATACTTCATATATATATATATATATATATATATATATATATGTATATATATATTTACATTTTTTTTTTACTCATGTATATATGGATATGAATAAAAATCAGAGTAATTCTTAACAAACTTTAAAAATAGGTTTTACAAACTCAAATATTTCTTTAATATAAAGATCAAATACAAAAGTTTCAAAACTTGTAACCCACTTTCTCAAGATTCGGCTGCTTTACTTGAATGGGATCACCGCTTGCTTTATCTAGCATCTTCAGCTACCTTTCTATATCTGCGTGGAAATTAAACTCCACACTAAGCTATAAACTTAGTGGTGCATATAAAGAAGGCAATATACTATATCATGCAACAAGCATTAACAATTATCATTTTGAGCATTAAAATGTTTGCATGCATGACTATCAACATATTCCTATTTCATAAAAGTATAAATGTCATGCTCATATAGACATTGTTATTTTTATTTATCTTTAATAGCAAATTATTCTATAAATCTCTTTATCATTACATTTCAACCTCATATCATCATCATTTTCTTATTCTTTCCTTTTCTTATTTTTCCGACATATCTTCATTATCTTGCCCACATCACTCTAAATTCTTGGACTGACTGGATACGGGTTATGGATCAGAAGCGCTCACACAAGCTTATGCCACCCTGTCCACTATTTGGCTCATAAGAGCTTCTCAAATCAATGGCGCTCACACAAGCTTATGCCACATTGATTGAGTATAATTTCATCATAGATGAATAACCGGATCAAGGCCGCTCACACAAGCTTATGACACCTTGTCCTCATTTATATGTGCTCATCAGAGTTTTCTCAAGTCAGTAGCGCTCACACAAGTTTTAGCCACACTGACTGAGCATCAATGGCGCTCACACAAGTTTTAGCCACATTGGTTAAGGTATAGTACGGTACCATTCACCCCCTTAATGACATGTCATCTATCCTGATTCTAGTCCGCAAGTAGAGTAATGGGTTTCTTTATATTTTCACATCAATCATTTTTCTCAAATTTCAACACATCCATTTTTCTCATATTTATCAACATCTCAATTTTCTTGTTTTACAAGCATATAGTCATACTCAGACATCTTTTCATTCATTTACTAGATTCATCAATATTATCATGTTTATCATCTGCATCAGATTTCATATATCATCCATGACAAATTCATTTTTCTACATCAATTCATTTTTTTTTTTATATTTCAACATATCACATTCTTACATCAATATATATATATATACACATATCTATATTCATATCATTCTTATTTCACTGGATAGACAATAACTTTCATTTACTTACCTGAATTCCTCATTTAATAACCACATTCATAATTTCAAATGTAGAGCATTCACGGCCGTGATTACTATGTTCACGCCCATGAATTAGTTCACGCCAGTAATCCCAAGCCGTGAACGCTACTGGAATGAATCGCCCAAAAGTATTCACGGTCGTGATTACTCATTCACGCCCGTGAATAAGTTCACTGCCGTGATTCCAACCCGTGAACGCTTCTGGAATAAATAGTACCATTTCCACCCAGAAATTCACAACTGTGACACAATCAGTCACAACCGTGAACCCTCAAGTTCACGCCCGTGACTCAATAGTCACACCTCTGACTTTCAGCAGGAAATCTGCATATTCACCTTTCATTCATTATAACATCATTCAAAACATACCAAATTCTATTTCATGCATTTCTAAGGCTCTTTACTCAACTTATTACTTTTCAATACATTTACATGCCTTGATCATACAAGATTCTCTAATATGCATCCTTAATTCAATGTTACAATTATCTCATTCATACATGTCTAATCTTATGGTTTCATGCCATAATTATCATCATTCTTGAAATTGCATTTATCTCAAATCATATTCAGCATGCATTATTTCAAACAAAAATAGGCTATTGCCTTAAATTATGCACAAACCTTAATCTTTTTCCTTCACTCTTTTAGGTAGCTTTCTCTTTTCCTTTGCTCCTTAGAGCTTGTTCCTTGTCATTTGGAACTCCTACAACATCATAGATCATTTTCATCATCATCTAATTTCATTAAGACCCTAAACTCTCTTTTTCTCTCTCAAAACCCTAGTTTCTCTCTCATTCCATATAAGTCTTAAATGAGCTCAAAATTCAAACTTCCTTTAGAAAAGATGAAGAAGAAGAAGAGATGCTTCTTACCTTACCCTTTTCTTCACTTGATCACCACTTTGGAGATTTTCTCTCTCTACCAAACTTGATTTTTCTTCCTGTTTCTTGTTCTTTCCAACTTCCTTATGAGTTATGGAACATAAAAATCATTGTCTTGCTCTTTCCCTTCTCTCCCCTTCCTTTCTCTCTCTAGAATCAAGGTGAGCTATGGAGGAGAATTTTGGCTGGCGTGACTGGTAAGGAAAAGAGAGAAGGAGCAGAAAATGAAGAGAAGAAGAAGAAGAAAATAAAGCCTTAAATAGGGCACCCAAAAATCTTCATGTGGGACTCACCATTTTACCATTTTCTCCCAATTTTACACTTAATCAATATTAATCATCTTCCTTTAATATCATGGCCGGCCAACCCAATTTTAAATGTCCAAATTTCTTAAGTTAATTAGTCATTAATCTCATAAATCTTCCAATTTTTGGTAATTTGCAAATTGATCCCAAAACTTATCAAATTTTGCAATTTAGTCCTTTACCGTAAATCAATTTCTTTAAACTCTATAATCACTTATTTAGACATTTATTATTTAGTTTAACCATTTCTTAATCAATTATTGTAAAAATCTGAATTTAGACTCCGATCGGTCACACGCGTCAATGTTGCAACAGGTGCGACTCGGAAATCTAAATGAGCGGATATTACAATCTAAGCGCACCAATTAATGAAATAGTGAATGCACCCGATCCTATAGTTGAAATGGCAGTGGATGAAAAATTTTAATTTCAACAATTTCTTGCTCGACATAAACAAATCAAAGATAAAAATGCTTATATTGTGCTTCGTAATGCATTAATAGAGCATTTGTAGGAGCAATATACTAATTCGGATGATTGAATCAATAGTAATATTATTCTTTTTATTGTAATATTGTATTATTAATTATTCAATGTCAAATTTTTTTATTGCATTTTTAATAAATCTGCGTTTTATTTAATATTTTTTAATTAAGAATTTTATTAATATTTGATATTAAATTGAATTTTTATTTTATAATATTATTAAATAATAATATTTTTAATATCGGATGAATATATTAAAAAAATAATTATTTTGTAAAATAATTATGTAGTCTAAAATTAATAAAAAATAAAGTATAAAGAGGAATATATATAAAATATTCTTTTTGGTGTAAAAAATTGTATAATAGGTTGGAGATAAATTTACTGTAGTTACACTATATTGATGTAAAAGTTACATCATTTTAGTGCAATGGGTTGGAGATGAGCTTATTCATCTTCTTACTCTCCTTATATACACGCTCATGGAATCGTAAATATTATATTTCAAACAACTTAAACTGTATAAATGATTTTTATACAAAATTTAGAATATATTTATATATTATATGTAATTTAATGGCATGAGCCTGTATTTGGCTATTATGAAGCCAGTGACAAAATTCTCCTTACATACTATACAACTTTCTAATTATGAAAAGGAAAAAAAATAGTTAATTTTAAGGAAATATGGTGTTTCAATATCTTTATTTTATTTTCTTTCTTTTTCATTAAAATTTTATCAATAGATTCATCATATTTATTATCATTACTAACATAATTTTCAGAGTAAAAATAGCCGTTGAACTGATGTATGTTGTTGTGGGACAGATTGTAGCCTCTTAATCTTGGCAGTAAAGGACCCGCACCGACAATATCTCTCAATCATCATTAATTAAAGGAGATATTACGAGAAAAATCCTAATGCATAGGAACACATTTAATTTAAGTCCTAATATTTTTTTAACTATCAATTCGAAATCTAACAATATTTTACTTTCATTTTGCACTCCTTTTTCATTCTTCTGTCCTTCAACTAAAGGACATAATGATTAGCTGACATGCTGATTAGAATTAAAATACTAATATTAGATAACTATGTATCGCACTGCCTTTTTTTTTTTTTTTTCCTGAGCTGACATACTATAAAAAAAAAATGAAGCATAATATTTTCTCAAATTGCAAATTGAGAGTAAAATAAAACTTTAAATTGATAGTAAGAAAACCGTTAGGATTTAAATTGAAAATACCACCTATACATTAGATTTTTTTTCTTTGTAATTTTCGCTTACTTAAATCAATAGTATGTAACAATA
Source organism: Triadica sebifera (assembly GCA_023653625.1). NCBI lineage: Eukaryota > Viridiplantae > Streptophyta > Magnoliopsida > Malpighiales > Euphorbiaceae > Triadica > Triadica sebifera. The sequence continues at coordinate 20,253,589 of CM042898.1, read as the reverse complement.
TAAAGATTAAATTTGGAATTGTCAAGAATAATGAATAAAATTTATATTAAAAACCATTCAAATATTATAATTATAATTATATATACATATATAATCGATGATGGTTTTCCTATTAAAACCTTTTGTTGTCCTTGTTAAAAAAATACATCAAAAGAATGGTATGTTTAAATATATGTATTAAAAATAATTATTAGAAAAAAATTTATATGAAAAAGTTCAAGAAATATAATAAGACTTATAATTATGGTGAAATTAACTTTAAAATAGTTTAAGTCGTTTTAGATTAATAATGATTTTACAATTTATTAAATCCTATTCTCTAATTCACACAATTCTAAAAATAATTGATTATTAAAGATAATATAATAGGTATTAAAATAGACTCATATGATGTTGTATTGGATTGGATCATCTCTAAATGATGAGTGTTTATATGTGAACAAAGAAATAATATATCATATATTATAAGGAGTATGAATGATTGTTTTGGTATTCTCTTTTGGATGCTTATTTTGGATATGTCTATAATCAAATTTTATTTTTTACTAGATTTTTGCTTTTTGATACTACCAGTTTATTCATTATGCACCCAATGTTACCAAAGATCAATATGGTAGTATTTTATGAATATGCATGAAGTTATGAGAAATTATTTACATGGAAAAATTTACATGAATATTTTTATTCAGCAAGAGTCGAGTGAAGTGTGACAACTTAATTACCATCAGGTCAAAACTTAATTTATAATTAACCCCAAAAAAAATCTTCTAAAGAGCATGAAAAATTTTGAAGTTTATAAAATTAAATTTAAAGGTAAGGAGAAAACAACCAATTTTGTTTTTTTTTAATCTCATTTTTATTCTTTTTCTTTTTATTTTTTTGCAAATGACAAAGGTTAAATGTTTTATATGTCAAATTATACCCATATTCCAATTTGTTTGTTTTCATTTCAACAAAAGATATATTAATATTTAGGGTATTGTATTAAAATTTTCAATCAAGAATTTGTTTTGAAAGTAAATAATTATAATTCATTTGCCGATGGACTTCATATATCGCAAGTATAAATTAATTTAAAGACAGAAAAATTGAAATGGAGATTTCCTTACTTCTCACGACAAAGTATTACAATTTTTAAAAAAGGAAATTATAAAAAATTTTATGAAATTTAACAAATTACAATTAGAGATAAATTTTTAAAAAATTAACAGTTTTAACTCTTTGTAATTTAATAAAAAAAAAGTTATACAATTAGAAAAACTATGATTTAAATATATCGGTTGCTCTGCAGTTTTAAATATTTATTGAAATTATAAATTTTAAATTCTTATAAAATATTATTATATTATATAAACACAAAATAATTTATATAAATAAATTTTAAATATAAAAAATTTTATGTAATATATTTTACTATAATATTTAAAATTTATAAAGTATTAAACGAATCAGTACTGTTTAGGATAATAATTTGTTATTTTAAAAAAAAAGATTTATTTGAAATTTTAAAAAAAATCTTTAAAAAAGTCTTTTATGACTCGTTACAGTGTCTAACTTTTGTCAGGAATTCTTCGCTTTTGTCATATATAGGCTAGAAAAGTCTTTCTTCTGAAAAATTTAAGGCTTTGCAAAAATTCTGTGAGGATGTGGAAGACGGTTCATTGGTTTATATGTATATAAATTAAAGAGTTTCTTAATTATATCAACAGCAAATAGAAAAAGAAAAAAAATTGTATGACATCTAATTGGTGAAAAAAAAAATAAAAAAATTCATGGATAACTAAGTTGATCTATTTTGCAACTTTTAAATAATTTAACTGGAAGTCTAATTGGCGTGCGTGGCTGTAATTATTTAATTTCCATATATATCTCGCCACGTTAGTTGAAAATATTTAAAAGTATTAAAAAGTGCAAGGTTAAATGTGTACGTGGATTTTCAGAAGTTGAAGGGTTTTTATTTTTTATTTTTTCCAAATATATGGATTTATAGATGTATTATGCATATTTCGATTATAAATTATATGAGTTGGTAAAAAAAAAAATACAAAAAGGGCTACGCTTTTTTTTGATCTTTGAATGAGTGGAAATTATTTTGTTGAGTGAATTTTTATTCTATTATTGAGTCCCTAAAATTTTAGCCTTTTTTATTAAACTGTTTAACATTCAAATCTTAAATTTTTTGACGACTTGTTATATATATATATATATATATATATATATATATATATTATCAAAAAACAATTTCAAAACTTTTACAACTTTAACAATTCTAATTTTACTAGGGCATAACTGTAAAAAAGTGCACATTCTTTACATTTTTTTAATAAATTTAACTTAGGGAGAGAAAACGCTAAGCCGACGCTGGAGTTTTTAAAAAACAATTAAAAAAGGCTGAGACCGAAAAAAAAAAAAAGGAATCTGGGTTTTCTCCTCAAGCCATTCAATTTTTCTTTACTATCCTCTTTCTTCTCATCCTTTCTTGCAATGGCGCATCTGGGTTTGGATTCGTAACGAGAAGAAGAAAGCAGAAGCAGAGTTAGCATGAACATTCCTGCTAGAATTGGAGAAATGTTCCTATTTCTTGCTGCTTATCCTTCTCTGGTCTCTTTAAATACCATTATCAGTCTTTCTCCTCTCTCTCTCTCTCTCGCTTTTCTTTTTTATGTCTTTATGTTTCATTGCTCAAAAGAACAAGCATTTGGGTCATTTCCTCTTGCTCCCACTTTGCTTTCGCAATTCTTTTTAATTTCTCTTGTTCTAGAGTTGGGAACTAATTTTCTACCATTTAAATTTAATAATTTAGGTGCTTCCAGTAATGGGTTTGTCCCATTTTCGACCCAGAAAAGTAATTTTGTTTTTTCTAGCAAATTCTCTAGCATTTTAGCTTTTTGACATTCCCATTTTCGACCCCTTTTCAATTTGTCTCTAGCTGAGCAAATTCTCCAACATCGATTCCGGCTTCCTTGACAAAGCAATGTGAGCAACGTGCTGAGATAGATCTAGATTATATAATAGATATATAGCAGAAAATAATTCAGAAAAAGAAAAGGAAAAATGAGATATATAGAAGTAAAGAAGATGAGTACAGATAGCAACCCACCTACTCTAAGGAAAAAAAATAATAGGCAGAGAGAAGAAGGAATGGGCATATTATCTCCAAAGGCGGCAGAAGGAGGAGAAGAAAAAGGAGAGTAAAGCAGGGACATTGACCGTGGTGGGTTGGAATCAAGAATGAAGGCTATAGTTTAGGGTTTTTTTTTACAATGTTTTCTGAAATTGATGGTTTTTATTGTTAGGATTTTAAAATGACTTAAAATGGGGGCTTTGTTTTGTTTTCCAAATATTCCGGCGTCGACGTAGACTTAATTTAATCGGTATAGTATTCAAATAATATTTTTTGATTTCATTTGTTTCATTCAACGCTTTAAAAATTGATTCAAAACAAAATAAGAAACGGTCTCTCCAACGCAAATGGTTGGGAGTTCCCGTTCTCATCACTTTAGTAAAATGAAGTCCACCACGAAGATATTCATAAACCGCTTTAGCGGATAGTTACAATCTAATAGAGGGCAATCTAGAAACTAAATTTGTTAAAAAAAAATGTAGGCATGTACACTTTTCTGTAATTATGCTCTGGTGTATTGTGAAAATCGAATTAGTTTCCATCAAAATAAATAATTGTGCTGAAAATTAAAATAAATAAAAATTTTCAAATAGTTGATGGAGTCACAAATTGTCTTATTTAAAAACCAATTCCTTTAGATTTTTAGAGTTTTGGTGATAAAATTTTTCTCAAATAATTTAAAGTAAAATATATCACTGAAATAGATTATCCGATAATAATTATTAAATAGACAATAAAGGAAGTAACAGAATTTAACGAGATTCGACCAATTATGTTTACGTCATCGAACACTACTAAAATAATATTTTATTATTTCAAAGAAATATTATAAGAGATAGAAAATACAACTAATCTTAGAAGTAAGAGATTAATGTTTTGGATGGACTGTTAAGAGGGTATGAAATCTTTTTTATAGGCTAATATTTTTCTTCATCTCTTTCCCACTTCCGATGTGGGATTGAGAGATTGCCAAAATTCAACAAATTTTCACCTTGACGATCTCATAATTCCAAACAAATATTCTCTAAACTCTTATTTTATAAAATTCAGTAATGTCTACAAATACGTTTTGAAACGTCTAATTTCAAATTCTAAGAACATTTATCAAGTCCAAACAATGTTGAAACTTGACATTTGTCACAATTTTTGTTGTTATATCTGAGAGATTTTCAGCAGTTAAAATCTTCTGAAGCAGTATCTCACAATCTTCAAGAATTTTTCTGTAGAAAATGATATCGAACATCGATGTGTTTCGTCCTTGTATGATAAATTTGATTCTTTGCTAAACAAATAGCACTTTAACTGTCATAATGCACTTTGACATGCTTCTGACCAATTTTCAAGTCATTCAGCAATTTTTGAAGCCAAATTACCTCCTTAACAGCTTCTAAAACTGCTATATACTCTGTCTCTATTGTAGACAAAACAACTGTTGACTGTAAAGTGGATTTCCAACTAACAGGTGCATTTGTAAGTGTAAACACATAATTGGTAGTAGATCGACATTTATCTAAATTACTTGCATAGTCGGAATCACAATATCCAACTATATATTGACCAATTTTCTCATCCCGCTCAAATACTATACCAACATCTGCAGTATTCTGAATATACCACAGAATTCATTTCATAGCATGCCAATGTCCTTTACCAGGATCATGCATGTACCTTCTCACAACTCCAATTGCTTGTGAAATTTCAGGTCTCGTACATACCATTATATACATCAAGCTACCAACAACATTTGCATATAGAACCTTTGACATATATTCTCGTTTTTCATCACTTTTCCAAGATAAAAGATGTATTGAGCTTAAAATGAGGAGCAAGTGGAGTACTTATTGGTTTCGTCTTCTCATTTATCCTAAAACACTTTAGTACATTTCTCAGATATTGTTTTTGAGTCAAACAAAGTCTCTCCACTTTTCTATTTCTACATATCTCCATACCGATAATCTTCTTAGCTTTTCCTAAATCTTTCATTTCAAATTCCTGATTTAGTTGAGCTTTTAACTTCTTAATCTCTTTTTCATCCTTTAAAGCTATTAGCATATCATCAACATAAAGAAGAAGATAGATAAAGGAACCATCCCGTAACTTGCGCAAATATACATAATGATCATATTTACTTTTTGTTTATGTTTGCCTTATCATAAACTTATCAAATTAATTGTACTACTATCTTGGAGATTGTTTCAATTCATACAACGATTTGCTCAACTTGCACACCAAATTTTCTTTTCCAGCAACCTTAAATCCTTCTAGTTGAGTCATGTAGATTTTTTCTTCTAAGTCTCTATGTAAAAATACAGTTTTTACATCCAGCTGAACTAGTTCCAGATCCAATTGTGCTACCAAGGCTAACAGTATTATAATGGAGGAATGTTTTACAACTGAAGAAAACACTTCATTATAATCAATTCCCTCCTTCTGAGAATAGCCTTTAGCTACTAATCTTGCCTTGTAACATATATCATTTTTTCAAGAAAATCCTTCTTTCTTTGCATAAACCCATTTATAGTCAATCACTTTTTATTTTCTTTGGCTGACTTGCTAGCTTCCACGTTTGATTCTTTTCAAGGGACTGCATCTCTTCTTCCATAGCCTTTCTCCATTTTTCTTTTTCTGAACTTTGAATAGCTTTACAATAAGTGGAAGAAATCTCATCATCTACTGAAGATGTATAATTAGTCATATCTTCAAGTCAAACATGTTTCTTAATATTCATTTTCAACTTTCGTAATACAGTTGGCTGAAGTTGCTGAGGAGGTTCTTGTGCTTAAACCTCTACTTTTTCATCTGATCCATTTTCTACCATTAACTCCTCTTCTGCCATATGAGTGATTTTATCATACTTTACAATTGCTTGATCAATAATTCTTCTTCTATCAAACTTCAATTGTTTGAGAGTTCCCTTCACCTGCTATGGATAATCATCTGTCTGCTCATCTGTTACCTTTTTTTAACATGATAGACTCATCAAAGGTAACATCTTTACTAGAAATTATTTTTTTCATCTCTAGGCACCATAAACGATATCCTTTGATACTAGAGGATATCCCCATAAAGATAAATTTCTTTGTCCTTGGATCTAACTTCAATTCCTTAACATGATAATATCCAGTGGAACCAAACACATGTAAGGAATTATAATCTGTAGCAGGTTTTCCATACCGCACCTCTAAAGGTGTTTTTCCATTGATAGCAGTTGATGACAAATGATTAATGAGATGACATGCGTATGTTACAACCTCAGCCCAAAACTGTATGCCCAATCTAGCATTAGACAACATACACTGAACTTTCTCCAATAGAGTTTGGTTCATGCATTCAGCCACCCCATTTTGTTGTGGTGTATTTCTGACAGTGAAATGTCGAACAATTCCTTTATTTCTGCAAACCTTCATGAAGGGATCACTTGTGTACTCTCTGCCATTGTCTGTTTGAAAACACTTAATCTTTCTGCTCGTTTGAGTTTCTACCACCTTCTTCTAGATGAGAAAAAATCCCAACACTTCATCCTTTGTCTTCGTTGTATACACCCATACTCTTCTTGAACAATCATCAACAAAGATAACAGTGCCAAACTTCATTCTCGTCTACTTCCCTTTGATGCAATGCTCACAAAAGTCTAATTTGCAGGTTCATACTCCTTGCAATAATCCCTGATTCGCTAAAACTTTCAAGTATTTTTCACCTGCATGCCTCAAGCGCATATGCCACAATATGGTTGTTTCTAGCTCCTGGTCATCATTAGAAACTGCTGCTGTTGTTTCAACGACTGTATTGCTTTCATAGTAATACAAGTTATTGCTCATTTGAACTCCTAGCATCACCACAAGTGCCCCAGATATAATCTTCATTACTTCATTTTTAATAACTATAGTGAAACCCTTTCTCCCAAGGATTCCTATAGAAATGAGGTTTTTCGTTAGACTGGGCAGATATCTTACGTCTGTTAGAGTTCTGATTGATCCATCACGATTTCTTAACTGGACTGAACCAATTCTAGTTGTTTTGCAAGGGCTGTCATTTGCGGTATAAACAACTCCACTTTCAATTTTTTTAAAATCGAAAAATCATTTCTGATTGGGACACATATAGTGGCTACAGCTTGAATCCAGGATCCAAGCAGTCGAAATGTTTATTAAAGGCATCATGCTAATGAAAAGTCTAAATCATCACATTTAGCTATATTTGAATCTACAACAGCCTTACCTTTGCCAAAGTTACTTATCAACTTAGGACAATCTTTCTTCCAGTGCCCATTTTCTCGACAAAAGGCACATTCATCTTTACCCACTCTGGATTTTGATCTGTCTTTCTTTCCCTTGCTCTTATTTTTCAATGACCTCTTACTATCAAAGTTTTTTCTGCTCCACTGGTACTATCCTTCTTGTCTTTTCTCCTCAATTTATAACTATATAGTGTAGCACATATTTTACTAAAAGACACCTCAGCTTTCCCATGGAGTAGAGTAGTTTCTAGAAACTCAAACTCCTTAGAAATAAATTCCAACAGCATTAGGGCCAAATCTTTATCTTTAAAAGTCACATCCAAATTCATCAGATCTATTACAAGTTAATTGAAATTGGTAATGTGATCATTTGTCATGATACCAAGAACATATGTGAATTTGAACAATCTTTTCTTCATATGGAGCTTATTTTGACTGCTTTTTTTCAAAAACATTTCCTCTAGTATCTTCCAAAATTTACTTGCAGAATTTTTTTACAAAAGACATACTCTACTCTCTGGGCAGACACGATCGAATTGTACCATATGTGAAACAATTGATTGTCCTCCATTCATTCTCATATGTACCTTCTGGCTTTTTTTCCTCAATGGCCTGTACCATCAAAAATCTCCATTGCAATTCTCGTATTTGCCACAGTAGTTTTTGCCAAAATTAATGAAGTAGAAGTTGTGTCCATCGAGAATTTTTGTCCGTCTTTTGTCATTTCTTCTTTAAGACTATTTAATAGCTTTCAAATGAGGAATATCCAAGAATCCAAGGAAACCTTTCTAATGTGGAAGATTATCTTATGCCGCAACCACAAAGTATATAACTTAGTAACCTTAACTCTAATACCAATTATTGTAGAAATCAGGTTAGTTTCTACGAAAATGAATAATTATGCCAAAAATTAAGATAAATAAAATTTTCCAGGTAATTGGTGGATCACAAATGGTTTTCCTTAAAAACCAACTTTCTTAGACTCTTACAGTTTTGGTAACATAATTTTTTTCAGATAATTTAAAACACAATATATCACTAAAATAGATTACTCGACAATAGCTATTAAATAGACAATAAAGAGAACACTAAAATTTAATAAGGTTCGGTTAATTATGTCTATTTTATCGGACACTACTAAAATAATATTCCACTATTTCAAACAAATATTGCAAAGTGAAATATTACAAGAGATAGAGAAAATACAACCAATCTTAGAAATAAGAGATTGATGTTTGAGATGGATTGTTAAGAGGAGATGAAACATTTTTTATAGACTAATATTTTTCTTTTTCATTCTTCCACTTCCGATATGGAATTGAGAGATTGTCAAAATTCAACACCGTAAAGTTATATTTGTTAAAAGTATAGAAGTGTGGAATATATATATATATATATATATATATATATATATATATATATATATATATATATATATATATATATATATATATATATAGATAGATAGAGAGAGAGAGACCAAAATGCATTGTATAAAAAAATTATAAATGGTTATTTCAGCATTGTATAAAAAAATTATAAATGGTTATTTCAGCCTTTTAATTTTTGCAATAGATTCTATTGAATTGCCTGTTCAGCTTTCAATTTTTGTTTTATTGTACTCCTCAACTTTCTCCATTTTTATTTGAGAATATATGGGTATTTTCAAATTTCACGCGCACTTGCTGATATTCTTAGTCAAATAATTTCTCAATCAAACAAAAAAGTTAAATGATCAATAAAATTAAAAAAAAAATAAAAATCCAAGGATTCAATAGAACGAAAATTTGATTGAAAGGCTCAATGGAAAAGTTTCTACCTAAAAGTTGCAATTTTTCTAATAATAAGTTATAGTTACTTGTTCAAATTCAACACTTATTGATCAAGTCAATAAGGGAATACCACACATGCAAAGTAATTTTCATAGGACTTTTTAGCTCATGTGTCCTTTAGTATTTGTATATTATTCTTTTTTATGATTGTATTATGTAAAAAACAATGTCGCGTGGGGTTGAAAAACGAATGTTAAACTCCTAATAAGATTATTCTTATTAAGATTTAAACTATGATTCTCTATCCATGATGTCAGGGCGTTTATCTTTGGAGCACACCTTTTTGATTTCACGTCTGTGTTCTCTTTAGATTAAAGACCAAAAATTATTAATTTTTTTTTTAGATTACTAACTTTTTTTAATCTATGAATTTCCTTCTAAATGTAATTTTTAAATTGTTTACTGTTAAATTTTGAATGAACGGAAATGTCCAATTAAAAATTTTCAAATATTAAATGTCCAATTAACAAAGAAAAATATAATAGATGTCTAATTGAAAAAGCAATAAAACATTAGGTGTTTTTTTGAAATTATTCTTACTTTTTTTTATGACTCGGACTTGTATTTGGATTTATATTCTAAATCAATCCAGTACGATAATATAAATATGCTTCAACCTTACCGCCTTTAAACTTCCCTTCCTATTCTTGCTTTTACTACCTTTTTTGCTTGCTGCTAAACTTTCAGTCTATGGAAGCTCAAGGTTTCTTTAGCAAGCTGATCAAATCCCAATCACCTCAAACTCCAATGGAGATCAAATCTAAATCCTCTTCCGGATCACGAGTGCACGCAACATCCTCCACATCCACCATTAACACCCATGTCGCTGAATTTCTTCGTGATCTTTCTCTTGATGACAATCCTTTATCATCTCCTTCCTTTCAGTCCTTTTCATCTCTCGTTTCTTCGTCATTTGATATTTCCTTCCAAGCCAAAGCCAACGGAGAATACATCATTAATGAAGAGAAAGAGAAGAATTCATCTTTGGAAAGTGGGTGGGTGTATATGGGGAAATTTGTTCCTCCTCCAATTTCTTGTTTGAAATCATTCAAGGAAGGAAAGCCTTATACTTATCTTTCTTTCAATGAAGATGAGGAAAGCTATGGTTTTGAGGAGATAAGAATCCCGAATCGTGATATCCTTCGTGCTTATAGAGAAGATGGGAGGTTGAAGCTGTATTATGATACCTCAGAAGATAATGAATTATGTGAAATGGAAGAAGAGAAGGAAGAAGATGAAGAAATTTAGCTTTTTATTTTTATTCATATATTTCTTTTTATTTTTATTTTTGGTAAATTATTCATAGTTTCAAGTTCATGAACATTGTAGATTGTTTCTTTATTAAGTTCTCGTGGTTGCCTGCGTGTCTTGACTGACTTTGCTTCTGTTTGTTTATAATTGGCAAAGAAAGAATAGCCATCTTCAATTTATATCCTTCTAGTTTCAAAACTCTTGTTTACTAAATTAGGGTAATGGGGACACTATTTGTTTAGTTCATATATAAGATTAGAAGGGTTTCTTCTTTCATTTCATGTCTCGTTATAATTGATGGGGCATGGAAGAAAATTGATAAAAAAAAAAATAATTATTTTGTCTAGTTGTCTTTGTTAACAATACTTGCCAAGATTGGATCTATAAATAAATTACGGGATCAATAATCACCATCTATTATAGTTATAAAATAATAACTATTATTTTATAAATATGCTATAGGTTATGATTTCATTGATCCATCGTTATCTTGAAAAGAAAAATTTTGCTTTTATAATTGACTCAAGCTAATGGCAAAAGGAAGAATACTCTTCCCTGTCTATGATATTTACAGATTGATAGGATATTACTTAGAAGAAGTATGGGTGGAGATTAGTTTTTTGCTATAAATATTGTGTTGAACAAAAAAAATTCTTAATATCCGTCTGTGGGAATGTGCATTTTAATAATTAGTCGCTTATCGTCAATTAGTTACTAATTTTTCTGAACAATGTGATGAACATTAATTTCCTTCTTCATTTTGTATTTTTTTAATCAAATAATTTTTTTTTATTAATACGTTTTTTATAAATTGGAAAATCAGTTAAATATTCAGTATGTTTGCTAATGATAATAACTAGCTAGTAATTTTATTTATTTATTAATAATAATAGAGAACTACTATCATGTTCTGTTTTTTTTTTTTATCTTTTTTCTTTGAGAAATACTATGGATACTTTTCATTTTTAAATACTGTCCAATACTTATTTTTTGATGGGTTAGTGAAGCGAAAGAAATTTAACAATAAATTTTTTTTAATCACAAATCAATTAGGAAATGAATGCTAAAAAATGTTATTAGCATTCTACCTTTTCTTTTATCTATCTTTCTTATTATTTTAATGATACAAGATATTTTTCATGTAGGGGTCCTTATGAAAAAAAAATTGTGATTAAGATATAGAATTTACTGGTATATACAAATATCAAGTGGAATGGATTCAAAAATAGCTTATTTACTATTAAAGAAGGATTAAGATCCTCTCGTATCCACGCCATATGATAGAAAATGTTAATTTAACTTTTAGCTATTCATTCATAAATAAATCATCGTAATTAATCTCATTGAATAATTTTTATATATTTTAAATATTTATGAAACTTAAATTTAAATTTAAATTTTAGTTATTTATCAATAAATAAATGGCTAATTTTTTTTTTTTTTTTTTAACATAGAGTATCATATTTGCTCAACATAAGCAACCTATTTAGTGAAAGAATAATCTAATAAATGGACAAAGAATTCAATGATATTTGTAATTTTGCAACTTCACAAAATATAAATGTTGGCTAGTCAAGTTTGAAAGCGTATAGCATGTGATAATAACTTTCCACGTCAAATGCAGTATGTTAGTTGACTGTGCCACTGAATAGTTTATTCGGCACACGTAAAACCACGCTGTAGTTAGGCTAAGATTTCCTTTCGCGTCATTAGCACCTTAGACCAATAATTGTCTTCTTGTTATATCATAGTTTCTTCAATTTCAGTAGGCAACTGGGACAAGGTTTCTGTAGATATTTGTGAATGCAAATGTGACAAGCTGTTAAGCTTAAAGAAGAGTGATTTACAGCAAGGATGAGATGAGAAAATAATGAAGATGAGACGAGCAAATCTGCAAACAAACTTTCATTCATTATAGACAGATTCGAGAGTGTCTAAAACTCTCTCAAGTCACAAAGAATGTACAAAATATCTAAATGCTTTTTCCCAAACAACCCAGCACAAACTATTGCTTGCTCACTTTGTTACTCAGTAACCAAATCTCTTATTTACCCATTTCTAATCTTATTACTACTATTAACAGACCTCAGCAACCCAACTCAATTAAAAGGAAGAGCCCATAACAACAACCAAATCCAAAACTTACAAGAGCCTAGTCTGCTAAAGCCCTCCCTTCTTTCTTGTATATGTGAAACACACCGAGGGCCTAACATTGCTCCTCTCCCACGAAAGCACTTTATCCTCAAGGTGAAAGTCAGGGAATGGATGAGCATGACTTTATAGTCTTCTCATGTTGCTTCAAACAGTGGTATGTCCTTTCATTGAATTAGAACTTCCAGTTCCCCAGCCTGTCCACCATCTTTAGTAGATACACCAAGCAATTCAGATGGTTCAATAATAAGTTCCAGGTTCTCATTCAATTATGGTGGCCAAAAGAGAAGAAGAAATTACTTCACCTTTGGTACGCTTCAGATGAGATACATGAAAAACAAGATGGATTGTAGAATGAGGAGGCAACTCCAATAGATATGATACCTTTCTAATACGCTCCAATATCGGGTAAGGACCATAATATCTTTTTTTCGCAAAGATTGCTGCCTATATGCTTGCAATTTTAAGAAAACCTGATCTTCTACCTGAAATTCCTCATCCGTGCAATATGAGTCAGATTGTTCCTTCATACGTTGTTGGGGTCGCAATAGATGCATCTATAACACATCCAATACGACTTCTCTTTCTTGGAGTAATTGGACAATGAAAGAAATAGTCGTTGTATGAGCTGAATAACATAAGAGAGTAGGTGGATCTTGCCCATACAGCGCCTTGAATGGCGTACATCTAAAAGAAGAATGGTGGGAAGTATTATACTAGTACTCAATCCAAGGTAGCCATCTAACCCAAGACTTCGGTTTAGCATAAGCAAAACATTTGAGATATGTCTCCAAACATTTGTTCACTACTTCAGACTGACCATCTATTTGTGGATGGTACGTGGTACTTTTCTTTAAAATTATGTCTTGCAACTTGAAGAGTTCAGTCCAAAAAAGACTCATGAAAATTTTATCTTGATATGAAATGATTGAACTTGGGAACCCATGAGGACGGATTATTTCCTGAACAAAAATTTTTGTCACTACTTGAGCAAGAAAGGATGTTTGAGTCCCATAAAATATAACGCCCATAAAGTAGGGCCTGTGAGTTATGTGTTTATAAAAAAAAATATTGAAATTAAGGTGTGTTAAAGTTTAAGTTAAATTTGTAAAATATAAAGTATTTTACACACGTGAGTGGTTATTCACACGGGTGAGTGGTTATTCACACTCGTGAAAAGTTGTATTATGGTTCAAATGATAGAGTTTTGAACATAGCGGGATCGTTTTGAGAAGGGAGAACATTTACACTCGTGAAAGATTGTCACGACTGTGAATGACATTTCACATATGTGAAGTTAAGTGTCATGCCCGTGAACACAAGTTGGTTGCCATGAGCAGCCGTACTTTTCTCTTTTCTATGCATCTTATGTTGCTTTAAAATTATTTCCACCGCCCTAGATCATCTTCTGACACACTCAGAGATCTCTTAGTCATCATCTCCACTTCTTCTAACCCTAAAACACCATTGTTGAAGCTTGAAAACTTAAAAAATATGGAGGTTTGATAGAGTTTTTGCTAAGAGAGAGGTAGAACTCAGTTCTTAGGGTTTTGTTTAGCTTGTTTATTGTTATAAGGTCCTAAAGGAATATTTAGTGATGATAGGTTTGGCTGGTAAGTAAATGAATACATCACAAAGGGGAAAATAAGCTTGAAAAGCTTGTAAAATTAGTTAAGGCTTCATTTTGGTGAAAGGTATGTACATATGGGCATATTAATTCATTTATTATGTATCTTGATATGTTTTGTAGCCTGTAAATGTGGATGAAATGAATAAGGCGTGTTATAGTTGATAAGTAACATGGAAAAAGGGTTTTAAGTGTTAAAATGACATATATAATATGTTATGGTTTAAAATAACCTAAAAATGGATTTAATGATCTAAATGTTGTTTAAACATATTGTAGATATGGTATATGTATGAAAGTGTTGATAGAGGGATTAACACTTGTTGATCTTTAGAGATTTTGTATGAAATGCATGTTTGCTCTATTTTGGACTGTTGGAAATGCATGATTCACGTCTATGAACAAGGGTGTCACGGTCGTGAATGTCGAGGTTATTGAACTTACATAAACCCAAAATTTCACGGTTGGAAAGTAGTGATGACATGGTGTCACGGTCTTGAATAAGTAATTCACGCCCATGAATGCTATATTTCTTTCATGTGATGGTTCACAGTAAGGTAACTGTGAAAGTATATCTTCACAATCGTGAATAAGTAGTTCACAACCGTGAATAAGGACGAATGTATTATATGTGTATTTTGATTTACAATCTTAATTGATGGTTTGTTAAATACATGTTATGGGATGTATGTATATATGGAAAATAACATATGGAATATATGATTTGACATTAATGTGTTGGTATGAGAATGCATAAATGGGATATAATGCTAGTAATAGCATGTGACAAAATGAATTAAAAGATAAATGGTTATGAGTTAAATGTCCAATTCTCTAGTCTTGGATTTGTCGTAGGATAGATAGTATACCATTAAGGGAGGTGAATAGTACAATATGAGTTACTTTGATATGATATAAAGAAAAGTGGTTAAAGCTCAGTATATGAGTGCATTTGATCTTGGATTTGTTAGCATGCTATATTATTCTCAATCAATGTGGCTTAAGCTTGGGTTGTTGAGCGCTATTGACTTAAGGAGATCGGATAAGCTGTTATAGGTTATGAGTTGGGTAGCTTAAGCTCAAATTGTGAGCACCTTTGTCTCATGTCTCGCATCCAGATAGTCAAGTTTAGAGTTTTGGGGTAGAAACATGTGTAATAATGAAAGCTTAGAGAGTATTAGGCTAGTTAAAACTAATATAATGTAATGTTAATATCAGGTAATTGATATGGTAATTGGAAATGTGATATATGTATATGTATATGGTATACACAGATTATTATGGTATGTCTTAGTAAGATAGACCTGTTGGTATATTATTAAAGCATGAAATGACACATGTTGGTGTATTATTAAAGCATGAAATGACTAAAATGTATAATTCTAGGAATGATCATGAGGTAAATGGAAAGACATTGTATGAGATTATTTAAATATATAATTTTCATGAACATGTATACTACTAAGTATTAGTTTGCTTAGTGTGTGTGTTTTCTGCATGCAGGTTCGGAGCCAAAAGATAAGAGTTAATTAGAAGAGTCATGAGCCCTAAATATCAGTCAGAGGGCACCCAGTTGGGGTGCGTTTACATTCATGGAATATTATATATTTTTGTTTATGTCATGGGATTATGGATTTTTTTTACATGTCTTGGTTTTAAGAACATGTAATGATATTTAGTATGATGTATCTGTAAAATTAGGCTAATGAAGCTGGAAACATATTTTATGTTTTGTATTGTATCAATCGTTGGATTGAGTTTTATATTATGATGGTTTTAAATGCATAATTAAGTTAAACAAGTTTTAAATATAAATTTTTTTAATTTAATCATTTTTTCGTATAAATTGTAACATCCATCGGTATAGTTTGGAAGGTTTTCTCGACTACATCAGAGGGTGTTACATTTCTGAACCTGAGTGGGGGTAAAGAGTTTTAATCATACATTCATTTGTCTCATTTAGCTCTAACATGGGCTACTTCTTTGTCAACTCGTAGGTGAAAGTGAGAGTTTTATGGAGGGTGATGAGGTAGATCCTTATGATGTTTCAAAAAGCAACAGTCCTATCAATACTTGCTCTTAGGATCAGCCTAGTGTTGCTAGCATATACGTTCTAAGTGTTGTACCAGTTCCCTTATAGCACACCAAAGGATAGGCTGAGCAGGGCCAGATACCGTTTATGCAATAGATAGCAAGTTTGCTACAACAGTTAGTACAAAATATGCCACAGGCAACTCCATAGCCTGTTCTACCTCTAGTTCCATTGTCTCCACCACCAAGACCATAGATACAAATAGATAAGCTCAAAAAGTATAGGGATACTAATTTCACTAGTAAGAGCAAAAATGATCCAGCATCTACTGAGTTTTGGTTGGAGAAGACGGAGAAAGTTTTCAAGGAGCTAAAGTGTGCCGGTGAGTACAAGGTGAGGTATGTAGTTTTTTTTGTTTTAAGATTATGTATATGATTGATGGAAGATAGTTCTTTTGAAGCCACAGACATCATAGCAACCAATATGGATTTTCTTTATGGCAGAATTTAAGAAGAAGTACGTGCCACGAGTGTATGTGAATGAGAAGAAAAAGGAATTCAAGATCTATAGTAGGAAAATTTGACTATTACATAGTATGAACAAGAGTTCATCATGCTGAGTAATTATACAGCTAAAATTCTTAGGGATGAGGCCGATCAATGTCGCTGGTTCAAGGATGGTTTAAGTGAGGATATTAGCTATTAGGTTACAACTCTTCAGATTGAGGACTTTGAGAAGCTAGTATCCATAGCCAATAGTGTTAAAAGGAAAAAAGGAAGAAAATAGATGAGTCTTTCTAGAAGCCATCAATTAGCATGGCACAACCTTCAAGCAAAAAAGGTTATTTTTTCCGAGTATTCATATTTTAGAGGAAACACCAAGGATTGTTCGCAACCTAATTCCTTTAGGAGGGGACCATCCTCTAAATCTACTTGTACCGATGCCAGTTCATAGTCGCATAACTTGAAAGGAGTTGCACTACTATGTGGGATTTAACGCAAGAGCCATTGGGGTAAGTGTTAGGTACACGTTAGGTCTTGTTACAGATGTGGGTTCCGAGATCATCTAAAGAGAGATTGTCCATTCCTGGGCAATACAGCTTCTAGATAGACAGTGGGATCGACTCTAGTGTAGAGTTCACAACAACATTGAGGAGGTTAGTCAGGACCTAGCTAGACTGCATTAGAGGTGGTCAACAAACTAGGACCGAGTAGGACTCTAGCAAGAGATTATGCTATGAGGATATAGGAGGATTACGAGGCCACTGATGTTATCGAGGGTATGTTTTCTCTCTATGGATTATGTTTATATGCTTTGATAGATCTTGGATTTACACACTCATATGTTTACATAAGAACACCTAGTTAACACAACATGATAGTAGAAAACTTAAAATATGGGACTGAAGTCATGAATCCTCTAGGTCACAATGTGATTGTGTATAAGGATTGTTCGTTGGTTGTATACAAAATAGAGTTTTTTGCAAACTTAATTGAGTTGCCTTTCCATGAGTTTGATGTTATTTTAGGTATGGATTGGCTTTCTCGACATGAGGCGATAGTGAAATTGCAGTCTAAAAAGTTGATTCTTAAGACCCTTGAATGAGATGAGATTGTAGTGGAAGGTGAGAAATTTTCACATCTAGGCCAAGTCATTTCCATGATGAAGGCTTAAAAGATGATTAGAAAGGGGTGTGAAGCCTACTTAGCTCATGTGATTGATACGAGAAAGAAAGGACCGGATCTATAGGATTTTCCACCAGTGAGAGAATATACAAAGGTATTTCCCGATGACTTACTAAGATTACCTCCAGACAGAGAGATAGAGTTCTTTATAGAGTTTGCACTAGGTACAACTTTGATATCAGTTGCATTGTACATAATGACACCTACAGAGTTAAAAGAATTAAAGGTCTATTTTCACTATGAAATGTCACCTCAGAAGGTAAGGTCTCTATTTAAGAACTATTGCCATTAATTTCTTTTCATACACTGATTTGAGTTGTGCTTGTTTTCCCAAAACTTAACTAAAATAAGCAATAGGTTTGCACTCTTGCATTAAAATATCCTAGATGGCATACCCTGAAGCATATGTCTCAATCTCAAAAGGTAAAATTCAGACATAACAAGGACTAGTATTGTGGTCATTCTTTTCTTGAGAGAAACAAAGGTAGATTCAACCTCTTGTGTCCATCAAAATCTATCTTTTTCAAGTTGTTCAGTGAGTGGCCAAGCTATTTTACCATATCCATCCACAAACTTGCGATAATACCCCATGAGACCCAGAAATCCCCATAACTCTGTAACATTATTTGGTCTAGGCCAGTCAAGAATGGCCTTAACATTTGATTGATCCATTGCTACCCTTTCCCTTGAAATCGCATGTCCTAAATAAGCAAGTCAATGTTGCCCAAACTCACACTTCTTCTTCTTAGCATACAACTTGTGTTTATGAAGCTGCTCCAGCACCCAAGCGACATGTTTCAAATGTTCCTTTGGAGTAGCACTATAAATTAATATGTCATAAAAAAAAAACAAAACAAAGCGACGCAGAAATCGTCTGAACACTTCATTCATAAAGTGCTTGGAAAATGGCTGGCACGTTTCTGAATTGAAGGGCATGACCAAAAACTCATAATAAACTTCATGTGTACGAAAAGTTGTCTTGTGTTCATCCCCAAATCTAGTCCGACTTTGGTGGTAGCCGGACTTTTGATCCAATTTTGTAAAAATGGTAGCACCATGGAGTTCATCAATCACTGGAATTGGAAACCAATATAGAATTGTCTCCTTGTTCAAAGCCCTCTAATCCACACAAAATTGCCAACTCCCATTGTAATACTTATCCATATAGTAGAGAAGACTCCACTATACAGATGGATGTCACATGACTATATCTATATAAACCTAATTTGAAACAATTTTTTTTTCTAACTTATGTCTGTATCAAGATCATCTTATATGCTTAACATGCAACCCAAAACATTCATATGCTATATGTTGTATACAACTCTTTCTGTATCTGAATTAAAACTATAATAATAACATAACTAATAGATGGTTTGGGCAACATCTGCCCTGACTACAAAATCCATTCTTATTAAATGTAAATAAATTCAATTAAATTTCCTTATTCAAAATGCAAATAGCTATCTGTCTCTATGATATATTATGAGAGATAATCAAATCAAATCAATGAATGAAATAAATAAATGGACCCAACATAGGTCAACTTTGACTGCTCTAGTCTTATCTTTAAGTCAACTCAGCTATCCCTCGGCTCCAAACCTACATGTAAGGAAACCCACATGCTAAGCTACTGAAAGCTTAGTGGTACATATAAGCATTAAAATTCTAGCATAATTTCATACATTATCATAGTATTCAAATTGTGAACATACTTAAGTGCTCAACCATGTCATCATATATAATAATGAAAACATATATATGGAATCACGGGATATAAAGTACATTCATGGCATAAATCACATAAGTGTTTCCACGTCATCCTAGTTATAATGAATTTTCATTATATAATGTCGGTTTCTAACTTCCGATTTCATATGTCTAATTACTGATTTTACACATTCCTTTTCCAGGATATACCTATATTTGGATTCCATAATTATGATTCACTTTATGTATCACTAGTTTGCAAACTCATTATGTTCTGCATTACAATTTACTGTGCTCAGCTTTATAATTTTTGAATACTGCATTACAATAATCTATTATTTTCTATTTATAATTTACTGTGTTCCACCCAATACTCTAGACCCAGACTACCCGAATGCAGGTTATAAAATAAGAGTGCTCTAACTCGAGTTTAATTCACTCTGCTTACTAATTGTACCTATCTGTATCTCTACAATTGAGCTCCTTAAATGAAAAGCTCTAACCCGAGCTTAAGCCATCTTGAAGAGTAAATATAGTATATGTATGCATATGGAATTAAGGGTGTTCTAACTCAAGCTTAAGCCACCTTTTTCCTAAATAATCAAGAGCACTATGATATGAGCTTAAGCCACCTTGATACAATACATACTAATATTTTACGATATGGTAACCCCCTCAATAGCATGTCACCTATCCTAAGTTAGTCCTTGAATATATAATGGGCATTTATAATCATATTATAGTTATCTGTATTATTTATAATTCATTTCATGATTTCATATAAACAGCACATGATACTTTGTAGTTAAAAGTACAATATGCATATCCATGTAATTCTTTGATTTGATGCATATAAAGCGTATATGTGTTCATAATCAAGTTATGAATACTATATATTATTGCATTTAATCATGCCAAGTATGTGTATATATCATACTTATGTAATTCCATCATATAATTCATTTAATAAATTATGGGTATAGGGCATTCATAGGGCATGAAAAATATATTCACGGGCATGAAGCCTTCTATCACAAGTTGTCTACCAATGGTTGGCTCTATGTGGACATTCATAGATGTGAACCTTCTCTGTTCATACATTCACGGGCGTGAAGCCTATCTTCATGGTCATGAAATATTAGTTTGTAACAAGTTTTCAACATTGTTTAAAGCCAAAACCATAAACAATCGTGCATTGGTACTAAGGCTAATCAATATTAGCCACTTATTTCACATTCAATCCTAACTAATTGTTGCCCAGATATTGAACTAAGAAGGGGGGTTGAATTGGATATTAAAAATTTTAACTTTTAAGTGTAAAATGAAAAGTTAAGTTGAGTAGGGATAGGAAGATTTCACACAAGAAGTTTTATAGAGGTTCGGGTGTTAACAAACCCTACTCCTCTCTCCAATCTCAATTGGGAGTTTCACTAACACACTAAGTGTTACAATGGAGTTTTACAAGCTCACTTCCAACTATGGTGTTTCTAACAATGGGTCACACCAAACCCAAAAATTTCTTGTGTTTTAATGGCTCACACAATAAACCAATTCCTTGTGTCTTAAAGGCTCACACAAAATAAACCCTTACAAGTGTTCTACTCTTAACCCAAAATATCCAAACTCACTTGTGTAGTAGATTACAAAGAGAAACACTTACAAATCTATAATGCTCAGAGAATGATGAGCAAAAATATTTTCACAGAGAATAAATGTTTGTTTTGAAAATATGAAATGCACAAATGGCTTACAACAAGATTTTGAATCGAAGTATTAGTTATTCTCTTGTTCTGGATTCATAAATGACTTATTTTTTTTTACTTCTATGGAGAATTATAGTCATTTGATTTCATTTAATGTGGAAATAGCCGTTGTACCAACTCTTATTTTGGCGCCTGACATGTTTTTCTTTCCTCTTTCACGGTCGTGAGTATGAGTGTCATGGTCGTGACTGTTCTTCCAAGCCGTGACTTAAGTGGTGACTTTGGCCGTGAAGCATTCTAGAAGGATTTGAAGTGTTTGATCATGGGCGTGACATTATATATTCACGGGCGTGAACATCCTTTCTAGCCGTGGTCCAAGTAGTGACTCTGGCCGTGAAGCTTTCTGGAAGAATTTGTCATGTCTTCTCACGGGTGTAGACTTTCTTTCACGGTCATGACTGATATGATCATTCATGGTTGCTATCATTCTTCATGACCGTAAACTTTAAATATTGGATAGTTGGCGCTAAGCTTCATCACGGGAGTGACATATAAGGTCACAGGCGTGAACATACTATTTCTTCATTTTTTTTGTCTTTTTAAGATTAGTCTTCCATTCTCCATTCTTGCTATCATGTTCCATACCTTGTCCAATAAACTTAGAAAACAATTATGTTAAATACATTATTGCTATTTTATTTGTTAGCATCAAAATGACGGAAATACCCCTCAAGGTTCAACAATCTCCCCCTTTTTGATGGTGACAAATAATCTAGCAATATGTGCTTTTGAAAAGTCTCCCCCTCAAAAGATGCTTAAGATAAAAAATTACTGAAGTGCAAGAATTGTAAAGAATGATAAAGTGTACCATCAAAATATGCTTCCTAGTTTTAGGTATATGCAAGTTATATGCAAGGTATATCCAATGTATACCAAACTTTTTCCTTAAAACAAGTTAAGTATATGCTAAGTATATTTAAGGTATATGCAAAGTATATCAAGTGCATATTCATTCATGTAACTTGCATCAAGGTATATGCAAAGTATACTTAAGGTATATTTAAGGTATATGAGCTCATTTGCATACTTGCATATTCATTTGATTCAAATAAGTATTGCATTTAACTTTAAATATAATATATTTCTAGGTTCTCCCCATTTTGTCATCAACAAAATGAATAACAAAAAGATAAAACATAATGGAAAAAAAAGCAATTATATTAATATAAAAAGACAGATACAAGGATTTGAAAAGAAATTGAAATTCATACATCAAACAAGCTAGAAAATAACATAGCTAACATATAGTCTAGTCGGACATCCTATCTTTAAGGCAAGCTACTTTCGCCTCAAGGCTCTTCATGCGAGACTCTATGAAATCCTTGAGGTTCTCTAACCTCTCATTCATCAAAGCTTGCAATTGCTCAAACTGTGGTGCCAAGAGGTCAGCCACTTGCTGAGCCAAGTTTGGTGTGGAGGCAAAGGATTGTCCAATTTCCTGCTCAACCTATGAAGGCGCCATCTCAACTCGAACTCTCTTCCTCTGCTGGATTCCTTGGAGGCCAGCTTTGAAGTCATCCGAGTCATTGTCCTCCCAAATAATCTCACCAGCAGTGTTGGTGAAGTGGTAGTAGATGTTGTTTTCATGTACGATACGAATAGCCGCTCCCATTTTAATAAAGGACTCGACGTCTAATCAGTCTCGAGGATGTGCTGGTATGAGGTTGAAGTGGTGCTCCTCTAGCTTCAAGTACCCCAGCATGATAGCAAGGTGAGTCACATACCCACCAATCAGAATGTCTCCAGAGAGCTTGGTGGCAATTGACAGAAGATGGTTTGCAAACCATCGAGATAAAGCCACTGTTAGGCCTCTTCGGGCCATCTCTAGGAGAAAGAGCTCTGACTTCCTAATCGATCCATTGCTGTCACCTCTAGAAAAAATGCTATAGGTTAGAAACCTATGCAAGTACTTGTGCACTGGGGATCGAAGGTGGGTGTTTTTCGTCTTCTTGACGTCCCAGCTGCAGTCAAGCCCGAAGTGAGTCCATGCCTGAGTAGCATAGAACTCCACCTCACTCTCATTCAGGATACCATTAGAGGGAAGGTGGAACATGTCTCCAAACTCTATGGCATTGAGGGTGTTCGGATGCTTGCAAAGTTGGAATTTTACCGTGTCGATAGGAGATACTTACAGGGTACTCAAGATTCTAGAGTTGGTTCCCTTAGTATCGGTTGATGGATATCAATGAAATCTTTCAGATGACAAACCTGGAGTTATTCTATCATGCTTGTCTTGAGGCCGAGTGTTCTGATGGTTTGCCACTCAAATGATCGAGAGGAAAGGAGTGGCCTTTGTTTGAGAACTGAGTATCTAGGATGACAGTACTCCGGAATAATATTTAGAAGGTAGTCCGTGTACCTTCTTGGAGCATGAGAATTCTTTTTGGTACCTTTGGAGGAGCTAGTTTCCATTTTTGATTGAGAAATGAACTTTTCAAGAGTGCAAAATCTGATGGAAATTTTGGAGTAGAACTTAAGGTGTTTTGATTTCTGATGATGGAAAAGGTTTTTGAAGATAGTTATAGATGGAATGAGTTGCTAAGGGGCCGGAATCTTCAAAATGGTATTTAATGGTGATAAATGAGAGAAGTTGAGAGAAGTTGGAGAGTTGGAATGAGAGAAATAACGACAGAAATGTTTTATAGCCGACATCTTCACAAGTGTGAAAACTAAGTCACGGGTGTGAAATGTCGTATTCACGGTTTGATGAAGAGACGCTCTACCCATGAAGAGAGAGGTGAAACTATTCACGATCGTGAACATTAAAGGTAACGGGCGTGAATGATGAACTATCACGGTGGTGACAAACTAGTCACGGGTGTGAAGTACAATCTTCACTACTTGTGATCGTGAAATAGAGCGTGACACAAAGCGTGAATGCTTCTGTAAGTTTTTGGTGGAAATATTCACGGTTGTGAATAAGTGTCACGGGTATGAACAGAGGGTTTCACGAGGGTGATAGAAAAAACGTTATGGGAGGGAAACATAGTATTCACTACATTAATCCATAAAGCATGTCGTGAAAGCTACTGGAGCTTTTGGCGATTTTGATCACGACCGTGAATATATGTCACATGCGTGAATTGCCTAAAATCCTCATTAAATAAAATTAAGTCTGAAACAAGACTAAAGTATTTCTAAGGAGCTTCTATCCCATATAACATATATTTCTATCAAATTAGCTACCTCATATCTAAAAAGATGAGACAAAGAAAAAATACAAGATTATCAATCAAGGTTCAAAAATTTTGGCAATCATAAAGTTAATCCATCAATCATACCAAACTCTCTTCTTATGAAATTAAATATTTCCTCATTTAGAGACTTAGTGAAGATATCTGCCAATTGATTGTCTGTGCTTATAAATTCCAATACAACATCTTCATATTGAACATGATCTCTAATAAAATGATGTCTTATGTCAATATGCTTACTTCTAGAGTGTTGAATGGTATTCTGAGATAGATTTATTGCACTTGTATTGTCACATCTAATAGGTATATGGTTCATACTATGACCATAATCCTTAAGTTGTTGTTTCATCCAAAGAATTTGTGTACAACAATATCCTGCTGCCACATACTTCGCTTCAGCGGTAGAAAGAGCAACTGAAACTTATTTCTTGCTAAACCAAAAAACTAAGCATTCTCCAATAAAGTGACAAGTACCTAAAGTACTTTTTCTATCTAAAAGACTTCCAGCATAATCAGCATCTGAATATCCTATAATGTGAAAGCATGAATTTCTAGGATACCATAAACCTAGATGCAATGAGCCATGTAAATATTTTAAAATTCTTTTTGCTGCATTTAAATGAGACTCTTTAGGACATGATTGAAAGAAAGCAGATAAGCATACACTATACATTATGTTGGATCTAGAGGCAGTAAGATATAAAAGTAATCCGATGATACCTCTATAGAGCTTTTCATTAATGTTCTTACCCTTTTCATCCTTGTCCAATTTTGTTGATGTGCTCATTGGAGTCTTGGCATTCTTGCATCCTTTCATTCCAAATTTCTTAAGTAATTCTTTGTCATATTTGGATTGGTTGATGAATATGCCCTCATTGCCTTGTTTTATTTGTAGACCAAGGAAGAATTTTAGCTCACCCATTATGCTCATTTTGAATTCCCTAGTCATACACTTAGCAAATTCTTGACAAAGCAATTCATTAGTAGAACCAAATATAATATCATCAACATAAATTTGAACAATTAGAGTATCATGCTTATGTTTTTTAATGAATAACGTAGTGTCAACATTCCCCTTTGTAAAATTATTTTCTAAGAAAAAAGAACTTAGTCTTTCATACCAAGCTCTTTGGGCTTGTTTCAAACCATATAAAACTTTTAAAAGTTTAAATACATGGTTGGGCAAATCATAGCTTTCAAAACCTAGTGGTGGTTCTACATAAACTTCTTCTTCTATAAAGCCATTTAAAAAGACACTTTTTACATCCATTTGAAAGAGTTTGAAATTCATATGGTATGCATATGCTAAAAGTATTCTTATGGCTTCTAATCTAGCTACAGGAGCATAGGTCTCATCATAATCTATTCCTTATTCCTAATTATATCCTTTTGTAACCAACCTAGCCTTATTCCTAGTTATTAAACCTTGTTCATCTAGTTTATTTTTAAATACCCATTTGCTTCCTATGATTTGATGCTCTTTGGGTCTAGGTACTAAGGTCCATACCTTACTTCTCTCAAATTGGTTGAGTTCCTCTTGCATAGCGATCACCCAACTTTCATCATTAAGTGCCTCATCAATATTTTTAGGCTCAATTTGAGAAACAAAAGCAAGGTCAAAAACTAAATATTTGAGATGAGATCTAGTACTTATTCCCCTTGTAGGATCACTAATGATTTTCTCTTTAGGGTGATCTTTTGTCAATCTCCATTCCTTTGGGATCTCTTTCCTGTTTTCCTCTTGAGCTTGAGGTAGAGAATCATCTTGATGTGAATCTTCTTGATCATTTTCTTCTTTTCCATTTTTAAGATCAAGTCTTTCCATGGTACCTATAACATCATCAAGAACACTTCCTTTCACAAGATCGAGTCTACTAGATTCATCAAAAACAACATGCATAGATTCTTCAATAGTTAATGACTTTTTATTAAATATTTAAATGCTTTGCTAGTTGTAGAGTATCCTAAAAAGATACCCTCATCAGATTTAGAGGAAAATTTTCTAAGGTTGTCCTTGGTATTCAATATGAAGTACTTGCATCCAAATACTCTAAAGTATGATATCAAAGGCTTTCTTCTATTCCATAGCTCAAATGAAGTTTTGTTTAAGAGAGGTCTTTTGAAAACTTGATTTGAAATATAACATGCAGTATTTATGGCTTCGGCCCAAAAGTAAGTTGGTAAACCATACTCATTGAGCATTGTTTGAGCTATTTCAATTAAAGTTTGATTTTTCCTTTCAACTACCTCATTTTGTTAAGGTGTCCTAGAAGATGAAAAATTCTGCGAAATGCCATGATCAAGACAAAAGCTTTCAAAGTTTTCATTTTCAAATTCTTTGCCATGATCACTTCTTATTTTTGAAATACAATATCCTTTTTCATTCTGAACTCTCTTAGCAAAGTTTTTGAAAGTTTCAAAAGCATCACTTTTTGGGCTAAGAAAATTACCC
The DNA here is from genome assembly GCA_023653625.1 of Triadica sebifera. Lineage (NCBI taxonomy): Eukaryota > Viridiplantae > Streptophyta > Magnoliopsida > Malpighiales > Euphorbiaceae > Triadica > Triadica sebifera. Next base: position 20,226,531 of record CM042898.1, on the reverse strand, counting down.
AAGTGAATCTAGAGTAGTCATCGATGATGACAAAGGCATAGTGTTTACCTCCTAAGCTTGCAATCCTAGTAGGTCCAAAAAGATCTAGATGCAGGAGTTGAAGAGGTTTTGAGGTACTTACAATATTTTTGGATTTGAAGGATAACTTGTGTTGTTTTTCTCTTTTGCAAGGTTCACATGTCTTGTCTTTTTCAAATTTGACTTTTAGTAGTTCCTTTACCAGTTCTCCTTTGCTGAGGCTTTGAATTAAATTCATGCTTGCATGACCAAACCTTCTATGCCACAACCAAGATTCATTACTAATAGTCATAAGACACTTAGAGGAATGGTTAGATATTTTGTGTAAGTCTATTATGTAGGTATTGACATGTCTATTTCCTTTAAATATCTCTTGTCCATTAAAAGAGGTTACAAGACATTCGTTGGAAGTAAAGATTACTTTATTTCCTTTATCACATAATTGACTTACACTTAACAAGTTATGTTTCAAGACATCAACAAGTAAGACATCTTTAATGAAATTAGTACCATTAATACCAATAGAGCCAATGTTAATTACCTTACCCTTAGCATTGTTTCCAAAGGTAACTTTACCTCCATCAATACTTTTGATTTCATTGAAAAGTTCTTTGTCTCCTGTCATATGCCTTGAGCATCCACTGTTTACTAGCCAAGTATTTTTGTTTATTGTGTACTTGAGGCATACCAATAGAATCACAATTCAAGTATGGTTTTTAGGTACCCAAATGAGCTTGGGTCCTTGGGGGTTAGCACATAAAGGTTCCCAATGAGCCTTCCTTATCTACCAATGTTTATTTATGTAACCAAATTTCATACAATAATTACATTGTTTAGGTCTAAAAATGCTTTTTGGTCTTACGATACTTTTGAATGTCATATTTCTATTAGACTGAGTTTGAGAGCAATAGCATGCACAATCATGATGAATTGGTTCTTTTCTAGATGCATGCTTCTTATACATAAAGACATGATTAGCCTTTTGAGGTTTCTTTCTTAGGCCTACCAATCCTTGATCATCCCTCTTATGTATAGAAGATTTAGTGTATTTTGTGCATTTAGCCCTTGGGGCTGTTACAGCAAATGTGGAGATGTCAGGTTCACTTGACTTAACAAAAGTAGTCTTGTGAGAAGATAATGATGTACCCTTAAATCCTAGACCATGTCTAATTAAGGGTGGTCTTTGGGACACAATGAGAGTATCTAAACTCTCCTTTCCCTTATGAAATTTTTAAATGGAGTTTCTAAGTTCCTCAACTTCATTTTTCAAAGTATTGTTTTCTTTAAGCAAGGATTTAGTTGAGGGTTTTGAAGAGTATTCATCTTATTACTTTTGAAGAGATTCATTAGATGATTTAAGCTTAAAGTTCTCATTTTCTAAAGCACCCATTTTGTTTTTCAAATTAGAAATGTTATCCTTCTAAGTATTGAATTTACTTCTATATTTCTCTAGTTCTAGATTCAACACTTCTATTAGGCTTTGATCATCATCATCTTCTTCACTATTACTATCATTATCACTACTATCATTATTGAAAGAGTATGAGTGAAATGATCTTACCTTATTCGAGACGTGATCCTCTATAGCCATGAAGCGTAGGTTGACCTCTTCACTTTCATTGTCATCTTTTTTTGACTTGAAGAGCTTTCGTCATCCCATGTGGCTTTGTGACCTTTCTCCCCATTGTCTCTTTGGTATTTGCTCTTATGCTTCTTGAGCTTTAGACATTCCGATTTAATATGCCCTTTCTTCCCATATTCATAGCACTTTACCTCTTCTTTACTTCTTTGTGCATCATTAGAAGTTTGTTTGAGGTTTCTTTGCCTGAATTTTCTAAAGTTTCTCATTCTCTTCTCAATAATTCTTTTCAGCCTTCTTGAGAGCATAACAATGTCCTCATTTGCATCTTCACTCTTTTTTTCATCATCTTCAACTTTCTCTTGAGATTTTGAAGTAGAGGCTTTTAGTGCTAGAGGCTTTCATTTTTCTGGCTCTGCTTCAAGCTCTCTATCTCTTTTCACTGCCATTTCATGTGTAAGAAGTTTGCCAATAAGCACATCAGTATTCATGATGTTCATGTCTTCATTTGCCTCTTCTATACCGGCAACTCTTGAACCGTAATCTTTGAGAGGAAGATTTCTCAGGATTTTGTTATTAACATCTTCCAAGCTCAGGTGATTCCCAAGTTTTCTCATACCATTTATGATGGCTAGAAGAGGGTTGGTCATGTCAGTAATTGACTCATTGGATTTCATCTTGAAGAGCTCATACTCTGAAGTAAGAAGTTGAATCTTCTTGGATTTAACTTGCTTTATTCCTTCATGATAGTTTTCCAATATTTTCCGCATGCTGTAAGCAGTTGGGCAGTGTTGTATTCTCCCACATTCTTCAATGGATAATGAGCTTGAGAGAATTGTCATTGCCTTCTTGTTTTTGAAGTTTGCTCTTCTTTGAGGCTCTGTCCAATCATCTTTTGACATGATTTCTTCTTCACCATCAACTCCTCTTCTAGTTGGTGGTGTCTATTCTTTCCGAACACTATCCCAGAATTCAATTTCTTCACTATCCAGATATGTCTCCATCCGAAACTTCCAATGAGCATAATTTGCTCCATCAAAGTAAGGCTTGAGACTTTGGAATCCTTCATTAGCCATATCTTCATCTTTGCTAGCGCTATTTAGGCTTTGATGCTAGACTTAGCTCTGATACCAATTGTTGCCCAGATATTGAACCAAGAAGGGGGGTTGAATTGGATATTAAAATTTTTAACTTTAAGTGTGGAATGAAAAGTTAAGTTGAGTAGGGATAGGAAGATTTCACACAGGAAATTTTATAGAGGTTCGAGTGTTAACAAACCCTACTCCTCTTCCCAATCTCAATTGGGAGTTTCACTAACACACTAAGTGTTACAAGCTCACTCCCAACTATGGTGTTTCTAACAATGGATCACACCTAACCCAGAAATCCCTTGTGTTTTAATGGCTCACACAATAAACCAATTCCTTGTGTTTTAAAGGCTCACACAATAAACCAATTCCTTGTGTTTTAAAGGCTCACACAATAAACCAATTCCTTGTGTTTTAAAAGCTCACACAAATAACCCTTACAAGTGTTCTACTCTTAACCCAAAATACTCAAACTCACTTGAGTAGTAGATTACAAAGAGAAACACTTACAAATCTATAATGCTCAGAGAATGATGAGTAAAAAGATTTCCACAGAGAATAAATATTTGTTTTGAAAATATCAAATGCACAAATGGCTTACAACAAGATTTTGATTCGAAGTATTAGCTATTCTCTTATTATAGATTCATAAATGACTTGCATTTATACTTCCATGGCGAATTATAGTCATTTGATTGCATTTAATGCGGAAATAGCCATTTCACCAACTCTTATTTTCGCACCTGACATGTTTCTCTTTCCTCTATCACGGTCGTGAGTATGAGTGTCATAGTCGTGACTATTATTCCAAGCCATGACTTGAGTGGTGACTTTGGCTGTGAAGCATTCTGGAAGGATTTGAAGTGTTTGATCATGGGCGTGACATTATATATTCACGAGCGTGAACATTCTTCCTAGCCGTGGTTCAAGTAGTGACTCTGGCCGTAAAGCTTTCTGGAAAAATTTATCATGTCTTCTCACCGGCGAGACTTTCTTTCACGGTCATGACTGATATGATCATTCACGATTGCTATCATTTTTCATGGTCGTGAACTTTAAATATTAGATAGTTGGCCCTAAGCTTCATCACGGGCATGACATATAAGGTCACGGACGTGAACATGCTATTTCTTTTTTTTTTTTTTGTCTTTTTAAGATTAGTCTTCCATTCTCCATTCTTGCTATCATGTTCCATACCCTGTTCATTAAACTTAGAAAACAAGTATGTTAAATACATTATTTCTATTTTATTTGTTAGCATCAAAATAACGGAAATACCCCTCAAGGTTCAACACTAATTAAGAGTCCATTTACATTAACAATGTCTTAACACAATCAATTTTTATTATGCATCTCAAAATTTGACAAGTCAATTATCTTAAATCCAACAACTAATATATCAATATTTCATGCCAATTAACATACCAGAATTATATTTCATACCATAAGCATAATATATTCGAATTAAAATATGTATATACACGAACCTCAACTATTGGAGCCTTAAAACTTAATCTCTCATGTCTACTGCCTCTGGTTGGATTCTCCACCCTTTGCCTCGGTCCTTAATGCGATAATAGAGACCTCATAGTAATTGATATCTACCATTCTAGTATTTAGACCATTACTAATATAAAATCATAATCTAAACCCTTTTAACATCATTCCCATGTAAAAAAATGAATCGAACCATTGAAAGAATAATGAAAAACATAATTTCTTACCTATGTATCAATTATTACATATTGATTTTATGGTTCAAATTTGTGTTCTAATTCTCCTTTGTTCATATTTTGATACTTTGGTGAAATCCTTAACTTCAGTCAATTTAGTCTTATTTAAAGGATTGGTTTCATATAATAAAAGCTAGAATCAAACGGATTGAATGCAAATCACTCTTGGGGTTTAGAGAAACTAGTGGCTAGGGTTTTAGATTGAAAATTCATGAGTTTCTGTCAAAAATATGAAACTGCTCAATTAAAATTGCAGGGCTTGACGGGCATGAACACATGTGTCATGACCGTCATTACATCTCTCATGGGTGTGAACAATGGAAACTCCATTTTTTCATATTTTTTAATTATTTTCATATTTCCAATACCCATATACCCATCATATACTTTCATTACATGTTATTCCTAGGCCCTAACTTGTGGGCGTTATATCCATCCTTTTTTTTTCACTAATAGTATAGAACTTGAAAAAAGACTAATTTGTGCCTTATAATTCCAGCCGCTAGCATTTTCTGAATGAGCTTTTCTATTTCTACTTTTTAGAATTAAGAGTAGCGATATGATCTGACATTAACCATGGATGCCTATTCCTTCAAGCTCAATTTGAGATGTGAAACTTGGATCGTTTTCTAATATGATGGATATTGAAACTCTATGTTACCATACTATCTCATTTACATATAGTTCTGCTAACTTGCTCAAGGAATAATCTCTTCTGATAGGTAAGAAGTGTGCTAACTTTGTTAGCCTATCCACTACAACCCAAATGGCATCGAACTTTCTTGGCATAAGAGGTAATCTAACCACAAAATCTATCATGATTCATTCCCATTTCCATTCTGATATTGTAATTGGTTGCATCAAACTTGAAGGTACCTGATGTTTATCCTTGATTTATTGACATGTCAGGCATTATGTGATATCATTTTTCATACCTGCCCATCAATACCTTTCTTTTAGACCATTTTACATATTGTTACTTCTTAGATGCATCACAAATTTGGTTTCATACGCTTAATTTAATATCCTTTGTCTTAGCTTTGTAATATTAGGCATGAATAAATGACCTTAGTAGAACAAATTGCCATCTAATTCAACTCTATACTTAAGTCTCTCCCCCTTGGAGATCAATTCAGCTATCTAAACTAGCTTGCTATCTTGCCTCTATACCTCTCTAATTTCTTTGTTGATCGTTGGTCATATGTGCAACTATGCTATGGTCTTTCTGCTCAAGGCATTAGCCATAATATTAGCCTTGTCTAGATGATAGTTGATGACATAATTATAGTCATTGATCAATTCTAACCATCGTTTTTGCCTCAAGTTAAGTTCTTTCTGTGTTAGAGAATACTTTAAACTTTTTATGGTCAGTGTAGATGAAACACTTTCCCCCATATAGGTAGTGACACCATATCTTTAGAGCAAACAAAATGGTTGCCAAATCAAAATCATGTGTGGGGTAATTCTTCTCATACGAATTCAATGGCCTAGAGGCATAAGCAACCACTTTTTCTTCTTACATCAAGACACACCCTAAACCCTTGTGAAAAACATCACTGTAGATGACAACTCTTTATCAGGAACTGGCTGTGTTAGAACTGGAGATTCTATCAACATACATTTAAGCTTGTCGAAATTAGCTTGACACTTGTTATTCCATTCGAACTTCACATCGTTTCTCAAAATCCTAGTCAAAGGAGAAGCATTTAACAAAAAACCTTTCACAAACCTCATGTAGTAGCTTGCCAAACTAACAAAACTCTTGATTTCGGTCACATTACGAGGAGGCTTCTTATTCAAGATTGCCTCAACCTTGTTGAAATCAACTTTGATGTCGTTTGTTGTCACAATGTGTCTAATGAAAGCTATTTTGTCAAGCCAAAACTCACTTTTAGAGAGTTTGCATACAACTTATGATCCATGAGAATATGCAACATTGTTCTCAAATGTTGATTATGCTTTGCATGATTCTGAGAATACACCAAGATGTCGTCAATAAAAATAATTACGGATTGGTCTAAGTATGACCTGAAGATCTAATTCATCAAGTCTATATAAGTTACTGGAGCATTGGTCAAACTGAAAGGCATAACAAAAAATTCATAGTGACCATATCTGGTTCTGAAAGTTGTCTTAGCTATATCCTCCTCATTTATCTTCAACTAGTGATAACCCGACCTCAAATCGATCATGGAGAACACTCTTACACCCTTTAACTGATCAAATAGATCATCAATACGTGGTAATGGATATCGTTTCTTGATAGTCACCTTTTTCAGTTGCATGTAATCTATGCACAATCTTATAAACCCATCTTTCTTATTTACAAACAAAATCAGTGCACCCCAAGGAGATATACTCGACCTGGTAAACCCCTTGTCTAGCAACTTTTGCAAGTAATCTTTCAACTCTTTCATCTTTAAAGGTGTTATTCTATAAGCTACTATGGACATCAGTGTTATGTCTAGTGTGAGCTCTATGGAGAACTCGACATCCCTATTAGGTGGTAATCCTGGTAGATCATCAAGAAAGATATCTAAAAACTCTCTCACTATAGGGATATCATGGAGATCTATAACTCTTCTCGTAGTTTTAGTCATGTGAACTAAATAAGCCTCATATCATTTTTTAATAATCTTTTACGCCTTCATCATAGACACCACTTATGGAAGCTGTTGAAACCTCTCACCTTTTATTACCACTTCTTCTTGTTTAGGGGTCTTAAGAACAATTATCTTAGACCATAAGTCTACAACTGCCTCAAGCTATGACAACCAATCCTTACCTAATATGACATCGTACTCATGAAACAACAACTCTATAAGATCAGTAGGAAGCTCTTTCCCATGCACAACCAAAGGGAAACTTTCATATACCCGATTCACAACTACACTGTGGCCTAAAGGGTTTGTGACCTCAATCTCAAACTCTAGCTTATCTATTCTCATACTATGCTTTTAGGCATGCTCATGCATACATAAGAATATGTAGAATCTTGGTCTATCAAAGCACATAAAATCTAAGTCATGTAAAGAAAATATATCCACTACGACATCTTTGACTCCCTATCCTCATAGAACTTCATTGCATATGCCCTAGCCAAAGCTCTACTGGAACCTAGCCTATTCACTATTTTTGAAATAGCCTAGCCAGGTCTTGCATGACCTCCTCATGTCTCGTTCCTATTCTAAATCGGTGCTGACACTACAGTTTGTGTAGGTGTAGCATTTGCCAACAAAGGGCAATCCCTCTTCATGTGATCTAAGGATCTGCACCTAAAGCAAGCCCTTGTGTTCACTTGACACTCTCCCCAATGATTCTTCTGATATGTCCTATATAAGGAAGCAAAATTCCTAGCTATATGAGTGTTGGCGGTGGCTAATGGATTCTTAAAAGGCGATCCCATCCCGAAAAAACTAGATTGTATGTGACTATATCCTCTACTCTGCGCCTTATTTTAGGACTATCCTAAAAAGAATCGACCTCTCTTATCGGTATTTTGTGCCTCACTAGCTATAGGTTTTTTGGTGTTCTCCTATGCTCTTCTCTTTCTTCTCTTTTATACATTGATAGCGACATACACAAGCATTGAAAAGTCCTTAAGCTATAGAGAAATGACATGATATCTTATTTCATCATTGAACCCGCCCTCACAATGATGACACTTATCACTCTTGTCCACCAAGAGACCAGTGGCATATAGGCTCAATCATGTGAACTTTTTTGCATATTCTGAGACTATCATGTTTCTTCGTCAAAGGTTCATAAATTCTCTTCTTTGCTCATCAATATAGACTTAGGGCATATATTCTTTCTTAAACTCTACAATAAAGTATAGTTTAGTCCAAGGTTGTGGAGTCTGAGGCTTCTTTAGAATCGTTTTCCACTACTCTTATACATGTTCTTGAAGCAATGTTACTGCATACTTGGCCTTGTGTCCCTCAGCACACTCTATCTCTTTGAAAACCCTCTCAGTTTTCTCCAGCCAAAACTCGATGGCGGTGGGATCATCCTCACCTCTACCATGAAAACCAATGGCCCCATACTTTCGAAACCTATTTATCTTCATCTTTGGTGCCTCTAATGGTGGCAATGGAACTGGCTGTGGCGGTGCCTGTGGTATGGTTTGTGCTAAATACTCCAAAATATCAGCCATCTGCTGCATGATCAATATAGCACCTAGATATGCTTGTCCAACAAATTCCTGCTGAGGAAATGTGGCAGCACCTATACTTTATATACTCGAAGTACTAGGTTGATTAGTAGCCCTTGGATCAGGAGAATTATTGCTCTCGGTAACATCATGTGCTTCTAACTCCATCTATACCTTATACTCCTACAAATCGATAGAGAAAACCCACATCAGAGACATATGAGATGTACTATGCATGCATGATAACCTTAACCCACTTAGGTTTAGAAAAGCCTAAACTTAAGCTTTAATACCACTAAATATAGTGCCCTCTCCTGTAACTATGATTAATCCAACTAAACGAGCGAGTACTACAAAATCTGGTGTGTGGAAAACCTGTGAAATTTTAAAAATTTTCCTTTCTTTGGAAAACCCTTTTTCATAAACACTTATGTCACACCCCCTTACCCCACTTTAGGACAGCAAAGTAAGAGAGCATTACCCGACTAAATGTCTTATAAGCTTAGCTAAATGAAGTATAATGTTTTTTCAAAAATATTACAAACACTAAAATAAATTTATTACCAACACCGATATTCAAAATTTTACTTATCTATAAAATATATTAATTTATATTCAAACTATGTCAATTACATTACAAGTCACATCTCTAATACACACTAGATGAAATAGAACTATGATTTAATTTACAAAGCTTTTGATAAAATACACCAAAAATAAGTCCAAAGCTTTTAGCTGCTTTCGTCCATGTACCTTTTTTCCTTTGATAACTATACTATCTACAGCTACCCTTTAAAATCTACGCGAGAATAAACCACATGCTCTAAACTACTAACTTAGTAGGGCTTCAAGGATAAAAAGCTTACATACATATTTTTTTTTACATGTCATTTATTAATTTTACAAATAAGGCATAAAATAAAAAAAACTATATAAAATCAAATAAATGTCATCAAGCATTTGATATTTAACTATTTTTATTTATCACAACATTATCAAGTGACATACTTTTATATTATTATCATTTTTTATTTTTCTTGTGTCCATAACACGTATAACTGAACTAACTGGTAGGAATAATGGGGTTGTAATTATCGGCTTTCATAATATTGTGTCGAGCGCTTTTATAATAATATCATTATCGGCTTTTATAATATTGATATTACCGGCTTAATAATTTTACGTCAAATGCATTTATAGAATTACTATTACTGACTTTCATATTTTGGCACCTAGTGCCTTTAATTCCCTAACTGGCATGTCAAACTATTCTCTATTCTAGTTTTAGGCTAAGTGTCTTAGAGCTTAACTATTTTTATATTTAATCCCAATATTGAGATTATTATTCACAAATATACTTACAAGTGATAATTATATCAAATATCCACATCCATGTTTATTTATAATTACTATTTGTTTTTATTATTATTAAATTAAAATTTTACACATAAATAATTTTATTAAACATTTATTACTACAATTAAAGTCAAAATTCTCATCAATTAATACATGTATTCATCACACCTCGAGCAAAAGCCCAATATGCAAATTCTTTGTTTATGATAGATTTCATCCCTTACATTAGTCCTCCTGTTTAGCCCATTTATAATTTAAATTTGGATTTATGGTCTTCTAAGAACTTGTAGATTATTATCTTAGCTTTCAGAAACATGAACATTCATCAAAATCCAAGTTTTCTAGTAAAAGTTATGATCAACTTAACACTGACTCATCACTAAACTTTTTTGCCCAAAATTTTTTGGACAAATTCTATGTCCGAATTTTATATATTTTTCTAGGCAAATTCAGTCATATATAGATTTTATGGTCTAAATAAAAGTCAAATCCCTATTGTCTTAGCTTTTATTTCCAATAAAGAACACACAAATCGTAATTCCATAACTTAAGTTATGATAAAACATGTTAAGGCTGCTCCTGGAATTCTGTAACAGAATCATCAGTTGGCACAAGTCTACCTTTTAAATACATCCATCATATGCATTCATATTTATACCAAAATTTTCAGATCACAATTACATTCTCTTTTCTTAACATTTTCACACCATCTAGTCCAATTACCATAAAAAAAATCAAAAGTAACTATCAAACACATTTCATAGCAAACCACATTCATATCAAGTATTAGTACATAATTTCACACATTTAGTTAACATGTAAGATTTTTATCAATGAAATATATACATAATCAGACTTGGAGACTTCCTTTTTCCTTATTTTCCTCCCCTCACTAAGTATCTTTTTCTTTGTCTTTGTCACCCTCTTGAAGACCTCTCTTTCGCTCACTTGATTTTCACACACTACCATACCATATCTCATTTTTATCATCCCTTTTCAAAAATTTTTATGTCTACATAAAATCTTAATGCTCCTAATATGTTTTATACTTTATTTTAGCCAAATATTACTAAGCTTAAACTCCATTTTTGATAGGTCATGGCTGCCCAAAATATTATCATAGGTCCCAATTTATTTTCTTCAAATTAATACCTTAATCACCCTTTATTCACCACCAATTGTGTTGCTCTTAGGTTAGTTTTAATTTCTCCCAAATTACTTTAACCATGACAACCCCTTCTTCATCCATTAGAATCATCTTTCTTTAATTTTAAAGTCATAAAATCATTAATTAACATCAACTAACATTAATTGATGGTTTAATTTCACTTTCTCCCAAATTGTTTCCAACTTCAAAATCATAGGTCAATTCTTGTCAAATAACTCAAATATATCAATTCCAATTGCATCAATCATCATTATAAGTCTCAAATGGAAGGGAAAAGCTTGAAATAAGAGGATGAAACTCACCTCGAAATCTTTCCAAAGTTAGCCGAATTTCCCCTCAAATTTTCTCTTTTATTTCTTGTTTCTTTACTCTACTTATGCCAAGAACTCTTTAATTTCTTGTTTTTTCAAGTTGTGGCTGAAGAAAAAGTTGAGATTTTGATGGCTATGATGGAACGAAAAAAAGGAGAAGAAGATGAGGGAAGTTGGTTTTTAATTGGTGGAGAAAATGAAGATATTTATCTTCAATTTTTTTTTTTAAGGTGAGTATTTAATGGTTGCATGACTACATTAAGTCTTATTCCATTGGTCTAAAATATAAATTAATAATAATAACTTTTAATTATTATAAATTCATTATTTGCTACACATTTCTTTATCTTCACACTTTTTCCCCCAACAATTGCCATAATACCAATTTTGTCCATAGAAAAATTTTATTTTTTTTTTCCAATTTTAGCACTAATCTTTTTAATTCCCAAATAATAATACCCTTAATTATTTTTTTATTATTAGACATTTTTTATGGGTTCAAATCTACACTCTGATTGAATCAGTGCACCCCACTACAGTCATGCGCAATCGGGGTCTAAATCATTGGATGTTACAATTCTCTCATCCTTAAGAAAATTTCGTCCTCGAAATTTACTTGATTAGCTTGAGCTGAATAACTGAGGATACTGAATTCTCATTATTTCTTCACTTTCCCATATGGCTTCTTCTACTGCATGATTGCGCCATAGGACCTTTACCAATGGTACTTTTTTGTTCCATAGTTCCTTGACTTCTCTAGCTAAGATTTTCACAAGCTCTTTTTCATAGATAAAGTTTGATTGTACCTCTATCGATCCCACATATATTACATGTGTTGGATCCGATTTGTATCTCCTTAGCATTGAGACATGAAACACATTGTGGATCTTATCCAATTCTCGTGGTAAGGCCAATCGGTAAGCCACTGGACCCACACGTTCCAATATTTCATATGGTCCAATAAACCTAGGGCTAAGTTTCCCCTTTTTACCAAAATGAAATACTTTCTTCCAAGGTGAGACATTTAAAAATACCTTAACCCTGACAACATATTCAATATCCTTTCTCTTCAAATCAGTGTAGGATTTTTGTCTGTTAGTTGCAGCTTTTAATCGATCTTGGATTAATTTCACCTTCTCCTCTGTTTGTTGCACCAATTATAGGCCCATTAACTTCTTTTCACCCAGTTCTGTCCAACATAAATGTGTCCTACATCTTCTTCCATACTAAGGTTTGTATGGTACCATGTCGAGACTAGTTTGATTACTATTGTTGTATGCAAATTCCATCAATGGTAAATATTTATCCCATTTACCCTCAAAATCAATTACATATATTCTAAGCATATGTTCCAACAATTGAATAACCCATTTGGATTGTCCATCTATTTGTGGGTGGAATGTCGTACTAAAAGTAAGTTGAGTCCCCAATTCTTGTTGCAAACTTTTCCAAAATTGTGATGTGAACCGTGGGTCTCGATCAGAAATAATAGATATTGGCACCCCATGTAGTCGAATTATCTCATTAACATATATTTTTGCTAACCGATTTAATGGATAATCCATCCAAACTTGTAAAAAGTGAGCTAATTTGGTATGTCTATTACAATTACCCACACAACACCATGCTTCTTTTGTGTCAAAGGCAATCCATATACAAAATCCATTGTAATTCTTTCCGACTTCCATTTTGGGATAGCAATAGGTTGCAACAATCCAGATGGTACCTGGTGCTCTGCTTTCACTTGTTGACTTGTCAAGCATCTGGTAGTGTATTCCACAATATCCTTCCTCTTTAAGTCTTGATACATTTTATTGCTTATTGGATGCATGGAATAAGTGGTATTATGCGTCTCTTTTAGAATTATTTGCTTTAATCCGCTGTCATTTGGCGCACACAATCTTCTTTTATAACTTATACTTCCAACATCTTCAATCTTAAATTCAGGTATCTCCCTCTTTTTAACTACCTCAGCAATTATCATCAATTTCTGATCTTACCTTTAAGCTTCTCTCATTTGTTGCCTTAAAGTAGGTTGAACCCGTAACTTTGCCAAAATAAAATATGAGTCTTCTTTTAATTTATTATTAATTACTATAATCATATTATAATGAAAAAAATTATAAACTATACCTACCAGTATTTTTCTACTTAAAGCATCCGCTACTACATTAGCTTTGCCTGGCTGATAATCAATAATACAATTATAATCCTTAATTAACTCCAACTAACGTCTTTGCCTTAAATTCAACTCTTTTTGAGTAGGCAAATATTTGAGGCTCTTATGATCTGTATATATATAGCACCACTCTCCATACAAATAATGTCGCCATACTTTTAAAGCAAACATTATTACTACCAACTTCAAATCATGAGTAGGGTAATTTAGCTCATGAGGCTTCAATTTCCTAGATGCATAAGCAACAAATTTACCCTCTTGCATTAATACACAACCTAGCCCATTATAAGAGGCATCATTGTATATCACAAAAGCTTTCCTTGGAGTAGGTTGGGTCAAAATAGGTGATTCGGTTAACATGACTTTTAGTTTCTCAAAGCTTGTCTGATACCAATATGTCCACTCAAACTTAGTTTCTTTTCTGAGTAGCTTTGTAATTGGTGTGGCTATGCTTGAAAATCCCCTCACAAACCTTCTGTAGTAACCAGCTAATCCAAGGAGTCTTCAGACTTCTGTCACATTGCAAGGTGGCTTCCAACTCAAAATCGCCTCTATTTTGCTAGGATCCACACGGATTCCTTCAATTGACACAATATGCCCTAAAAATTCTACTTCTTCCAACCAAAACTCACATTTTGATAGCTTTGCATACAATTGGTTTTTCCTCAAAATCTGAAGTACTATTCTGAGATGTCTATCATGTTCTTCTTTGTTCTTTGAATACACTAGGATATCATCTATAAAAACTACTACAAACTGATCAAGGTAAGGCCTAAAAATCTTGTTCATCATATCCATAAAGGCAGCTAGTGCATTCGTTAAACCAAAAGGCATAACCAGGAACTCATAGTGGTCATATCGAGTCCTAAAGGCTATTTTGGACACATCTGATTCTTTGATTTTTAGTTGTTGATACCTGGATCTGAGATCAATCTTAGAGAATACTCCTGCTCCCTTCAATTGATCAACAAAATCATCAATTCTAGGTAGTGGGTATTTATTTTTAATCGTCACCTTATTCAATTATCAGTAATCAATACATAATTGAATGGTGCCATCCTTTTTTTTCACAAACAACACCGGAGCACCCTATGGTGACACACTAGGTCTTATGAACCCTTTGTCTAGCAATTCCTGCAATTGAACCTTCAACTTTCACAATTCTACAGGTGTCATTCTATAAGGAGTAATTGATATCTGGGCTATACCAGGAATCACATCAATAGCAAACTTTATCTCCATATCTGGTGGTAACCCCGGTAAGTCTTCAGGAAAAACATCTAGGAACTCACACACTATGGGGATGTCTTTGAGTTTCAAGCTCCCCTTCCTAGTATCTATCACATGAGCGAAATATGCATCACATCCTTTCCTCATGTATTTATGAGCTTTTAATGCAGAAATAACACTGGTCAAACATGTTTGACCTTCACCTTGAATGATAGTGTCATCCTGCCCGGGAATTTTAAGTACCACTTTTCTATATTAACAGTCGACTATAGCTCCATGCTTTATCAACCAATTCATACCCAGAATAACATCAAATTCATGAAAAGATAATTCTATTAAGTCTACTGGAAATTCTCTACCCCGAATTATTATTGAACTGTTTCTATATATCTTATTCAGTTTCACACTATGTCCCAATGGATTGGTCACAACTATCTCATATTTTAAGGTCTCAGGTATTAAATTCCCTTATTTTAAGTGCAACTATGCTCATGTATAAATTTGTGGAACTAGGATCTATCAATGCATGCAAATCAAAATCAAATAAAGAAAGTTTACCAACTATGACTTCTGGTGCATCCTGGTCCTCACATCTCTTATCACATATGCTCGAGCTGGAGCTCTACTACCTCCGGGTCTGTCAACTGTCTTTGATACCCCCTGACTCTATCCGGTATGACCACCTCTAAATTGACCTCGACTTCTACCATGGCTCTATACAGGTGCCATAGTCTATACTAGTGCCATACTGTCTATACTAAGTCTGGGACAATCTCTTTTCATATGATCAGTAGCTCCACATCTTAGACATGATCCAGTTAACCACCAACACTCTCATGTATGAGATCTACCACAATGCTGACACATAGCAGAAGATGGTTTTTTGGACAATCTGCTGGTGAACTAGAGATGATGTTGTGGGTCTAAAATGCTAACCTTGCCTACTAGAAAATGTCTGCCCAACAACCCATGACTGAAATGGTCTGGGTACTATTCACCATTTCCTACCAGATGTCTGGGCCACACTAGCCATTGATTTCTTGGAGAGATCTTTTATCTTAAGTTTTTACCTTCTTTCAACACTAATGGCACAGGACACTAGTGTAGCAAAATCTGTATGCTGGTGGGAAGGCACTAAATATCCAATATCCTCATCGAGGCCATCTTAAAATCTACGACATTTATCATCTTCATCTCCAATAATCCCCATTGCATACTTACTCAGTCTGGTGAACTTCATCTCATACTCAACTACTGTCATACCCCTCTACTTCAAATTCAGAAATTCTCGCTTTTTCTCATCAACATAGGCATTTTCTTGAATAAGGGACACTGCATATCTAAGCTTGTACTCCTCTGGACATTAAAGCTCCTTAAAAACCTGCTCTGTCTTTTCCAACCAAAATTCTACTGCTGCTAGATCATCCTCTTTTTTTTCCATAAAATTTATAGCACCATATTTTCTTAATTTATCAATCTGGGGTTTTGGTTGAGGTGGGGGAGCTGGTGGATCTGGTGGTGACACAACTTATGCTATCTACTGTAACAAAGTAGTCATTTGTTGCATAAGAGGTACCTGACCCAGATCAATTTATTCTTCAGCATACTGTGGAGCTATCACACTGGGGTCCGAGGCTCTAATTGATACTGATTGTGTATGAGCAATCGAGTTAGTTATATTTTCACCCTCTTGTTCTTCGTGACTTTGTCTTGATTTTAAATCCATTAAAACCTATATTGTTAAAAGAATGGTCCTTTATTAGAATATAGCAGCTTAAAACAATGCAAATGCTGAAAAATGCACTTATCTACCTATACCCACTAAGTAGGAACCGTCTAAACCTATAACTCTGATACCAAAAATTGTCACACTCCCTTACCTTACTTAGTTTAGTAAGGTAAGTGAGCATTACCCGACTAACTGTCTTATAAGCTTAGCTAAATGAAGTATAAATTTTTTTTTTCAAAAATATTACAAACACTAAAATAAATTTATTGCCAACACCGATATTTAAAATTTTATTTATATATAAAATATATTAATTTACATTCAAACTATGTCCATTATATTACAAGTCACATCTCTAATACACACTAGATGAAATAAAATTATAATTTAATTTACAATACTTTTGATAAAATATACCAAAAATAAGTCCAAAGCTTTTAGCTGCTTTCGTCCGGTTACCCTTTTTCTTCTAACAACTATACTATTTACGGCTATCCTTTAAAACCTGCGTGAGAGAAAACTACTTGTACTAAAATACTAGCTTAGTGGTCCTTCAAGGATAAAAATCTTACATACTTATATTTTTTTTTACATGTCATTTATTAATTTCACAAATAAGGCATAAAATAAAAGAATTATATAAAATCAAATAAATGTCATCAAATATCACAACATTATCAAATGACATACTTTTGTCATTACCGACTTTCATAATATTGCACCGAGCGCTTTTATAATAATATCATTATCAACTTTTGTAATATTATCATTACCGGCTTAATAATTTTGCGCCGAATGCATTTATAGAATTGTCATTACTAACTTCCATATTTTGGCACCTAGTGCCTTTAATTCCCTGATTTGCATGTCAAACTATTCTCTATTCTAATTTTAGGCTAGGTGTCTTAGAGCTTAACTATTTTTATATTTACTTCCAATATTAAGATTATTATTCACAAATATTTTTACAAGTGATAATTATATCAAATATCCACATACATGTTTATTTATAATTACTATATATTTTCATTATTATTAAATAAATATTTCACATATAAATAATTTTATTAAATATTTATTACTATAATTAAAGTCAAAATTATCATCAATTAATACATGTATTCATCACACCTCAAGCAAAAGCCCAATATGCAAATTCTTTGTTTATAATAGATTTCGTCCCTTATATTGGACCTCATGTTTAGCCCATTTATAATTTAAATTTGGATTTACAGTCTTGTAAAAACTTGTAAATTATTATCTTAGCTTTCATAAATATAAAAAATCATTAAAATCCAAGTTTTTTTAGCAAAATTTATGATCAAATAAACACTAGCTCGTCACTAAAATGTTTTGCCCAAAATGTTCTGGTCAGATTGTAGGTCTGGGCAAATTTAGACATATTTAGATTTTATAGTCTGAATAAAAGTTAAAGCTCTATGTCTTAGCTTTCAGTTCCAATAAAGAACACAAAAATCAGAATTCCAGAACTTAAGTTAGGATAAAAAAATTTAAAGACTGCTCCTGAAATTCTGTAATAGAGTCATCAATTGGCACAAGTCTACCTTTTAAGTACATCCATCATATGCATTCATTTTTATACCAAAATTTTCATATCATAATTAAATTCACATTATTATTATTTTCATACCATTTAGTCCAATTACCATAAAAAAATCAAAAGTAACTATCAAACACATTTCATGGCAAACTACATTCATATTAAGCATTAACACATAATTTCACTTATTTAGTTAACATGTAAGATTTTTATCAATGAAGCACTATCTAATCAGCCTTAGAGACTTTATTTTTTCTTATTTTTCTCCCCTCACTAAGTAGCTTTTTCTTTGCCTTTGTCACCCTCTTAAGGACCTCTATTTTGCTCACTTGATTTTCCCACACAACCATACCATATCTCATTTTTATCATCTCTTTTCAAAACTTTTCATGCCTACATAAAATCTTAATGCTCCTAATATGTTTTATACTTTATTTTAGCCAAACATTACTAAGGTTGAACTCTATTTTTGATAGGTCATGGTTGCCCAAAATATTATCATAGGTCCCAATTTATTTTCTTCAAATTAATACCCTAATCACCCTTTATTCATCACCAATTTTGTTGCTCTTAGGTTAATTTCAATTTTCTCCAAATTACTTTAACCATGGTAGCCCCTTCTTCATCCATTAGAATCATCTTTCGTTAATTTTAAAGTCATAAAACCATTAATTAACATTAACTAACATTAATTGATGGTTTAATTTCACTTTCTCCCAAATTGTTTCCAACTTCAAAATGTTAGATCAATTCTTGTCAAATAACTTTAATCTACCAATGTCAATTGCATCAATCATCATTATAGGTCTCAAATGGAAGGGAAAAGCTTGAAATAAGAAGTTAAAACTCACCTCAAAATCTTTCCAAAGTTTGTCGAATTTCCCCTCAATTTTTCCCTTTTATTTCTCTTCTTTCTTCTTTAATTTCTTTATTTTTCCTTTCTCAAAACTCATTTTTTTTCTCTCTTTTTCAAGTTGTGGGTGAAGCAAAAAAGAAGATTTTAGGGGCTATGGTGGGACGACAAAAATGAGAAGAAGATGAGGAAGTTGGTTTTTAATGGTGGAGAAAATGAAGATATTTTTCTTCTTTTTTTTTTAAGGTGAGTATTTGATAGTTCCATGACTAAATTAAGCTCTTATTCCATTGGTGTAAAATATAAATTAATCTTGATTAACTTTTAATTATTAGAAATTCATTATTTGCCACAAATTTTCTCACTCACACTTTTCCCCATCAATTGCCATAATACCGATTTTGTCTATAGAAATATTTTATTTTTTTTTCAATTCTAGCAATGATTTTTTTAATTCCCAAATAATAATATCCTTAATTATTTTCTCTTATTATTAGTCATTTTTTTCTGAGTTCAAATTTAGATTTCGATTGAACCAGCGCACCCCACTACGGTCACGCATAATCAGAATCACTGGATGTTACAACTTCCTTTGCATATGACACTATATTAGAATATCTCATATATATAATTATCCATGGAGAAATTTTTGGATTCAAAAGATAGCATCATCTATATATATATATATATATATATATATATATATATAAAAGAAATAACATAGTTGGGGCTTAGAAGGCCTCATGTTTACAAAAATACATGCCTTAACACAATTACATAATACTTTGAAATACAGGCGCATATGCAAGTATACAACCCAAACCCCTATGCCATGTACAAATTACTAAAGTATGACATATGATATCACCGACTTATGTCAGGTCTGAACTATTGTCTTTGATGTTGGGTTGGATTCTCTATATCAACTTTAAAGCTATCTATAAGGCTCTGACTTACATGGGAAAACATTCATATGCTAAGCTACTGAAAGCTTAGTGGTATATATAGGCATAAAAATTCAACATACAATCATACATTAACAAAATTCATAGTAGTATATAAAACATCATGGCATAGCAGTGAAATCATAATATCATATGAAACCTTATTGGAGTAATAACTCACTGAACATTGAACAATAAGATAAAGAACATATAACACCCTTTTTAGTAGCATAGAACATATTAATTGTTTTTTAACCTCTTTTTCATTTCATTATGTTCTTAAATCACTTTGATATGATTGCCCAATAACTCTTAACACAGACTATTTTGATACGGGTTATGAATAGGGGTGCTCTCCGAGCTTAAGCTACCCCGCCATTGTGTATAATTATATGTACTAGTTGAGGCATCTTAAGTCAATAGTGCTCCCAGAGTTTAAGCCACATTTGCGAGTATAAAATCATTATCATAATCACTACAGTACTAAACCCACTTAATGACATTTCATCTATCCTACTTTTAATCCCATTATCGAGCTTGGGATTTACTTGTTTATGTTGTCTTATTATACTTTATTATGACATTTACATCTTATAACATATATACTTTGTTCATATGTAAACTCATCATGTAACATTCATGTACTAATATTCATAAAATCATACTTTAACATATCATCAGGAAGGCATGTGCATAGTTATTGCATTATAACTATTAAACATACAACATATATCATTTAAAGTAGACATCATAGGTGTGAACTATGTGTTCACAACTGTGAAGTCTTATTCAAGGGCAACCCTACCCATGAACCAAACTGTGAACTTAGTCGTGAAAGGTTCTATCCATTTACTGCACGTTCTTTAGGGTATAACCTTGTTCGTGGAATGAGATTCATGATCATGAACACCTAGTCACGGGCATGAATATGAGTTTTCTAGTAGTTAACAACATTAAAGGCAAACATTCATTATAAGTCAAATGCAAGCTTTTAGGGTGACAATATAACAACTCGAATACCCGGTTAGTCGTAAACTGTAGCTTCTAAAATTGGTTAGCAAAAATACACCCATGAGTGAAACATATTTTATTTGAATATCAAAAAATATAGGTTATGACTAGTTCAGGGTAAACTTTGGAGCAAAAATGAGGTAAAATAAGTTTTCAAAAATCAAAACTAAGAAAAAATGGAACCTGGTTTAATTAAATAATTAGTTGACCATACTTTGACCAGGCTACGAAAAATAACAAAAAATATCTAAAAATTTATTTTAAGACATGGATAAACTCTAAATAATATTTAGGATTATTTGACAATAAAAAAGGAATTTTACAGTAACACCGAAAATTGAATTATCAGTCTGGTTTGAGTGAGCCAGACATAAAATAGACTTTGATTGAGTTAAAAAATTTTGTGTAGACATATAAAAATATTTTATGAATAATGGAATCAAATTTTGATGAAATTGAGCTTGAAAAGTGAGAGAAATAATTTATAGTGCTTAATTAGGCCTAAATGGATTAAGCTTTGTTTGGCTCATACCCACCCATCTTTTCAGAATTCTCTAGATAGAATTCTACTCCATCATCTTCTTCCTCTCCTCCCTCTTGGCCGAACCATGCTCTCCATTTTTATTCTTCAAAATTTTTCCATTTTCTCCAATTTTTACACCAAAATCAATCACCCTAATATAATTTCAGCATCTCTAGTAGCTAGTAGAAGCCTTTAATGTTCATTTGGAAGGCTAGAGTGGAAGAAAATCAAAGGAGACAAGTTTAGATACAAATTGAAGGTAAGTGAAATTAATAGTTTTAAATTGGTTTAATGGTTCAAATAGATAGTTTAAGGTATGTAGATGATAATTATGAAGTTAGATTGAGTTAAGAAAACAAAATAATGATGGATTAATGATGTACAATTTTCAGCCATGGTAGGTTCAAAGGGAAGTGAAGGTGCTTCCAAGGAAAATACTAAGGAAAAAGGAAGCCTAGGAAGGCCAATAAAAGAAAATAAGGTTAGTGATTTCAAAATCTACTTATTTTCATTGATTAAAAGTGAATTAGGGTTATGGAAATTAGGAATTTTGTGTGTTTTGCATTTAATTGATAATTGATGCTTAAAACATAATTAAGGGATTATAAAAAGTGAATTAGAATGGTTAATTTTAATTAAAAAAATTAATTAGAGAAAATTGGAAAATATGACCCTATTATGTGAAAATGTATATTAAGGTATAATTACATTTTAGTGTAATATTATGATACATGTGGAATAATAAATGTATAAACTATATCTTGACTAGTTATTTTTCTAAAGGTTAAATCTAGTCAAGATATAATTGGCTAGCCATAGAGATACCATTACCGCAGTGCGGGTCATGACTACTCACTTATGTATGCCAATGACAATCTAATTCAGTGATAGTGATTCAGTGATCAGTATGTAGTGCAATGCTTAGATGGTCTTTCGGGATTACTCTTCAGTATAGTGAATTTTTAAGGTCCACGTCTCATGTGTCTTGTCCAAATATTTCCTATCGGATTGAAACTAGGGGCAAATGTGAATAAAGGTAGTAGAAATATGGTAAAAATGAAATCAATGAAAAATATGATGAATGTGAAAATTATTATAAAAATGATATAAGTAATAAATATGATAAAAGTTATAAAAATGGTATAATAATAATAACGATAAATGTGAAAAATGTGAAAAATATAGTAAAATTGAAAAATGAAAAATAAGTGGAATAAAAATATTAAATTATGTAGTTAAAAGGAAAATGAATGAAAAATAAAATAGTTAGTGGAAAAAAGTGCAAAAAATGAAAAGTAGTGACATGAGTGTAAATAAATGGAAATTTAGGAACTAGAGTGAAATTTGTAGCTAATTAAATAGAAGATTGCAAAAAAAAAAAGTTAATTAAAGTGGTAAGGTGAAAAGTAAACTAAATTGAAAGAAAATGAAATTTCAAGATTAAATTGGAAAAAAAATTAATTGAGAAAAATTGGTAAATTTAATGAAGATATTAATTAGTGAATTAAGGGTAAAGTATTGATAAAAAGAACAAAATATTGAAGAGAAAATTTAAATAGTGTAGTAAATATACTATTGCATGTATGTATGAAAATATAAGTCAATAAAATTTTTTAGATTAGTAATCATCATTGGGCATATTAATGCTTCACATGAAGTTATTTGACTGCATACAGGTAGTAGCGGGAATGTCAAGAGCAGGCATACAAATTTTGGAAGCTGACGGAAAAATAAATAATAGTAGGTTAGTATCAAGAATGACATGTATATATATATATATGTATGGATATGGAGTTATATAAATGAAATTTTGTATATATTCTGATAAAAAATATTTATGAATTATTATGTGTAAAGAATGGAATATTGATTTGTGGTTGAATAAAGACTATTTTGTATTATATTTATATTGTTGCGCCCGAAATTGGGTTGTGTATTGTTTGCAGTACAGGTAGGGTAGTTAATTTATAGTCGTTATGATGCCAATTTTTTTTGGAAAATAAAAAAGATTAATTAAGTGCTATAATATTATGGTCATTAAATTAAATTAAGAAATTGTTTTTGGCACACATCAGTTATAGTCCTATTAAACCACGTAACGTATGTATAGAATGATTGTTAATAGGGTGTTACAGTTTTAGTGGTATCAGAGCATGGTTTAGGCGGTTCTAAGATTGGAGTTGGAATTAAGTGAATGAATTATATGTATATTCATGCCAATTTATAGATGAAATGTGTTATAAGTCTAATGTATGCTTGCTTTTTACTTTTTTTATAGTGAACAATGGCATCCCAACAAGGTCGAGGTGTTGGGGATGGTGAGAGTGAAACGTTGGTTAGTGCTGAGCAAGCTGAAGTCTTATAACAGAATGTCACTCCACCAATTGCACCACATCCACCGTCACAACCATATTTTCTTAATCTCATGGCTGATTACATTCAACATAGAATGCAAGCTGAACAAGCTCAATAGCCATTGTTAGCGGCATAGGTACAACCTCTTGCTCCACTTAAAAATAAGTCAATTTTGGAGCAGTTAAAGAAATTGGGGGCTGAAGATTTCTATGGGTGTGATCCATTGACCCCTGTACAAGTTGAAGAATGGTTATTCAAGATAAAGAGGTTATTTGAAATCATTCCTAGCCCACCTAAAGTGAAATTTGAAGTTATTGTAGCATTACTTCAGGATCCTGCATTCATTTTGTGGGATTTAGTACGCAAGTATACCCTAGGTGAACAGTTAAATTGGGATTTCTTCTTGGCCTAGTTTGAAAAGAAATACATAGGCTCGGAGTATAAAGCAGAGATACAATATGCTTTCTGGAGACTCAAACAGGGAAATAAGACAGTAGCAGAATATGATGGATCTCTCAGATTATGCATTAACTACAGATAGCTGAATAAGCTGACAATCAAGAACAAGTATCCCCTTCGACGTTGTTAAACCTTGAGAGGTATTTTGATCATTTTGATACTAATAAATAAAATAACAATAATGTATTTAACAATGCTTGTGTTCTAAGTTTGTTGAACATGATATATCTTGAATAGAATATGATGCAAGAATGAAAGCCAACTTTTAAAGATCAAAATAAGAAGAAATAGCAAAGTCACGTCTGTGACTATTTATGTCACGCCCGTTATATAGCTTAGCGCCAACTCTCCAACATTTAAAGTTTATGGCTATGAGGGATCATACCAACCATGAATGATCAAATCAATCACGTCGGTGAAAGAAAGACACACTCGTGAAATAACATATCAAGTTCTTCTAGAGAGCTTCACAGCTAGAGTCACCACTTGAACCAAGGCTTGGAAGAATGTTCATACCCGTGATCAAACACTTCAAGTTCTTCCAAAGAGCTTCATGGTCAGAGTCATGACTTGGGCCACGATTTGGAAGAACCTTCACGACCGTGACACATATAGTCACGTCCATGAATGAGGACAGAGAAACATGTCAGGTGTAAAGTAAGAGTTGGTTCAATGGCTATTTTCGCATTAAATGCACCCAAACAGCTATAATTTGCAAAGGAAGTATAAATGCAAGTCATTTATGAATCCTAATAAGAAGAACAACAATTACTTTGAATATTTAATCTTGTTGTAGCCATTGTGCATTAATTATTTTCAACAAAACCTTTATTCTTTGTAAAAACCTAATTGCTCATAATTTCTGAGCATTATAGGTTGGTGAGTGTTTTTATTGTAATCAATTACTCAAGCGAGTTTGGGTATATTGGGTTAAGATTGAAACACTTGTAAAGGTTTATTGTGTGAGCCATAAAACACAAGGAATTGGTTTATTGTGTGAGCCATTAAAACACAGGGGAATTTTTGGGTTAGGTGTTAGCCATTGAGGGAAACACCATAGTTAGGAGTGAGCTTGTAAAACTCCATTGTAACACTTAATGTGTTAGCAAAACTCCCAATTGAGATAAGGGAGAGGAGTAGGGTTTGTTAATACCTAAACCTCTATAAATCTTGTGTGTGATATCTCTCCATCCCTACTCTATTTAATTTTATTTTGCACTTAAAGTCAAGAAATTTTTATTTCATAACCAATTCAACCCCCTTCTTGGTTTATTATTCAGGCAATAGACGTATTGAAGACTTATTTAATCAATTGAAGGGAGTAGGTGTATTTTCAAAGATTGACCTACGATTAGGCTACCATCAGTTGAAAGTAAAAGAAGCAGATGTGTCCAAGACTGTTGTTTGCACAAGTTATGGCCATTATAAGTTTTCATATAGTGGATCTAATGAATAGGATCTTTCATCTTATCTAGACCAGTTCATTGTCGTATTTATCGATGATATTCTAGGGTATTCGAAGGCGCTAGAAGAACATGACAAGCACCTACAAATTGTCTTGCATATATTGAGAGAGAAGTAGTTGTATGCAAAGTTTAGTAAGCGTGACTTCTTGTTGAATGAAGTAGCATTCTTGGGTCATGTAGTTTCTACTGAAGGGATAAAGGTGGATCCAAAGAAGATTGAAGCAATCTTACAGTGGAGAATACCTAAGATTTTTACAGAAGTTAGAAGTTTCTGAGGTTTAGTTGGGTATTATAGGAGATTTGTAAAAGGTTTTTCCACTATAGCAGCGCCACTCACTCGACTGTTATAGAAGCATATTAAGTTTGAGTGGACAAATAAATGTCAAAGAAGCTTTGAGAAGCTTAAAAGCATGTTAACATAAGCCCCAGTGTTAACTTAACCAGAATCTGATAAAGTTTTGTGATTTACAGTGATGCCTCTAGGAATGGGTTAGGCTGTGTATTGATGCAGAAAGATAAAGTGATTGCATATGCTTCCTAACAACTCAAGACTCATGAAAAGAACTATCCAATTCATGACCTTGAGCTTGCAGCAATTGTACTCACGTGAAAGATTTGGAGACATTTTCTTTATGGTGAGAAATGCTACATTTACACATATCATAAAAGTTTAAAATATTTGCTCACACAGAATGAACTTAATTTGAGATAGAGGCATTGGCTTGAATTGATAAAAGACTATGACTGTTTAATCGACTATCATCTAGGAAAGGTGAATGTAGTAGCTAATGCATTGAGTAGAAAATTGAGGGCAGCCTTTTGGGTGATGAATGTCATATTGGATATGGCATAAGATGGAGCGATAATAGCAGAAATGCAAGTAAAACCAGACTTTCTTCATCAGGTAAAACCAACACAAAAGCTTGATGATCGCTTAATTTCCATACTGAACAAAGTAAAAGAGGGCAATGAAGGTGATTATTCTTTAGGTGAAGATGACAACCATTATTTCAATTGGAGATTATGTGTACCTGATCAATATGAATTGAGAAAGAACATTCTCATAGAAGCTCATCATAGCAGCTACGCAATGCATCCTAGTGGTAACAAGATGTATGAGGAGTTGAAAGTATATTATTAATGGTCAGGAATGAAACGTGATGCGAAAAAATTCGTGAGCAAATGTTTGATATGCCAATAGGTGAAAGCTGAATACCAAGTTCCATCGGGTTTACTTCAGCCTATTGTGATACCATAGTGGAAATGGGATCAAGTGACCATGGATGTTGTGACGGGACTGCCTTTGATTGGAAAAAAGCATGATGTTATTTGGGTAGTCATTGATAGACTCACTAAATCAACCCATTTCATACCAGTATAGATGAACTTTCCACTGACTAGATTAGTAGAAATCTACATTAATGAGATAGTGAGGCTCCATGGAGTATCATTCTCCATTATTTTAGACAAAGATCCAAGATTTACTTGCCAGTTCTCAAAGAAGTTGAAGGAAACATTAGAGACAAAATTTCATTTTAGTACAGCTTTTCATCCCTAGACTGATGGGTAGTCGGAATGTGTAATTCAGATACTTGAGGATATATTGAGGAGTTTGTGTCCTTGAGTTTGAAAGCAGTTGGGAAAGGTATTTTCCATTAGTCGAGTTTGCTTACAACAACAGATATCAGTCCAACATCAAAATGGCACCATATGAAGCACTTTATGGGAGGAAATGTAAGACCCCTTTATGTTGGACAGAATTGAGTAAAAAGAAGCTAATGGGGATAGATTTGGTTCGAGAAACAGAAGAAAAGGTACAGGTGATCAAGGATAGATTAAAAGAAGCCATGGACCGATAGAAATCATAATGCGATTTAAGAAGAAATGATATAGAGTTCTAGATCAAAGATCAAGTATTTCTGAAACTATCACCCTGGAAGAACATTATGAGGTTTAACAAGAAGGTCAAACTGAGTCTGAGATTTTTAGGCCCTTATGAGATTATACAGTAAGTGGGACCTGTAGCCTATTGACTGAAGCTGCCTCAGCAGTTGAAAAAAATTCATGATGTGTTCCATGTGTCAATGCTACAAAGGTATAGGTCATACTCTAGCCATGTGATCAAGCCAAAAGAAATTAGAATACAGGCTGATCTGACTTATGAAAAGAAACCACTAAAGATCCTAGCCAGAGAAGTTAGACAGCTCAGAAACAAGCAAATCCCACTAGCAAAGGTGTTATGGAGTCACCACAATGTGGAAGAAGCCACATGGGAGCCAGAAGCTGCAATAAGACAACAACATCCACAATTGTTCAATACAGGTAAAATTTTAAGGACGAAATTTTTATTAGTAAGGGAGAATTATAATGGCCCAAATACCGAATTAGTCGTAAACTGTAGTTTCTGAAATTAGTAAGTATACCTGAGGGTCAAAAATACACCTATGGGTGAAAAATATTTTATTTGATCATCGGAAAATAAAAGTTATGACTAGTCCATGAGTAAAATTTGAAGTGAAAATTAGGTTAAATAAGTTTTCAAAAGTCAAAACTAAGAAAAAATGGGAACCAGTTTAATTAAATAATTGGTTGACCGTACTTTAGCCGGGCTATGAAAAATAGCGAACGACATTTAAAAATTTATTATAAGACATGGATAGACTCTAAATAATATTTAGGATTATTTGACAATGAAAAAGAAATTTTACTGTAACATCAAAAATTGAACTATCAGTCTGGTTTGAGTGAGTCGGATACAAAATAGACTCCGATTGAGTTAAAACAAATTGTAGATATATACAAATATTTTATAAATTATGGAATTAAATTTGGAAAGTGAGAGAAATAATTTATAGTACTTAATTGGGCCTAAATGGATTGCATTTTGTTTGGCCCAAGTCCACCCATCTTAAGCCATTATAAATAGGCCTAATTATCAGAATTCTCTAGATATAATTCTACTCCATCATCTTCTTCCTCTCCTCCCTCTTGGCTAAACCATGCTTCTCCATTTTTCTTCTTCAAAATTTTTCCATTTTCTCCAATTTTTATACCAAAATCAACTACCCTAATATAATTTCAGCATCTCTAGTAGCTAGTAGAAGCCTTTAATCTTCATTTGGAAGGCTAGAGTGGAAGAAAATCAAAGGAGACAAGTTTAGATACAAATTGAAGGTAAGTGAAATTAATAGTTTTAAATTAGTTTAATGGTTCAAATAGATAGTTTAATATATATATATATATATATATATATATATATATATATATATGATAATTATGAAGTTAGATTGAGTTAAGGAAGCAAAATAATGGTAGATTAATGATGTACAATTTTCGGCCATGGTAGGTTCAAAGGGAAGCAAAGGTACTTCCAAGGAAAAGACTAAGGAAACAAGAAGCCTAAAAAGGTCAAAAGAAGAAAATAAGATTAGTGATTTCAAAATCTACTTATTTTTATTGATTAAGCATGAATTAGGGTTATGGAAATTAGAAATTTTGTGTGTTATGCATGTGATTGATAATTGATGCTTAAAACATGATTAAGGGATTAGAAAAACTGAATTAAAATGGTTAATTTCAATTAAAAAAATTAATTAGTGGAAATTGGATATGAAGAAGAGGCAATTATTATTTTTCTTGCTAATTAAATGAAAATTTAGTCATAAAATACAATATAACATGATATTGAATGTATAAAAATTTAAAGAGAATTGTTAACCTATGTATTGAATATTTTTCTAATTATTGATTATTTTATGCATGAAATAAAAAAATAATGAATAAAGTGTGTTTAGTGAGCTTAATGACTGAATTGAATATTAATGATGAAATATTGATATATTAGAATTGAAAATGTGAAGATTGATGGTAGAGATAAAATTTTTATGTAGGAATAGAATGTTAAGTAATTAATAATGTAAAAATAATGGAATTTTATGAATTTATTGGAAATAGAATTAAAGAAATAATATATTGCCCTTAGTTATTTTTGTGATGGTTAAATATAACCATGATATAATTGGCTAGCCATAGGGACACCATTACCGCAGTGCGGGTTATGGCGACTCGCTTATGTAGGTCAATGACAGTTTACTTCAGTGATAGTAATTCAGTGATCAGTGTACAGTGCATTGCTCAAGTAGTCTTTCGGGATTACTCTTTAGTGTAATGGACTTTTGAGGTCCACGTCTCATATATCTAGTTCAAAGATTTTCTATCAGATTGAAACTAAGGGCAAATATGAATAAAAATAGTAGAAATATGGTAAAAATGAAATAAGTGAAAAATGTGAGAAAAATGATAAATGTGAAAAATATTATAAAAATGATATAAGTAATAAATTTGATAAATATGATAGAAGTGATAAAAATGATGATGATGATAATACTAATAATAATAATAATAAATGTGATAAATGTGACAAATATAGTAAAATTGAGAAATGAAAAATAAGTAAAATAAAAATATTAAATTATGTAGTTAAAAGGAAAATGAATGAAAAATAAAATAGTTAGTAGTAAAAGTGTAAATAAATATAAAGTAGTGACATGAGTGTAAATAAATAAAAATTTAGAAACTAAAGTGAAATTTATAACTAATTAAATAGAAGATTGAATAAAAGAAGAAAAAAGTTAATTAAAGTGGTAAGGTGAAAAATTGACTAAATTGAAAGAAAATGAAAGTTTAGGATTAAACTGGAAAAAAATTTTAATTGAGAAAAATTGGTAAATTTAATGAAGATATTAATTAGTGAATTAAGAGAAAAGAATAATAAAGCATTGATAAAAAGAATAATATATTAAAGTGAACATTTAAATAATGTAGTAAATATACTTTTGCATATATGCATAAAAATACAAGTCAATAGAAATTTTTAGATTAGTAATCATTACTAGGTATATTAATGCTCAGCAGGTAATTATTTGACTGCGTGTAAATAGTAGCAGAAAGGCAAAGGCATGCGTATAAATTTTGGAAGCTGACGGAAAAATAAATAGTAGTATGTTAGTATCAAGAATGACATGTATATATATATATGTGTGTGTGTGTGTGTGTGTGTGTGTGTGTGTGTGGATATGAAGTTGTAGGAATAAATTTTGTATATATTTATGAATTATTATATGTGTAAAAAATGGAATGTTGATTTGTGATTGAATGAAAACTATTTTGTATTATATGTATTTTGTTGTGCCCGAAATTGGGCTGTGGATTGTTTGCAGTGCAAGTGAGGTAGTTAATTTATAGCCGTTATAGTACCGAATTTTTTTTGGAAAATAAAAATAATTAATTAAGTGCTAATAATATTATGGTCATTAAATTAAATTAAGAAAAATATTTTTTGTAGACATCGGATATAATTATATTAACTCACATAATGTACGTATAGAATGATTGTTAATAGAGTGTCACAAACAACATTTTCCTATCAACATTCTCATCACTTCATACCTTTAAAACATGTTAAGGCATCATTTAAACCCCTTAGAACATATCTCAACATAAATTACCCTATCAACTCATTGAATGCCAATTCATGCATTTTTGGTTTAACAACCTCTTTTATAACCTCAACAATATTTCCTTTCACCTTTCCATTCATGTCTGATATTCTTATGACATCACTTACTTTCATATCACCAATCAACTAGTATCTAAGGCATCCAAAAAATTTAACACATACAACATGCAAAAATTGGAATTTAAATGCATATATGTACATACCTGTAATGACCCAAATATCGGGTTAGTTGTTGTTGAACCTTGAGGGGTAATTCTGTCATTTTGATGCTAACAAATAAAATAGCAATAATGTATTTAACATACTTGTTTTCTAAGTTTATTGAACATGGTATAGAATATGATAGCAAGAATGAAGAATGGAAGACTAAACTTAAAAAGACAAAAATTGAAGAAATAGTATGTTCACGTCCGTGACCTTTTATGTTACGTCCGTGATGCAGTTTAGCGTCAACTATCCAACATTTAAAGTTCACAGCCATGAAGCATCATAGCAACCGTGAATGATCATATTAGTCACGCTCATGAGAAAACATGTCAAATTCTTTCAGAGAGCTTCACGGCCAGAGTCACCACTTGGACCACGGCTAGGAAGGATGTTCACGCATGTGAAAGAATAATGTCACGCCCTTGATCAAACACTTCAAATCCTTCTAGAATACTTCATGGCCAAAGTCACCACTCAAGTCATGGCTTCGAAGAACAGTCACAACTGCGACACACATATTCACGACCGTGAAAGAGGAAAAAAAAACATGTCAGACGCAAAATTAAGAGTTGGTGCAACGACTATTTTCATATTAAATGCAACCAAATGGCTATAATTCACCATGGAAGTATAAATGAAAGTCATTTATAAGTCCAGAACAAAAGAGAATAACATATACTTCGAATCAAAATCTTGTTTTATCCATTTTGTGCATTTACTACTTTCAAACAAACATTAATTCTCTGTAAAAAATCTTTTTGCTCATTATTTCCTGAGCATTATAGATTTGTGAGTGTTTTTCTTTGTAATCTACTACTCAAGTGAGTTTGAGTATATTGGGTTAAGAGTAGAGCACTTGTAAGGGTTATTTGTGTGAGCCTTTAAAACACAAGGAATTGGTTTATTGTGTGAGCCATTAAAACATAAGTGATTTCTGGGTTAGGTGTGATCCATTGTTAGAAACACCATAGTTGGGAGTGAGCTTATAAAACTCTATTGTAACAGTTAGTGTGTTAGTGAAACTCTCAATTGAGATTGGGGAGAGGAGTAGGGTTTGTTAACACCCGAACCTCTATAAAAATTTTTGTGTGATATCTTCCAATCCCTACTTAACTTTTCTTTCCGCGCTTAAAAGTTAAGAATTTTTAATATCCAATTCAACCCCCCTTCTTGGTTCAATTTATGGGCAACAGTTGTAAACTGTAGTTTTCGAAATTGATCAGTATACCTGAGGGTCAAAAATACACCCATGGATGAAAAATATTTTATTTGATCATCGGACAGTATAGTTTATGACTAGAGCCTTTAGACAACTTAAGTCGCATGAGCTTAACTATCTGATGCATGACTTGGAGCTTAAAACGATAATTTTTACTCTCAAAATTTAGAGACATTATCCATACAGAGAAATATGTTATATTTACTTGGACCAAAAGAGTCTTAAATATCTTCCCTCTCAGATAAAGTTGAATTTAAGGCAACAAAAATGGTTAGAATTAATTAAAGATTATGATTGTGTGATCGATTATCATTTTGGAAAAATAAATGTGGTTGTTGATGCCTAAGTAGGAAAATGTTAGCTGAGATACGAATGGAGCCTATTTTGATACAAAGGATTAAGGAGGCTCAGAAACAAAATGAAAAATTGAGGAAGATAGCTGAGGCTGCAGAAAAGAGAGAAAAGTCAAAATATTTAGTGAAAAAAACGGTATGGTATACTATGGAAACAAGATTTGTGTGCCAAGTATAGAAGAATTGAAACATATATCCTTAGAAAGGCTCACAAGACAAGTACACTATGCATCCAGGTGGGAACAAGATGTACCAAGATTTGAAAGCTCAATACTAATGGCTAGGAATGAAGAAGGATATTACCGAATATATGGCAAGATGTTTGATATACCAACAAGTGAAAGTCGAACACCAGTTACCCACAAGACTATTGCAACCAATACCCATATTTGAATGGAAGTGGGAGAGAGTCACTATAGATTTTATTTCCGGTTTGTCAGTGACTTAAAAGAGTCATGATGTAATATGGGTAATAATGGATCGATTGATGAAATCAATGCACTTCTGACCAGTTAGGATGGACTACCCATTGAACAAGCCAGTTGAGATTTATGTAAATGAGATTGTGAGATTTCATAGAGTACCAATATCCATCATTTATGATAAATATCCTAGATTTATGTTGCAATTTTGGAAGAGCTTACAATATGCTTTGGGAACCCAACTCAATTTTAGCATGACATCCATCCGCAGACAGACAAAATCAGAGCAGATAATTTTGCTATTAGAAGACATGATTAGAAGTGGTGTGCTCAAATTTGAGAGAAGTTAGGATCAATATCTACCTCTTATGGAGTTTGCCTACAATAACAGCTATCAAACGAGCATAGGTATGACTCCTTATGAGATATCATATGGAAGAAGTGGACATTGATTTGTTGGACCGAGTTAAGTGAGAAAAAGTTGATAGGGCCAAAGATAGTACAATAAGTAGAAGAGAAAGTTAGAATTATCAAGGAAAGATTGAAGACAACTCAAGATCGATAGAAATCATATGTTGACCTAAAAATGAGAGACATAGAATATGTTGTGGGTGATAAAGTATTTTTAAAGGTTTATTCTTGGAAGAAAGTGTTGAGGTTTGGTAAGAAGGGGAAGCTAAGTCCAAGATTCATTGGCCCTTATGAGATCTTAAATAGAGTCGGTAATGTGGCGTATGGATTAGCTCTTCTGCTAGAGTTATCATCTTTCTATGCTAAGGAGGTATCATTAGACCCTACTCATATTATTCTAGCCAAAGAGATAGAAGTACAGACAGATTTAACATATGAAGAGGAACCATAAACTATCTTATTACGTGAGGAGAAAGTTCTTCAGAACAAAAGAGTGTGTCTAGTTAAAGTATTGTGGCAAAACCGTTCAATTGAAGAAACCATATGAGAGAGCGAGGAGATTATGAAGAGACAATATCCCCAACAGTTTAGTACGAAATAAACAGGTAAAATTTAAAGGACAAAATTTATTTTAAGGGAGGAGAGGATGTCATTTCCACTAATTTAGGCTCCGAGTCACAATTGTCACTATATTGACGGGTTGGACCGATTAGAGTCTCAATTCGAATTTTGACTGAAAAATAATTAAAATAATAGAAAATAATTATAGAAAATGCCTAATAAGATGTTGAAATGTTTAAAGATGGTAGATTAAAGTAGGGGACTAAAATGCAAATTTTGGAAACTTTTGGGATAGATTTGTAATTTATCAAATATTTGAGGACTAACTGAGATATTTACCATTCAAACACAATTTTGGGACAATAAAATGGGAGTTGGCCAGACACCCTTAAGAGAAGAGAGATGAGTGTGCTAATTAATATAAATATCAAAGTATATGGTCTTATAGTGGGTCCCACATGTGAATTTGTTTTTCTTTTTTTTTTCTTTTTCTCCTTATCCCATTTTACTTTCATTTTATGCACTTTTAAACTAATCCCATGCCACCTTCCAAATCCTCCATAGCCAAAGCTCATCTAGAGAGAGAGAGAGAAAGTTGAGGGAGAATAGTAAGAAAATGGCATTTTCATACAGCACAAGGCTTAAGGAGACTAGAGGGAGAATAAGTAAGACAAGAGCAGGGAGAAAAATCTCCAAAGAGTTTATCAAGGAGAGGAACGAGTGAAGGTAGAGTGCCTTTTTTCTCCTCTTTAATCTTCTCTTAAGGAAAGTAAGGTTTTGAGCTCATTTAGAGCTTATGTTTGAAGAGAGAGAGAGAGTTTAGGGTTTAGGAGAGAGGAAATAGGGTTTAAAAAATTGTTATGATAGAAAGGTTTTTATAACATTTTAGGAGCACAAGTTGAGAAAGTCCAAGTCTAAGCAAGTAAAGAAAAGGATAAGAAAATCTAAGAAGTGATAGAAAAGCAAAATAAAAGGTTAGTGCAAAACTTAAGGCAATTGCCTATATTTTAACATGAAAGTGTATGGTATAAATAATTGGCATGGTAGATAGTGTTTGTAATGCATTTGATAATGAATTATTGCATGAATCTATAGGTTTAGAGTTATAGAAAGTATATTGCATGATATTTTAACCTAAGTAACATATGTTAGAAATTTAATTGTGTTAAAAGTCTTAAAAAGAGGTAAAAACATGGCATGTTAAGCTGAGAGTCTTAGGGAAGCATGTTTGTTAATGTATATGGTTACAAGGAGTTTGAAGTGATTATAGAAGTGAAAGTGTGATTTTGCAACAGTAAGTCACAGGTGTGACTTTTGCTTAGAAATGGAACTATTCATTCCAGAAGCATTCACGGCTTGGAACACAGCTTGAATTACATGCATGAACTTAGTAACGGGCATGAACATTTTGACCACGAAAGTAAGACAATGTGTCTTGAATTGTTCACGAGCGTGAACATAGAGTTTCGATCATGAATGCCCTATTTTTAACAAATTATTTATTTGATAGTAAATGAAGAAATTCAAGTAAAGGGATTAAGAAACACTAAATCTTCAATGAAATATGAATATTTATATGTTCAAACAAGTAAGAGTGAGATATTTAATGAACCATGTGATATGAATTGAGTATATAATGATGGAAACAAATGAGTTACGAGAATGATATATAAGAAATACAAATGAATAAGATATTATCATTGTAACACCCCCTCACCTTAGCAACATGTGCCCGGATAAGGAAGTATTATTCTGACTTCATTAATTAAAATATCATTTTATATGTATATAAATGATAGCAACTCGTATATATTATTATTATTATTATTATTATTATTATTATTATTATTATTATTATTATTATTATTATTATTATTATTATTATTATTTTATAGTATAAAAGAAATTATAATAAGAAAATAAAGTATATTTTATATAATAAAATATTATTTACAAGACTTGCAGTTATTTTATAAATATTGTAAAAGAGACTTCAAAATAAAAGTACAAAAGTTGTGTAACCCACGGTATCAGGAGTGAGCTGCTTTACTTGGTCGGGTATTTATCTACTATCTTCGAATTATCATTTTCTACATTTGCACGAGAGAAACTCTCATACTAAGCTATAGACTTAGTGGTACATATAAATAAGGCAATGTACTATATTATGTAATGTGCAATTGTTTCCAAACCAATTTTATACATATATATAAGTTACAAACTTAATTTTACTAATACATTCTTATTTCATATTCATACCTATATAAATGAACAGTTCACATATATAATTTCTTATTTCATATCATCACTTGTATTTTGATTATTGTAATTTAGTTAGCATACAAAATTAATTATAACAAGTTATCCTTTAATAAATTTTCGTACCATTTTTAACATATTTATACCCATAAAACTTAGGAACCAATAATCAGGATAACGAGGTTGACCATCCATGTATAATAAATTTTCCACCTGGGCATAATGGTAAGTGTCATTACCGATATTAATATGAGTGTCATCATCGGCATTAATATATGTGTTATCACCGGTATTAATATGAGTGTCATCACCGACATTAATATGAGTGTCATCACTGACATTAATATATGTGTCATCACTTATATTAATATGAGTGTCATTACCGGCATTAATAGACCCCTGATTGGCATATCAAATTATCCAAGACTCTAGTTCTAAACTAGATGTTCAATGGCTTAATTATTGTCATTAAAATTCATAATTCTTAAATTCACACATTTTATGCATTTAATAGCTCAGATAATCATATATTTACTCAATAAAAATATCATTTGCATAATATAATAAAGTCAACATTATTTTTCACATAAAATTTCTCAATTCATATTATGCCCTATTATTGGCAGACTACATACTTTATTTTGAACTTTAATTTTGGACATGTTAATAGAATAATTAAATTACAAGGTCTGTTTAAAAATTTTAGTCTTGAATTTTAGCTTTAATATGAAATTTGAATTACTAAATTTGGAGTTCTTTAGAAAAAATATTATCAAATGAATACTAACTGGTCATTAAAATCGTTGCCCAGAATTTCATAGACAGTTTTCTAGTTCTATCTTTGTGTCAAAATTAAGTATAGTTACATTAAAATAACGTTTTGAGTTATTCATCAAAATTTTAACCCTATGTCTTAGATTTCAAATCCAATAAAGAAAACATTAATCAGAATTTTAGAGATTAAGTTATAGTAAAATATGTATTGACTACTCCATAGAATCTAGTAAAGAACACACAATTACCTACTTTAAGTTTTACCAAATATAATCATAAGTCTAGTAAACATGCATTCTCAGAATTTTTATCATAAAATACTACTATTTAACAATTATTTACGTGCCAAATATTCAAATCATGCAACTTTATGATAAAATATAGGTTATGACCTTAAGTTATACATTTATCTCTTATTTTATTTTTCCTTTCTCTTCACTTCTCTTTCTCACTCTCTCTTCTTAGAATCAAGCTTTGGCTATGGAAGATTGGGAAAAACTTGGGCTGGATTAGGAGTATAAAAAATTTTAGATAGAAAGAGATAAGGAAGGAAGAATGAGAATTAAGAAAAAAATGACAAAAATTAATTAATGATGGCCACCTTAGCTTAAATATCTAGATTTTTATGTTACTTAGCTTCTTAATATTTGTCAGTTGGTGTGGCCAGCCAACTCATGTACCATGTGCCCAAAATTATTCATTTAAATAATAAATATCTCACTTGATCTCCCAATTTTCTATAAATTGTAAATTGACTCCAAAATTTTCTAAATTTTGCATTTAGGTCTTTCATCATAAAATAATATATTTAAATATTTTAAACACTTTATTGAATATTTTTCATAATTATTTGCTATTATTTTAATTATTTTTCTGTCAAAATTCAAATTTAGACTTCGATTGAACCGATGAGTCGATTTAACATTTCAGGCGACTCAGTGACTAAATTAGCGGATATAACAAACATGGACTAAGCCTAAGAACACTTAATTTATAACTAGAATTCTGGATAGTTTGGAATGTCAATCAGAGGGTTTATATTAATATCGGTGATAATACTTTTATTAATGTCGGTGATGACACTGTTATAAATGGCGATGATGATACTTATATATTAATATCATTATACTCGAGTGACAATTTTATTATACTTAGATGACCAATCTCGTTATCCTGATTTATTATTTTCTAGGTGTTATGAGTATTAATAAGATAAAAACAGTCTAAAAAGTATTATGTGGGTATATATTTATATTACTTGTTCTTTTATAAGAATATGAAATGATAGTGTAATTGTGTAAAACCTTTAGGTAAGG
Source organism: Triadica sebifera (assembly GCA_023653625.1). Lineage (NCBI taxonomy): Eukaryota > Viridiplantae > Streptophyta > Magnoliopsida > Malpighiales > Euphorbiaceae > Triadica > Triadica sebifera. The sequence goes on along the minus strand of CM042898.1, from coordinate 20,187,775 downwards.
CATGCATTTGTACAAGAGGAAGATGTACGTTAGAAGAAGGATAATAATAATAATAATAATAATAATAATAATAATAATAATAATAATATAATCTATGAATATATATGATAATATATAGTTGTATATTATATGTTGCATGAGTATAATATATTATCTTATTTATATATACCATTAAGTTTAAAGTTTAGTATAATAATTTTTCACACACAGATATAATGAAGAGTAAATCAAAAATAGTATAGAAAGGTAACGATAACCGATCCATTAAAATAGTTTACTCCTAATATTGTTAATTACACAATTTTTTATACTTTGATTTAAAGTTACTTTTATCATTATTGTAAAGTAACTTTACGTTTTAGATCAACTCAAATATTTTGTAAGTTTTACTTTTATAAATAAAATATGGTTTGTTTCTTTTATATTATTTAAAGTTAAAAAAGTGTGTCATTTATGTTAATTATTAAATAATGATTTTGTTCAAAGACAGCATAATACTTTCTTATTTAGGTTATTACAATTTCTAACATAGATCCGCCGCTTTCTACATACATGATTGGATGGAATAAAACCAACTCGCATCGGGTTTCTCATCTTTTCTTGTGACGCCAATATAGTAACTCTTGCTAATATACACCTGCCAACATTTAATTTTCAATCTTGGTTTTTTTTATAACTGTTGTTTTTCATATTATAAATTCTGATGATGATAATTAGAGACATAATTCTTCTGATAACAAGAAAAATATTGAATTATTAAATTAAAATCTCAAAACAGGGTTTTAGGTAGGTGCTGCGTGTTGGATAGCCATCCACAAGTTCGCACAGATATAGAGTCCTTTTTTGTTCTAAAAAAAATGATTTTGGAAAATAAAAATTAGCTTTTGTAATTTGGAATGTCCACATGGAAATTCACTTGGGTTTTCAAAAGAACCTTTAGATAAAAATAAGAATAGTTTTAAAGAATTTATTTTAAAATTTAATTTCAGTAATTATCATAGATGAATTAGGGTTAATCTTTGACAAACAGGCACCTACAAATTTATATCTTTTGATAATTTTTGTGGACTTTTGCAATTTTTGTTAAATTTTCTTGATTTTATCTCAAAAACCCTAAAAAGCTTTAATTAGACTTAATTGATTTGTTCTTAGTTTCAGTTCCGAAAATTGATTTTCTGGAAAAGGAATTCAAAAGAGCATTTTTCAATTCAATTCTTTAATTTTACTATATTATTTCGAAGTTGTGAATAATTAGTTTAATTTATGATTCGAATTTGAAGAAAGGTAATTATTGTGGTAAGTTTCCGAGGACGAAATTCAGTAGATCTGAATTCATCTCATCTCGTGTTCATTATTTCGGTTTTTTTTTAATTATTTCTTGGTAATTTAATTTTGATTTTCTTCAATATTATGTTTTATTTTGTGTTATGATTTGATTAAATAGGATTATAATGATTTAATTCCTCAATTAAATTACGTTTTCTTTTTTATTTTCTGGAAATATTAAAACTGTTTTGTTTATGCGGAGTAATTATATTATATAATGAATGATTTTGTATGATAATTTATAGTTATTTTGATTAATTTTGTTTATATTTGTGTTTATAATTTCAATATTTACCAAAAATGTGATTTTATGTTTGATTGGTTAATTATATTGAATTTCTGAAAATACTTTGTTTCTATTTATTTTCTATTTTCTTTATTTTTTTGGATTGTACTCTGCTTTTTATTCTGTTTGTACCCGTGAATGTTCACCTAGACAGATTCTTTGGAGACCTTGAATCTTAGAACGGTAAGAAATCTTTGATTGGTTGCGTTCCAAAGGTAATAATATCCCTTGAAGCTTTTAAATTCATTTATGTTTTTAATTTTTTTTTGTTTTTAAAGATTTTTATTTCTTTTTATTAATTCTCTTGTATTTGTTTTATATGTTCTTCTTGCATTCCGGAGCTTATTTGGAGGAGTTGGCAGACTTCTTTCTAGTCCAGACTTTCCAGATTATTGAAGACCTATAATTTATTCATTATGTTTTAGGATATGTAATTTATTTTTGTAGACTTTTTTTTTCTTTCAGACCTTATTATTTTGGACATTATTTAGATTTATTGATTTAATTTTAATGTAATATTATAAGACTACTTGTATGGTAATAAAGATCAATATTGAATTAAATAAATTAATGTCCAAAATAATAGGGTCAAAATTTGATTCAATATTATCATAATGTCCAAATTATTAAATAAATACTTTAATAACAAGGTCATGATGAATATTTATGCCTTATTATTAAAATTGTTGTATTGTAGAGATTCAATTTCAAAAATTAAAAATTTTCAACTGATCGCATAGATTCAACTATTCAATGCCCAATTTTCAAACTCGTCGATCTATATTTTGAAATTTTTGGTATCGTTATTAAGTTTCGTAATTCAGGTGAGTATACTACACAAGAAAAAAGATAGATACCTTTTAAAACATTTTCTGAATGCAATATACTACAGTATATAGGTGTAAAGATTCATTTAAAATAATTTAGAATACAAACACATATTTTCTACAAAGTTTCTACTAAAAGCAAAACGTGGATGTTTTTAAGACCTTCGACTCTCGACCCTTTATCTAGACAATTGGGATAGGGTCAAGATATTCCAATTGAACTTTCTCGGCTCTCCACCCTTTATTGAGATAGAGTCGAGATAATCTAATTATATCCATAATGTGTCTCAACCCTTGAACTTTCTTAGCTCTCAACCCTATATATATATATATATATATATATATATAGTCGAGATAGTCTAGTTATATGTATAACATGTCTCGATCCTTGAACTTTCTCAATTCTCGACCCTTAATCTATAAAATTGATATATGGTCAAAATATTTTTTAGATCCCTAAAGTTTCTCGGCTCTCGATCCTTTATTTAGACAATTGAGATATTCCAGTTATATCCATAATGTAGAAGTTTTCTTGACCCTTGAGATTTTTCAAGTCTTGACCTTTTATCTAGACAGACGATATAGTGTCAAGTAAGGTTGAATTGGGGTCAAGCGAGGGTCAAGATGTATAATAATGACTATATTGACTTACAATTTTGAACATTAACTATTCATACTAGTGCATTGTTATGTATTTATCAATATTTTTTTGTATTTTTTATTTCAATTATGGTTCCAAGGAATGTTTATTTTGTTTGCCGTGGAGAATGGATAAAGAAATTGAAGGATGTGAATGACTATTATAAATGGTGATATGAAATTAGAACATCCGATGCATTAAAATGGATGACTCTAAATTCATCTACGAAACATTTTTGGAGAACATATATAATGTATTTGGTGCTAACTGTAACAAACATGTTTTGAGAGTGAGATTCTAAGCTCCACTCTTTAAAGGTAGGATGCCACCTTTTGATATTTATGTGATTAGTGGTCTTAAAGTTTTTTTTTTTTGTGATTGGGAGTCAGAAGATTATTTGTTATATGTAGAGCTCATATAAAAAAGGCAATTGACAAATGACCTAAAGATCTAAAGAATGATCAATTTGAAGTTTGTGATGATCACTTCAAATGCAATATTATCGATGGCTATGGTTTTAGACATAGAGAAGATGGTGTTTCTCTTGCTCACTCACCAAGGGATGATAGTCACAAGATAACTTTTCAAGGGTCTAACCAGACTCCATCAAAATATATGGATGTAGTTGCAAATGTGCTAGATGAAGAAATTGACACATAATGCATTGAATGTGGTCCATGAGCCATTAGAAGTAAATTACGGTCATTTGGACTTAAATGATGATGATGATGAATTGGGCTAGAGCGATAGGTTGTCTGCACTTGAAAGAGACAATTCTTTTTTAGATGGGTCAGATTTGACAATTGGTCAGGAGTTTGTTAATAAATAGGAGGTCAATAGAAATTTAAGAGATGTTGCCCTCCAAGGGAACTTTGAAACAAAAATTGTTAAATATGAGAAAGATATATTCATCTTAAAATGTAAAAACCCAACATGCAAGTGGAATATATGAACGTCACAAATTAATAACTCAATGGAGTATGTCAGAAAGATGGTGTTATTTCATTTTGGTAGTCAAAGAGACCTCATAAGGCCTAAAGCAATAATGACCTTGATGAAGAAGATGATAAAGGAAGATTTAAATATGTATTCATGGCATATCACATATGCATCAAAGGGTTTACCGCAATAAGAAAGGTAATTGCAGTTGATATGACCTTTTTAAAATGAACTTATAAAGAAGTTTTGCACATTGTGAAGGCCTAAGATGGTGACTTCCATCAATATCCATTACTTGATCTATGGTGGACTCAGAGAATAATGATTCTTAGGGTAGGCTCCTTGGGAATATGTGAGAGCTCATATCGGATGAAGACAATTTGGTTTTTATTTTAGATAGACACCAGAGCATTGCCAATGGGCTCAAGAATCACTGCAAGGCAACTAATCATGGATACTATATATTTCCCAAAATGTCAAAGAAAATGCGAGGAAGAAAGGTGTGGTTCATCCTTTTGAAGAAGTTGCAAACGCCTACAAAATTTTAGAAATCAATCCGCTCTATGATGAACTTGGGGCAAGATTTGAATAGACAACTAAATATCTAGAATAAGAGAGAATGGATGTAAGTCAATGGGTGAGAGCTCATTTCCATAGTCCTCGATACAATATCATGACTACTAATAGGATAGAATCTATAAACTCCGCTTTGAGGGATGATGTAACTCAAAGTGTACCCACAAATACATAAGCCAATTGTAATACTAGCAAATTACTCCCGAAGTCGATATCTTAAGAAACCATGTAGGTTTAAACTCTTAATTAACTTAAAATTACCAATGCATAAAAAAATTAAAATGTTGAATACTATAATCAATTTTAATGAGTTGATTAAACTATAAGAGAAATTAATAACTAAGACTATAGTAAAAAGTAATAAAGGAAATCAATAAGAGAAGAAATAGAAACTTAGCTCACAATTTGTATATCCTTCAACGAATTAAGCACCAACAAATATAAATGTAACATCACACTTTATACATTTAAATACAACCTATCATTGTATCAAATAATCACACATGACATATTGGAAAGATATAAGATCATGTTAATATTGATAGTAATTTTTTTTCATCACATCCTATAACATCATTCAATGAATCTACAAATTAATATTGAGACTTTTACCGTAACATAATATATGACATATATTAAAACGTAAACTTTAAACCTAAAGGTTTACGAGTTCCATCCATTTATACATTTTAAAACCAACCCTAAGCAACTATACATGTACAAACATATAAATCCAAGTTGTAGATGAAATGATTTCATGTTCATGTGGAATGCAATGAGAGGGAATGGTGAGGCTCAATCGGTGACCTTTGTTCCATGTCTTCTTTATACCAATCAAAATTAGTTATCACTTTCTTTGCTTAAAAAAATGATGTGAATTGATGAGTTGTGACTCAGTGACCTCTAAAGTACCAAACACTTTTAATAACAAATCACAAATATACACAATACATGCAATGTATTCCATTTTATTCACTATTATCATATATATACAAATAAAAATAAAGCATATAACCATTACTCTTTACTTATGTTCTTGTTTTGCTTATTTTATTTTTGTTATGACCAAACTAAATAGATATTGCATTGGGTTTCCATGTGAATATTTGTTAGCTAGCTTGATCATTTGTTTTATTTCCATATTTATTGGACCATATACCTCTTTTTTTGCCTTACATTATTGATTAACTAGTCTCAACATTTTTGTAAGTCCTTATGCATATGTATTTGTAACTAAGCATTCATCAACAATTATATCCTAATTACATATTCCTTACATATACTACATATATACCACATATGTCACACATATACCTCACATATACCATATATATATCATGCATAAGTCACGTATGCCACAAATTATCCATCATTTTATTATTAAGGTCAAATCATGGAAATTATATGAATTACATAATCATAAGTCATTTCACATTTCACATAGCCAACAATGTTCAGATACACTAAAGAAATCATTTGATAATTAAACTCAATATTGTTTTTTTGATTCTGACTCTTAAATTATTATTTATCTATTTCTTGTGGATTTTCAATTTATTGTGAGCCTAATATAAAAATATAATTGATTAACTCATGACTAGATAAACTTAATGTGGCTTAAATAAATTAATATGCATAATTCATATCAATAGTTAAGATTTTTTTCTATGAGACAGTATGACCTTATTGTATTGATTAGCCTATAAATTTTTTTATATTTGTACAATTTATGTTATTATTAATTCTAATTAAATAACATATAAGTATGTAATATATTTAAATTTTAGAGTATTTGGAGCATTATAAAATATTTGGTGGAATTTCAAATTATGCCCACTTTTCTGTCCTTAAGCAGTTTTGAGATATGAATTTCAATCATTCATATCTAATAATGTTCACAATAAAATATAATGAAACTTTTCCAAAACATATAAAAGACACAATGGAAAATTTTTCATGTCTGACACTTCATCATATTAGGTCTCTAAGGCCTTCAAATAGTAGTTAAGTGTAGGGATAACATTCAAATTAGTTTCATTATTATTAACATAACTTATAAAATATAATGCATATTAAGGTAATAATGTCATAGAAATTTAGATAACATATAACCCTAAAACTAGCATATTTTGAACTTTTGTAAATTCAGTCTATAAAAATCTCAAAAAGTGGGTCAAACTTGCTGAAGTGACAAAGGTGCAGAGCAAGCAGCTCAACTCGTAATCATGATTATTGTCCTATGACTCTTTAAACACGTAAAATTTTCTATGAAATTTTCATACACGTAGTGAAAAACAAAATATAAAACTTTCATCTTTTGTATTTCATCTATTTTAGCCTCTATGATTGTCAAAATTAGCTAATACAGTGATGTATCTAGTTCAGGTTTGAATCAGAATTAGACTTAAGTTAGAGGATAATTTCTCTAATTTTACAACAAATATTTCAAAAAAAAATTTATAAACATATAAATAAGATATAACTATACAAGTTTCATGTTTTATACTTTTCCATAATCCATCTTTATGATTATCAAAATCATAGTTCAAAACGTTGCTTGTTTACAAACCCTAAACACCATAATCAATATTAATATAATAAGAAATGCTTACTCACCTATAACCAACTCTGCTAAGGCTAAAATTGCTTTTGAAACTCTTCAAGGAAATAAGAAAATGGAGATATGAGGTATGTTGTGGTGGAGAAAGAAGAGAGGACATGGAAGAGAAGAGAAGAATAGGTTTTCATAATAAGTTAAAGGCCACCAATTGTTCTACCTTTCTTTTTAGCTATTCCTCTTCTTTTGTTCATCATCATCATCTTCATCTTATTGTTATTATTATTATTATTATTATTATTATTGTTGTTGTTGTTGTTGTTGTTGTTGTTGTTGCTATTATTATTATTATTAATTGATAGAAAATACAGTATGATTTTTATAACACCCTATTTACCTTCTTACATAATAATCAGGTAAGTTCATGTCACTATCTACCTGTTTGGTAAAATCTGTAACACATTAAATATACTTGTGAATATATATATATATATATATATATATATATATATATATATATTATAATTACAATCCCCTGTATAATATAATATATATATCTAATTTATGTATGAGTTAATTTTTTTAACCTACATATATTTTTACAGAACTTGACATGATCAAAACGGGAAATAAATATTTATAGGAGTCTATATAACCGGTATACTTTTTATAGATAATTTTATACATATGTAAGCAGTATAAAAAGAAACTAACCCTATCTGGGTAGCTACTACTGTTGCTCTACTCCATATGGAATTAACTGGTCTAATGGGTCTCTTAGATAACTCGCCACTCATGTCCCTGGACTTGATACCTGGGCAAGAGAAAAATAAATTCTTACGCTGAGTTTTAGCTCAGTGGTGCAAGCTTTATAGAAATAATAAAATTTTCACATAAATATAAAATTTTCATGTTATATTAGTGTGCTAAAAAAATCATAATCCATATATCATGCCATTTTATACTATTATATAAAATAACACATTAACGTTGAAATTTATAACTACAAGATGTTACCTTTTATTCCCATAAATTAAATTGCCTAGACCAGGCCATAGAGAAACACAAAAAAGGTATCCCAACCTTGTGGTTGTATGAAAAAACGCCTATATATATATTCCAACTAAAAGCTAAATGTCTCGGTCGAAACCGTATGTCCTTGCCAAAGCCATATATCCTGGCTGAAGTCGTATGACCCTATTGGCATGCCAATAAGTTATCATATACTAGTCCAAATTTATTCATGGGCTTAAATCATGATATCTGTATGACTTATTTCTGTACCAATTATATCCTTATTATATCATAGTACCAATTATATCCTTATTATATCATACCTGAAATATACCCTACATATATTGTGCATACACCTCACCTATACCATATATATTCTGCATATACCTCACATATACCATATATATATCCTGCATATAACTCACACACACACACACATATACCATGCACATATCATTCATATATTAAATACATACCACATATAATTATCATATCATTTTATTTCTATCGTATTGATAAATTTTACTTTAATGGTTATTACCCTATAGGTTGCACAAACTTGATTAGTATTTTCTCACATCTGCCACCCCTTTACTTTATCCGGTATGGGCATTCACATTGTGAGTGCACCTAACAAAATATACATAATTTAAATATTAGGCATTAGGGAATATAATAATTTTTTAATAATTGAAGCACTGTCCTTTTTTAAATAAAACTCGACATATCCTACATCGATTTATATCTCTATATATTTGTTTAATTTGAATTCCACGTGGTTAACATATTACTCATGTCTCAGTCGTGTGGCACATTTATGGAAGTAAACACAGTATACAATGATTATTATTATTCGCAACGTATTTAAAGGTTATTGTTATAATTTTATAAATTTTGCATTAAGTTTATTTTTCTTATTTATATTTTATACATGTATTTTAATCCTTCAGTAACATCTAAATTAAACATTTATATGGCATCGTTATCTATCTACTTTCTGTTACTTTTCAATGATCATTTGTTTTTCAAAATGGGTCCACATACCTTATGGCTTAGGTTGTAATGTCACATATTAAATTCAAAGTTTTAGTCTTTTCTTATTTAGATTTGTAGTTTATTGACTCAATCTCATAACTTTGGTCCCTAATTACCTATCTTTATTTCCCTTAAGCTTAGGTCCATAATCAATGTCTAAAATTATTCTTTTTTTAAAAACAAAATTCTTGCTTAATGTCAAAAATTATTAATAGGGTCTATCATATGTTTCGGCCTCATTAATTCAGGGTCCTATAATTCTAAAACAGTAGAACCTTCAAAGTTACTTTTATGAGTATGTCAGTTTAATTCATAACTCAAACACCAAATAGTTTTCTTCCAATTCTAATAGGAGATATGTTATAACCACACTAAAACTTAGTCTTCTTACCTTATTTAACTTAAATTTTTAATTCTTATTATGATTTTGGCTTCACTTAACTCAAATCCAAAAGTCTTTTTTTTTTTTGTTTCGATTACATGAATTTGGTCTTATTCCTCTATCTTTTCTCTCCAACAATAGATGGCTAAAACAACCCTAATATAAGTGAGTCCCTTTTTAACTTGATTTCTTGTTTCACAACATAACAAAGAGAAAGGAAAAAAAACTAGAGAAAGATTTTTCACCTAAGAAAATTACAAACTCCTTTTCTTTCACTTTCTTTAAGAAACCATGACCATCATCACCTCCTCATCCTTTTTGTTTTTTGCTTTGGATGTCACATGCAAGCCACTCTGATTCCTTTACATGCTAAGACCGACCCATTTGCAACCTTTTCTCCCTAATATTGTCTCAATTTCTCTTGAATTTTGACACAAGATGACTCTAATCCTTTAAGGTTTTCATCACTCTAATTCGCATTATGGCTTGTTAGGATGAAAAATGAAAGAAATTAAAAAGAAAAGATGAGGAAGATTTCAAGTTACCTTGAGCTAATTGATGGTAAAGGAGAATGATAAGGAAGAAGAGGGAGATGACTATAAGATATTTTAGCTCTTTCCTTTTCACTATCTAAGTTAGCTAAATAACATGAAAAAAAAGTACTTGGAAGAGTGTTGAAGATATTAAAAGTTGATGGATGATGGTACAATGAAGTGATGTTCGACCATAATTCCTTCTTACAAAAAATCGTCTTTCTTTATTTTATATTTAATGGTACACATCACTTAAGGAAATGGGTGGCCAATTTAGTGGAGAGAAAAGTAGTTTAGGAAAAGATTTTTGGTTAGGATGTAAAGAAATAGTACAATCTACTAAAAAGGGAAGATTGGTTTCCTCATATTTTCTTTTTAAGTTACAATTTGATTTTTATGCATGTTAAACAAATGCCTTTATGCATGTGAGAATTTAACTTAACTTAATTTTAATTTATTTAATTAACATCACTTAATTAATTAATCTCCATTTGTATTAATCAAAACCAAATATCTTTTTAATTCTTGAACTTTCCACTATTCATATTTTTACCGATTATTTTCTTATCATACTTTTTTTTTCATTTTTCATCCATGCATGCACCACATGATCAATTACACAATTTCTTTACCATTTCATATTCTTAAGTAAAAACAAGTAATTCATTTACATACACGTACAAATTTCTTTATCTCATATTTATCTTATTTATGTCCATAATATCTAGGAACCACTGATTAGAATAATGGGGTTGGTCATCCGGGTATTTAAAAGTGTCACCTGGGCATTAGTATATAGGTGCATACAAGTGTCATCACCAGTATTAGCATATAAGTGTCATCACCGGCATTAATAAATATGTCATCACCGACATTAATAAATGTGTCATCACCAGTATTAGTATACCCCATTGATTGACATGTTAAACTATCCAAAATTCTAGTTTAAAGATAGGTATTCTCATGCTTAATTCATGTTACCATTAAATTCTCATCTCTTTTCTTTGTCAATCTCATTTTTTTCTTTGTTCATTTCATTATATTATACTTTTTTTCTTTATCAATTTCATAATTACATATTATCACCTCTATCATGTTATTTTGAAATTCATATGCAATTTCCAATGCACTACAATCATCAATTCACATGTCAAACAAGTATATCATGCAATTTATAGTGAAACATAGACTATTGTCTTAAACTATGTACTTTTCACTTTGCTTCACTTCTCTTTCTAGGCTTCATTTGTTTTTACCTTTGCTCATTTGAGCTTGTTCTTTATTATTTTGAACTCCTAAAATATCATAAAACAATTATTAAAACTTTACTGCATTATAACTCTCTAAACCCTATCTTCTCTCTTTAGAAATCATAAACTCTTTCAAATGCGCTCAAAATTATGTTTTTTAAAAAAATAATGGTTTTTAGTTTCAACAAATTTTTCCTGACAAATTCCATCGCTATAATATTTTTTATTTTAGAAATTATTTTTTTTTATTTTAACTATAATTTTTAAAATTTAATTTTTTATTTAATTGAATATTTTATTGGATATTTTATTTTTAATATATTTTTAATTTATTATCATATATTGTTAACTCATAGCTATAATAATTAATTATGACCATTAATAATAATTAAATTTTAAAACATAAGTCTTAGATGTTTATAATTATAAATATAATGAATTATAATAGTTAAAACTATTTTCAAATAGAAAATTTTAATTACAATCTCTAAATATAATTAAATTTTAAAACATAAGTCTTAGATGTTTATAATTATAAATATAATGAATTATAATAGTTAAAACTATTTTCAAATAGAAAATTTTAATTACAATCTCTAAATATAATTAACTTTTTCTTCATTTTATCCATTATCTTAAAATTACAAATATTTAATAAATTTACTATAATTATAATAAAATTATAAATTACAAATTCATGATGATAAATAAAATATATATTAAACATAAAAATTTAATTAAATATAAAAATCAAATTAAAAAAGTAGTTAAAATAAAAAAAATATTTTAAATTATAAATAATATAATGAAGAAGTTGCGAGGAAAAAACCGTTGTAACTTGTAACTGAGAAGTGTTAGTTTTTGAACAAAATTTTTAAGGGATGGGTTAATTTGAAAGAATTTCTAATGTTAAAAATAAAATTACTTAAAAAACTGTTGGAGATTAATTTAAAATTTTGAGTCAAATTTAGTGATTTTTTTATAAATACCCTACAAATTTTCTTTTGTGTAACACGCGTTCACACATAAAAAAATCAATTACATTGTTTTAAAGTATATTTTTAATCATAATATATTATGTAACTTATTAAAAATAAAATATAACATATTGTCTAAAAACAAATTATACTCAACATGTAAATAACAACTGTTATTAAATTCTTATCAAAAACTTAAAAATATTTTTAATTATTGTCGGCTATTAGCCGATATTATCAACTTGCAACTACCTTGATCACTAAATTAAACAACTCTTGCAATTATTTTTGTTCAATTAAATTTTACTCTTAAATAATTCAAAAAAATAGAAATACACTAAAACATTTTTTGAAAAAAAAACAAAAATGTCATTAAGCCAATAAATTATATTATGAGCCAAAAAAATCCTCCAAAATATGAGAGGTACTTTGCAAAGAGAAGATAAAACATAAGAAATAATAGCTCTAGGAACCACCATAGTCAGTGACATTAGTAGCAATCTAAAATTATAGATCCACACTTAGAATGATCTCCATTAAAATAATTTTTATCATTAGAAATTTAATAGAAAAAATTAGAAAAACTCAATAACATAATGCGCTCTTTTCCTGTTTTCATTGGAATTTGGAAGGGAGGAATTGATATGTATGCTTCAGCAATGGTAACACATTGAGAGGGAACACATTGAGAGAGAACAAATTATTAATAACTCCATAAAATTTAACGAATTACAATTAAAAATAATTTTTAAAAATTAACAGTTAATTTTATATTATTTAAAATAATAATTATTCATTTGATATTTGTATGAATTTTAAATATTACAATTAAGGTAGAACATTTGGCTAGTTCAATTTAAAACCGAACTTTTCTTAAATTAAAAAAAAATCAAATCATAATAAGAATCTAACCAAACTAAAATATTTCGGTTCAGTTTTATTAATTAATTAACTTATATAAATTATAATTATAATTATTATATTTTATCAATTGTAATATATTAAAATCAATTACTAAAGTTATGATAATTTAAAACTAATTATCATAACTTTATCAATTATAATATATAAGTTATAATCAATTAATATAATTTTATAAATTATTATAAATTAAAATAAAATATCATAAATTGACATAATAATTACTTTATCAACTATTTATAATTATCATAAATTAATTTAATTGCATAACTTTATAAATTATTATAAATTAAAATTAGTTAAAATAAATCACGATAAAAATTTGAATAAATTACTATTATATATATATAATTTTGATCAGTTCCGTTTCAGTTTTTGAACATAAAAAATTGAATCAAAGTGAACAAATCGTAAGATTAATAAAAAACAAACAAGTCAAATTAAATAGACCAAATTTATTTCGGTTCGGTTTAATTTTCTGTTTTTGTTCAGTTTTATATACTTCGATTGCAGTACAATATACCGTATAATTTTTTTATATTTATAATTTTTTATATGAATTCTTTAAATTTTATATACAGCTTAATAACTTTTATAACAATTTAGTAAATTCAAGCTTTAATTTTTTTAATTGTTATTTCTAAAGATAGACTACAATAAAAATTTATTTATTTATTTATAAATTACAAATTCATTGTAATTGTTTTAGAATGAATCACTATAAATTAAATTTTAAAATTTAAAAAGAAATTTGGCAAAAAGTAATTTCTTGAGAGCTCTGTTTTCTCTCTCTAATTATTTAAGCAAGGGACCGAAGAGAAGAGCCAGAGTCTCATCAGAGCAATCATTCTATATAATCCGCATCGATATAGAAGATCAATTGCGCGCTTCTTTAATTTCAATTCCTCTATTCATTCAATTAAAAGAGAAAAAAAAAATGGTTTCTGCTAACCGGGAAATGGCTGTTTATTGCTTTGATACTCTTGTGGCTCACTACAACAGCGAGGAAGCTCCTCCTCCTCTCTTTGACGAGGGCCAACAGTAATTTCGTGCATCTTGTCTCAGTTAGACTAAGTATTTTTTTTTTAAAAAAATTCTAAATTCGATGGTTTGCTTTTGATCGTTTTTCTATGGTTTGTTTTGGTTGATTACTATTGATTATTTTATGTTCGAATTTGGAGTTTATCCTTTTACTGTTTGGCCTTTTATGTTATTTTATTTAATTATGTTGTTTTATATATTTTAGTTTTATTTGTTTATTTACCCGTGATTGCATTGCCAGGAACTTGCTTGGGATTCTGTGTCTGCAATACTGGTTTTGATGGGTTCAGTCTGCTCTATTTGTAAATGTTGCAAAGTTTTGATCTTTCGCTATTTATTATTGTGTTTGTTTTTTGTTGACTAGATTACTTGCATTTAGTAGAGATGAAGCAGAGGACTTCAGCTGCAATTGCCATGTGTATCTGCTGATGATTAGTTCTGCCGTTCTGTTTTCGTCTCTGTGTTTTGAACGTAGAATTTATTATTTATTTTCCTGAAATCTGCTCTTCAAAGAATCTTTTTGTTTTGGAAAGTTCGATTTTTTTTTAAATGTTTCCAAAAGAAGATTGTTCAAGTGTGTGTGTGTGTGTGTATATATATATATATATATATATATATATATATATATATATATATATATATATATATATATATATAAATTGTCCTTCGGCATTTCCAAATGAGTTGCTTAAGCAGACTTTGAGTTGGAAGCAACTTGGAATGTTTCACATTTCTCTCTGGGATAGTATCATATTATTGGATTGTCTTTTTCCCCCTTTGTTCTTTCTCTTTCCTAAATACACATAAGTTTGCCCAATGTTATTTCTAGCTATTGCGTAGAAGCATCTGTTCGTCTAGTACATTTTCCATTCCATTTGACCTTTTGAAGGAATTCTATGTTCGGTTCTTTCACCAAGGGTGTATGTATGGCAACTTTTTTTGTTTTTTGGTCAGTTTTTGGATAAGCAACAAATTACTTGCATAATGTGGAGGCAGACATGTTGAG
Organism: Triadica sebifera; assembly: GCA_023653625.1. Taxonomy (NCBI): domain Eukaryota; kingdom Viridiplantae; phylum Streptophyta; class Magnoliopsida; order Malpighiales; family Euphorbiaceae; genus Triadica; species Triadica sebifera. The sequence goes on along the minus strand of CM042898.1, from coordinate 20,172,465 downwards.
TTTTAGTTCTTTGAAGTCATTATCTGTTGTTGATACTTTCACAATTCTGACAGGAGAAAATCTCATATGAAGGCATTCAGAGTTCTATAATCTAAATCCGTGCACCCGATTGTAGTTCACTTTTCAATATTAGAAGCCACGGTTACTTATGAGTCATCGGTGTTTGGAAACTTCTGCTAACCCTTGGAATTTCCTTATGTACTAAGGGTATTTTTCACTTGTTTTAGTTGAGTATTGGCTGGCAGTGCCATATATACTTGGGCCCTGTTTAGCATTGTGATTGAGAAAAACATTTTTCAGAAAAAAGTTATTTTTAATTTTTTTTTTTTTAATTTTGAAAGTTGTTTTTGGAGAGAAGAAAGTAAATAGATGATTTTTTCTAGAAGCAGATTTGAAAAAAATTGTTTGTAAAATCTTTAAAAAAATCAGTCAATTAAATCAAAAAATTTTAAAAGTATTTTTTTAACTCCAACAACAATCTCAAACACCCCTTTGCTATTATTGTTTGGCATGTTTGACCCGTCACTTCTAATGGAAAAAAGGTCTCATCTTGGAGGCTTTGAGACACAGCAGTTGGGATGGGTATAGTTGCATATGCATGTATCTTTAGTTGATTGAGAAGTTTAGAAGTGGCATTTTTGCTTTGTTACCATTTCTTGCCTCTATAGATGCAGAATTTCAAAATCATGTGATTTGGCTTTATCTGCCAGAAGTGAAATACATTGTCTTATAAATTTGTTCGTTGAATTTCATCAGTAGGCAATAGGCATCATACTCTTCCTAATTGCTAAATAGCACCCTGGAAAAAAAGAACACTAAGCTTATTTCCATTAAATATATCTGAAACCAGACTGAACTTGCCAGTTTGGCTAGTTAAACAAGGAACCAGTTTTTTCATTCGGTTCAATTTACATGCATATTTTTTGAACTATTTATTGGACTTTCAAAGTTGGAAAATTGGTGAACTGGCCAACTTGAACATGATCAGCAGATTTGGGTTCCTTTACAATGGTCATTTTGTTTCACAAGATGACTTTTTTGAAAAAGATCCAATTAACAAACCTTTTCCTTGATTGTTCCTTGTGTCTCATGATTTTCACTGCATTCTGTGTCTTTGTTGCCAAGGTTTTAGTGCTTGTGCCAAGTGGGTTTCTGTCTTTGTTATTTTTCTGGTGGCTCTTTTTATTCATTGAGCATGGTGGCTACATATGGGAATAACATGTGGTCAGGCATAGCCTGTATTTCAATATGAACCATTGGTTGCAATAGATTTTAAGGTGTTATCACCTCTAGTTATTTCTATCTTGTTAAATTTTACCTCAAATTTTGTTCTGAATACCCTTTCTCTTTTCTTTAGTTTCTTCATTTTCATGATTTATATTCAACATGGAATTGGTTTCCATTATCTTTTTTCATTAGGAGTATGGTTGTCCATAACAAAATACTGTTTTAATTTGATTTTCCTTTTTCCCAAAATTAAAACCCTAAAATAGGTAGTATCCTATTTTTAATTGAATTGCTTGGTACAGAATTGCGGAGAACTATTTCTACTGATAGCCTGTTGCATTTTTTTTGCATTTTCTTTTTCTGTCCTTTCGAACAAGCATTGATCCCTTTCTTTTATGATTAGAATTTCTATAGTGTTAGGTTAAGTTTAAGGAGATAAAATTATTTTAAGGATTTAGATCTTGTTCAATACTTGACTGAATTCTGCCTTTAGATTTATGTGATGAATGTGGTTTCAATATTCTTTGATTTAGCTGCAAAGTAAAACTGAACTTGTCATGTGTATTTGATTCAACAAGCTAACTCAGGAATTGATTTCAGGACCAGTTTGATCTCCAATCTAGATTTAAAACTTGATTAATTCTCTAAAAGTGATTTCCATTCATCTTGGTTAATGTTGTTTTGAGTCTTTTGATGAATTAGATATGAACAATAAATTAATCAGTAAACCATAAACATCTCATTCTTACTTCAAACTATATACAAGTGGGAAACCTTAGTGGGTCGAGATTTTGCTTCAAGCTACCATTGTGCACTCAATAATCAAGTTGAAACTTGTGTATTTTTCTTCCTCCTTAAATCTAATTTAATGTTTTAGATTACCTCTTACGTACTTTTTTTGTTCTCTTCCAATTATAAAGTTTTTTTCCTCCTAATATCACCACAATATGAACCCGAGTTCATAATGCTACGAGTCTTCTTTTGGGATTGTTTCAGGATCTTGTTGTAAAATCACAAATAGGAGTAGTTGCTATTATGATTAAATAACTAATTAGACTTCATCAGATGAAACCCTTCAATATCATAAAATCCAATTTTTTTTTTTAAATGAATTTGCTTGCTTCCTTCTTCTTTTCCCATTTCTAAGATATCATAGTAGTGAGTCAAAAGAAAAAACTACCTCCTACTAACAGAAATAAATGTCACCATGAAAATTAATTTGCAAATTAGGCTTGGACCATTAACTACCAAAGTCCTAAACAAAATCTGGAGTAAGAGATAACGGGTTGTCACAAGATCTAGTGCAGAGTTTTGTTTGATAGCACATTTGCATTCCCTACATTTCTACATAAGGCTAATTACCAGACATCTTAACCAAAAGGTTGGGTAAGTTCAGCATCAGAGGAGTGTTAGAAATTTAGGATTGATTGAAATTCCAAAATTTCTGTAAATAGCATTGGATTTATTGAAATCCTTAAGTAGCAATAATTTTACAAACGGATTTATATTTCCTACCTTGCTATTGATTTAACATTATTCATGATTCTGTTTTATAAGTTTGTAGATTTATGTGCACGATTCTTTAAGGAGTGATCTTGATATATATATATATATATATATATATATATATATAAAATACCACAACCTATTTGGTCATGATCTCATGTCACATGGACATCTTATACTTTCAGCCCTCTCTTTGTCACATGGAAGAAAACGGTCAATGGTGGTGAGCCTCGTTTACGTGGATGCATTGGAACTCTTAACGCTCAATGCTTGATTAATGGGTTTAGGGACTATGCTTTAACAAGGTATTGTAACATCTTGCTGCCTGGCTGTATATATATTAAAATCATGAAATTCCTCCAATCTTGTCTTTCCCCTCTCTCTCCCTAAGATGTAGTTGCATTTCTGCCTTTCTCTATCTCTTGCTCTCTCTTATTTTGTGCATGAATGTGTTAGAAGTGTCTTTTCTACATTTTTTTTGCTTTTGTGATTAGCCTTGAGATCTTGGAATAAGCCTATAATTTTGATAACTATGTTACTTTTTTGTATCTTCATCTTTTTTTGCAAGTAATACAATATGTTAGAAGCATTAGGGAAGGGATACTGATACTATATATATATTTGGGCATTTTGAGTTTTTGCTTTTTATACTTGTTTATGATTTTCTAGGATTAATGATAGAGATATTAAGATTCAAGAAATAGAAGAAAATGTATTGTCCTTAAGGTTAATATGAAAGGATTATGAGAGAATTTTGACTGCAAAACCAAACAGCTAATAAATTTCATAGAGCTTGACTCTAGAAGGACGCTCTTGAACTTGTTTGTGAAGTTTACTGTGTTAACTAGAATTTTCATTGTCAAGATTGTCTAATCAATGAAGTAATCTTGAGCTCAGTAATGTGCATCCTTTTTATTCTTGGAGGTTAAATTTCATAGACGTACATCAGCTAGTTTGTAGATAGCCATTAAAATTCAATGTTGACTTCAATTTCATGTATACTTGTTTATTATACATAAAAGTAATTCTCTAAAAAATGTAATTAAGTGAAAAGGCCAAAGACTGATTATTATGCTGCTATCCATATGTTTTGTGATTGTGTATGAAAAATGACAGAGCTCATAATGCTTGATGAGGGAAGCATATAAAGAGTTAATCTTATGACTAGCTATGTCTTATAGAAAGGCTGAGTTAGATAGGTGTAGTTATTTGGGCAAGCAGTCCCAGTGGACACGAGGCATGTTTTTTTTAAGCAAACATGGGTCCACTTGAATATAATTTTCTCCAAAAAAAGTAAGGTACTTACAGGTGGCTGAATGGTGAAGATCTCATGCATGCAACAACAGTGTTAAGGATTCAAGTTATTGCATTTCAAGAAAAGTAGGTTTGAGCCCATAACATTTCTGCTTATTATATTTTGGAAAAGGGATATTGGATACTGATCATTGTATTTGAGAAATTCAGGGAAAGAAGAGGAGAAAGAAGAAGAAAAAGAGAGTGAAGTCTGAATTACACAGCTTGATTATTCCCTCAAGCTAATGGGTATATATACTAGGTGTAGGATACAAAATAGGAAGTAAAATCAAATACAAATAAGGAAGTAGAATAATATATTTACAGCAACATACTGATTCTTAGCCTAGAACTTAGCCTAGAATCATGCATTAATATCTTAACACTCCCCCTCAAGCTGGAGCATATATATCATATGCTCCTAGCTTGTTACATATATATTCAATTCGTGATCTTCTTAGAACTTTAGTGAGAATGTCTGCCAATTGATCATTCGAATTCACAAAGTTCATAACAATGCATCCGGATTCAATCTTCTGTCTGACAAAATGACAATCTATCTCAATGTGTTTTGTTCTTTCATGGAAGACCGGATTTGAAGCAATGTGTAGTGCTGCTTGATTATCACAAATCAATTTCATTGGACTAATATCTCCACACCTTAATTGTTCAAGTAACTGTTTTAACCAAACAAGTTCACAAGTAACTAAGGTCATGGCTCGATATTCTGCTTCTGCGCTTGATCTTGCTACAACATCTTGCTTTTTGCTTTTCCATGATATTAGATTTCCTCCAATCAGGACACAATATCCCGAAGTGGATCTTCTATCTGAAGGAGAACCTGCCCAATCAGCATCTGAATACCCAATAATTTGTGTATGTCCTCTGTCCTCATACAACAAACCCTGTCCTGGAGATCCTTTGATATATCTAAGGATGCGTTTTACTGCATCCCAATGACTGTCACATGAGACTTGAAGGAATTGGCTGACCACACTTACTGCAAATGAAATATCTGGGCGAGTGATAGTGAGATAATTTAGTTTTCCCACCAATCTTCGATACTATCCAGGATCTTTCAATGGCTCCCCCTGTCCTGGAACAAGTTTAACATTTGGATCCATAGGGGCTTCCACTGGTTTGCAATCCAACATTCCTGTCTCTTCCAAAATATCTAAGGCATATTTCCTCTGTGAAATGACAATGCCTATATTTGATTGTGCCACCTCAATGCCCAAAAAATATTTCAATCTCCCCAAATCTTTAGTTTGAAAATAACTGCAGAGATGTTGCTTGAGTTGAGCGATTCCTTCATGATCATCTCCTGTTATAGCAATGTCATCCACATATACTACTAAGTAAATACATTTACCATGAATTGTATGACGATAAAACACCGAGTGATCTGCTTCGCTTCTATGCATTCCAAAGTTCTGAACAACAGTATTAAACCGTCCAAACCATGCCCTTGGAGATTGTTTCAAACCATAAAGAGACTTTCGCAGTCAACAAACCAACCCAGACTCCCCCTGAGCAATAAAACCTGGTGGTTGCTCCATATAAACTTCTTCTGTCAATTCTCCATGTAAGAAGACATTTTTAATGTCCAGTTGATGAATACTCCAATGGTGCATAGCAGCAAGAGAAATAAGGAGCCGAACAGAGGCAATCTTGGCAAATGGAGAAAAGGTATCCCCATAATCAAGGCTGGAAACCTGAGTGTACCCTTTAGCAACCAAACGAGCTTTCAAGCGATCGATTTTACCATCAGGGCCAACTTTCACTGTATAAATCCAACGACAACCAACTACAGATTTTCCAGATGGCAATGGAACCAGCTCCCAAGTGTTATTAGCATGAAGAACATTCATTTCCTCAACCATAGCCTGTTGCCAACCTGGATGTTCCTGTGCTTCACTAACAGTGTTCGGGATAGGAACAGTGGATAAATTGGATACAAATGCATAGTATGAAGGTGATAGACGATGATAGCCCAAAAAATTATAAATGGGATGAGGATTACGAGAAGAACGAATACCTTTTCTGATAGCAATAGGTGGAGTGGGTTCTTCTGTCTGAGACAGGACCGGTGTTGGAGAAGTGGGTGGCGCAGAAGATGAGTCAAGTGGAGTATCTATCTGATTTGTACCTGCAAGAGGAACATCAAGACCATGCATAGAAGGTCTTCTAGAGTAGACTTGTAATGGTTTAGGTGATGGTGATGGTGTGATAGAAATTGGAAAAATGGGATTTGGAAGAGCTTCTATTATACATCGTTGGTCTGTAGTTGGTGAAAAATAAGGGGATGTCTCAAAAAAATGTTACATCTGTTGAGATAAAATATTTGTTAGTTGTTGGATCATAGCATTTGTAACCCTTTTGTAGACGAGAATACCTTAAGAAGACACATTTAATAGATTTAGGATGAAGTTTATCCTTACCAGGGGTATGATTATGGACAAAACAAGTACACCCAAAAACACGAGCGGAGAGATGGTAAGAGGGTTGACTTGGGAACAAAATAGAATGAGGACTCTGGTTTTGCAAAATTGAGGAGGACATCCGATTAATTAGATAGCATGCAGTTAAGACAGCATCCCCCCAAAAACGAAGTGGAACATTATGATGAATGAGCATGGTTCGGGTTGTTTCAATGAGATGTCTATTTTTCCGTTCAACCACTCCATTTTGTTGAGGGGTATATGCACAAGATGTTTGGTGAATGATTCCTTGGGATGCCATGAATTCCTGAAAGGGATGAGACATATATTCTCGTGCATTATCGCTACGCAAAATTTTAATAGAGACACCAAATTGATTTTGAATTTCAGCACAAAAGTTTTTGAAAATAGTAAACAATTCAGATCTATGTTTTATTAGAAATAACCAAGTATAACGAGAATAATCGTCAATAAAAGTAAAAAAATAATGAAAATCCAAGTTTGTACCAATATGACTTGGACCCCATATATCTGAGTGAACAACATAAACAAAGATAAAGCTTTATTATTCAATCCCTTAGGAAAACAACTACGAGTATGTTTTCCAAGCTGACAAGACTCACACTCAATAGAAGACAATGTTGAAAGACCAGAAACCATTTTTTTAAATTTTGTGAGACTAGGATGACCCAAGCAATTATGAAGAAGATCAACTGAAGGAGTAGAAGTAAAGGCAGTGGCAGGGCAAGAAAGATAATATAATCCATTTGACTCATGACTTTCGCCAATCATCTTCCCCGTACTCCGGTCCTGCACAGAAACAGAATTGGAATCAAATATTACTCTACAATTAAGTTGTTTAGATATTTTACTAATGAAAATCAAATTGTAAGGACATTCTGGAGCATATAAGACAGAGACTAAGGGAATAGCAGAGAGAGGATTACTTTCTCCTACTCCTTTAATCAATGTTTGTGATCCATTAGCTAAGGTGATTGTAGAGGAAATGGATGGAGAGTGGAGAGTAGAGAAAATGTTTTTATTACCAGATATATGATCAGAAGCACCGGAATCAAAGATCCAAGATTTACTAGGTGAAGTTCGTGTTAGACAAGCAAATGAATTACCCGATTGAGCAACAGAAACCATGGAAGAAGATGACTGCTGTTTTGATGCTTGATACTGCAAATAATCAGTATATTCAGCTCCAGTCAATGTAACTGAATCATATCCCTGACCTTGAGTAGTTGGCAAAGGAAGAATCTCATCTCCTTGAGACTGAGCCATATGAGCAGTAGATCAATTATTCTGATTATTCCTTGGAGGTCGACCATGAAGGGCCCAACAAGTGTCACGTGTATGACCTCCCTTATCACAGTGAGTACAATGAAATTTGGATCCTTTTCCTTTCCATTTTCGATTATCTCCTTGATGGTTATTTCTCTGTATAGCTAGTACAGATGACTCAATTTCAGGCTTAGTGGAGGAGATGCGAAGTAACCGAGCAAACACTTCATCGAGAGTAGGAATGACTGGACTAGCAAGAATTTGATCGCGTATTGAAGCTAAATCTTCCCGAAGCCCTATCAAGGCTAATACCATAAAGAATTTGTCTCTTTGATTTTCCTGTTCAGTGATACTTTCAGAAAATGGCATGAGAGAATTAAATTCATCTTTCAAAGTTTCAACTTGTCCCAAGTAGCTAGACATATCTTGAAAATTTTGCTGTAAATGGACAAGGTCAGATACAACTTTATAAATACGTTGAATATCATTAGTATACAATGTTTTTGCCTTTGTCTAGACTTTGTAGCATGTTTTGCAAGATTGAAAAAGAGTTAATAATTTTGGATCCAAAGAATGCCACAACAAACTACATAATTGTGCATCAATCTTAATCCATGTAGCCGTATTCTTGTCATCAATGTCACTAGCAATTCTTTCTAAGTGATCACTATATCCTTGACCCATAAACCACAACTCAATAGATGCTGCCCATGAAACATAATTATCACTACCTTGTAGTTTAACTGTAATGATTGTTGGAGGACTAGAAATAGATGAAATAAAAGGCTTTAGAGAACCTGAGATGTCAGACATGTTGAAGAGAGGTTGAAGAACCAGAGAAGACCGGGAAGAACAGGGTTGCCTTTGAGTGCCGAAATATCGGAGAGGTCAGAACTGAAAACCGATGGTACCAATGGAAAGCGGCCAAAAAAATGGATCGTGAACAGTAACGTGAAACAGAAACTCTATGGCTCTGATACCATGAGAAATTCAGGGAAAGAAGAGGAGAAAGAAGAAGAAAAAGAGAGTGAAGTCTGAATTACACAGCTTGATTATTCTCTCAAGCTAATGGGTATATATACTAGGTGTAGGATACAAAATAGGAAGTAAAATCAAATACAAATAAGGAAGTAATACAAATAAGGAAGTAGAATAATATATTTACAGCAACATACTGATTCTTAACCTAGAACTTAGCCTAGAATCATGCATCCTAGAACTTAACATTATTGAATGAAAATAAATACTAATGGATGAGGGAAAATGAAAAAACCTGCTAAGTGATCAAAATCATGGCCTAATGATGCAAAATATTCAAACTTTTCTTGTTTTTGCCAAAATCCAAACCTTTTAATTTTGATAATTTATCCAATTTGATTAATTAATCGCAATTTGTCCGACCTCTTTTTTTTGGCAAGTTTTTTTAATTATATTTTTGGTAATTAACTATTAACTTTCTTCCAATTTTTTCTTTTTTTAAATTTATGGTAGTTAAAATGACTGACAAGTAGAATATTGAATTATATTTGCTTTAATTCTTTATCATTAAAATGTCCACTAACTCTTGAACTTAGGGTAAAATTGCCAAAATTTAAAGGTTTGGATAAAATTGCAAAAATGCAAAACACTTTGGATATTTTTTGTCACTAGTTCTGAATCATCAGTAATTCTTTTTGGGTGACATGACAGATCATATTTTGCCTACGTAGATTACACATTTAGAAATTAGGAATGTGTATGCTACAAGCTCCAATGCAATGAATTCATATTCAAAGTGTAGGCGTGAGATCTTCATTGAAAAAGATGTTACAGTCATTTTAAGATCTGCATTGCCATATGTACTTTTGTCTTCCCTGCACTGCCAAAATAAGCCAAAAAAATCAATGGAAGCAGAGAAGAGCAAAAATGTATTTTTTTTTCGTGTTTTATGTTAATTTTGCATCAGATTAGAACCATAAATAAAATTCTTTTTAGTAGGCATTGAATATTAAGATTTGCAGTTTTTTTTTTCACTCAGGTATCTATAGTAGAGTCTCCTCTATAGCATAACAGAGAAACATTTCATCTTTTGCTGAAAAACTTTGAAGGATAGCTTCTTATTATTTAGCCTTGGGTGTTCGAGGTGGATTAGGGCATCGTTTGCCCCAATCATAGGCATACTCCTTTTGCACTTCTAATGCTCTTGGTTGAATGCATCTTGCCTAAAGGCTTAGAGGAACAGCAGCTTAAGGGAAGTGAGTCTTGGGCTTGGCTTCAGCTCCATCAGCTGGTGGTAGTTGAACGTGCACAGCTCCTGTGACAATATTGCACATTAAGCTGTTCTCAAGTGCATTGATAGGTGTAATAGGTTATAGGTCATAATTATTTTGCTGGTCGAATCTATGAACGGAGAAGGGGAAACAGTAACACTGCCCTGATAGATTGGTGTAATCATTGTACCATGGTGGGATTCTGGCGCTAGACCTTGTTCCAATAATGTTTTCTCTGTAATAAAGGAAAAGAAGAGTGTTTTCTCCATGAGATTATGGAATTTATGAATTTCTGATAATCTTGTTGATAACTTTTTTTGATGAACCTACATAATATCACATGTAATTACAAGAATGAAGCATTGTTTTCCTTTGAATACATTATTGAACTGTATGTCTGTTAGGTCATGTATGAAGAAGTTATCAGACCTTGACCAGAAGATGGACGTTGATCTACTTGTTTTCTGAATAGTCTACACCATCTGGTGTTGATGTCTTTCTTCTGGCTCATCAACTTGCTATCACTCTGATAGTAATGCATTTGGTAAATGTTAGGTGGAAGAAGCCAAGTTTTAAGCTTATTAGTTTATGAATTGCATTTAGAGTGGGTTAATAAACTTTTTGTAGAACTCACTGATTTATTAATTTGGTATTCTTGATTGAATTTAATGTTGCTTGGCAGCTGCATTTCAAATAAGTAAAATGGTTACTTTTTCCTTTTTTTGGTGACTGCTTCTTTGATCAGTGATCAATATTTATCGTTCTTTTTTTTATTTATTTTTTTTCCCTTTCAAAGTTAATGAGCACAACATTTATTGCTTTTGTATGTTTTCATTTATTTGAGCATACTGGATTCCTCTTTTAAACTGTGTTAATTTTGTTTACATTCCCATTTCATTCTCATTATCTTGCAGTGCATTCAAGGACCGTAGATTTCCTCCAATTCAGCCTAAAGAATTGCCTTCTTTGGAATGTACAGTTTCCATTCTGACTGACTATGAAATTGCTAACAATTATAGTGATTGGGAGGTATGTGATTTTCTAACTTATTATAGTTTTTGGGACACTTAGTCCGTTTGGTATTGCGTTTGTCAAAAGCGTTTTTGGGAAAAAAAAATTTATTTTTAAATTTTTTGAGTTTTGAAAACTGCTTTTGGAGAGAAGCAGGTAAATAAATGTTTTTTCCAGAAACAAGTTTGAGAAAAACAATTTATAAAAATTAAAAAAATCAGTCAATTAAATCAAAAAAATTATAAATCTGCTTTTTGAACACCTAACAATAATCCTAAACACACCCACTATGGGTTGGGGATAGGATGATTTTCCATCTCTATGCTTTCGGCTTTATTGTGAAGACTATTGTGCCTTATAAATATGATAATGTTATGTATCTTACGGTTTTTCATGTCCTAATTCTTAGCATTTTAGCATGTTTTCCTAGACTGGTGATCACAAGGGCAGAAAAGCTATTTAATGATGCTTATTGTCATGTTTGTCTAAATTTAAATATATTTTTTAATTGCTATAATTGGAGGGTCCTTTTTAATTGTAAGATCAGCTGGCTTTCACTCGATCTAAATATGATGTATTGTTGCTTGAGGAGCCCCACTCCTAGCATGCATGGCTTTTAGGTGAGTCAAAGTTAGGCAGCCTTTGCCTTGCATTGTAAAGACATTGTTTTTGTGGTTGAACTTGCCACTTATAGGACATGGTAGAGCAAAAATGTGGTTGCACTAAAGGTCAATGTTACAAAATATAAATTTTGTTAAAAAAAATATTAATATGGTCACTAATATCATTATTGTACAAACAATTTAAGAATTGATGCACCAGTTGAATGGACAATTGTATTTGAAATAGATCTGATAATTTTAAAAAGTGATAAATGAAATATCATTACTTAAGCTTTTCTTTTAAAAAAAAAAAAAATTGACAGTAGAAGTATAAATCCTTGCAAGATGTTGAGCCTAGATAATAGGAGGTCTAACTAGAGATGGTCCAAAACCGCATATGGTCAAAAGTTAACTTTGAAGTAAGCACCATCCTTGAATAGGGCACCATAATTTTGCCAATTCTCCTTTAGAATCTTCACTTATTCATGCAACAATTATATTACTGAAACCATAACCTACTATAATGAATCATAGTCAGATTGTCCTAGCAAGCCACTGTTCGGATTGATGGTGTTCTCATTCTGCAGTGGAGGCACCATTAGATGGATAGTAATCTTACCTTTCATGCTGTTTCACCTACCTCTTGTTACAATCGGTATGAATTAATTTAAATGCTCAGATTGCTTAATGATCCATTTGTGAAACATAAAATGACATACTAGATTGCTATTTACATGAATTCTCTTATTGCACAAGTGATTAAAAATTATTTTGACATGGCTCCTATTTTATGTATTTGAATGATTTGGGTGCAATTCGATCATAAAATCCTGCAATTCTCTGAGTTGTTTCATTATTTTGATAACAATGCTTGTGCATGGAGTGAACTTTTGAAAATTAAAACAGATACATTGTTTTTGTTGATGAAAATTTTTTCATTATCCGAGGAAATAATAATGACATGATTGTGGTGATAACTGGAAAAAATTTGAGCACAACTGTATCCCATATGTGTAATGATCATGTTGATATAAGGCAAATTTTGTGCCCTGTGGTGTTGTTGTCCCTTATATGAAATCTTTCACTATCATGATGCAGACTCTTATTTTATAGAATACATACATATCTAAAAAAGGAAAAAACAAATTCTATTTTATTTACACTGCAGTTTTAATTTTAAATCACTTCCATGTGAATGAATCCCATCTTGAAGTTTTAGTTGAAAAAGCCTCCACTGTAGCTACTTTCAAATGCACCCTCCTAGTTTGGGTTCTTGGAATATTTATCTTGGAGGAATCAGCTTTTTAACAGGTTTAAATGTAAGAATAATCATGCATATCTTTATGAAATAATCCTAATACGGTATTAATATCAGTCATTAATTTTGGTATATATAAAAAAAAAAAAACGCATCTATCGTCTTATTATTTCAAATTGTTTCTTGGTTTCACTGGAATTAAATCCTGTAAGATTTGATCATGTGCCTCTGGTTTTGGCTTGCAGATTGGAAAGCATGGTCTAATTATCGAGTTTATTGACCCTAGTAACAATGCAAGAAGTGCCACATATTTGCCTGAAGTGGCTGCCCATGAAGGTAAAACTTCAATTGTGACAAATAATTATATTGAGAATTTTCTGTTATGTTGTGCTTATTCTGTTAGTATATACTCTATAGGCTATTTCATTTGATTCTAGATTAACCACATGACTAGTCTTGATACTTTTCGGAAAATTCAATTGAGATTTGATACCTTTTTTTTTCTTTTCAGTTTACTCTTGAACCTTCTTAAAACAACATTTCCCCTTTTCATTTGAAGAAGTTAGTTAATGATGTTGATAGATGTAGTGATAGTGTTCAACTCAGGTGAGGAGTTGTTTGTTTTGGTTCTTTGGGCTTCATAATGTTTCTCTCAAAGAGGAGCTTCTTATAGTTGGGTTTTAAATCCTTTGAATTGGGAGTTAAATCTTTGAGATATTGTGGAATTCATGCTAATACTTGCATGATCTTAGATTCAGGTGATGCCAATCTCATTTTGGCTGCCTTCTCCATCTGGTATTATCTCAATGACATTGACAGACAGGGGTGATGTGGTGTCACACAATCTGTATAGTATGACCCTTGAGATGGCCATTTGGAGGGCCCCACATTGTCAAGTTTTTACCTTATGGAGTGGTTTGATATTTCTCAAGGCTAGCCCTTTGAATATATTGACCGTTGCTAGATTATTTTTTTTGGTTGATTGCATGATGCATAATAACAGAATTAGAGTTTGTTGTTTCTGGAGAGAGAAAAAGTTAGGATTTCTAAAGAGAGTAATTGTGAATAGTGTAGAGAGAATTGACAGTACTCCAATCGAATGGCCACAACTTTTGATCCATGACTATGCATTGGGATATTCTTATGTGGGGGAAAGCTTGTGGTGCGTCTGTCATTAAGCTGTGTTAAACCTCTGATATTATGAAAATGATTTGCTTAATTTGATCAGGATTGGTTAATATCATCTTAGGCTTTATTAGTATAGAATTGACTTACCAAAATTTGTATACATGCTTTGGTGTATGTTGGAGCTGAAATAGAATGTGATCTACACTTTTCATATCTTGAGAAAAATTTGATTTCTTTAGACATTAAAGGACTAATTGCCAAGTTTTTAAAAGCTTGAGGCTCATTTGAGGAGGATAAGAAGTATGTGGTCTTGTTTGAATTTTCCTAGAAAGTATTTCGACTAGCTATGCAATTAATCTTCTTTATGTTTCGGTCGTTCATAGAGTAAATGAAGCATAAGTCATCTAATTTTACCTTACATATCATTTTTCCGATTTTCCGATTTCTTTCCCTTTAATCTATGTTTTCTCGTTAGATTTCCATATATAACCATCTTTAGTAGTCTTCAAGGAGTAATTTTTCCTTGATTAGTGGGTCTCGGCCACTCATTGGGTCAGCAATACCTGGTTTGCTGTGAAGTTTTGCTCACATCACTAAAGAAATTAAAGCTATTGAAGAAATCCTTAAAAGATTATTTGCATCTTATTCTTTCTATCCAGCAGAAAGCAAGGTGATTTGCCTGTTCTTTGCCCAAAAAAAAAAGAGGGGGTTTGTGCATTGGTGAGGTAAAGCTTTTTTTGTTACTCAGGCCTGTGTATTAGTTCAGCAGAACAAAGATTCCTTCACAGTTTACACACAAATGATCAATTAATAGTAAAACCCTGTACGAGTTTTTTTCCATTAATTTTGGCACTTTTGTTCAGGCTGGTCGAAAGTGGAGGCAATTGACTCGCTGATACGTAAAGCAGGCTACAACGGCCACATAACCGAGTCACTTCGGAAGGCTATACGTTTGACTCGTTACCGAAGTACAATATTTACTATGTCCTACAGTGACTATGTTGCATATGTCAAGACAACCCGGGGCGTAGGTCCGTCTATTAATGGGGCTAAGCCAATCAACCATTGATATTCAAACAAGCTTTTGCTTAACAAGTCAAGCTTGTTTGGCAATCAAAAGATTTACTTCAAAAAGATACTGGGGTTGGAACGTATTTGTTTTTGTTCCAACCATTAATTGTTGTGAACTGTCAATTTCATTCTTCAAATTCATTTTGATTTTGAAGAACCAGAAAAACACCAAATTTCACATTTGGCAGCTTTTCTGTGAAGGCTGCACTGATAATTCAGTTTGGATTCATTGATGTGTGCATTAATTTCTCAATATTCTCCTTTTACTTTAACATTTACTGTCCACTTAACAAGTAATCCATCAATTATTTTTCAATTGCTTTTTTTTTTTTTCTTAGTCCCATTTAGGTGTCTTTTTCAGAAATTATTGGAGTCATTATTTTTTTCAAATTTTCCCTTGTTTATTGAGCTTCACTACACAATATCTTCATTAATTCTTTTTTTCCTTTTTTAGACCTTTTTTTTTTATATATATTTGGTAAAAATTAATATTAAGATGTTTGATTATACACCTAATACTATGCTCAATAGTTGATCGATAAATGTATGGTAAAAATTAATATATTTTTTAGTTGCAATTAGTTGCTGATTAAAAAAAAATTCTTAAAGATTTTTAGGGTAGCTAGGGATTTTTTTAAATACAAAAACTAAATCACTCATTTATAAAGAAATAATAGATTTTGAATATATTTTGTTTAATTACTCTTGCATTTTATACTAGTAAATTGTATTCGTAAATTGTTATTATTATTATTATTATTATTGAAATAATTATATTAAATAAGTACTATATTAGGTTATTTATTTATTTATTCATATATTATAAGATATATATTTTGAATTAAATTAATTGTCTAATTTTATATTATAATAGGAATATCTCAACTATTTTTACCAAATACCTAGTATTAATCAACTGATAGCCTACTGTTAGATACTAGTCATTTGGTATAAGATGTATTCATCTGCTAAACTAAATAGAAACTAACAATATATAATCTTTGAAAATATAATTTAGTTAAATATTTAAAGAATCGATTAAAAGGTAATTTAGTCAATTAAAACGTTTTTTTAATATAAAATTAAGATTATTTGGCGGTTCTTATGCAAAAATAAAAGGGTTATTATAAAAGAACTTAACCAATTTTCAATTTAATCTCTAATTTTTTTCCCTTTTTTTTCCCATAGCAATTGGGCCTATAACAATTTTTTAAAATATCGATTATACCTTTTCATTAGTTTTTCCATCGAAATTAACAGTTTTCAATCTTGCTACGGATTTCTCTCTAAATATGTCTCTATTTATTATGGTGTAAAATTGAAAGTTACTTTTTAATTTGTAATTGTAATTTTAGTTTTTTGTAATTTAATATTTTATTGAATGTTTATTTTCTTCATGAATTTTTTAATTTGTTATGATTAGCTTTTAATTTTTAAATTATAATTATAATTATAAATGATACTTTATTATAATTAAAAATATGATTAAATATTGATGATATTAATAATTTCATGAAATTGTTAATAATTTATTAGCATAAGCATCATTGTTGGATCGAGTCGTGGTTTTAATTAAGGTTTCACAAATATTATTTTTGAAATATTAATTATAAATTATAATTTAAAAATAAAAAATTATAATAATAAAATGAAATATCAAATTAAAAAAATTAAGTAAACAGTTAAAAAATGACCGATTTAAACTCGTTGCAAAACTAAAAATCATTAATTTGGATGAAAAACTAAAGGAGAGTTTTAACTGAAATTTTAGAGAAATATTATAGGTTCATTTATTATGGAAAAAACATTCAAAGAAAAATGGAAAAATGGGTCAAATGTTAGAGATTATTTTTATAATTATCCTAAAATAAAAATAATTACTTGAAGTGAGAGGGAGGGAGTAGTAATCTTCTTTTGCTTGCCAAGTAGATCCTTTCTAAGCTGAGCATAAGCGCCTGTTATTATTATTATTATTATTATTATTATTAGTACTACTACTACTATTGCTGCTGCTGCTGCTTAAATAATCGGCAAAACACAACTTGAAGTCCTTGGAGAATAATGTTTATTGCTTTTTTCTTTCGAATTCTTAATTTTCTGGTGTTATGAGTTCTTAATTATGTTACACCGTATTGAATTCTAATTGGACAGCTTGAATAATAATAATAATAATAATAATAATAATAACGTGTAGGGAGATTTGTCCCCGTAAAGGCAAACAGGTGGCTCATGTGTGCTAGCTAAACAATGTTCATTTTCCAGCGATGAGGTTATATGGGTTGAAGACCTTCCCTCTGTTATTTCGTCTCTTATTTTGCATGATTATGTCTCATTTTCTCCCTATTTATGTTCTTGTTTGGATGTTAACCCTTCAGGTTTTTCACTTGTATGGATGTTGTATGGGGTAGACATGATTGTTTGGATTTTGATGATCCTACTTGTGTATTTTCATGACTTGTTCTCTTCTTTCGGCTTAAATATATTTGCTTTTATCCCAAAAAAAAATCTAATTGATATAAATCGAAGACTTTGAATTAAATTGAAAATGCCTCCACAAGTTGATTTTTATTTTTATTTTTTTCTGATAATGGTCCCTATATGTTTAAAAATTTTAAAAAGGAAATTTTTTGGGAAATGATTATCAACTTGAAATGGAAGGGGGTATGAAATAATATTTAACTTTTATATTTTATATTTTCTTTTTTTTTTTTAATACTGGAAAGTCTATCTTTATCAATTTTTAAAATTTCATATTCTACACAAATTAAAATTTAATTCAAAATATTCTACAAAACTAGGATAGGACCGATTAAACCCATTGCACCAAGGAATCAACCTATTCAAACCTCCAATAAACCGATATTGAAAAAAAAAACAAAAAACAAAACATTGCAATTGTCAACAGTCACCCCCTTCGTTAAGATATGATATTAACAAAAGCGTCAAAAGGTGAGGTGTAATTACAGCATTGAACAAGTAATTTTGGTATTATGGTATATCATGCCAGCCAGTCTCCATATTCAACAACAAATAACTTTTTGTACAAAGAGGACCATAGAAAAAAACATGAACTGCTACTGATTTCTCCATTTTCATCTTGTTCTTCCCCTACTGACATTTGAAACCTCCACAGACAAGAAGCCAGAGTATAACAATCAGGATGAGGACAGCTCCCCCTACCATCAACTTCATTTGCAGATTTTGCAGCCACATCTTCCGTCGTAGCTGTCTTCCTTGCCTCTGGAAGCTGTCAGCCTGAAATTCAATACATGTTCACAAAAATAAAAATCACGTCGCTACGAGATCCTGTCAAATCATTTAAGACCAGATCCATTAAGCGATGTAATGTACCTGGAATTGCAGATTCTCTGTTTTATCAACCAAAAGTTCAATTCTTTCCCCACGATCCAATACCTGTATTCACTGGATTAGTCCACTCTTGAGAACATAAACTTTTAGTACGTTGGCTGCTGAGCTTTAGAGGGCATGAACATATGTTAACATTACATCAAAAGCAAATCCATCTTCAAATTGCAAGTAATGCCTCAACAATGATGATAAGTAAAAACAGCAGTGCAAAATATAGGTGAAAAATAATCACCCCATAGCATGGGTCATCAATCACCTAAAACTTTTGATTCTGGATATATTCCAACAGTGGATTAAAATACATATACTGTTAAAGAACAAAATGCTGAATCTTTTGTATTATTCCACATCTCAAACAAAAAGCACATACATACATATAATTTTCAGCAATCTTCTTTCCCGGATAAACTTGAAACCTACAAATGAATCTCACGAGTTCTTGATTCCATAGATTACTTATTCTGAAAAATTCGAACAGAATCTTTAATTAAACATCATCTTTTCCCTGATGGTATTTTATTCAATAATGTTCTAGAAATAGTGTATTCCCAACCATCTTTATTCTTCTTGATTCGTGTGTTAACTATAGTCTACTTTCTTAAAATAAAGATGCAGACCCATGAATATACTATTTTATGCATTACATATGGTATTCAATGTTCACAAGATATTCTTTTCTAGTTCAGACATATGTGAAAGTTATACATACATGAATTAAACAATCAAAATTCCTGGATCCACAAACCAGCTCTCGACCTGGAAGAAGTTTTAGAAACAAAGAGACTCTAATTTCAATGACTCTACTCAGTTGAACCAGTATCCTGTGATGCAGGAAAACAATATAATAATAACCACTAAACTCTTATACTTCAAAAATTGCCAATAACAATTTAGAACATTCTGCAAGACACATTACTATGAATCACGTTCACCTTTTATTTTCAACAGGCCAATGACACTTTTCAACAGCTGATGAAGAAGCCATGCACTTAAATCAAGCACAAGATCCAAAAAATAATCATCGAACTGTTAGGCCCCCCATCCATGTGACATATTCTCGACGTAAGGGTAGAAATGGAAAAAAGGCGCCAAGTGGCACCAATTAGTTATTTTGAGCTGTGAATATTTGCTTTGCAAGAGGAAGGTTTGTTATACCTTGGGAAGTGAGTTTTGTTAGAGTATAAATTGGGTGGTGTTGGGGAATATGGGGATGACTATTTTTTTGTAAGGAATTAGTAAGGAGAGCTGAGAGACTCTTGAATTCTCTCTGTAGTTATTCCTCTCTACCAGTTATTTCCCTTGAATTCTACATCAGTAATACAATCTTTCCTTTCTTTCCCTTGAGTATTGTATTGCTGGCTGTTTGTTGTTTGGTTGTGCAAGACATTTTTGCAGGTTTCGATAGGAAGTTCCTATCAATTGGTATCAGAGCATTCGATCCAGCATGGAGACTAGGAGCCAAACAGTCAGGAAACGGGTAGAAGAAGTGGAAGAAAAGCTCGAGATGCTACAAACAGAGTTGCAGAAATTGTCAACTCGAATGGATATGCTGGAGAAATTAGATGTGGAAAAGTTAAATGGCACTATCGAGAAGTTCCCTTTGATCGAAGATGGTCTCATGCATAGTTGTTAAATCGAGATTCGTATCGAGAATCGAATTTGTCATTTTGTAAATCGTGAATCAAGAATCGAATCGAATCGTAAGATTCAGTTTAAATTGATAATTAATTAGAAATAATATATATTCATTTTTAAGAACATATTTTATATTAAGAACATATCGAATCATACGCCTAATAAAAAAAAATTAATTTGAAAATTTAATGGCAATTAGAGAAAAATATTATGGGCTGCGTGTCTATCATTTTCTACTATTGGGTTTAACTATCTTAATCTTTCTCTCAAACTATACAATAAGTTTCCTTCTTCTCTTTCTCTATCCCATACCCGATCCCACCCCCTGTGCATATTAGCGAGTATCCTCTATTTATGCATCCCATCATTCCCCTTTATGGCATTTAGTTAAACCTATACACCCCAACACCCCATCATTCCCCTTTGTGGCCTTTAGTTAAACCTGCACACCCAACTATTATTCCTCTTCCGAACCCTTCTTCTCATAAAATTTTTTCTTGATTTCTTATATTGATTACTATCAATCTCAAGCTCGTGGAGCCTATCGCTGATTCCTCGCTTGTGATCCTCACTCAGCCCATTAACTAGCTTGACTCAGCAGATATCGCGACCGAGCTTGAAGAGTTAGTAGATTATTTGTCTTCTCCTTCTCTATCTATAAGTTTCTTCACTTTGCTTAATATTTATTTGTTTATATGAATTGATAGAATCGGTCGATTCAATCGATTCTTGCGATTCGCTATAGATTCATGCTAATTTCGATTCATACTATAGATTCAAATCGTTATATATAGGAATCGTATCGATTCGAAAGATTCGAATTGAGAATCGGACGATTCTAACAACAATGGTCTCATGTCCATCCTAAGGCATCTCAATCTTAACCAGCCCCATAATGAGGTGACCACCCAAGAAACCATCAATGAGGTTATTCTTAACACCTCTGCTACTACCGTAGTGGATAAGGGGAAGACTACATGAAGAAATTAAGTTTGAGCTGAGATTTTGGGAGCCCAAAGGTTTGGGCCTAATAATGAGGGTGGCCCAAATGATTGAAGACAAAAATCTAGTAGCCACAAGGGGCTGTTCTAGACCATCTCCAACAATGGGCAGATTTAGGCACTCTTCATCTTATTCAGGTACGACTCTCATCCCTAAAACTCATCCCTCACCTTCAGCTACCAAGAGCAGTCCCACCTCTCTTCCTTCTTCAACTTCTTCTTCCAATTACCCAACACCTCCAGTTCTGCCATCATCCTCCAATACTTCAAGCACTACCACTCCAACTAAGTTTTGAAGATTGACAGAGGCAGAAATGAAGACGAAGAGAGCAAAGTGTCACGCCCCGCAAAGGTTCATACGGGATTTCCCGCATATTTACATTTTGGCACACATATGTAATATTCTAGAAGGCCATTGTAAACCGTTAGATTAAACGGATCGTGGCCGTCCATTTCGGTAGGTAGGAGTTAATCCTAACCATCCATCTGGTAGGTGGGAATTGATCTCGGCCATCCATTGAGGAGGTGGAGGCCTATATATACCTTATGTAAATTCATTTGTAATCATTCAATCAATTCAAGCATTTCAAGTAATACAAAGCTTTTCTCTCAAACTCTCTTGTGTTCTTGTCTTGCTATTGAATCTTCTCGATTTCTAAGTTCCGTTCTATTCTCTTTGGAGTGTTTTATCGGTTTGGAAGGCAGGCTTAGTGCAACGGACCGTGCTAAGTGCCGCACGATTGCTAGTTAAAGTCTAGGGTCGTGACAGTTGGTATCAGAGCCAGGTTCGAAGCTTTACTACCTTTGGCATAATGAAGGCTACTGCCCCAGCTACACCTAGTGTGGAAGTTCCATCAATGGAACGTGGTCGTGAGGAAGTTCGGAAACCATCTAAAGAATCTCGAGCCAAGTCGAAAGACATGATTTCTAGCTTGGAAGCACGTGTTGTGAGTGCTCAGGACAACTTGGGAGAGTTGTTCGACCGAGTAGACAACTTGGAGGAACGTTGCAGCGGCTTGGAGGCCGAGGATGCGGAGATCCATGCAGCGGTCAAGATGTCCCTCAACGAGCTAGACGGTGGGTTAAGGCAAGAGATTGATGGGCTGAAATCTGAACTTTCTAAGGTACGTGATCTCTTCCAAAGAGAAATTTCTAATGTGTTACGTAGAGTTGAGGATATGGGTGGTGATATAGCACTATGCAAACGGGCTATGGCTTCGGGAACCAATACAACCACTATCATTGAGGCCAAGAAAGTGGAAGTTCCTAAGCCAAAGACTTTCAATGGTGCTCGGAATGCTAGGGAAGTTGAGAACTTCCTATGGGGGCTGGATCAATACTTTGAGGCTACTGGCGTAACGGACCATGCCAGTAAAATCCGAACTACTGCCATGTACTTGACCGACACTGCTATGCTGTGGTGGAGACGAAGGCATGGAGATGTGCAACGTGGGGTGTGCACAATTGATACCTTTGAAGACTTCAAAAGGAAGTTCAAAAGCCAATTCTTCCCCGTAAATGCTGAGGAAGAGGCGAGGGACCGGCTTCGACGACTAAAGCAGATGGGTAGCATAAGGAAGTATGTGAAGGAGTTCACAACCTTGCTGCTAGATGTCCCTGACACATCGGACAAGGATGCCTTATTCTTGTTCATGGATGGTCTCCAATCATGGGCTAATCTTGAGCTCAAACGACGTGGTGTCCAAGACTTATCTTCAGCCATTGCCGTTGCTGAAAGTCTTATTGATTACTCCTCAAACAAAGAAGGCTCGAGGCCAGCTAATAGAAAGTTTGTTGGAGCAAGGAATGGGGGAGGCCATGCCAAGAGTCAGAACCATAAAAACCACAAAGAAAGCTACTCATTCAAGTCTCGAGACAAAGGGAAGGAAAGGGAAGAACGTGGCACCTCAAAGCCCCGTGTGACGTGCTTCATATGCGACGGACCGCATTGGGCACGAGAATGTCCCAAAAGGAAGACATTGAATGCTCTAGTTGCCTCCACTCATGATCAAGAGAGAAGTGAGGCAGATGAAGGTGCGAAGATGGGATCTTTGCGGCTGCTTAGTGCATTGCAAAGTGCCCCAAAGTCCCCCAAGGGACTCATGTTTGTGGATGCAACCATCAATGGGAAAGTCGCCAAAGCCCTGGTCGACACAGGTGCATCTCACAACTTCGTTTCGCTAGAGGAAGCCAAGAGACTTGGTCTCAAGGTTGTCAATGGAGGTGGCTCCCTCAAAGCAGTTAACTCAGTGGCACAACCTCTCCAAGGAATTGTCCGCGGAGTAAAGGTCAGTCTCGGTGCATGGACTGGCCAAGTGGATTTATCTGTGGCACCCATGGATGATTTCTCGGTGGTATTTGGCATGGAGTTCTTGGACCAGGTAAGAGCTTTCCTTGTTCCATGTTCAAACTCTATGTGCATTATGGATGGACCAAAGGCTTGTCTAGTACCGACGGAGAGGACCACCAAGCCTACTACCCAAGCTCTCTCAGCACTTCAATTCAAGAAAGGATTGAAGAGGGAAGAAGAGAGTTACTTGGCCATTCTAAAGGAGTATGATGATGATGAAGCATCACCACAACTAAGCTTGCCAACGGAGGTGCAAGTTGTCTTGGATGAGTTCCAGGATGTGATGCCGGAGGCGTTGCCAAAACAGTTACCCCCAAGGAGGGAGGTGGACCATGAAATTGAGCTGGAGCCTGGCACAAGACCACCAGCCATGAGTCCTTACCGGATGGCAAACTCGGAATTGGGAGAATTGCGGAAGCAACTCAACGAACTGTTGGATGCTGGCTTCATTAGACCATCCAAAGCCCCATTTGGCGCCCCGGTGCTCTTTCAGAAAAAGAATGATGGTTCACTGAGAATGTGCATTGACTATCGTGCTCTAAATAAGATCACGGTAAAGAACAAGTATCCTATCCCACTCATTGCTGATTTGTTTGATCAATTGGGGAACGCAAGATACTTCTCCAAGTTGGACTTGCGGTCGGGATACTACCAGGTGCGCATTGCAAAAGGGGATGAGCCGAAGACTACATGTGTAACAAGGTACGGTGCTTATGAGTTCCTTGTTATGCCCTTTGGTCTCACTAATGCACCTGCTACCTTCTGCACTCTCATGAATAAACTCTTTCATCCCTACCTCGATCGTTTCGTGGTAGTATATCTTGATGATATTGTAATATATAGCCGGACTATGGAAGAACATCTTGAGCATTTGAAGAAGGTGTTCGAGGTCCTCAGAGAAAATGAGCTATATGTTAAAAGGGAGAAATGTTCCTTTGCCCAAGATGAGGTGATGTTCTTGGGTCATGGGATAAAAGATGGGAAGCTGATGATGGATGGAGACAAGGTGAAAGCCATCCAAGAATGGGAACCTCTTACTAAGGTCCCCGAGTTACGGTCTTTCCTTGGACTTGTGAACTACTACCGGAGATTCATCAAGTCATATTCAGCAAGAGCAGCTCCACTAACCGACTTACTCAAGAAGAACAATACTTGGGAGTGGACAAACAAGTGTCAAGCCTCATTTGATGACTTGAAAAAGGCCATTACCGAAGAACCAGTTCTTTACTTGCCAGATCCTTATAAGATGTACGAGTTGCATACAGATGCCTCAGACTTTGCCATTGGTGGAGTATTGATACAAGATGGGCACCCGATAGCATATGAGAGCCGCAAGCTCAATGAAACTGAACGCCGCTACACGGTGCAAGAAAAGGAGATGATAGCTATCATCCATTGTCTAAGGGTGTGGCGACACTACTTGTTGGGTTCTCACTTTATGATCATGACATAATGTAGCAACTAGCTACTTCCAAACTCAAAAGAAGTTGAGTCCCAAACAAGCTCGGTGGCAAGACTTTCTGGCAGAATTCGACTACAAGCTTGAATACAAGCCCGGTAAGGCTAATGTGGTAGCTGATGCACTAAGTCGGAAGGCGGAGTTAGCAGCTTTGAGTAGACCAAGCAGTCCCTTGCTGGAAAAGATCAAAGAAGGGTTGGAGCATGATGCCTTGGCTCAAAACCTCATTGTCCTCATCAAGGAAGGAAAGACAAGGCGATTTTGGCAGAGTGACGGACTACTCTATGGCAAGAAAAATCGCATCTACGTTCCTAAGTGGGGGAACTTGAGAAAAGAGATGATCAAGGAATGTCATGATTCATTATGGGCTGGACACCCAGGCATGAAACGCACCCTTGCCTTGATCAAGTCTATTTACTATTGGCCTCAACTGCGGGATGATGTTGAAGCCTACGTGAGAACTTGTCTTGTTTGCCAACAAGACAAAATAGAGCAACGTGCACCCGGTGGCTTGCTAGAACCGTTGCCTATTTCAGAGAGGCCATGGGAGAGTGTCTCGATGGACTTCATCACTTGCTTACCAAAATCAGAAGGCTTTGGCAGTATAATAGTGGTCATTGATCGCTTCAGTAAGTATGCAACATTCATACCTGCCTCGGCGGATTGCACTGCTGATGAGACTGCACGGTTGTTCCTTAAGCATGTTGTGAAGCATTGGGGAATCCCATCTAATATTGTGAGTGATCGAGACCCACGATTTACTGGGAAGTTCTGGACAGAATTGTTCAAGCTGCTGGGATCAGACTTGAATTTCTCCACCAGTTTTCATCCGCAAAGCGATGGGCAGACGGAACGTGCCAACGCATTACTGGAGTTGTACCTGAGGCACTTTGTTAGTGCCAACCAACATGATTGGGCTAAGTTGCTGGATGTAGCTCAATTCTCATATAACTTGCAGCAAAGTGAATCCACTGGCAAAAGTCCCTTCGAGATCATTACGGGACAACAACCGATGACCCCTCATGCTTTGGCCACAAGCTATGAAGGGAAGAGTCCTGCAGCTTTCAAATTTGCTAAGGCATGGCATGAGCAAGCCGAGTTGGCCCGAGCCTATTTGAACAAGGCATCCAAAAAGATGAAGAAGTGAGCTGACAAGAAAAGGAGGATGGTTGAATTTCGGGAAGGAGATTTGGTCCTTGTCAAATTATTACCACAACAGTTTAAGTCCTTGCGGAAGGTTCACAAGGGGTTGGTACGAAAATACGAAGGGTCATTTCCTGTCATTAAGCAAGTTGGAAAGGTGTCTTACAAGCTACAACTACCTCCCAAGCTTAAAATCTATCCAGTCTTTCATGTAAGTATATTGAAGCCTTATCATGGAGACGAAGAAGATGCAAGTCGAGGAGAATCGAAAAGGGCACCCACTGCGGTAGTAACCTCCTTTGATAGAGGAGTGGATTCCATTCTGGCATACCGCTTAATTCGGCGTAGAGGTGTACCAAGTTATCGAGAATACTTGGTCAAATGGAAGAATGCCCCGGACAAAGAGGCAAGCTGGGAACCTGAAGACACTTTGTGGCAATTCAAAGATGACATAGAAAGGTTCAAGCTTGAAGGCGCGACGAGGGCGTCGCGAACTTGAGTGGGGGAGAGTGTCACGCGCCGCAAAGGTTCATACGGGATTTCCCGCATATTTACATTTTGGCACACATATGTAATATTCTAGAAAGCCATTGTAAACCGTTAGATTAAACGGATCGTGGCCGTCCATTTCGATAGGTAGGAGTTAATCCTAACCATCCATCTGGTAGGTGGGAATTGATCTCGGCCATCCATTGAGGAGGTGGAGGCCTATATATACCTTATGTAAATTCATTTGTAATCATTCAATCAATTCAAGCATTTCAAGTAATACAAAGCTTTTCTCTCAAACTCTCTTGTGTTCTTGTCTTGCTATTGAATCTTCTCGATTTCTAAGTTCCGTTCTATTCTCTTTGGAGTGTTTTATCGGTTTGGAAGGCAGGCTTAGTGCAACGGACCGTGCTAAGTGCCGCACGATTGCTAGTTAAAGTCTAGGGTCGTGACAAAAGGGACTCTGTTTCCAGTGTGACGAAAAGTATAATCCTGGGCATCAATGTCGAAATAAAGAGTTGCATGTATTGTGAATTGAGGACATGGAGCAAGAGGACGAAGAGGAACAACAGCCAAGGGTTCTAGAGGAAAGAGCTACTGTTGAGCAAGATAATACGGTGGAGCTGACTCTATCCTCTCTAGTGGATGTAACAGCTCCCTACACTATGAAAATCAGAGGACTTGTCAACAAGAAGGCAATAATTGTCCTTATTGATTGTGGTGCTTCACACAATTTTATTTCAACTGCTCTCATCACTGAATTGAACCTACCTCTCATTCCTACTAGAGATTTTGGGGTAACTTTGGGCACTGGAGAGCAGACCCATACCATAGGGCTATGCAGACAGCTCTACCTTCACCTCCCAAGTATTGATATCGTGGCTTTCTTTCCTCTACCGCTGGGCGGTACGGACATTATTTTGGGTTATGAATGGTTGCTCACACTTGGCAATACACATGAATTGGGCTGAGCTATCCATGGAATTCAAAGTGGGAAACCAACAGGTACATTTGAGGGGAGATCCATCCTTATGTAAAACTCAAATTTCACTCCATGCCATGCATAAAGCTTTACTTCACGAGGGGCAAGGAATTCTATTGGAATGCCGGCAACTAAGTACAAACCCAGTGGAATCAAAGCTTGTGGAACCAACCCCAATTACACCAGAATTCTCCTCTCTAATCTCTGAATTCCAGGATGTCTTCAAGTTACCAGCCAGATTGCCTCCTTCCCGAGATAAGGATCATGCCATCATTTTGAAAGAGGGAACTGCCCCAATCTCCGTATGGCCATACAGGTACCTGCATGTTCAAAAGAATGAGATTGAACGGCTAGTCCAAGAAATGTTAGCTGCGGGAATCATCCAACCCAATACTAGTCCTTTTTCAAGCCCTTTGCTACTGGTAAAGAAGAAAGATGGAAGCTGACATTTCTGTGTTGACTACAGGGCGTTGAATAGAGCTACTGTGCCAGATAAATTCCCCATCCCTATTATTAAGGAACTACTTGATGAGCTTCATGGTGCAATCATCTTCACAAAGATCGATTTTAGGTCTGGATATTTTCAAATCAGAGTGCGCTGCGAAGACGTTCCAAAGAAAGCTTTCCGAACACATTAGGGACATTATGAGTTCCTTGTGATGCCTTTCGGCTGGACTAATGCCTTCTCTACTTTCCAAGCACTCATGAATGACGTCTTCCAGCCATTCCTTAGGAAATTTGTGCTTGTCTTCTTTGATGACATCCTAATATATAGTAAGACAGCAGCTATGCAACAGGAACATCTCCAACAGATATTCACCCTACTCAGATCCCATCAATTATTTGCTAATGCCAAAAAATGTCTTTTCTCAGTCCCGAATTGAATACTTGGGCCATCTTATCGATGATAAGGGCATGTCTGCCGACCCTACAAAGATCAAATCTATGGTTGATTGGCCTACTCCGTCCTCTCTACGGGCCTTGCGAGGTTTCCTTGGCCTTACGGGGTATTATCGATGCTTTGTTCACGATTACAGCAAAATTGCTTAGCCCCTTACCCAGCTTTTGCGAAAAAATTCCTTTCACTGGGACATGGTAGCTCAATTAGCTTTCCAGCAACTTAAGAAAGATATGACAAAGATTCCAGTACTGGCTCTCCCAGATTTTTTTTAAACAGTTTGTTGTGGAGACCGATGCTTCAGGGTTCGGTTTGGGGGCAGTCTTGATGCAAGATCACCGTCCTCTGGCTTATTATAGTCAGAAATTAAGTCTTTCCAGCAGGAACAAATCAGTATATGAAGGAGAATTGATGGCAATAGTGTTTGCCATAAAGAAGTGGTGGTCCTACTTGGTTGGGCAGCGTTTCATTATCAGAATTGATCAACGGAGTCTTAAGTATCTATTGGAGCAGCGGATAAGTGATGGGGAACATACGAAATGGCTCTACAAGTTGATGGGATATGACTTTGAGATATAATATAAACCCGGAAGCACCAATTCAGCAGCTGATGCATTATCCCGAGTACCGAAAAATGCCATACTTTCTACCATCTCTGCTCCAGTCTTATTAGATTTCAAAGACCTTCTTGCACAGGTTGCTGCTGATCCCTTCCTATCTAACATATTGGAGGCTATCCAGTAGAATCCTACCTCTCATCCTCACTTTCAGCTCGAAGGTGGGGCACTTGCGGTACAAAGGAAGATTGGCTTTACCTTCGGATTCTCCCTACTTGCCATTGCTTTCGTATGAGTTTCATGGGGGACCCATAGGCGAACATGCTGGTATCTGCAGAACTTATGCTCGCCTTGCTGCTGAATTCTATTGGGAGGGGCTCAAGAAACATGTCCAAGACTACGTCACTACCTGTGATGTATGTCAACGTAGTAAACATAAAGTCATGACTCCAGCTGGTCTACTACAACCATTACCTATTCCGGATAAGGTTTGGAAGGATATCACTATGGATTTTATCGAGGGTTTGCCTAAATCCCATGGTTTCGACTCAATTCTAGTGGTGGTGGATCGTCTCTCAAAGTATGCCCACTTCCTGCCTCTTAAGCACCCTTTCTCTACCCCATCCGTAGCACAATTGTTCATGAAAGAGGTCGTACGCTTGCATGGTATCCCATATAGCATTGTTTCAGATCATGACAGAATCTTTATGAGTTTATTCTGGAAAGAACTTTTATCCTTGCAAGGTGTACCGAGCTTAAATGCAGCACTGCTTATCATCCACAGACCGATGGTCAGTCAGAGGTGATAAACCATTGTTTGGAAATATATCTTCGATGTTTTACCATGGATAAGCCTTCCCACTGGTATTCTTGGTTAGCTTGGGCAGAATTTCATTACAACACGGCCCAACATTCATCCATTGGCACATCTCCCTTTCAAGCCCTATATGGTCGTTCTCCTCCACCCTTGGTACAGTATGAATGGGGTTCTGCAGCTAATACTGAGGTGGATGCTATCCTTAATAATTGAGATGCTCAACTTTCTGAGTTAAAACACCATTTGCAGCGTGCCCAACAGAAAATGCAGCATTTTGCAAATCCGAAGCGCAGAGCAATCACCTATGAGGTTGGAGACGGTAAATGTCAAACTTCAACCCTACAAGCAGTCTTCTTTGGCACGCCGGAAGAATGAAAAACTCTCCCCACAATACTATGGCCCATTTCCTATTGAGAAAAGAGTTGGTCAAGCTGCTTATGCTCTAACTCTTCCAGCTACATCTCGTATCCACAACATATTTCATGTTTCTCTATTAAAACGGGTTGCTGGTTCTCACCTTACATCACCAACTATTCCCCTTTCTCTCAATGATGGATTAGAACTCCTTGTTGAACCCTTGGCGGTCTGTGGGGTACGTCCAAAACAAGATCAGGTTGGCACAGAAGTCCTAATTCGCTGGAAGGATCTACCAGCCTACGAAGACTCATGGGAAGCGGCCACCACCATTGCTGAACAATTTCCATCCTTCAACCTTGAGGACAAGGTTGCTCTTTGGGCGGCGGGTAATGTTAGGCCCCCTATCCATGTGACACATTCTCGACGTAAGGGTAGAAATGGAAAAAAGGCACCAAGTGGCACCAATTAGTTATTTTGAGTTGTGAATATTCTCTTTGCAGGAGGAAGGTTTGTTTTAGGTTTGTTATGCCTTGGGAAGTGAGTTTTGTTAGAGTATAAATTGGGTGGTGTTGGGGAATATAGGGATGACTATTTGTTTGCAAGGAATTAGTAAGGAGAGCTGAGAATCTCGAATTCTCTTTGTAGTTATTCCTCTCTACCAGTTATTTCCCTTGAATTCTACATCAGTAATACAATCTTTCCTTTCTTTCCATTGAGTATTGTGTTGCTGGCTGTTTGTTGTTTGGTTGTGCAAGACATTTTTGCAGGTTTCGATAGGAAGTTCCTATCACGAACCTAGAAGCTGCACTATAAAACTCAAAGATTGTTTTACTAGAACATAATTAGTACCAGCATTGATATTTACCCTTTTCTTTTTTTTTTCATTTTTGACAACGTTTTCTTTTTTTTTTTTTTTCATTTTTGACCCTTTCTCAAAGTAATATTTTAATTTCTGAGTTTTAAGCTAGCAAACTTCAGATGTAATGGATGTTTACCCTGTAGCTTTTTTCAAGTTACGTTAATTTTCCACTGTAAATGAGAAACTGGAAATTCTGAAGTATTTCTGTTTCATTTTTAATTTCCATAAATAGAATTTTAATGTATATTTTACAATTGCTGGAGCTGTATTATGAGCTTTTCAACATTCAGAAAATTATATTTTTATTACTACATTAGGATACAAGTGATTTAGCTTTCTGATTTCTACAAGATTCAGTTTTCTAAGTGCATAACATGTCCTGGCAGGAACGAATCTTTAGTTACAAATTTGAAATTTAGACTATAATTGTGATGATCATACAGATAAAGATTGCTTTCTGTTTGTTTACTAATATAGCTCCTAGTGCTCTCTTTGTATTTAAAATCAATCATGAACAGGCAAAAAAAGTACGACACTTAAGAAGCAATTGTCTTCAAATTCAATCCTTCTAAACAGCTTGCTTATGCATAATCTCAAATCTATCTCATTCCATGATAAACTTCCACTAGATCACATTTATTAATTACTTATAGTAGGAACAGTTCATTCTGGTTTTCCAAAGTAGGCATCAGTCCACATTCAACCAATTCAAACTATGACAGCAATTTTATGCCCTGTTGATTGTATGCACCAGTAATTTTACTAAAGCTCACATAATTCAAGGATCATCAATGATAGCTTAAAAAATTTGTTGGTTACTTCAGGAATAAAGATGAAAAGAATAGTAAAAAAACTGCAACTTGGAAAAATTATTTGCATAAAAGTGGAAAATATAACTAGCATACCACTTAAAACACATAAACAAATTAACAGAGTGAAAATAACAGGTCTTAAAAGGCACAACCTTATGCCTATGTTAGCTCAATAGTTGATGTTGCTCCTGTTATTATTTTTAGAGTCAATCTAGTCCTATTTTTTCAAACTGGATCGGTTTACTCCTTTTCTGAGAGTGTTGTCGCATAAATGAAAGTTTGTTCCCCCATGTTATCCTAAAACACCATGAGAAAACTAGAACTTCCTTTATATTGCAACTCACAGAGAGAAGGATAAAAACAAATTGCAGACAAGAGCGCCATGGTTATGTTATTGTTAAGGTGATATCTCTTGAAGGAAGAATGTGGAAGTCAGCAGGAAAATATATTTTGAACAACTGAGTAATCAAAATTTGGTACTTTCAGCCTCTAATGATTAGTTTTTAAAAGGCAAACTTGCCTAATCGGACATTCTTCCCTGGTTCCCAATGGCTTGTAGATGTAGCCTAATTCGAAGCCTCAGTTCACTGTCTGTTTCCTGAAATCTGCCATAAATTTTTAAATGTTCACTCTGAGATTCAAAGATCGATATAAACCAAGGTAGTCAAAGGCGCAAGTCACACTCAAAGCAATATAGTCCTTTATTGCCTGAGGTGCAAGGCGCAAAAAAAAAACGTTTTCCTGATCGAAGTAAAGAGCAAATTTCTAAAAAAATGTTATATATCAGCATAAAATATTAAACATAACAGGTTTCAAGTTTCAACAAAAAACTAAAAGGTTTGTATGATAAAATCCTAAATCTTATGGTAGTAAAAAAAAACAATAGGTTTCAACAAAAAACTATCTTAAAACTTATCATTTATCATTAAAAAGATCCTAAAACCCATCACTAGAATCTCCTTTCAAATCTTCATCACTTTCAGCTGCACCACCACTTTCATATCCTTCAATTTCATTACCCCAGACAATGGCAGCAGGTGTACTTTCTTTTAGAATAAAAAAAGAACGTTGTTGTCATTGCTGGAAGGAGGAGAAGCTGGCAGCAGTTTGTGTCTTTTGTTTAAATATAAAAAACCCTAAGAGAATCCTAATTTAACATCTTTTGTTTAAATATAAAAAAAACCCTAAAATAGTCATAATATAACTTAAAATATAACTCTTAGAAGCTTAAAGTTAGAATTTGACTATAACGCCCTTAAAATTAAAAAAAGAATAGGCTGGTGGGACAATCAAAACGTGAAACATCATATTAGGAATAGAAGACTTTCATCAAGCGCAGAAGGCACACAAGAAAGGGGGGACGAAAGGTGAATGCCTAGGCACATCAGGCACGCACCTAAGTAAAGGTGCCTCGCCTGGCATGTCCAAAGCCGCTGAGGGCTGCCATCAGCTCACCTGTGATCCTAGGCGAGCACCCCTTGCGCCTTTGACAACCATGATATAAACAAATTAAAAAGCTGTAGAGATCCATGAATCGGCAACTTCTTCTAATGGTCCCAAACAACAAAAAAAGAAGCAAGTAGTAAAAGCAAAGAAGAAACAAAGCACAGCAAGTTTTTTTCAGTTCAGTTTCTCCATTTATTAGAGAGAAAAATTGAAGTTCTCCACTGGTGTCATTTCAGATAAGAAACACTGAGAAAAGATTTACTGCAGAAATAGTTTGAAGAAGGTTGAGCCTCTTTATATTTACATTTCAAAACAACAGGGAAAGAAGCTGAGCTTTTGGGTAATAGGGGACCATGTTTTATTAAGTAACACTAACATATGGACCCCATAAGTTATATCTGTAACATTATTTAACACATCAGCTTTAACAATGATTTTGTTTAGAATCAGGTGATAATAATTTTAGAGACTAATACCACAGATGTAATTTCACCATTGTTGGAGGGAAGTTTTAAGATATAATATCACAAAACAAAAATGCTACAGCTTTGGTGATATATTTGTTAAACACCCATTTTGTTTTTTGGGTCAGACATGGAAACCTTATACTACTTAAAACAGAATAAAATGGTTCTTGTCCATTTTCGCTTTCATGGAGAAGTGAAATTGTCTATCATGCAGTACCAGATGGCAGCCATGGCTTTGTATATATGGTCAGACTCCTCAGCTTGCAGTCACAAGGATGCAGGTTGAGGTCTTCAAACTCTATCCTAGAGTGCAAATGGGACCAGGACTAGATTCTAGTCTTTGCAATGGCAGTCATAACTATCAATTAAGCCAAACTGTTACAAGTCAGCCATAAAACTTATCTATTTGTCATTTATTCTGACACAACTACACTTCTAAGCCCAAGACGCAACAATTGCCAAAACCATATTTGTTTGTCTTGTACAATAACAAACAAACATCTCTGTTTAAATAAATAGGTCATGATAATTAGTGGAAAATAGGTGAAATTTTATGACAATGAAGGATGGTTTCTCTGATTTCCAAATGCACTCAAATGCAGATAGTTAATTGCCGGCTCAGCCTCAACATGTAAGAACACAAGTATTAAACAGTCTATGAATAAATGTTGGTCTCCAAATGGTTAGCTTTTCAAAAACTGCTGGTTACCCTCCCAAGAAAAGAAATAAAAAGTTACTTCTAAAATGAAAAGATTAACCACTCCATAGTGAGACTCAATCATCGCTCTACCTAACCATGTACATTATATTCTGTGGTGACGGTAATATAAGCCACACTGATAAATTTACAATAGTAAAAGTTACTCTCCCAATAAATCCCAGGAAAAACCATATGCAACAAACTCAAATGACCATGCAAATTATCCATAAGCTCAAAGATCTTAAAACCTAATTTCAAATAAGACAGTAGTTTTAAGTGGTGTGAAATATAAACTTTCTTTCTTTGTATAAAGGATAAATAGATTCTTGCAAAGAACACACAAAAGAACATTCCAAAGAACCAGCACCAAGAGTCTGGAATTCATGCAATCAAAAGATTACATGACAGGCAATAGCCAGAACCAACAAGAAAAAATCACTAAAAATATAGTTTGACGTAATAGTTGTAACTTCCAACAAATGTTAAATGACAACCACGTGTCTAGAAAAAAAATTTCTCAATGACATGAAGAACCTTCATATAATTTAAGAAGTTGATAAATTTAACAATACCCTCTAATTTCCAAATCAAATTTTAATAATACTACAGCATATAACTAAAAGTTTGTTCACACTGACTTCAGAGATGAATCTTTGATAAATGAACTAATTCCTAACATTTTCTTGTGGTGACAAATCTGGATTTACACATCCTGGTGTCAATCAAATAATAAAACAAATAAACAAATAGCACCATGCACCATCAAAAGCAAAAAACAACATGCACCCTTAAAAATTAGCAACTGATGCTACAGAAAATATAGTGAACCCAAACAGCATCCGTTCCTGTGAAAACAGGTGATCTTATTATGAAAGAGTTAGGCGCTAGAAATATATTTGATATTTAAATGTAAAAATCAATTGCTTCAATACCAGGTCTCTACAAAAATCAAAACCTACCTTTTCAATGTTGTCCATCATAATTCCCTTGACATCAGCTATCTGAGTCTTTAACTTGGATAACTTGCTGATCTCTTCTGGGTGGCTCATACAATATTGCATGTGTTCCTTAAGCCTTGGCCTATTCTCAGGAAGCAGAACATTAAGAACAGTTCAAATTTTGAACAAAAATAAATAAACAAATAAATTAAATTCCACAGATTCAAGGATTTACGTACCCAAACTCTCTGTCAAGATTATATGCAATGCTAAATCGATCTTCAAACAAGTCATCATCTTCATCATCATCAGCAAGTGGGTGTGCCTCCTTATTAATGCTTGCACCATACTGCTGTTTAAAGTCATCCTTCACACGTTCAAGAAACACAAAAGGCAAGCTTCTCCCACTTGATTCAGCTGCAACAACAAGAAAAACTGCAAGCCCAACAAAGAATGCTCAGGCATAAACTTAACTGAGCAAAAAACTAAGTCCACATAAACATTCAACAAAAAGAAATAGTACCGAATCCGCTGTCAATGAGGAAATTAAATGTATGTCCATCACACGAGTATGTATACTTGCTACTATTTGAAGGAAGCTTCTGTAAACATTGAACAGCAATGGTACTAAAGTTCCCCGAATATGGGGTATGCTCTGCTAATACAACTGTACCCTTTGCCACAAAGCTATATATCAATCCTTTCTGACTCATCTCTTAATTATAGCTACTATTTATGCCAATATCCACGAAAGAAATGAATCTGTCCCTTTGCCTTGCATTAACCTATTCATAGATTTCAGATCCAAAGAATTAAAAAAAGTCATTTCTTAAATTCTCTTTCGTTAAGAATTTAAATTCCCCCAAAAGAAAAGGAATAAGGCAGAAAAAATCCCACTGAATAATTCAGCCTACGCTACAGAAACCATAAAATTAGTGAGAAAAGGCACATTTAATTATTCAGAAAGCAAAGGAAAAAAATCAATTAAGCAAAGATTAGCTACTTGACGATCACATTAATCAATCAAAATCCCCGATGCAACTTACAAAAACAAGAATTCAAAAATCTACAATTCTGAGAAAATATGGCAGTATTACATCCTAATTCTCCATTTATCCACTGAGCACAAATAAGAAACGTGAAAAGAAAAAAAAAAAAAAAGAATCGAGCCCTAATAACACAGCTATCTGACTTAATCTACATGAAGAAAATGAAACAGAGCAACCAGAAATTCTCTCTCGTTTTTCCCTTCATTTTTTCTTATCAACCAAACAAAAATTAGTGTACGAAAATAGGAAACAATCTAAGTCATAGTTTAAGAATATTTCTAAAATTAGACAAATGAATTCATTGGTAAAATGAAAATTATTATAAATTTTTCTTGATCTAACAAAAGGATAATAAAAAAAATTAAGAATTTAACATGCCAAAAAGGAAATTCAGAGTTTTTAAAGAGGGAATTTGTAGATCACTAATGAGAGAGAAAAAAAACCTGAAGTTTTGATGCGAGAACAAAGACTTGGCTTACCTTCGTAGTCGATAGAATCCTGCTTAAGCCTATAAATGAAAACTAATAAGAAAGCGTTTCCGTTTTTGAAATAAAATAATAATAAATTATTCTATCAATAATAATAATAATAATAATAATAATAATAATAATAATAATAATAATAAATTGATTATGAATTCCTAGAGAAACAAAAATTGATTATGGAACCAAATGAATAATGATATTCAGAAGGAAAAATCCAATAATTTGATTTCTTTATTTTTTTTTGTATTTTCTTGATTGAGTCGTTATACTCTTATTTCATAATATGAAATAACTGTATTATTACTTTACTATTTATTTTTTTATTTTTTTTATTTTTGAAAGAACAAACTAACGATGTAAAATTATTATGAAATTATTTGTTTGTCCAATATAGACTAACATAGACTAATGATTGATGATGGATGGCACTCATAATTTTTTGAACTCCTACAGCTAAAAAATAGTATTTGATAATAACAATTGATAGCTGATAGAAATTTTAAATAGTTGTTTATTGAAAAAGTTATATTTAAGAATTTTTCTGAAACAACCGACATTTTTTCTAATAAAATCAGTAGTTCAAATTAAAAAAAGATAAAAAATATCAATAATTAAAATTTAAAAAGTGAAAAAACTATATGAGATTTGATTCATTAAACTCCAAGAGGATATTCAAACGAGTTAATTAATGGTAAAAAATTAAGTTTAAGCTTAATTATTACTATTATAAATTTTTAAATGTAAATTTAAATTTTTATAATTAAATTATTTTTTAAAATAAAAAATTAAATTGATTATGTTTTAGCTTAGTTATAATTTATTAATTTATCAAAAAATATTTTCTAAATTCTAACTTATAATTTTTCAAAATTAAATTTTTTTATAACAATCTAACTTATTACACAAAATCACAAATAAAAATTTAATAAGTTAATTTTTTTCTCAAATTTTTCTCTTTTTTATAATTTATTAATTGTAAAAATTTATAATTTATGCAAATAATATTTCATAAGTTAATATTTATTTCTCAAAATTCTTATTTTTTCTAAATAACTTATTTTCCAATTTTTTCACTTATTTCTAATTTAATATTTTTTGGTTTCATTTATAAACAAATTGATAAATGAAATTAGTTTAATTCACCCAACAATTAAGTTTAATTTCTAAAATTTAATAATTTTAATTGTATTTATTTATTATTTTTAATTATTTAATTGTATAATATTAAAAAAATAAAAAATATTAAAACTGATCAAACCGTTGATTTATGAACCGGAATCGATTATGATCCGATCTCATATTTTTGGAATCGCAGAACTGATATGATTCGAACCGTGGCCGGGGCTAATCTCCATTATTGTTTTCGTTATAAAACTTGTCTAGAAAAACCTCTTTGAATGAAAATTTTCTCATTTTGTTCCTTGGATTGGAACAAACAATAATACTCTATTTTACTTCTTACCTTTTTCCTTGTCCTATCATTTATCATTCAGTAATGGCATTGAAAGGACCCTTTTTTTTGGGACCGGAAGCTAAGGTTTTGAAATGTTGCCCTTAGATCTTCAATTCACTGTTACCCAATTTTAATTGCACTCATTTTCATTTCAACTAGTAATTTTTATTTTTTTTCCAATGAATCATAGAAAAATGAGATTGTTTGAAATTTAAAAGATATTTTTTAAAATTTATATATTTTTTACTTTTTCTATTCTTTTAAAAATATATTTTAATTAAAGATTAAATTTTAAGAGGATAATATATATAATGAATATGAAAAGATTCAAAATATAAATCCTGAAAAATGTAAGGAAGAATGAGAATTTACTTGGTTATTTTTAAATAGGAAAAATTAATAATTTGATTATTTTTATTTTTTGCATTTTTTTATCAATTCCCTATATCTTTATTTCATAACATTGAGCTTTTGTACTATAATTTCACCATTGTTGCATCATTTTTCTAATGTTTTTTTTTTCAAAAAAAAAATTAGACCAACTTTGCTATTTTAAAATTATTTTTATGCATAATCAACTTCATATAATTCAAATTATAATTAACATAATCAATTTTTTGCATTTTAAAAATAACATAGTCTATAACAGACAAACAAATAATTTCATAATTATTTTTAACCATTAGATGACATTTGATTTAACTATTAGATATAACTGATAGCTAATTAATATAAAATTACTAGTAGATATATAATTTATTTCAAAAAATATATTTTTTATAATATATAAATAAATTGAAAAATAAGATATAGTGTTATTTTATATAATTGTGCATTTTAATAATTAAAATAATAATAACAATAGAATTATATAATTAATTATAAATAAAAATTTACACAAATGTATATTTATAATTATAATTTAATATATTTTATTTTGAAGATATTGATTTTTAAAATGTGTATTTTTTAATAAATTTTTTTTATAAATGATATATTTTTTTTAAATATATTAATTTTAAAATGTGTGAGTCGTTAAATTGATAAATTAATAAATTTAAAATTTAAAACACAACATACAAGATTAATCAAATTAATAAATTTAAAATAATTCAATTATTTATTTTACATCATATAAATAAAATCATATAAAATTGAATCATTAATATAATATTAAAATATATCAATAATATTAATACATTCACATAATAATATATGACAATACCACTTAAAACATATATTGTATCATTAAATCATTTTTAAAATATCTAAAAGTTGTTAACAAACATCTCAATATTATAGATATAAATTAATATGTAGCATATTATTAGAAATAAATGTGCATAATAATTATTTATATACATATGACTCGTTAAGTAATTCATAAGTTGAATTCCAATAAGTAAGACATCATTTGGAAATCTTTTAGATTTTTTATCATTTTCACGACAAAATCGAGCATATAATTTTCATTATTTGTATATGTGAACATAAAAATAAAATTGTTACTTTCATTGGAACAATTATATCATTCGAAGATTTCAAACTATTTTGAACACACAAATTTAACATTTAACATGCACATTTAATATGAAAAAAATTTACCTCTAATATTAGGTTGCATAATGCTTGAAGGTTTTAAATTAAGATAATATTTGTCACCGCATTATTAAAAGAAATTAAAAAAATTTATAAACTAATCCATATTCTTCAAAAATATTTTTTTATCATTTTAAAAATATTATCGACGGTATGTCGATCATCAAAAATACTAAATACACGTAATTTGTTTTTAATTGTTATTTATCATCAATTCAGTAATATGTAAGACCCATATAAGAATGTATTTGTCAATAATCATTTCAAATATCACTATAAATACAAACATATCCACTCAAATAAGAAAATATTTTGAGAAGTTCTTTATTTATTTATTTTTATTTATATATTATATAAAGTACATTTAAGGATATTTATAGATACATGTTTATTAGATGGATTTAATGCAATTTGACAATAATTAACAAAATATACTTTTTTTCCAAAACTAAAAATATATGCAAATGCATTTATCCAAATGAAATGCATATAAAAATGGATATGTGGGAAGTCGATGATGTTATAGTTATGACTATTATTTCTAGCTTTTAATTTGGAAATTGGTAACTCATACATTATTTTATTTTTTAATCTTTTTGACAAGCACGGGCATGAATTATCTTCATCATTGTAATCCACCCGTCATCCATTGTGATTTGAAGTCTTCAAATCTTCTAGTTGACAACTAAGACTAGGAAGGGAACAATATTTTAGCTAACACTTATCATTATTCCTTTTTCTTTTTTTTTCCTTTTTATTATTAGATTGCAATTATGGGTTTCATTATAAATTTTATTGTCTAATAGTACATTACTTTGTTTTAATTGCTTAACAAACGGGAACTTTTAGTGGATGAATTGATGCAATATTGGTTTGTTATTTTATCATGTATTTTTTTTAAAAAAATTCACTATAGGTGTCTACTATTTTGTAATAATAAATGCCTATATTAAATATTTTTTTAAAAAAATTGATTATGTGTGTGCTATTTTGTAACAACAAAAACCTATAGTCAAATTTAAAAAAAAATATTTTATATGATTGTTATTTTATTTTCAAACACATAAAACTATCACATGCATCTGTCATTTTAATAGACACATAAAATCTAGCTTATATGCATCTCCTTCATAGGCATCTGCTATTTAACAGATGCATAAAGGTTAAAACAACTTACACATATAATTATTTTTTGTACTAGTGTCATCTTTGTCCAATTTTGTTGATATGCTCATTGGAGTCTTCACACTCTTGCATCCTTCCATTCCAAACTGTTTCAATAATTCTTTTGTGTACTTGGATTGATTGATGAAAATGTTCTATTTGCTTCACTTGATTTGAAGACTAAGAAAGAATTTGAGCTCTCTCTTCATGCTCATCTCAAACTCCTTAGTCATACACCTAGCAAACTCTTAGCAAAGAGATTCATTAGTAGACTAAAATATGATATCATCAATATAAATTTGAATAATTAAGATGTCATGTTTGTGATTTTTAACAAGAATAACAGTATCTATTTGTCCCTTTGAAAATCCATTTTTCAAAAGAAATGCATTAAATCTTTCATGTCAAGCTTTTGGAACTTGTTTTAAATGATACAAGGCTTTAGAGAACTTAAAAATATGGTTTGGAAATGCATGACTTTCAAAATAGGGAGATTGTTCAACATACACTTTCTCCTCTATAAAACCATTTAAAAATGTACTTTTAACATAAATTTGGAAAAACTTAAAATTCATGTGACATGCATATACTAAAAGAATCTTGATGGATTTTAATCTTGCAACCAGAGCATAAGTCTCATCATAATTTATGCCTTCTTCTTGGTTGTACCCTTTAGCAACCAATCTAGCTTTTTTTCAGTTATATTGCCTTGCTTATCTAACTTTTTTCCTAAAAACCTATTTACTATTAATAATTGGGTAGTCCTTAGGTCTTGGAACTAAGGTCCAAACCTTATTTTTCTCAAATTGGTTGAATTTCTATTGTATAGTAATCACCAAACTCTCATCACTAAGAGTCTCCTTAATGGTCCTTAGCTCAATTTGAGAGACAAATGCAAGGTTATAATCTAAAAGCTTAAGATTAGATCAAGTATTTACAACTTTGGTGGGATCACTAATAATATGCTCCATGGGGTGGTTTCTTACAAACTTCCATTCATTTGGTAGCTCTTGAATGCCTTGCTTTCGAGCTTAAGGTAGTTGTTCCTCTTAATGCTCCTCTTGTTGTTACTTCTCTTA
Organism: Triadica sebifera; assembly: GCA_023653625.1. NCBI lineage: Eukaryota > Viridiplantae > Streptophyta > Magnoliopsida > Malpighiales > Euphorbiaceae > Triadica > Triadica sebifera. The sequence continues at coordinate 20,130,284 of CM042898.1, read as the reverse complement.
ATCATCATCATCATTTTTCTTTGAAGGCTCACCATCCTTTTCCTGATCGAGATTGAGCTTCTGCATTGAACCTTCAATATCATTAACAGCACTACATTTTCCAGGATCAAGTTTACTAGATTTATTAAAAACAACATGCGTAAACTTTTCTACAATTAATATTCTCTTATTAAAGATTCTATGAGCTTTGCTAGTTGTGGAATAACCTAAGAAGATTCCTTTTAAGATTTTGAGGTAAATTTTCCAAGGTTGTTCTTGGTGTTCAATAGAAAACACTTGCATCAAATACTCTAAGGTATGAGATTTTGGGTTTTATCCCAATCCATAGCTCATAAGAGGTTTTATTCAAAATAGGCCTATTGAAAACACAATTTGAATATAACATGTGGTATTGGTGGCTTCGGCCTAAAAGTAGGTTGATAAATCCTACTCACTGAGCATTGTTCTATCCATCGCTACCAAAGTTCTATTTTTCCTTTCAACAACCTCATTTTGTTGAGGTGTTCGATAAGTATAAAAATCATATGAAATGCTCATTTTCAAAAATTTTGCCCTGATCACTTATTATCTTTGAAATAAAATATGCTTTTTCATTTTGAACTCTTTTGACAAAGTTTTTAAAAGATTCAAAAGGATCACTTTTATGATCTAAGTAAACCAAGAGTAATCATCAATAATTACAAAGGCATAGTGTTTGCCTCATGAATTGGTGATTCTAGTAGGTCCAAAAAGATCTAAATGCATGAGTTGTAAGGGTCTAAAGGTACTTATGACATTTTTGGACTTGAAAGATGCTTTGTGTTGCTTTTCTCTTTGGCATGACTCACATGTCTTATCTTTGGCAATGTTGACTTTAGGTATCCCATTTATTAGTTTTTCCTTGATAAGACTTTGAATTAAATTAATGCTTGCATGCCTAAGCCTTTTATGCCACAACCAAGACTCATCACGAATAGACATAACATGCTTAACAGAAATGTTAGTTAGCTTGTGTAAGTCAATTATATAAGTATTGTCATCTTTATCTCATTTGAATATCTTTTGGCCATTTATGGTGGTTACAAGACATCCATTAGAGCTAAAGGTGACTTAGTTTCCCCTATCATATAATTGAATCACATAGAAAATATTATACTTTCATCCATTAACAAGTAAAATATCTTTAATCAAAGAAACATCATTTAAACTAATGGAACCAATGCCAATTATCTTACCCTAGGTATTGTTTCCAAAAGTGACCTTACCACCATCAATCCTTTTGATTTGAGTGAATAAGTTCCTATTACTGGTCATGTTCCTTGAGCATCCATTATCTATCAACCAAACATTTCCTTTGATGTGGACTTGAGGCACACCTACAAAACAATAATTTAGGATTTGTTCTTAGGAACCCAATTGAACTTGGGTCCTTATAGGTTAGTTTTAAAAGGTTCTTAATGAGCCTTCTTTACAAAAAAAAATTGAAAATTGATATGCCCAAGCTTCATGCAATAGTGACATTGTTTGGATTTGAATTTGAATTGGTTTTGCCACTTTGAATGAGGTTTAGGCCTCACGACCATACTACCGCTAACATCAAAGCATGAACATAAACACAAATGTGTAGTGGGTGTTTTTCTAGGTGAACGCCTCTTATATAAGAAGACATAGTTGGCCTTTTAAGGTTTCCTTTTTAAGGCATGTGACCCTTTGATACTCTTCTTTTGAGTAGGAGGTTTTATGTATGCTTTGCCTTTAGCCCTTGGGGCTATTACCTCAATAGAGATGTTTGTGGTGTACTAGACTTAAAAAATATAGTCATAGGTATGGATGATAATGATGTTCCATTAAATCCTAAACCATGTCTCATAAAAGGAGGTCTTTGTGATAAAATTAAGGTATTCAAACTCTTTTTCATTTTTATGCTCCTCAACCACATTTTTTAAAGCATTATATTTCTTAAATAAAGAATTGGTTGAGTCTTTATGAAATTTCATCTAATGACTTATTTAAAGGATCATTAGAGGTTTTTAGCTCTAAAACTACCATTTAAAGGTCATTAAAATCAATTTTGAGCTTAGAACTATTCTTTTTGTAGAGTTCTATTATTTTTATATCTTTCTATCTTTAGGTTCATAACTTCAATGATATCTTCTTCATCATCAACAACAATTAAATCACATACATCATCACAAGTTTGAGATGTAGAGCATACCTCATCAATGGAGTTGTCCTTAATAGTCATGAAGCACAAGTTAGCCACCTCATCTTCTTCATCTTCAAGGTAAGTTGAAGATTCATCATCCCATGTGGCTTTGTGACCCTTATCTCCATCTTCCTTGTTAGGTCTTTTTTTGTACTTTTTAAGCTTAGGGCAATCTGATTTGATATGTCCTTTTTTCCACAGTTATAACACTTGACGTCTTCCTTGCTCTTGTTGAATGAGGAGTTTGTTGGAGTGAATCTTGAGGCTCTTTATTTATTATTCTTGATTGAGCCATACTTATTGGTGATCATTCTCTTAATTTTATTTGAGAGCATGTCTATCTCTTCATCTTCCACATCATTTTTTTTCTCATCACTAAGAAGGTCTTCATCTTGAGGTTTGGAAGTTGAAGCTTTGAGTGCTAAGGGCTTTCTCTTTTCCTTTTCTCTTTTAAGCTCCTTGTCCTTTGCTAAAGTCATCTCATGAGTAAGAAGCTTATTAATGAGTACATCAGTAGGAATGTGCTCAAGTCCTCATTGACTTCTTCAATAATGACAACTTTTAAATTGTAATCCTTCATTGGAAGAATTCTAAGAATCTTGTTATTTACATCTTCCAAGTTAGTATGCCTTCTAAGCTTCTTCATACCATTGATGATGGCAAGAAAATAGTTTTTCATGTTGGTGATATACTAATTTGGCTTCATCTTGAAGAGTTTGTATTTCGCAGTAAGAAGTAGGATCTTCTTAGACTTCACTTGTTTAGTACCCTCATGGTAGTTCTCCAAAGTCTTCCAAATTGAGTAAGTGGTTAGATAATGTTGAACCTTACCACACTCTTCAAGAAATAGAGATCTTGTATGAATTGTCATAACCTTCTTATTTTTGCTATGAGCTCTTCTTTGAGACTTTAACCAATCGTCTCTTGGGATGATTTCTTCTTTTCCTATTTCATTTCTCCTTGTTGGGGTGTCCACTCATTTTGAACACTATCCCAAACATCAATCTCTTAACTATCAAGATATGCCTCCATTTCGAAACTTTTAATTTGCATAGTTTGACCCATTAAAATGAGGCTTAAAGCTTTGAATCCCTTAGTTTGCTATGATTTAATCTTTACTAGTGCTTGTTAGGATTTGTTGCTAGACTTAGCTTTGATATCAATTGTTGCCCAAACAATCACCAAGAATTGGGGATAAATTGGTGGCTAATTAAAATTTTAGCAACGACAATAATAAAAAAATAATAAATAGATAAAAGAATGGATGATAACACAAATTTATAGAGATTCAGATGTTAATAAACCCTATGTCATCTCTCCAATCGCATTGGGTATTTCACTAGTTCAAAAGAGTTATAATAGAGTTTACCAAGCTCAATCCAAATTATGGTGTTTCTCTTTATTGGCTAACAACTAACCCAATTCCCTTCTATTTTAATGACTAACACAATAACCAAATCTTTGTATTTTATGGATCACATAATAACCCTTACAAAATCTAAGTGTTTTAGGCTAATACTTGAACTAAAAATATTCACAATGAATACAAAAAAGTTGAGAATTAATTTTGAAAGAGTTTGACCACTTAGAAGTTGTTAGAGTATCATTAATGGCCTTTTGGTGGGGTATTTATAGTGTTTACCCATCAATTAGCTATTACAAATGGAGTCATAACTCTTCTTAATGTTCTAAAAACTTTGCATTAAATGCTATATGGAGAGGGTGATTCAAAATCATGAAATTTGATTATTTGACTCATGGTATGATATGATTCGTTCTCGCTCACTTTAATGACTATATTAGGTGGCACTTTGCAGTCACATTATCCTTTTATGTTCGTGAGATACCCTTTCGTAGCTATCTTTGGTGTTACATATGAGGTCACATACCATTCTAGAACTTGGAAGAACTTTTAACATGGATGGTTCACAATCACATATGTAGATTCGTGTTCACGAAATTAAAAGTGCCAGACCCCTCTTAAAACCCTAAAAGGCATGGGACATGTGAAAGCTTCTAGTTAAGTCAACTTACAATGGTCATATACATATGAACTTTGTGGTCATGAAATCATGCTTCGCGGGAGGTCTCGTTATCATGATTGACACCACAAACCATTCAGAACTATGGACAGCTTTTCTTGCGATAGCTAATATAGTGTCACAGCCATGAGGTTTGTGTCAATTCTTGTTACGGGCGCAAGTACCTTGTCACAGTCATGAATGAAGAGTCATCAACATTTTTTCAATAAATTGCTAAATAAATAATTTTCGATGGGCTTCAAACTTTGTTGTTTGTCAAAACAACAATAAATGTAAATGTTTGAACATTTAATTTGATTATCAAATTTAAAATAAAGATAAATCACTCTAAGGTTGACAAAACATGTAATGCTCGATAATTTAGGTCATGTTCGCAGGTGATCGAAATTCGGCCCACCAAATCGATTGGGGTATAAATTTGGACATGAAAGAAAAAATTAAAATGATAATAAAATGTGAGAAAAATATTTTGGATATTATTCATGGAGAATTTTGAGATTCGGAGCTAAAATTTAGAAAATAATAATTTTTTGCTAAATAGAATATAAATTTACAGTGTTCTTGACACAAATATTTTTAAGAATGAATAAAAATGGAATATTCTTTATCTAAGGAAAGATATATTATTTGAATAAAATGGAATATTTTGGAATATTCTTTGGATAAAATGGAATATTCTAGAATATTCTTTGAATAAAATGGAATATTCTTTATCTATGAATATTCTTTATATTAAAATAAAGTAAGCTTGATTTAAATTAATAGACCAATGAGAGACAAAATTGTCTAATTAATCCAAACCACCCACCTAATCCAACTATAAAAGTCAAATTTTCACTTTTTATCTTAATTTCTTCTTCTTCCTCATCTTAAACAAACAAAAATTTTCCCTCATTTTTTTCTCTTTGTTGTGACCTTTATCTCCCCCTTTCTTCTTCTTTTTCTTCAATTAAAGCTAAGATTTAGATGGAAAAACATGGATTAAGGTAAGATCAACAAGAAAGTGAAGCAAAGTGAGCCAAATAAAGGAAAAGGAAGGAAGAAAAGAAGAGAAAGAGAAGGAAAGATTTTGGCCATCTTGAATATCTACAAAGGTGAGGTTAAATTTTTCATCTTCTCACTTTTCTTCTCCTCTTTACTTCCATTTTGAGGTTAGTTACCATTAAGATTGGTAATTTGGGGTTATTAGTATGTTAATGGTAATTAAGGGTTGATTAATATAATTAATGCTTGGTTACTGTGAGTTAAGGGTTAATGATAGATTAGAAGAGTAGTTTATGGACCTAATATGGGGTAGAGGTGATTAGTGGTTTGAAGGATCTTTATGTGCATATGTAACATTAAAGTATAAGATAAATTGAAGTGTATGTGTAAAATTGTTGTTAGGCTAAAAAGATGAGCAACCTTTGGGCCATAATCAAAGAGAAAATAAAAGCAAGGAGAAAGTCAATTAAGAGGTAGAGAAGGGTGTAACAAAGTAAACTTTTTAAGGTATGTACATATGGAAAAAAATTAAATATGGTAAAAATATTAATTATTGATTGTATTATTATGTTGAGTATGATATTATGTATGATTGTGTAAGAAATTATTGATATTTTAATTAAGTGATTAAATGGTGATTTAATGATACCATGAATGTGAAAATAAAATTTAGAATATGTTGTTGATACATAAAGATAGGAAATTGTATGATTTAATGAAGTGCTGGAAATTTGCCTTATAACAATATCTACATTTTATGTCATAACTTGAGTTCTGGATGTAATTTTTGGGTGTTTTTTTATTGAGTTGGAAAGTTAAGACATAAGATTTCAATTTTTATTTAGACTATTAGATTTGAATATACATGCATTTAGGTTTAATATTGACATAAAATTCATATTGGAAATCTGTCCAGTAAAATACTAGACAGAATGAAATGAAAGTAGCTGAGTAAAAAATTCTTAACTTTTGCTACAAATTTTAGATTGATATGATTTCAGTTGTTAATTAAAGATAAGACATGTATCTATATTTTGTTAAGTGATCATTTATTTGAATTCAATTTAAAAATGGATAAAAAATATAGGGCAATATAAGACAAATTCTGCCCATAATAGGACAATTTATGTATATGAGTATATTATTGAATTTTATGATAGAAAAATATATTATATGAATTTTTTTTATATTTATAATGATTTAATGAGTAAGTATGATATTGTAATATATTTAACGAAGATTATTTCATTTATGTGAAATTATATTAGCATTACATGCAAATTGATGTAAATAATAATAAATATAACAAATATAATTAAATACTATAACATCTAGTCGAGAACTAAAAATTAGAATAAATTGATATGGTAATAAAATATAGGCACTAGAAAATAGTGTTGAGATTTAATTTATGTAGGTACTAAAAAATAGTGCTGAGATTTAATTTATGTAGACACTATGAATAATATTGAGTTTGAAATTACATAGGTACCAAAAATATGTTAAGTTATTATTGAAAATATAGGCGTTAAACGCCGAGTTATCAAATAATTAAATAGACGCCGAGTATACTACCGAATAATAGAAATTCAATATCTACTGTTTAGTTCCGGTCTAATATCTCGTGGGCTATCAAATAAATAAATAACAAAATAAATTATTAAAATGATTGTCTTGTATTATTACTAATGAAATATAGTATGCTTAATAAATGAAATGTATAATTGATTAATTATACATTTTTATTTAATTTGAATGTTTTGACATACTTAGAAATTTTATTGTAATTGATAAAAAAATTTATTTTAGAGATATTTACATAATTATTGGATAGTTAGTAGTTTAATGTGTGTGTTTAACGTAAAGGTTAGTAGAAATAGCTGTTGCGTTAGGACCAACCGAAGAAAGGGGAACCCCCAAGATCAAATTGCAACAGTTTATTTTCTTTTTATATATTTTTGGGTATTATATTGTATAATTAAATTGTAATATTTTTTTTCTTTTTATTGAAAAAAATGTGACATGTAGGATTTATAAAAATGTAAATTTGTAATTATTATATTTTGTATTATTTGTAAATATATTTCTAAATATTATAGATTAAGATATGAATACTTTTAAATTAAGATATTTGCATCACTAGATATATATTTAAATGATGTAATAAATAATAATAATAATAATAATAATAATAATAATAATAATAATAATAATAATAATAATAATAATAATAATAATAATAATAATAATAATAAATATTCCGCTAATATCAAACTCGAGTTGAAAAAACTAAATTAAACATCGTTTTTTTTAAAAAAAGAGCTAAGTAGCACTTCCCTATATTATTAACGGCTAGTAGGGTAAGGGAGCACTACAAAATACCTAGTTAATTCTTGTTCAATCATTTGTGCAACTAATTGGCTCATTGATTGCCAATTGTTAATTCTGTCTTATTGATGTGCTTCTAAATCATCAAAAGGAGTATCAACATGTTCACTATTAGCAAAGTTAGCTACATTCCTTCTAAAACCACATTTACTTTTTCTTTCATTTCCTTATATCTAACAAGGTATCCATTCAATTTAAAAGAAGTTTCTCACACATGAATACTTGTATTATAGTGATCACAGTTTCAATCCCTTTTATCTCTCTTAAAACCTTATTCTTTATTGTAACTCTTGCTTCCTTTATTAATAAAATTCCTTACTGCCATCAGAACACAATTTTGATTCAGGTCTTCATGCATATTAATTCCTTTTTGCTTTAGTACACTCATAAGCATCCAATAGGATTTATTGACATTAGGAAGCGGATCCATAACTAGAGTCTGATTTCTTAATGTATTAAAACCTCCATTCAAACTTATTAGAAACACAATTTACCTTGCACTAGAACTTGCCTCTTTGATGGCCTTATCTACTCCATAAGAGCATCTGTCACAAGTGCATCTTGAAGCAGGTTGTAAACAACTCAGCTCATCCCATATCCTTTTTAGCTTATTTAGCTATTGATCAATTGAAAGTTCCTTTTAAGTAATTGAGCTAATTTCACGTTAGATGTGAAATAACAGGGAACCATTGTTCTCACCATAACATTGTTCCAATTCAAGCCATAAATTGCTTATTATGTCTACATATAAGAATGATTCAACAATTTCTTTCGAAATATTGTTCAAGATCCATGATATGATCACACAATTTACTCTCCTCCATTGAGGAAGATTAGGATCCCTAATCGTTGGTTTCTCATATGTACCATCCACAAAACCTAACTTTACTTTAGCTTTCAACATAATTCTCATGGATCAACTCTAAGAAAGATAGTTTCTTCCATTTAGTAGATTACTCATTAAGGACATACATGGATTATATGAATTATGCAATAACAGAAATTTGCCATTTACATATTCTATTATTGCAAAGTAAAGAAACTTAAGAAATGAGCTAATAATAATAAAATAAATTAAAGAAAACTAAGATCAAATATAATAACTCACTTTGATACCATGTGAAAATAAGAGCTTATAGCTTTATGATCAAAAATAGAAAGAGAAGAAACAGCGGAAAAGAAGAAAAGAAGAAAATTTTGTAAATTGAATTATACTTTTTGTTAACTCACATATGAATTTAAACAATGTCACTATTTATATACAAAAGAAAATAACTACCCCACTAATTAGAATGTGACAAGTCAACTCTTTTTAAAATGTATGTAATTGCATATAAATTTGTACTATTCTTATGATTTGCTCCTCATGAAAGGATATTGGAAAATCTAGTATATAAATTTTTGCACCCCTAAAGAATTTTTGCACCCTCTGACATAAGGTCTTGGTTCCGTCACTAATTGTTAGAAAGGTGTTCTAAAAGCAATCACTTTAGACACTTGATGTACTCATTTATTATTAATAAAAGACATTTTATTATATGATATTCATTGTGTATGAATTGTTATATATTTTAGGCAGTTTAATGAAGTCCTTGGTAGGTAACACAACATGAAGGAAATCATGATGAGATCATGATGATAAGATTCCTATCATGTGCAATTATGCTTATACCTAAATAATCCCTAGTCATAGGATTAACAAGACAGGACATTGTTAATCCAGATAGACTAGCACATATTATACTCCTTGGCTAGGTTAAGCAACTGATCTTATAAGCTGATAACATGAGATGTTTAGAGTTAACATATGGATGCTTGCCAAAATAGCTAAGTACATTGGATGACCTGCTATGAGGCAATGAAATGGGTATCTATTCAATGTCAGTGATAATCTCATCATAGTAATAGTGCAAGTATTCTTAGACTTGAGATACTCAAGGTTATCTTCGATACTAAATCTTATACTTTGACTCTATTTCAGAGGTTGCTCATAGGGTGATGATTGGGTATAACATGAGGTATTCGAAGGTAGTTGAGTAATAAATAAAGGATTCATCTCTCCTGATAGAATGAAAGTATACCTATGGCCTCTTGTGGAGATCATTACTCATAAATCCTTGGCAGAGGTGGACATGTCTTGAATAAGGTCTTCAAGAACATATCTAATCAGGGCCATGAGTCTCATAGACAAGAACTAATATCATTTGGATTAGATGTGATGTAGTCAACCTAGTTGGAGCTAACACATAGACCGTGCTCTAAACCAAATGAGATATAGTTTGGTGAAAGGATGAATTGCACAGTAATTATCTATGGAAGGGTTTACATTCAGGCCAGTGACTTTCCAGTCCATTGGGGATCATGATGTGTTGCTATATATTGCTCATGATCTGCTCGAAATCATGTGATGATTTAAGATGCCAACATAACCGAAAACCTAATGGGTCACATGCATAGAAGGAATAAAGAAAATGTGAAATGGGGTTTGGATTAGATCCAATATATGAAAGAGAAATGATTTGTCCATGCATCAGGTGTCACAACCGTGTCAAAAGGTTGCATGCCCATGACAAAGGGGAGTCAAGGCCGTGAAAGCCTCGATATCAGCTTTTGCGATTTTAGATTTTCTATTTCGAATGGAATTCCTATGCATGGAAAACTTATGTCCAACCCTAATATGATTATAGGACACATAAATAAACCTTTTAAGGGCCAAATTCAGAGCTTCCACCTTAAGGAATAAAATTTATTCTCTCTTCTTCTTCTCTTTCAAGTTGAAACACCATAGATAGCACCTTGGTGCTTTGACACCCCATCACCCTTGTGGTTGTTTTATTCATTCCTTCACATGGATTACCATTAGAGACAATCCAGTCTTGAACTTTTGTGGTTTGCAACAATCAAACTTGAAGAAAAGGCTCACAAACTTAAAAGATCAAAAGAAATAAAGAAGGTAATCACCTTCTTCGATATGAATGGTTCAATCTGATTTTAATGTACATAGGGAATTCTATAGTTTTTGGGTTTAATTAATTTTAAATTTTCCACTGTGCGATGTATGATATGCATGTTAAGAATCCAACACTAACTGCCAATGTTTGCCTATTCTTTGATTCACAGTTCCTCTCATCATGGCCCATTTCCTTATAAATGGCACAATAAACTGGTTGTTGTTCATACATCAACTCCTTGAGTAATTTGACTTCCATATTCATTTTCCAAAATAATTAAACAAGGAAAATCCCTCTTTAAATCCAATTTTATAAGAATTTTAGCATTGTCCAACCTAGAATTATTTTTTGTTCACTTACTAGAAAATAAAAAGGTTTAACTTCATTCTAGTTTGACATTACTTAAAAATAGATGGCCTTCCATTGAAGGAGTATGGCCATCACTTAAAATCCTCCATTTTCTCTTTTTCAGTTACAAAATTGAATAAGACATGTTGTCTTTAATCATATGAATAAAATTTAGCCCATACCTCTTCCATTGATTGAGTGCAAACCCTTAAATCATGAAAAATAAGGCATGTGACTCATAAACACTCCCAATAAGTGCAAATTTCTAACACTTTACCTTGTTTTCAGTTTCAATTGAACTAAATTTTGCTACTTTGAGCCCCATTATTAACCATCGAAGAAACATACTATAGTTGATAATCATAACTCCTATCACAATTACTATTAAAATGTCCTTCAATCCTTTTTTGCTTTGTCAATTCATTCATCCAATGATTCTTTTAAAACATTTAATTTACTAATTGAAGCTTTCCATCACTCAACACTACCTCTCAAATATTTACATCTGAATGACTTATCGAAGACTTTAGAGTTTTCTAGTACAATTGTAAAAACAATCCTCTTCTCTTTCTATCGAGATGTTTTCTTTTTGCATAATTTCATCTATAAAAAGAAAGTTGTAGATGCAATTTGATCATTAATTGTTGGCTCGAGATTATATTTGTGCAAATTTTCTTTAACAAGTTTATGATAAAATTGGCAACCATAACACTGTTAGGCTTAGGGGTTTAAAAAGTACATAACACCCATATCTTAAGCATGCATGCTTAGAAATGAGGAATTGCCACTAATATGAGGACAATGTAGGTTAAAAACTTATTCAGACTCTTTGCAAGAAAGCCAATTCTTATACGAGGACAACGCAAGTTAAAAATGAAAAAAATAGAAGAATGACACTAAAAACTTTGCATATTTGAAAAGTAATCTTCTTATAAAAGGTAACTTTTTTATATTTTTAAAATCAATATAAAAATGATGAAATTACCTAATTGTCTCTATCCTAATAAGCTTAAAATAGTGAAAACAACGTTGTTTCCATTGCAAAACGTTCCCACCTTTTCAACTTCCCCATTCATTTCATCAGTTTGTATTCAAACTTCTATTACAAGTTTTTCCTTATTGCAAGACATTCCTAGAATGATGTTGCTAGCATTCCATTATAGCACATTCTAAAAACAAAAATGACTCAACCTACGATGATAGTATAGAAGAATATGGAAACCAACATTGCTCTTTTTGAAGAAGCCTCAATGTGACATCTGCTAGTTTGGACTCTGATCGACGAGCATGTTTCGTGATTGAATGTGTCAGACCGAATAAAAATCAAGTGGGTTCGTGACCGAAGGGGAGACTAAAAGTTTGAAGTTTAAACTCGAACTGTATATAACTGAGACAACTAATAAAAAATATGTGATGTTGAATTTTGCACGAAAAATGGAGGAAAACATACTAAATCGAAAATTTTGTGATTTTTGGTCTGTTATCGATTCGCAAACTGAGAGTATCGAGATGTAGAATATATTGACACAAGTTCATTGATATAATTATATTTGGAAACTCCAACGTTTATGGCATGGAATTGAGGAAATAAAATTTCGGATCCTGTTTCATAGGAATAATGGGACACACGATTTTTCACTCTAGTAAGTGAAATACAAAACCGAGAACGTCAATACATAAAATAAATTATAATGAGAATTTTAATGTATTTAATTATAGAAAATTAATTAGTTTTTTTGGTTAAAATTGAAGAAATTAAAATTAAGGTGCAGGTTAATTTGAAAGGTAAATTTTATTCTGGTGTAAAATTAGTGTAATTAAATTAGGTGATATGTAGAATATTTAATGGAGAAATTTTTTGGAGTATATGGAAAATATTTAATTTGGAGCCTCAAGCAGAGAAGATAATTTTTCCATGGACCAATACAAAATGGGATTAGGATTTTATAATAATAATAATAATAATAATAATAATAATAATAATAATAAATAAAAGTAAATAAATAATTAAAAATTAGTCTTCATTGCATGCGGGCCACCTCAAATTCCACTACCTTAACTAAAAGACAAATCCACCTATAAATACATAAAGGTGGTCTCATTGTGGACATTATTTCTCATTTCTTCTTTAACATTCTAAAATGTTACAGCTTTATTTTTCCTTCATCCAATCTTCAACCGTAGTCATTATAAAGGGAAACCCCATACCCTCTCGGCCAAACTAAGAGATGATAAAGAAGAAGTTAGTTTTGCTAGGGAAAGAGAGCCACACCATGAAGACTCATGCATAAAGGCAAGCAAAGATGGAGAAAAAATAATCATGAAATTGGTGGGAGATTGTTTCGGCTAATTTGGGTATTTTAGATAAGTGAGTTTATTTTCCTTGTTTTCTTTGCTTAAATCTTGAATTCAAGATGAGATACTTCCTTTCCTTGCTTTAGATAGTAAAGATATGTTTAATTTGGAAAAAAAAAAAAGAAATTAAATGATGTTAATTATGTTAATTAGAAGAAGTTAATAGGAATATGATAATTGATGGATCAAGAGAGAAATTGGTGGGTGCAATTAAAGGAACCCGTGGCTTATAGGAGGAATTTAGATTACCCTTGTTTGGAACCAAATGGAGGAATATGGGTTAATTGAAGAATTAAATTATAAATCGGGTGAACTTGGTTAGTGGATGAATATAGTTAGATAGAATCCAAATAAAAATAGTGAAATTAAACCATAAAACCATAGGGGAAAAAGAGAAAATAGCTTAAACAGATTTGTATCTGTAGCTAAAAGTGGAAAGTGGAGTCAGTGAATTGAAATTAGTAGGAAAATCATATAAGAATTGAAATAATAATAAATAATAGGGAAATCATATAAAAAAAGTGACTACTAACCGTGGCTAACATAGGCTACAATTTGTTTGTGCACTATTTGGATTAAGGGAACCGTAACTATTTGAGAGGATTTGAGTTGGAAGTTAGTGATAAATAAAAATTTAGTTGATAATGGGAATTTAGGATAAAAGAGAGATCAGAAAAAAATTAAAATTTTAAAAAATAGTAATTAAAAATAATTAAAAATAAAAATGAATAAATAAATAAATAATTGTCAATTGAATTTTTTTATAGTTGATGCAAAATCATGACAATTAGGAAAATGAATAATGTTGTTTAAAATTCAATAAATTTGTATTAGGAGCACCGATGTCGAGGGAATCTAACCATGATAAGGGAAAAGACAGAGCATCAAACATTCTTCTACTCTCAATGATGAAGAAGTATATTTAGCTAATTCTCCATCCAACAATAGGAAAAATGTGATCTAAGTATATCTTGGAAACTTCTCAATAGTAGAGTTTAGTGCAGTAGAGTTTGATACTTTAAGGTTTGATGCATATTAGTTGAAATGGAAGTGAAATATTTTCTTATATGATTCTAATATAGGCTATAGAGAGATCTCAAAGGTGGAGTTTAGTAGTTTAGGTTTGATATATACTATGTTTTTATGCATTGTTAATTTTGATGGTAGTGTTTCGTAGTGGGGTGGCTCTCGACTCTAATGGTAGAGAGAGCTCTAAGGTAGAGTGATTAATAAGTTCTTTAATTTGAGAATGACAATCTTGACCATAGAGGGCAGAGATATGGTCGAGAATAGACAAATGAAAAATACTTAAGATCTTTAATGTGAAGTATTGTTTGATATTTTATGATTGATTGATCATTAATGTGAAGTGTTGATTGATCTTTTATGAATAATTTTCTAGAATTACCTTAGGATCTTTATTTTTGGTTTGAAAATGCCAATCCCAATCGTAGATTGTAGAGAAATGTCCATCTTGACCGTTAAGGGTAGAGAAATGGTTGAGCTTAGACAAACGAAAAACACACTATGACAAGTATATACTTATGCTTGATTGTGAAATATTTCTTGATATTTTATGAATACTTTTTTAGAATTACCTTTTTTATTTTTGGATTGAGAATGTCAATCTTGACCGTAGAGGGTAAAGAAATGTTTATCCCGACTGTAGAGGGTAGAGATATGGTCAAGATTAGAGAACTTAAGATTGATATTCTTTTCTTCTACTAACTAATGATTTTGTTTATCTTTCTTTTAGGTTGATGAGATTCCAAGATTGCCATCAAGGATGTTAGAAGAAGATTTCTTGCCCTTAAAGATACAATAAGATCTATCTTTGATGAAATAAGGGCTAATGGACAACTTTGATGCCTTAGCAAATTTCAAGAAATGTATATTTAGAGCATACCTCAAAGTAACTGAGCACTATCACTCTTTTACCATCATATGGTAGCTACTTGTAAGGGAGGTAAGATTTAATAGGGAATGGGAGATGTAGTTCAATATTAATAACCTTTCTATTAGATACTCCTTCAAGGAGTTTGCTATCACCACTACGTTGCGGTGCTCATACTTAGAAGAGAATTGGGATGATTTTCCCGAGTACAACAAGAATAAGGCTAAGGACCTCATGAAGAAAAACTTTCCTAAGGTGGATGAGAAGTCAATTAACATTTCGACAATGATAACAAGGTTTAAGGAGCTATGCAAGAAGTAACAACAAGAAAGGCCAAAGATGGATTCTTCTAAGGAGATAAGGTTAAAAAAGTGGCACGAGAAGAGACAGGTGCAAGATGACACCAAAGCAGAAATAATTAAGTTGGAATAGATATTACTTATTTAGATGGTCATATGTGTGAAGGACAAGAGAAAAGACCCTATTCCGGAATGGATTCTCAAATTTGTGCAGGGCCTTAAATCTTTTAGAGTCTTTCCTTGCGGCACATGGTCTTTCGGGTTTTCAATGAGACAGCTCTAGAAGGATGTGAATAATAAGATTAAGGAGTTGAAGGTAGATCAAGAGAGATCGAAACATATACTTATGCAGGTTTCTTCGTATGCATGGATTCTTCCTTTGCCGATGAATCCATAATTTGTAATGTGAATAATAAAGTTACATTAATTGTAATACCCTTTTACCCTACTAATATTAGCAAGGTAAGTGAATGCTAGAAAAAATCTTTATTTTAAAACTTAAAATTAATTATTGCAATCATTTAATATACTCTTAATAGTAAATATATAAATATAAATTTTAAATACAGTCTCCTTCTTTTATATATACATATATTTTTATTTTTTTAAACCAATGTAATATTAATGTCCTGTACCATTTTAAGTGAATTCATAATTATAAAACATCACTTTATCTAAAAAATTATACACAAAAATTTACTAGTAATATTTTAATTATAAATTTCCAAGTATAAGTATCATACAACATGAAAATAAAACTAAAACTTATTAATGTATATTACAAATGTTTAAATGCCAAAAAAAAATTCAAATGTTGCTATCCATTGTTCGATGTTCTCTCTTTCTGGCAGCTATTACCTTTATCTATAGGCTACTTCAATATCTGCACATGAGAAAAACTACACGCGCTAAGCTACTAGCTTAGTGACATTTTATATGGCAAAAACTTGACATGTATTTCATAAAGTCATGCCCTTTCATTCACATACTTACCAAATATAAATTTAATAAAAAAAATGCATCATTTTGTGATTTCCCAGCTCATAATTTTTTTTACATATAATAATTATGTTAATTACTAATATCATCATATTTGTTTTATAATTTTGTTGCTATTATTTTAATCATAACAATTGTTTCTATTTTTAATATTGCTATATTATACTCATTTTTATTTAATCCAAGATTAATTATAAAAAATAAAAATTATCATACATTGTTTTACCTTGTTTATACAAATTTACGCTTCTAACACCTATATTGGAACTATAATATAAGATACGGGGTAATGTATGATGGCAATTTCAACTCGGTGCATAACACCTACGTAAATTAACTCGACACCATGTGGTGCCTATATAAGTCAACTCGGTACATTTATTGCTTACGTATATAATCAACTCGACATATTTAATGTCTATGTGAAATAATCAACTCGATGTTTTTTTTTCACTTACATTCTAGAATGCTCTATTTATTTTCACCATTTTCTTAGCATGCCAATTTATTTTTTACCCAAGTTATAAGCTATGTATTTTAGGATTTAATTATTTTATCTCAATTTAATTAATTAATTATTTATTTTTATTTTGTTCCATTATTGTAATTTCATACTTTAATTCTTAGTGCTATTTTACATTCTTGTCACATAACACACATTATCCAATTATTAGTTCATAGTTTTATTTCTCCATAAATTTTATGGGCCTAATGGCTCATTTGACCCTATAATTACTGATGTATATATCATTCACATTATATCATAAGACCTTACATAATAAATTTCCAAGTTCACAATAAGTTGTGTATATAGCAGTATTCATACTCAGCTTTCGAACTTAATTTTAGGCCTAATCACATTATAACTAGATGAAGTGCATATCCCAAGATCTTAGCTTTAATTTTCATTTTGAATCACTTAATTCTAAGTTCTTTAGCAAAAGTTATAGCTATTTGAATAAGATCTTAGCTTTAATTTTCATTTTGAATCACTTAATTCTAAGTTCTTTAGCAAAAGTTATAGCTATTTGAATACTCACTATTTAGTACAAATTCTGCTCAGAATTTCAAGATAGATTTAGAGCCTAACCTTCATCTCCAAATTAAAAATAACTACCATCTAAACACGATTTTATATTCTTTATGAAAGTTTTAGTCCCATGTCTTAAGATTCAAACCCAATAAAGAGAACATAAATATGAGGTCTAGAACTTAAGTTATTGAATTTCTTATATAGATTATTCCATTTAAATTTCCAGCAACACACACAATCAACACAACCATTCATTTAATGAAATCAACTAAAAATAAAGCAATTAAAGTACATTCATATCATATAGCACATAAATGCATCCATATCATCATATATGCATAACATTCACATCACATAATACAGTTTCCATTTTCTTGTTCTGTTTACTTAGTTACTAGTTTTCCTTATTCCTTTTATAGTTTATAGCTAGTTACTGGTTTTTCTTATTCTTATTATAAATTTATAGTATAATACTCTAAACTTGAACTATCCGGATGCAGATTGTGAAATAAGAGTGCTTTCACATGAGCTTAAGCCCCCTTGACTCAGTAATATAGAATCAAGCGTGCTCTCACTTGAGCTTAAGCCATATTATCCCCAAAATATAAATCCATATAATAAAACTACAGTATTGTAACCTCCTCAATGATATATCATTTATCCTATGTCAGTTCTCGTATAGAGAATGAGCATTAGATAATTGTAATATAGTTATCTACATCATTCATAGTCCATTTCATGTTTTCCCAAGTTTCCATATAATATCTTTCGAGTTGAAGCAAATAAAACATATAAAGCATTTTCCGTGTTCATGTTCATGTGCTCCTACTATATACCATCTTTTCTTATCATATAAAATGTGTTTGCATACTGATTCTATGAAAATTCATCATAAAAATCAAATTAAAAAAATCTATATCATGGCTTCACGAGCGCGAACAATCATTCATAGCCATGAAGGCTTCTTTCACAGACTGTCAACTTGTGACCAAAGTCATGAACGAATCTATTCACTTTTCAAGGATGATTAAAGAGCATGAACTTATTGTCCCTGTCGTGAATTTCCATCCTACAACATCATTCACAAGTGTGAACTCAGTGTCACGGTTGTGAATCTGCATTTTCCAGCAATTACAACATACAATTGTCCACTATGGCACACCACACACATAATAGATCAAGGCTAACTAATATTAACCACTCTTATCAATAATGTCAACATGCCAGGATAATAATCATGCTAAAACATAAATAATAGAACCTATCAATCACAACATCAAATAACTTCAATCATCATTATTCCTTATGCATACTACATTTAACATATCATATCAACTCATTTTTAGTATTTCATAGACCATTTCATGCCTAAATAAAATACCAATTTCATAAGTATCACACAACATGCCATAAAAGCAAATTCAAATGTGTATATGTACAAACCTGAATTGGAGTCTCTATTATCAATCTCTTTAGCATCTCTAAGCCATCTGATAGGTTTCTCCACCTTCTCTTCCATCCCCTAACATGGAATCAAAATTGGAAATCATTGTTTAAATGAGTATAAACCTTATATATGCCATAATTAAACATTTTAATTGCCATATAAAACTTAATTGAATTAATTAAACAATAAATAAAACATGATTTCTTACCCATACCTCAAAGATTCAGATGTTGGTTAAATTTAAAAACCATTCTCTCCATTCTCCCCAATTCTTCCCTCAATGGAAAAGTGAAATCCTTTATTCGATCAATTTTAAATCTTGTTTATGGTGGGGATTTTATATTATCAAGGCTAATAATCAAAGGAAAATGAGGAAAATAGTTTCAATTACTACTAGAAACGAATGGCTAGGTTTTTGGGGTGGAAAAATGCAAAAATTTGATAAAACACAAAACTGTTCATTTTATACTGTAGACCTTCACGAGCGTGACTATACTTTCACGGTCATGAAGCTGTTAAACTTCAAAATCCCTAATTTCGTGACATTCACGACCATGAGTTTATAATCATGAGTGTGAATCTTATAACACCTCACTTTTTCATGTCTTTTTAACTATTTCTATGTTTCAAAACCTATAACCACTTGTATTTGACCTATATGCACTTAATAATATTATTTCTATGCCCTAACTAGTGGGCATTAGAAAATTTTTCCTAATTTTAAGGTTGTTATTATCTTTTTGCAATATGTAATAAAATTAACATGTTATTCTTATTCTTATAGCACTTGAAAGATTACTTGCACGTATCAATGAGGTGTCAAAGAACATCAAGTGTGTGTACATTATCAATGAGGCAAAATGCTTTGATATTGAGATATTTATCCAATTAGTTTCCTAAAGCTTCCATAAAGACCCACTCAATATTAGTGATGGCCTCATAAATTACATTGGTGGAGATTGTGGAGACACGTATGAGAGATAGTCGAAGAACATCAAATGTGTGTACGTATTGCATGATGTGTTCCTCTTTAGTATAGTTTTTATTTGTGTTTCTAATGTTTAATTGTATGTTTTTAGAGTGTTTTAGGTACTTAGTTATTTGTTTTTATGTTAATGGTGTTAGAGACAATGTGAGAATTATTCAAGCATGATGGAGCACTATCACATGTGTGATAACTTGTCATGCCCTTAAGGGGTCATCCTTATTGGCTTTTTGTCATGGACATCCAAAGGTATCATGGTCGAGTGACATAGCTTTAGTGCAGCACTGACGTGAGACTTTGACATGGGCATAATGATCTTGAAACCTATCTTCCTATCGTAGGAACACAGATGTAACATGCTAAAATGTGGCGAGTGTGACATTGTTGTGCTTTGTCAACCCTATCGTGAGTGTGACATTGTTGTGCCTTATCAACCTTATCATGAGCATGCTCTCTTGGCGTGCATTAGTGACTGACAATGATGCAAAATCTAACATGAAATGAAAGTCTTATTTCATGCAAGTGGACCTAGACCTTTTAAGAATTAATTCTGATTGGTTGGGAGCTTATTTTCAGGTATTCTTATTATATTTTTAAAAAGGACAAATTGTATCTTTAGAGTTGGATTGCAAATTGGAGACATGAGCTAAATACTTATCTTGTCTCATTGATTTTAGTTCATTAAGATTTATTTGCTATCTTGATTCACCTAGGTTTAGTTTCATTCATTTAACTAAGGAATTCACTAAACTTGTCTAGAGTGTTTAGGATTTGTTTTCTTATTCATTGGTAATCTAAGATTAATTAAGAATTTAAGCCACACAAGTTCATGAAAAATTATCTTAGGAGTGAGTTTGCTAGTATTATAATAGCGAGTGCACTTTGAGTGACACCAGGTTTTTGGCGTTGTTACGGGGACTGTTGTAGATTATATTCTTAGTAGCCACTGGTTCTTCCTCATAAGACATGTCTGTCTGTACCTCTATTTCCTCAATTGGTATAACATGGGTCGGGTCTGAACGGTATCTTCTTAACATTAAAACATGAAACATGTTATGAATTTGGTCTAGCTCCGGAGGAAGAGTGAATCGATAAGCCACTGGTCCTATTCTTTCCAGAATTTCATAAGGACCAATAAATCTTGGGCTTAACTTTCCCTTTTTACCGAACCTCTATCTTTTTTCACGGTGAAACTTTAAGAAATACTTTATCACCTACAACATATTCTATATCTCACCTTTTTAAATCGACATATGATTTCTGTCGATCTTGTGCTGCCTTTAGTCTTTCCTTGATCACTTTAACTTTCTCCTCAGTCTGTTGAACTATTTCCGGCCCAATCAACTTTTTCTCATTCAACTCGGTCTAACAAACTGGTGTCCTACACTTTCTTCCATATAAAGCCTCATAAGGAGCCATGCCTATCCTCGTTTGATGACTGTTGTTATAGGCAAACTCCATAAGAGGTAGATGTCGATCCCAACTTCCCTCAAATTCAAGCACACAACATCTCATCATATCCTCTAGAAACTGTACAACTCGCTCTGATTGTCCATCCGTTTGCGGATGAAATGCCGTGCTAAAATTTAGTCGAGTTCCCAAAACTGAGACGTAAACCTGGGATATCTGTCGGAGATAATAGACACAGGTACTCCATGAAGTCTCACTATCTCATTCACATAAATCTCAGGCAGCTTGTTCAAAGTATAGTCCATTTGGACTGGTAGGAAATGTGCTGACTTCGTCAATTGATCCACTATCACCCACACTGCATCATGCTTTATCTGAGTTACTGGTAAACCGGACACAAAATCCATCGTGATCCTCTCCCACTTCCATTCTGGTATGGGAATCGGTTGTAGTAATCCTGTGGATGATTGATGCTCAGCTTTCACTTGTTGTAGTAATCCTGTGGATGATTGATGCTCAGCTTTCACTTGTTGACAGATTAGACATTTAGCAACATATTCAGTGATATCCTTTTTCATCCCCGACCACCAGTATTGTGCTTTCAAATCTTGGTACATCTTGTTCCCACCTGGGTGCATAGTATAAACCGTTTCATGAGCTTCTTTTAAAATCTCTGTCCTCAACTCTTTCATACTTGGTACACAAATCCGATTCTTGAAATACACAGTACCATATTCTGTTAAAGAAAATTTTGACTTTTCCCCATTTTTCAAGGCCTGGACCATCTTCATTAGCTTCTCATCTTGTTTTTGGACATCTTTAATTCTCTATATCAATGTGGATTCCACTCACATCTCGGCTAAAATCTTCCTGCCTAGTGCATCTGTAACCACGTTAGCTTTTCCTGGATGGTAGTCTATCACACAATCATAGTCTTTAATCAATTCCAACCATCTTCGTTGTCTCAGGTTCAACTCTTTTTGTGAAGGAAGATACTTAAGACTCTTGTGGTCCATATAAATGTAGCATCTTTCACCATACAGATAATGTCTCCATTTCTTAAGAGTAAAAACTATCGCTGCAAGCTCTAAATCATGCATCGGATAGTTAAGTTCATGAGGCTTAAGCTGTCTGAAGGCATATGCAATCACTTTTTCCTCTTGCATAAGAACACATCTTAGCCCATTGTGACTTGCATCACTGTACACAACATAGTCTTTTCCTGGAGTAGGCTGAGTCAAAACTAGTGCTTCAGTCAACATTGCCTTCAATCGATAAAAACTTGCTTGACACTTATTTGTCCATTCAAAACAGACCTCTTTTCGCAGTAGTCGTGTTAAAGGATTCGCTATAGATGAAAATCCTTTCACAAACCTCATATAGTATACAGCTAATCCAAGAAAACTTCTCACTTTTGTCACATTTTGAGGTGGTTTCCAATTAAGAATAGCCTCGATTTTACTAGGATCAACTCGAATACCTTCCGCTGAAATTACATGACCCAGAAAACTAACTGCTTCCAACCAGAACTCACACTTAGATAGCTTTGCATACAATTGTTTCTCCCTCAAAGTCTGCAATACTTTTCTAAGATGTTGGTCATGCTCTACTCGATCTCTAGAATAGACAAGAATGTCATCAATGAATACAACTACAAATTGATCAATATATGGCCTGAACACTCGGTTCATCAGGTCCATAAAAACTGTCGGCGCATTCGTCAATCCAAATGGCATCACCAAGAACTCATAATGACCATAACGAGTCCTGAATGTCGTCTTAGATACATCTGACTCTTTGATCTTCAGTTGATGATACCCCGATCGAAGATCTATCTTTGAAAATATACATGCACCTTTCAACTGATCAAATAAATCATCAATCCTAGGTAGTGGGTATTTATTTTTAACAGTAACCCTATTAAGCTGCCTGTAGTCAATACAAAGACGTAAAGTACCGTCTTTCTTCTTTACAAATAGTACTGGAGCACCCCATGGTGATACACTAGGTCGTATGAATCCTTTATCTAATATTTCTTGTAACTTTATCTTCAGCTCCTTCAATTCTATAGGTGCCATCCTATATGGTGTAATAGATATAGGAGCGGTGCCAGGTACTAATTCAATAGCAAACTCTATCTCTCGGTCAGGTGGTAGTCCTGGTAACTCCTCAGGGAATACATCTGGAAACTCACTAACAGTTGGAATGTCAGCCAACTTCAGACTTTTCTTTCGGGTATCTATTACATACGCTAGGTAAGTCTCACATCCCTTATTTATGAGTTTTCGAGCTTTCAACGCTGATATTACATTATCTAGATATCCTCTATACTCACCCATCACTACTATCTCTTTTTGTTCAAAAACTTTAATTCTCATATGCCTCTTTCCAAAATCTATTATCACCCCATGGCAAGCTACCCAATCCATTCCCAAGATCACATCGAACTCGCGGAATGGTAGCTCTATTAGATCTGCTGGAAATTGCCTGCCTTGAATTTCGACTGGGCAATCCCTAAACACTTTACTAACCCGCACACTGTGTCCTAACGGGTTAGTAACAAGAATCTCGTATTCTAGAGCCTCTAGTTTTAGACCCTCTCGACCCGATGGTGGTGTGCATATGTATGAGTGTGTTGACCTAGGGTCTATCAGTGCATGTATACAAGAGCCAAAGAGAAGGAATTTACTCGCTATGACATCAGGTGCATCCTGCTCCTCTCGGCCTCGCATGGCATAAGCTCTTGCTGGAACAACTCTACTGCCTTCAGGTCTCTCTACTGTGTCTGATCTGAACTGGCTTGGCCCTACACGGCCTCCTCTTCCCTGCCCTCGGCCTCATCCTCTGCCTTGTCCTATAGTTTGTATTGGTACTGATTCAACAGTCCTTAAACCTCTGTTAAACTGTAGCAATGGACAATCTCTTTTTTGATGGTCCTTAGAGCCGCATCTCATGCACACTCCTGTCATCCACCAACACTCTACAGGGTGTGAACGACCACAATGTTGACACACCGGTAGAGTGGCAGACCTACAGGATGCCTGTGTTGGTGCACTAGCTACCAACGAAATAGATCATATGGGTTGTCCCTGTCTATAAGAATGAAGTCTGCTGGAACTCCCAGCCTGGAATCGACCACCAAAAGATCTGGCTCTCTTGCCACTAAACTGTACTCCACTTAGTTGTGGTGCTGGTCTACTAAACCCACTAACCTGTACTGGCTGTTATGTCGCCAAGACTCTTTTAACCGTTTTAGCAGATGCTAGTAAAATGGAAAAGCTCATCAGAAGTAGGGTTGAAACTTGTAACTTGATCGTATCCCTCAATCCATCTTCAAATCGTTGACATTTATCAGCCTCTGTAGACACAATACCACCAGCATACTTGCAAAGATGAGTGAATTCTCTCTCATATTCTGTTACAGACATATCGCTCTGTTTTAGCATTAGAAATTCTCTCTTATTGTCGTCTGTGTAAATAGGAGGAATATACTGTTCCTTAAACTTCTCTAGAAAGAATTCCCATGTCATAGGGTCAGAAGCCTCTGTTCTCTGTGATTCAGATCGCCACCAATCGTATGCATGCTCCTGTAGCAGAGATACTGCATATTCATATTTATGCTCATCTATGCAGTGCAGTTGATCAAATACTCGCTCTGCTCGTTCCAGCCAAAATTCTGCCACTGAGGGGTCATATTCTCGTTTACCATAGAAATCAGATGCCCCTAATTTCCTCAATCTCTCAAACTGTAATCCAGACGAATCTGATCGTGATGCTCTCTGTAGCAAATCTATCATATTTCTCATGAGCTCAGTCTGACCCATATTAATAGCTGAATGCTCACGAAGTGAGCTGGCACTAGATCTCGGTGCCGCGTCTCGACGATGACTTGGTTGCGATGAAGCTCTTGCCTCTGAGGGCTCATTACTCTCAGCTTCTTCTACTATTATTCATCTTGATCTTGAAGCCATATCCCACCTATAACATAAAGGTAACGACCCTAATCAATAAAGCAGCAACTCCTAAAATGCAATTGTGGGTACATTTCAAGAAATAAACATTTTCAAAATTCACTTTTAAAAACCCAAAACCGTCCAAACCGGGCTTTAATACCAAATCCAGAAACACCAACCTGGTGCTCTGATACTAAAAACCTGTAGCGCCGCACCCTCTCACCCGAACCACACATGCCCGGATGAGGGAGCGCTGCTGCCTGTCTTCTTTACTTCTTTAAATCGCTATATATACAAAACCAGGTATAATTTATTTACATAAGATAGAAATTTTAAACATCAAATTAATTCTTAACAAACTTTAAAAGTAAATTTTACAAACTCTAACATTCTTTAATATAAAAGCCAAATACAAAATTTCAAAACTTGTAACCCACTTTCTCAAGGTTCAGCTGCTTTACTTGAATAGGATCACCGCTTGCTTTATCTAACGTCTTCAGCTACCTTTCTATATCTGCGTGGAAAGAAAACTCCATGCTAAGCTCTAAGCTTAGTGGTGCATATAAATAAGGCAATATACTATATCATGCAACAAGCAACAACATGTGTCATTTTTCATATTAATGTTCTTTCATGCAATTCTATTCCTTATGATCCTTTCTCATACAATTATGACTCCATGCATAACAGACAAATATTATTTTCATTTTCACTAATTATAAACATCTCTTTTACATCATCAATCAAGTATTTATATATATATACCACTTTCCATCATTTCTATATATATCTTAGCCCACAACACCTATGAACTCCAGACTAGGATAACGGAGTTGCCATCCAGGAACTTAGGAGTGCCACACGGCAATATGATGTGCGCATATAAATGCCATTACTGGCGTAGAAAAATCATGCCATTACCGGCGTAGTATTCATAATCTGTGCCATTACCGGTATAGAAAATCATTCTATTAATGGTTTTCATCATACTCCCCCCTGCTTGGCATGCCAAAATATCCTTAGTATAGTTCTAGGTAGTTGTTCTAGGGCTTATTCAATATCATATAATTCATATATCTCTATTTACTTCCAATCACAACCATATCAATATTCATGTTTATTATCTGTATTAGTTCACGTATTTCATCCGTATCATATTTCATATATCATCCATATCAATTTACATATTTCATCCGTATCATATTCCATATATCATCCGTATAAATTTACCTATTTCATCCATATCATATTCCATATATCATCTGTATCAATTTACCTATTTCATCCGTATCATATTCCATATATCATCTATGTCAATTCACATATTTCATCCGTATCACAATACAACACTTTTCTCACTTCAATACATATATATATATATATATATATATATATATATATATATATATATATATATATATATATATATATATATATATATATATATATATAAAATTATTCTTATTCCCCTGGATAGACAATAACTTCCATTTACTTACCTGAATTCCTCATTTAATAACTACATTCATAATTACAGATACAGAGCATTCACGCCCGTGATTACTAATTTCACGCTCGTAATCCCAAGCTGTGAACACTACTGGAATGAATCGCCCAAAAGCATTCACGGTCGTGATTACTCATTCACGCCCGTGAATAAGTTCACTTCCTTGATTTCAACCCGTGAATACTTCTAGAATGAATAGTACCATTTCCACACAGAAGTCACAACCGTGATACAATCAGTCACAACCGTGAACCCTCAAGTTCACGCCCGTGACTCAATAGTCACGCTCATGACTTTCAGCAGGAAATCTGCATATTCACTTTTCATTCATTCTAACATCATACCAAATTCTATTTCATGCATTTCTAAGATTCTTTACTCAACTTATTACTTTCCAATACATGTAAATTCCTTGATCATACAAGATTTTCTAACATGCATCATTAATTCAATGTCACACAACGATCTCATTCATACATGTCTAAACCTATGGTATCATGCCATAATAATCATCATTCTTGAAATGCATTTATCTAATATCATGTTCAACATGCTTGCACAAACCTTAATCTTTCTCTTTCACTCTTCTAGGTAGCTTTCTCTTTTCCTTTGCTCCTTAGAGCTTGTTCCTTGTCACTTGCAACTCCTACAATATCATAAATCATTATTATCATATGATTTTCTCAAGACCCTAAACTCTTTTTTTCTCTCTCAAAACCCTAATTACTCTCTCTTTCCACATAAGTCTTGGATGAGTTCAAAATTCGAACTTCCTTTAAGAAAAGATGAAGAAGAAGAAGAAGAGATGCTTCTTACCTTACACCTTTCTTCACTTGATCACAACTTTGTAGATTTTCTCTCTCTACCAAACTTGATTTTTCTTCTTCTTTCTTGTTCTTTCCAGCTTCTTTAGGAGTTATGGACCATGAAGATCACCTTGTCTTGCTCTTTCCCTTCTCTTCCCTTCCTTTCTCTAGAAATAAAGATGGCTATGGAGGAAAAGATGTAGCTAGTGTGACTGGTAGAGAAAAGAGAGAAGAAGGCAGAAAATGAAGAGAAGAAGAAGAAAAGTCTTAAATAGGGTACCCAAAAAGTCTTCATGTGGGACCCACCATTTGACCATCTTCTTCCAATTTTATACTTAATCAATATTAATCCTCTTCCTTTAATGTCATGGCCGGCCAACCCAATTTTAAGTGTCCAAATTTCCTATTATTAATTAGCAATTAATCTCATTAATCCTCCAATATTTGGTAAATTGCAAATTGACCCCAAAACTTATCAAATTTTGCAATTTAGTCCTTTACCGTAAATCAACTTCTTTAAAATTTATAATCACTTAATTATGCATTTATCATTTAATTTAGCCATTACTTTGATCAATTTTTATAAAAATCTGAATTTTGACTCCGATCGGTCAAACGCGTCAACTTCGCGACACGTGCGACTCAGGGCCTAAATTAGCGGATATTACAGTGCTACATACTAAAGACCTCATTAAACGGTTTAAGATCTAAATCAAATTCATATATGAATGAACACCAATATAATGAAAATAATTTTTATTAATAATAAATGAGTACATTAAGTGCCTAAGGTGATTGCCTCTAGGACACCTCTCTAACAATCTCTCACTTACACTAAAGCCAATTGCCTTTATACAGTATCCTAGATGCATGTACATGACTATTATATTTCTTTTGGGGAAGTGGCTTAATGAGAGGATTAATTATATTCTGATCTATGGGAGCTCTCCCTATCTTTACATCATATCTACTTATGATTTCTCAAATTAGATGGTAACATCTGAGTACATGTTTGGATCTTTGATGAGACAGCTGCTCATTTGCTTGTGCAATGGGTTCATTCTTATCACAATACAAGGGTATTGGATCAATAATGTTAGGAACCACTTTTAACTTTATGATGAATTTCCTTATCCAAACCGCTTCCTTAGATGCGTTAGAAGCTGCAATATACTCTACTTCGGTTGTGTAATCTATAGTCATCTCCTATTTATAACTTTTCCAACTAACTGCACCACCATTTAATGTGAAAACATAGTTTGACTGGGATTTGGAGTCATCCTTGTTAGATTGGAAGCTAGCATATATATATCTGCTTATCTTAAGCTCACCATCTCTATAAACCAAGAATGAATACTTAGTTCTTTTTAAATACTTAAGTATGTTCTTAATATCCACCCAATGCCCCTCATCGATATCTGACTAACATATGTCTGTAATACTTAGAGCATATGATATATCGAGTCTAGTATATAATATAACATACATGTTGAATCCAATAGTTGAAGCACATGGAATGCTACTTAGGCACACTCATTCATCATATATCTTTGAACATATAGATTTAGAGAGGCTAATCTCATGAGTATTAGGAATAAATTTTCGATTGGACTATTCTATGCTAAACCTTTTTATCATCTTATCCATATATGTTGACTGAGAAAGACCAAACAACCTTTTAAATCTATCTCTATAGATCTTAATCCTTAGTATATAGATTGCTTCTCCAAGGTCTTTTATGGAGAAATTCTTAGAAAGCCAAAATTTGACTAATTGAAGAACTGAAAAGTCATTTCCTATAAGAAGTACGTAATCTACATACAATACTAGGAATCCCGCACCAACTGTACCGATAGATGCCATGGTGTTCTTTTGCATAAAACTTATTAAATTAAAACTTTCACATTTAAGACTTATTTTAAACATTATAAAGCAATTTAAGGCATAAAAATCCATCATGACATAAAAATCTCGAACCATCGATCGATATCCTAGTATATAACATATGTTTTCGTCTTATCTAGCCTTACATTACAAAAATCCATTATGAAATATCATTACATGTTTTTAAACATCAAAGACATGCAGAACGTGATTCAAACCCCTATAAAAAATATAAACAATATACGTAAATGCCATGTATGGTAACATACCCCAAACTGGTGCACCTTGATTGATCTCTGGGGCTCGGAACTATTCCTGTTAACTTCTATCTACTGGCTCTAAACCTATGTGTGGCAAATAAATGTTTAGTGGTACATATGTGCATACAAATTCATCTCATTTACTTTATGATCATCTCTAAAATGATACATTGTAGTTGTTATATGCTTCGATGTCATATCATCTTATCTATTTTACCATAGACATACATATAAACCATGTATATTATACACATATTCATATATCACATTTCCAATATCATATCATTTTACTTGATATTAGTGTTTCACATCGAAATATCATTTTTTAGATGAAATATCATTTTTACTCATCTTTATAATACCATAATTTCCTTTTTATATTAATTTAACGTCCATTTTTATATCATCTAAGACTTTCAAAGCTTTCATTATTTCAACTGTTTTAGCCCTAGAACTCTAAACTTTGACTATCCAGAAGCGGGATATGAGATAGGGGTGCTCACGATCTGAGCATAAACCACCCGACTCATAACCTGTAATAGCTCATCCGAGCTTTTCGAGTTAATGGCGCTCATCAACCCGAGCTTAAGCCACATTGACTGATATAATATAACATGCTAGCAAATCAAGGATCAAGTGCACTCTATTACCAAGCTTTAATCACTTATCCTTATATCATATCATGTAACTCATATGGTATTGTTCACATCCCTCAATGGTATACCATCTATCCTCTGTGAAGTCTAAGACTAGAGAACTGGGCTTATATCTCATAACCATTTATCTTTCAATTCATTTTATCACATGTTATTGCCAACTTTATATCCCATTTATGCATTCTCATACCAATACATAAAAGTCAAATCATATATCCCACATGTTATTTTCCATGTATACATACATCCTATAACATGTGTATAACCAACCTATCACATAAGGTCATAAAACAAAATGTACATATAATACATTCCCTGTGCTTCAAGGGCGTGAACTACATGTTCATGATCGGGAAGATATACTTTCACAGTTACCTTACCTGTGAACTATCACGTGAAAGAAACAGAGCTTTCACAGGCGTGAATTACCCATTCATGGCAGTGACACCATGTCATTCATGGCTTCCTAACAATGACACAAAACCTTGAACTTCTAGGTTCATGCCAATCATACAAGCTTGACATTCATAGTTGTGACAACCATATTCACCAGCGTGAATCATGCATTTCCAGCAAATTCAAAACAAAGCATTTTATGCATTTCATACAAAATCTCTAAGATTAACCAGTGTTAATCACTCCTATCAACACTTTTTGTACTCATACCATGTTTACAACATGTTTAAACGATATTTAGTTCTTTAAATTCGTTTTTAGGTCAAATCAAGTCAAAACATAACACATATGTCATTTTAACATAAACCATATATCCATGTTATTTATCAACCATATCATGCCTTTTAGTCATTCATTCTCATTTGCAGAAACATAACACACATCAATATGCGTGGAAAATGAATTAATATGCCCCTATGTACATAACATTCATCAAAATGGAGCCTTAACTAACTTTACAAGCTCTTCAAGCTTGCTTTCCCTTTTGTGACGGATTCCTCTGCTCACTAGCTGAACCTATTGTCACAAAATATTCCTACCAAAATCTTATAACCATAAACGAGCTAAAATAATATCCTAAGAATCGAGTTCTACCTCTATCTTTGGCAAAACTCTATCAAACCTCCATATCTCTTAAGCTTTCAAGCTTAACAATGGTGGTTTGGGTTTTTTAAAGGTGGAGGGGATAACTAAGATATCTTGAGTGTGTTTGAGGTGATAAGGGGCGGTGGAAAATGATTTAAAAGCAAGATAAGATAGAGAAAAACATGGCTGCTTATGGCCAATCGACCTGCGTTCACGTGCGTGAAATGCAATTCACGATTGTGATAATAGTTCACAAATGTGAATGTCCTATTTTCTCTAAATAATCCCACCATGTTCAAAACTATGTCGCTTGAACCATATAACTACCTTCACAGGTGTGAATATCCATTCATGGGTGTGAAATCTTTGCATTTCAAAATTTTAACTTAAACTTTAACATACCTTAACCCTAATCTTTTCCCCTCTAAACACATAATTTATAGGCCTTATTTTATAGGCATTACAATTCTCTCCCCCTTAAATAAATTTTGTCCAGAAATTTACTTGTTGTATTGGATGGAAACAATTGAGGTTATTGAGTTCTCATTAGATCCTCACTTTCCCAAGTTGTCTCTTTTGTAACATGATTCTTCCATAAAAATTTAACTAGTGCTATTTTCTTGTTCCTTAATTCCTTGACTTCCCGAGCCAAAATCTCAATTGGTTCTTCTTCATATGACAAGCTCGACTTAACTTCGATGCTTTCGACTGGAATGACATGAGAAGGATTTGATTTGTACCTCCTCAACATAGATACATGGAACACATTATGTATCCTACTCAATTTTAGTTGTAATGCTAGTCTGTAAGCAATTGGTCCAATCTTTTCCAAGATCTCATAAGGTTTAATGAACCTGGGACTCAATTTGCCATTCTTTCCAAACCAAATAACTTTCTTTTATGGAGAAACTTTAAGAAACACTTTGTCTCACACCATGTACTTAATATTTCTCTTCTTAAGATATGCGTACGACCTTTGCCAGTCTAAAATTGCTTTCAAATGATCCAAAATGATCTTTACTTTATGTTCTATCTCTTGAACTAATTTTGTCCCCATTAGCTTCCTCTTACTAAGTTCAATCCAACATAATGGTGTCCGACATCTTCTACCATAAAGTGCCTCATAGGGAGCCATCTGGATGCTTAACTGATAACTATTATTGTAAGCAAACTCCATTAATGGTAGATATCTCTCCCAAATCCCCTCAAATTATATAACATAACTTCTCTCATATCTTCTAATATTTGAATCATCCTTTCTAACTATCTATCCATCTGAGGATGAAATGTTGTACTGAAGTTGGATTTTGTACCTAATGCTTCTTGCTATAGAATCTTCTAAAACTGTGATGTAAACCTCATATCTCTATCCAATATGATGGAAAATGGAACTCTACGAAGTGTTACCACTTCATTCACATACAATTTTGCTAGTCTATTCAACTAATGATCTCTCTTGATAGGTAAAAAATGAGCTGACTTTGTTAACTATATACTATGACCCATATGGCATCATACTTTCTCGGTGTTAGAAGTAAACTAATCACAAAGTCCATTGAGATCCTTTCCCATTTCCATTCTAGAATAGTGATTGACTATAGTAACCCTAATGGTACTTGATGTTCTGTCTTGACTTGCTAACATGTCAGGCATCTTGTAGTGAATTATGTAATTGCCTTCTTCATTCCTAACCACTAATATCTTATATTTTAATCTTGATACATCTTGTTGCTTCCTAGATGCATCACATATCTAGTCTCATGTGCCTCCTTCAATATCCTCTATCTCAAATCTAGTATATTCAGCACATATAACTGTCCCTGATAGTATAACCCATTTTCTGACTTAACTGAAAACTCAGGTCTTTCCCCTATGGAAACTAACTTGATCAACTCAACTAATGTAGTATCCTGCCTCTATGCATCTCTAATCTCTTGATTCAAAGTAGGTTGAACATGGAACTTTGTCATGACCTTTCTACTCAATGTATCAGTTACAACATTGGCCTTGCCCAAATGATAATCAATTATACAATTGTAATCCTTGATCAACTCGAACCACCTTCTTTGTCTCAAATTCAACTCCATTTGATTAGGAAGATATTTCAAACTCTTGTGGTCTGTGTAGATGAAACACTTTTTCTTTTATAGATATTGATGCCAAATCTTGAATGCAAAGACTATAACTGCCAATTCTATATCATGGGTCGGATAATTATTCTCATGAAGTTTCAATTGCCAAGAAATGTAGGCAACAACCTTTCCTTCTTGCATCAAAACATATCTCAAACTGTTATGAGAAGCATCACTATAAACGACATACTCCTTATCCTAACTTGGTTGTGTCAGAACTGGAGCTTCTGTTAACAAAGTCTTAAGCTGATCAAAACTATGCTCATACTTGCCTAACCATTCAAATTTCACATCCTTTCTCAACAATTTGGTTAACGAAGAAGCTATCATGGAGAATCCTTTAATAAATCTCATGTAGTATCCCACTAAACTAAAAAAACTTCTGACCTCTGTCACATTCTTTGGAGGCATCCAATCCAATATTCCCTCAATTTTACTAGGATCTACTTTAATTCCATATACTGATACTACACGTTCGAGGAATACTACCTCATCTAGCCAAAACTCACATTTATAAAGCTTGGCATACAACTTCTGATCTCTAAGGATCTACAAAACTATGCTTAAGTGTTGATCATGTTCCTCTTTATCTTTATAATAAACCAAGATGTCATCGATGAAAAGCATAACAAATTGATCTAAATATGGCCTAAAGATCCGATTCATCAAATCCATGAAAGTTGTACTTCCAAGACATTGCTATCTTTTCAACTTTGAGAACTATTCTTGAATTCCTTAACCAATTACTTCAGACCAATCAATTTTTTGGATTGGAGAATTGAGCGTAGGTTCACATTTGATAACATGATTCTCGTTACCTAGATATAAAGAAAATCATGTTAAAGTATGTACTACATGCATGGTTATTAGGCCGTTAATAACACACATTATTACTCCCACTATTTTATTACAGACCCATTGCCTTCACTATAAATTCAAGAGAACCCGTTGGAAGCTCTCCTAGTGGGTTAGTATCTAATATTACTAAGAATGACCTTGAGTGTGCCCAACAAGCAACCTTAGGTCAATTGGCTGGTATCTCATACCAATTGCATTTTTTTTATGCAATGACTAAATCATTAGGCTATCAACTCTTGATGATTCGCATTTCATATACATTGGCCCAACATTGCCTTTAATTCACATGACTTTGGGTGTGCCCAACAAACCAATCTAACTAGTTAAAATCGACCCATTAATCATGAAATCAAATTTTATAGGTTTGAACATATTCTTTTAAAGTAGGCTTGGGTGTGCTCAACAACCTAAACTCTAAAAGAACTCTAGTTCTTGCCATATTAATGGAAGCCATTGGCTTAAATATAATTTTGAGAGATTTTCTTTAATTAAGTCTCATCATGGTTGTTTGGCATGCATAATATATCCATTCATCACACACACACACACACACACACACACATATATAAGATAATTACACTAATTATATGGTAATAATTATGGGCATATTTAATATCGATCCTTTGAGCCATGAAGGATTGACTAGGTCTCACCTTGGTGGATGCATGAAATTATAACTTTGAAATAGAAAATAATTTCTTATTCAAAGTCTTGTAATTGCCACCAACTCCATGACTGGTTGATTGCTCATTTGCACTTCAATTCTATTCAAATCCTATGTAATCTAAATACATAATTTCTTTACAAGAAAATCTTAAATTACATTTGAGGGAAGTGAGATGAGAAGAGAAATGCAATAGAGAGAATAGAGAAGGAAGGTACTCGCATAACCTATTTACCAAAAACAAAATTTTCATTAATCACAGTGGTCAAGTCCATCATCATACCATCATGTCATTCCATACACCCCTAGTATGCATTCTCTAATGCATAAATAAAGGTATCTATTAAAGTAACAATTTGGGTTCCTTTTGTTTCAACTCTTGAAACATTGTTTTGATTGTTTGGCCTTTTATGAAATTCACCTTATATTCATTATTTAATCTTTATAATCATATGAAAATTTATGAACACTTTCTAAAATTAAATTATGTAAATTAGGCATATATTTGATCATATAAAAAAGTTTCCTAAAATTGTCTACTTAGCCAAATAGGTTACTACAAATTTAATGCATGCAACATCAAAGTCTGAATTTAATATTTTAATTACATTAAATATCAAATTTAAATATGACTAGTAGTCAATGATAATTAAATTACCTTAAATAGTTATTATTTTGATATCAAATTGGATTAAACAATCCTAGTTACAATTGCATACTAGAATCCTAGTCAAACTAGGATTAGAAAACCTTTTTCTAATTTAAATCAAATTCTATTTCAAAATTTTCCAAAATTTCTATAATTCATTCTTATCATTATAAGCAACTTATAATAAATTTAAGCTAATTAAATTCATTCATTAGACAATCTAAATCATTAAAAACGTATCCAGCATACCATTCACTCAAAATTGCCTAAATTGAATCGTACATAAACTATGATTCTCTAGGAACTTAAGTACGAATTTAATTAGATCTTAGCATCAATTGACATTAAAATAATATCATGAATATCTCATAAACCTAAAATTATGGTATTGGTCTTGAAGTTACATTAAATTAAATTACACAACACAAAATAGTCTTAACACATGGTAGAATTTTTATCCTAGTTACTAGTTTTATTTGTTCTATGATCAAAAATGAATTTTTTTATCATATTAGGTGATGTATAGAAGTTAAAAAATTTTCTAAATATATCATAAACATGTTTGATTAATCATCTTAACAAAACTAAATTCGAACAACCCCTCAAAAAACTCAATTGGCAAAACTAGGTTTTATAAATCCTAAAAATTTCAATAACATGCACAATTTCAAATTTTATGTTTTAAATCCAATTTAAATCATTTCATTATTATCACTAATATCTAATATCATCATATTATCATATTATTGAATGAAAAATAAAATTTGAGGCCGAACACAATAAAATTTGTTAAACATTGAGAGGTATTTCCGTCATTTTGATGATAACAAATATAATAGCAATATTGTATTTAACATACTTGTTTTCTAAGTCTATTATACAGGACATGGATTAAAATAGCAAGAATGGAGATTGAAAGAATAATTCTTGAAAGACAAAATTCAAGAAGTAGCATGTTCACTGTCGTGACTCTATGTGTCACGCCCGTGAACGAACTAACTGTTACCAAAACCAACATTTGAAGTTCACGACCATGAAGGAAGAACAAACCGTGAAGTGGACATTTCAGTCACCCCCGTGAATTAAAATGCCACCTCTGTGAATGTTCATGCATTTTCATCCAGAGAGCTTCACGGCCAAAGTCACCACTTGAATCACGGCTAGGAAGTTTGTCACGCCCGTGAAAGTGTATGTCACGCCCGTGACCCAATGTGTCAAAACATTCCAGAGAGCTTCACAACCAAGGTCACCACTTCAGTCACTGCTTGGGAAGAAATATCACGCCCGTGACAAACATAGTCACGCCCGTGAATGATGAAAGAGAAAAATGTCAGATGCCATTATTTGGTTGGTAAAACGGCTAGTTTCATATTTAATGCACCCCAACGGCTATATTCAGCCATGGAAGTATAAATGGAAGTCATTTATGCACTCAGAACAAGAGAATAACAAGAGGATAACATATACTTTGAATTTAATTCTTATTACAAGCTATTTGTACTTTCAATACTTTGAGAACAAAATCTATTCTCTGTAAAAATCTTTTTGCTCTTCATTTATTGAGCAATTAAGATTTATAAGTGTTTCTCTCTGTAATCATTACTCAAGTGAGCTTTGGGTATTTCTGGATTAAGAGTAGAACACTTATAAGGGTTAGTTGTGTAAGCCTCAAAACACAAATCAAAAGGTTATTGTGTGATCCTGTAAAAACACAAAGTGAAGGTTGTTTGTGTAAGCCTGTAAAAACACAAAGAGAAGGTTGTTTGTGTGAGCCTGTAAAACACAAGGAATTGGTTATTGTGTGAGCCATTAAAACACAAGGGATTTCTGGGTTAGGTGTGAGCCATTGTGAAAAACACCATAGTTGAGAGTGATCTTGTAAAACTCCATTGTAACACTTAATGTGTTAGTGAAACTTCCAATTGCGATTGGGGAGAGGAGTAGGGTTTGTTAACACCCGAACCTCTATAAAAATCCTTGTGTAAATTTCTCTATCCCTCCTAAAATTAATTGTTTTATTTCCTCACTTTAAAGTCTAATTTTTTGAAACTCCAATTCAACCCCCCTTCTTGGCTTAATATCTGAGCAACAATTGGTATCAGAGCTTTGTCTAGCATCGAAGCCTAAAAAGTGCTAGTAAAGATTAAGATATGGCTAGTGAAGGATTCCAAAGTCTCAAACCTTACTTTGATGGAGCAAATTATGCCCATTGGAAGTTTTGGATGAAGACATATTTGGATAGTGAAGGAATTGAAGTCTGGGATAGTGTATGAAAAGACTGGACCCCACCAACCAGAAGAAGAGCTGATGATGAAGAAGAAATCCTATCAAGAGATGATTGGACAGAGCCTCATAGAAGAGCAAATTTCAAAAACTAGAAGGCAATGAAAATCCTATCAAGCTCATTATCTGTTGAAGAATGTGGGAGAATACAACACTGCCCAATATCATACAACATGTGGAAGACATTGGAGAATTATCATGAAGGAACTAAGTAAGTCAAATCCAAGAAGATTCAACTTCTGACCTCAGAATATAAGCTCTTCAAAATAAAATCCAATGAGTCAATCACCGACATGACCAACCGTCTTCTATCCATTATAAATGGAATGAGGCAACTTGGGAAGCATCTAAGTTTGGAGGATGTAAACAACAAAATCCTGAGAAGTCTTCCTCTTAAATACTATGGCTCAAGAGTTGCTGGCATAGAAGAAGCAAATGAAGATATGAGCATCATGAATACTGATGTGCTGATTGGCAAACTTCTCACACATGACATGTCAGTAAAAAGAGATAGAGAGCTTGAAGCAGAGCCAGAGAAAAGAAAGCCCTTAGCACTAAAAGCCTCTACTTCAAAATCTCAAGAAGAAAGTGAAGATGATGAAGAAATGAGTGATGATGAAAATGATGACATTGCTATGCTTTCAAGAAGATTAAAAAGAATCATTGAGAATACACTGAGCAACTCCAGAAAATTCAGGAAAAAAAACCCCAAACAAACTTCTAATGACACACATAGAGGTAAGGAAGAGGTAAAGTGCTATGAGTGTGGAAAGAAAGGACATATCAAACCAGAATGTCCAAGGGTCAAGAAGCGTAAGAGAAAATATCAAAGAGACAATGGGGAGAAAGGTCACAAAGCCACATGGGATGACAAAAGCTCTTCAAGTGAAAAAGATGATAATGAAAGTGAAAAGGTCAACCTATGTTTCATGGCTATCGAAGATCATGTCTCAAATGAGGTAAGATCACTACATTCATACTCTTTGAACAATGATAGAAGTGATAATGATGATGATAGTGATGATGATGAGCAAAGCCTAATAGAAGAATTAAATCTAGAATTAGAGAAATATAGAACTAAATTTAGTACCTATAGAAATAATATCTCTAATTTAAAAAATAAGATAGATGGTTTAGAAAAGGAAAACATAAAGCTTAAATCATCTAATGAATCTCTCCAAAAGTCATTAGATGAACACTCATCAAGACCCTCAACAGCTTCCTTACTAAAAGAAAATAATACTTTGAAAAATGAAGTTGAGGAACTTAGAAATTCCATTTTTAAATTTCACAAAGGTAAAGAGAGCTTAGATACTCTCATTGTATCTCAAAGAGCACCCTTAATTAGACATGGTCTAGGATTTAAGGACACATCATCATCTTCTCACAAAACCATATTTGTTAAGTCTAAAGAACCTCACATCTCCACAACTGTTAGAACTGCACTAGGAAATAAGCATGTTGTTGACCAGATATTAAGCCAAGAAGGGGGGTTGAATTGGAGTTTTAAAAATTAAACTTTAAAGTGCGGAAATAGACAGTTAATTTTAGAAAGGATAGAAAAAATTTGACACACAGATTTATAGAGGTTCGGGTGTTAACAAACCCTACTCCTCTCCCCAATCGCAATTGGGAGTTTCACTAACACACTAAGTGTTACAATGGAGTTTTACAAGCTCACTCCCAACTATGGTGTTTCTCACAATGGTTCACACCTAACCCAGAAATCTCTTGTGTTTTAATGGCTCACACAATAACCAATTCCTTGTGTTTTACAGGCTCACACAAACAACCTACACTTTGTGTTTTACAGGCTCACACAAACAACCTACACTTTGTGTTTTGGAGGTTTACACAACTAACCCTTACAAGTGTTATACTCTTAACCCAGAACTACCCAAAGCTCACTTGAGTAAGATTATAGAGAGAACCACTTATAAATCTTTATTGCTCAAATATGAGGAGCAAAAAGATTTTTATAGAGAATTGATTTGTTCTCAAAGTATGAAAGTACAAGATAGCTTGTGATTTGAATTATATGCCAATCTTTCGTTTTTCTTATCATCCTCTTATTTCTTAATGCATAAATGACTTCCATTTATACTCCCATGGCTGAATATAGCCGTTAGGGTGCATTAAATAAGAAACTAGCCGTTGTACCAACCAAAAAATCGCGCCTGACATTTTTCTCTTTCATTGTTCACGGGCGTGACTATGCTTGTCACGGGCGTGACCGTTCTTCCCAAGCCGTGACTGAAGTGGTGATCTTGGTCGTGAAACTCTCTAGAATGTTTTTGACATATTGAGTCACGGGCATGACAAGCTTCCTAGCTGTGATTCAAGTGGTGACTTTGGTGGTGAAGCTCTCTGGATGAAATTGCATGAATCTTCATAGGAGTGACACCTTTATTCATGGGGGTGACAATCTTCCCATCCGTGAACCAAGTGGTGACTCTAGTCGTGAAGCTCTCTGGATGAAATTGCATGAAGCTTCACGGGGGTGACTGAAATGCTTACTTCACGGTTTGTTTTTCCTTCATGGCTGTGAACTTCAAATGTTGGTTTTGGTAACGGTTAGCTTCCTTCATGGGAGTGACTCCTAGAGTCACGACAGTGAACATGCTACTACTTGATTTTTGTTTCTCAAGGATTATTCTTCCAATTCTCCATTCTTGCTATTTTAATTCATGTCTTGTATAATATACTTACAAAAACAAATATGTTAAATACAATATTGCTATATTATTTGTTATCATCAAAATGACAGAAATACCTTTCAAGGTTAACAATCTCCCCCTTTTTGATGGTGACAAATAATCTAGCAATATGTGATTTTGAGAAGTCTCCCCCTCAAAGTATACTTAGGATAAAAAATTATAATGTGCAAGAATAGTAAATAATGATGTAGCATTAAACTAGATTTTAAGTATATGCAAGTTATATGAGAAGTATATCCAATACATACCATAATTCCTTTTCAAGACATAAAGTATATGTAAGGTATATTTAAGGTATATCATGACATGTTTTTATTTGTAACTTGCTTGAAGGTATATGCAAAGTATACTTAGGGTATATCTAAGGTATATAAAAACTTAATTTTCCAATTTTTTACTTTGCATATGAAATTTTCACTTTCAATTCACAATTCTTAGTTTGATACCATTCTCCCTTATCATATATTACCTATCATATATTGCTAGTTTTCTCCCCCTTTTGTCATCAATCAAAAAAGGATAAGAAGATTTAAGTAAACAATAAGAAAAAATATATATATATATATCATAAAGGAAAGGATACAAACTAAGAAAGGAAATTTAAGATTTCCTACATAAGCAAACAAAAAAAAAAATGACAAACAAGCTAAAAATGATCAAATTTAGGCTACACTCTAGCCTATCTCCTAGCCAGACATCCTATCACGAAGCCTAGCTACTTCAGCCTCAAGGCTGTCCATCCAAGACTCCATGAAGTCCTTGAGGTTCTCCAACCTCTCATCCATGGAAGTCTGTAGCTGCTCGAAACGTGGTGCCAAGAGGTCGACCATCTGCTGCGCTAAGGATGGTGTGGAAGCTGAGGACTGTCTAATGTCCTGCTCGACTGCTGGAGGTGCTTCCTCAATCTGAGCCCTCTTTTTCTGCCGGACTCCCTGGAGGCCTGCTTTAAATTCCTCTGTGTCATTATCTTCCCAGATAATCTCTCCAGCAATATCAGTGAAGCGGTAGAAGATATCGTTCTGAAAAATGATTTTGACAGTCGCTCCCATCTTGATGAATGACTCGACATCCAGCCTATCTCGAGGATGTGCAGGAATGATGTTGAAGTGATGGTCATCCAGCTTGAAATAATTGAGCTTGATTGAAATATGGGTGACATATGCCCCAATCAAAATATCTCCTGTGGGCTTGGTGGCAATGGAGAGAAGATGGTTTGCAAACCATCTAGAAAGTGCCACTGTGACTCCCCTGCGAGCCATCTCAAGGAGGAAGAGCTCTGACTTTCTGATTGTTCCATTACTTTCTCCCCGAGCAAAAATGCTATAGGTTAGGAACCTATGCAAATACCTGTGTACTGGGGCCACGAGATGAGTGCTCTTTGTCTTTTTGACATCCCAGTTGCAACCGGTGCCAAAATGTGTCCAGGCTGGAGGAGCAAAGAATTCTACCTCATTCTCATTTAGAATGCCATCAGATGGTAGGTTGAACAATTCTCCAAATGCGATGGCGCTGAGGGTGTTAGGATTATTGCAGAGTTGGAATTTCACCACTCCAGTTGGTGAAACCTGCAAGGTGCTGAGAAATTCCAGCGTTGGCTCCCTCAGAGTCAGCTGATGAATTTCAACAAATTCTTTGAGATGATAGGCTTGTAGTTGCTCTGTCATAGCCATCTCAAGCCCGAGACTACGGATTGCCTGCCATTCGAAGGACCTTGATGATAAAAGAGGTCTCTTCTTCAAAGTTGCATACCGAGGATGGCAACTTTCTGGAATGATGTTCATGAGGTAATCTGAATACCTCTTAGGTGCATGGGACTTATTTCTCTTTCCCTTAGATGAAACAGACTCCATATTTGAAGAAATTAGTTGTTGATGGAGTTGAAGAAAATTTTTGATAGAAAATTTGATGTAAAACCCTAGAAATGTATGATTTCTGCTGAAGATTCGAACTTTTGGTGGTA
The DNA here is from genome assembly GCA_023653625.1 of Triadica sebifera. Lineage (NCBI taxonomy): Eukaryota > Viridiplantae > Streptophyta > Magnoliopsida > Malpighiales > Euphorbiaceae > Triadica > Triadica sebifera. Next base: position 20,087,594 of record CM042898.1, on the reverse strand, counting down.
TTTATAGTGAAATTTCAAGTCTTTGGGGTCAGAATCTTCAATGTCTCAATGAATGAGAGTAAATGAGAGCAGTTTTGGGAGATGGAGAGTTGAAATGAAGGTTGTAACCGACTGTTTTCTTATATATTTGATACATTCACGGGCGTGACTTATGGTGTCACGGGCGTGAATGGTCATGTTCACGGTTTTCTGAAGTAGTGTTCCACCCGTGAATGAAGATGTGAATATGTTCACGGGCGTGATCGATGAATATCACGAGCGTGAATGATCATAGGTCACAAGGGTGAATATAACGTCACGGGCGTGAACTGTTGAATTTCACTACTTATGCCCGTGAAGCAAGCCGTGACACAAGGCATGAAAGCTTCTGTGAGTTTTGGGGTGTAATTATTCACGGGAGTGAAAAATTGTCACGGTCGTGAAAGTCCAATTTCACGGGCGTGACTCAAGTCGTGAAACTAAGTTTCACCACTTGAAGCCATGAATCATGTCGTGAACCAAAGTCGTGAAAGCTTCTGTGAGTTTTTGGGGCATAATTGTTCACAGGAGTGAAAAAGTTCCACGAGCGTGAAGGTCCCTTTTCACGGGCATGACTCAAGCCGTGAAACTAAGTTTCACCACTTGAATCCGTGAAGCATGTCGTGAACCACACTGCCTCTTTGGGCCACTTAAGTCACGGGTGTGACTCCCTTATAACTTTCATCAAATTGAAATTAAGTTCTACAACAAGACTTAATCATTTCAACAAAGATTCTACTTCATAAAACATGAATTCTCATCAAAATTTCTATCTTATAACTTGTGATATGATTCAAGATCAACAATTAAAATTTCATTTTATTGCAATCACAAGGTTAATCCATCAATCATACCTAGTTCTCTTCTAATGAAATTAAATATTTTCTCATTTAGAGACTTAGTGAAAATATCTGCTAATTGATTTTCTATGCATATAAATTCTAATTCAACATCTCCATATTGAACATAATCTCTAATAAAGTGGTGTCTAATGTCAACATGTTTACTTCTATATTGTTGAATAGGATTCTTTGAAAGATTTATAGCACTAGTGTTGTCACATTTTATAGGTATATGGTTCATCTCATGACCATAATCCTTAAGTTGTTGTTTCATCCAAAGAATTTTTGTACAACAACATCCAATTGCTACATATTCAGCTTCAGCAGTTGAGAGAGCAACTAAAACTTGTTTCTTGCTAAACTAAGAAACCAAACATTCTCCAATGAAGTGACAAGTACCTGAAGTACTTTTCCTATCCAAAAGACTACCAGCATAGTCTGCATCTGAATATCCTATAATATAAAAAGATGAATTCCTAGGATACCATAAACCTAGATGTAATGTTCTATGTAAATATCTTAAAATCCTTTTTACAGCATTTAGATGAGATTCTTTAGGACATGATTGAAATCGTGCACATAAGCAAACACTATACATAATATCGGGTCTAGAAGCAGTGAAATATAAAAGTGATCCGATCATACCTCTATAAAGCTTTTCATTAATGCTCTTACCCTTTTCATCTTTGTCCAGTTTTGTTGATGTGCTTATAGGAGTCTTGGCATTTTTGCATCCTTCCATACCAAATTTTTTGATTAAGTCTTTGGCATATTTGGACTGGTTGATGAATATACCCTTATTGCTTGGCTTTATTTGTAGACCAAGGAAATACTTAAGTTCTCCCATCATGCTCATTTCAAATTCCCTAGTCATGCACTTAGAAAATTCTTGACAAAACAGCTCATTAGTAGAACCAAATATTATAACATCAACATAAATTTGAACAATCAGTATATCATGCTTATGTTTTTTGATGAATAGTGTAGTGTCAACATTTCCCTTTGTGAAGCTATTTTCTAATAAAAAAGAACTTAGTCTCTCATACCAAGCTTTTGGAGCCTGTTTTAAACCATACAAAGCTTTTGAAAGTTTAAAAACATGATTTGGCAAATCATAGCTTTCAAAACCTGGTGGTTGTTCTACATACACTTCTTCATCTATATAGCCATTTAGAAATGCACTTTTCACATCCATTTGAAAAAGTTTGAAATTCATGTGACATGCATATCCTAAGAGTATTCTTATAGCTTCTAATCTAGCTACAGGTGCATACGTTTCATCATAATCTATACCTTTTTCCTGATTATATCCTTTTGCAACTAGTCTTGCTTTATTTCTGGTTATTAACCCTTGTTCATCTAATTTATTTCTAAATACCCATTTGCTGCCTATGATTGGATGATTCTTAGTTCTAGGTACTAGGTTCCATACCTTATTTCTCTCAAATTGGTTGAGTTCCTCTTGCATGGCAATTACCCAACTTTCATCATTAAGAGCCTCATCAATGTTTTTAGGCTCAATTTGTGAAATAAAAGCAATGTCAGTGACTAAATGCTTGAAATGAGATCTAGTACTTACTCCCCTTGATAGATCACCAATTATTTGCTCTTTTGGATGATCTTTCGTCATTCTCCATTCTTTTGGAAGTTCTTGCTCCATTTGTTCTTGATTTTGAGGTAGTAAATTTTCTTGATCGTTTTCTTCTTTTCCATTTTCAATGACAAGTTTTTCCATATTATCTACAACATCATCAAGAGCACTACCTTTCACAAGATCAAGTCTACTAGATTGATTAAAAGCAACATGCATGGATTCTTCAACCGTTAATGATCTTTTACTAAATACTCTATATGATTTGCTGGTTGTAGAGTATCCTAAAAAGATACCTTCATCAGACTTAGAGGCAAATTTTCCAAGATTGTCCTTGGTGTTCAATATAAAACACTTGCATCCAAATACTCTAAAGTATGATACCAAGGGCTTTCTTCCATTCCATAGCTCAAATGAGGTTTTGTTTAAAAGAGGTCTTTTGAAAACTCGATTTGAAATATAACATGCAGTGTTTGTGGCTTTTGCCCAAAAATAAGTTGGTAATACATATTCATTAAGAATTGTTCTAGCCATTTCAATTAATGTTCGATTTTTCCTTTCAACTACCCCATTTTTTTGAGGTGTCCTAGGAGATGAGAAATTATGTGAAATGCCATGTTCAAGACAAAAGCTTTCAAAGTTTTCATTTTCAAATTCTTTCTCATGATCACTTCTTATTTTTGAAATGCAGTATCCTTTTTCATTTTGAACTCTTTTAGCAAAGTTTTTGAAATTTTCAAAAGCATCACTCTTTTGAGCTAAGAAAATTACCCAAGTAAATCTAGAGTAATCATCTACAATGACAAATGCATAATGTTTTCCTCCTAAGCTAGCAATTCTAGTAGGTCCAAACAAGTCTAAATGTAGGAGTTGAAGAGGTTTTGAAGTACTTACTATGTTTTTGGCTTTGAAAGATGACTTATGTTGCTTTCCTCTTTGACAAGGATCACATGTCTTGCCTTTTGCATATTTAACTCTTGGTAATCCTTTTACTAGCTCTCCTATGCTGAGACTTTGTATTAAGTCCATATTAGCATGACCAAGTCTTCTATGCCACAACCAAGACTCATCACTAGTAGTCACAAGACACTTAGATGAATGGTTAGATAACTTATGTAAGTTTATTATGTACGTATTGATATCTCTATTTCCTTTAAATATTTCTTGACCATCAATAGAGATTACAAGACATTCATTTGAAGTAAAGATTACTTTGTTTCCTTTATCACATAATTGACTTACACTTAACAAGTTATGTTTCAAGCCATCAACAAGTAAAATATCCTTAATAAAAGTAGTACCATTAACGCCAATAGAACCAATGCCAATTACCTTACCCTTTGCATTGTTTCCAAAGGTAACTTTACCTCCATCAATACTTTTGATTTCATTGAAGAGTTTTTTGTCTCCTATCAAATGCCTTGAGCATCCACGGTCTACTAGCCATGCATTTTTGTTTATTGTGGAGTTGAGGCATACCTATAAAATCACAAATCAAGTATAATATTTAGGTACCCAAATGAGTTTGGGTCCATGGGGGTTAGCACATGAAGGTTCCCAATGAGCCTTCCTTATCCAACAATGTTTATTTATGTGACCCATTTTCATACAATAATTACATTGTTTAGGTCTAAACTTGCTTTTTGGTCTTACACTGTGTTTAAATGCCATAAATCTATTAGACTGATTTTGAGAACAATGGCATGCACAATCATGATTAATTTGCATTTTTCTAGATGCACGCTTCCTATACATAAAGGCATGATTATTCTTTTTCTGTACAGAAGGTTTAACATTCTTATTTATTAGTGTAGTTCTAATAGGTGTGGAGATGTGAGATTCTTTAGATTTAACAAATATAGTTTTGTGAGAAGATGATGATGTGTCCTTAAATCCTAGACCATGTCTTATTAAGGGTGGTCTTTGAGACACAATGAGAGTATCTAAGCTTTCTTTACCTTTGTGAAATTTAGAAATGGAATTTCTAAGTTCCTCAACTTCATTTTTCAAAGTATTATTTTCTTTTAGTAAGGAAGTTGTTGAGGGTCTTGATGAGTGTTCATCTAATGACTTTTGAAGAGATTCATTAGATGATTTAAGCTTAATGTTCTCTTTTTCTAAACCATCTATCTTATTTTTCAGATTAGAGATATTATTTCTATAGGTACTAAATTTAGTTCTATATTTCTCTAATTCTATATTTAATTCTTCTATTAGGCTTTGCTCATCATCATCATCATCGTTATCACTATTACTATCATTATCACTACTATCATTATTGAAAGAGTATGAGTGTAGTGATCTTACTTTGTCCGAGACATGATCCTCAATAGCCATGAATCATAAGTTGACCTCTTCACTTTCATTATCATCTTTTTCATTTGAAGAGCTTTCGTCATCCCATGTGGCTTTATGACCTTTCTCCCTATTGTCTCTTTGGTATTTGCTCTTATGCTTCTTGAGCCTTGGACATTCTGGTTTGATATGTCCTTTCTTTCCACATTCATAGCATTTTACCTCTTCCTTACTTCTATGTGTATCATTAGAAATTTGTTTGAGGTTTCTTTGCCTGAATTTTTTGGAATTGCTCATTTTCTTCTCAATGATTCTTTTTAATCTCCTTGAAAGCATAGTGATGTCCTCATTTTCATCATCACTCATATCTTCATCATCTTCACTTTCTTCTTGAGATTTTGAAGTAGAGGCTTTGAGTGCTAAGAGTTTTCTTTTCTCTGGCTCTGCTTCAAGCTCTCTATCTCTCTTTACTGCCATCTCATGTGTGAGAAGCTTGCCAATCGGCACATCAGTATTCATGATGCTCATATCTTCATTTGCTTCTTCTATGCCAGCAACTCTTGAACCATAGTCTCTAAGAGGAAGACTTCTCAGGATTTTATTATTTACATCTTCCAAACTCAGATGCTTCACAAGTTTCCTCATTCCATTTATAATGGATAGAAGACGGTTGGTCATGTCAGTGATTGACTCATTGGATTTCATCTTGAAGAGCTCATATTCTGAGGTTAGAAGTTGAATCTTCTCGGATTTGACTTGCTTAGTTCCCTCATAATAGTTCTCCAATGTCTTCCACAAACTATATGCTGTTGAGCAGTGTTGTATTCTCCCACATTCTTCAATAGATAATGAGCTTGATAGGATTGTCATTGCCTTCTTGTTTTTGATATTAGCTCTTCTTTGAGGCTTTGTCCAATCATCTCTTGATAAGATTTCTTCTTCACCATCAGCTCCACTTCTGGTTGGTGGTGTCCATTCTTTTCGTACACTATCCCAGACTTCAAATCCTTCACTATCCAAGTATGTCTCCATCCTAAACTTCCAATGGGCATAATTTACTCCATCAAAGTAAGGTTTGAGACTCTAGAATCCTTCACTGACCATATCTTACTTGTTAACCTTGAGGGGTATTTCCGTCATTTTGATGATAATAAATAATATAGCAATATTGTATTTAGCATACTTGTTTTTGTAAGTATATTATACAGGACATGAATTAAAATAGCAAGAATGGAGGACTGGAAGAATAATCCTTGAGAAACAAAAAGCAAGAAGTAGCATGTTCACTGCCGTGACTCTAGGAGTCACTCCCGTGAAGACAACTAGCCATTACCAAAAACTAACATTTGAAGTTCACGACCATGAAGGAAAAACAAACCGTGAAGTAAGCATTTCAGTCACCCCCGTGGAGAAAGGTGTCACCCCCGTGAAGCTTCATGCAAATTTCATTCTAGAGAGCTTCACGACCAGAGTCACCACTTGGGTCACGGGCTGGGAATATTGTCACCTCCGTGAATGAAGGTGTCACCCCCATGAAGGATTCATTCAATTTCATCTAGAGAGCTTCATGACCAGAGTCACCACTTGTCTCACGGCTAGGAAAGAGTGTCACGCTTGTGACCGATTAATGTCACGCCCGTGACTCTATATGTCAAAACATACCAGAGAGCTTCACGACCAAGGTCACCACTTCAGTCACGGCTTGGGAAGAACGGTCTCCCCCGTGATAAGTATATTCACTCCCGTGAACAATGAAAGAGAAAAATGTCAGGTGCGATTTTTTGGTTGGTATAACAGCTAGTTTCTTATTTAATGCACCCCAACGGCTATATTCAGCCATGAAAGTATAAATGAAAGTCATTTATGCATTAAGAAACAAGAGAATGAAAAGAAAAACAAAAGATTAGCATATACTTAAAAATCACAAGCTATCTTGTACTTTTATACTTTGAGAATAAATCCATTATCTGTAAAAATCTTATTGCTCCTCATATTTGAGCAATAAAGATTTATAAGTAGTTCTCTCTGTAATCTTTACTCAAGTAAGCATTGGGTAGTTCTGGGTTAAGAGAAGAACACTTGTAAGGGTTAGTTGTGTGAACCTCCAAAACACAAATTAAAAGGTTGTTTGTGTGAGCCTGTAAAACACAAAGTATAGGTTGTTTGTGTGAGCCTGTAAAGCACAAAGTGTAGGTTGTTTGTGTGAGCTTGTAAAACACAAAGGAATTGGTTATTGTGTGAGCCATTAAAACACAAGGGATTTCTGGGTTAAGTGTGAGCCATTGTGAGAAACAGCATAGTTGAGAGTGAGCTTGTAAAACTCCATTGTAACACTTAGTGTGTTAGTGAAACTCCCAATTGCGATTGGGGAGAGGAGTAGGGTTTGTTAACACCCGAACCTCTATAAATCTTTGTGTCTGATTTTCTCTATCCCCCCTAAAATTAACTATTTATTTCCGCACTTTAAAGTTTAATTTTTGAAACTCCAATTCAACCCCCCTTCTTGGTCTAATATCTGGGCAACAATTGGTATCAGAGCCTTGTCTAGCATCTAAGCCTAAAAAGCGCTAGTATAGAGTAAGATATGGCCAGTGAAGGATTCCAGAGTCTCAAACCTTACTTTGATGGAGCAAATTATGCCCATTGGAAGTTTAGGATTGAGACATACTTGGATAGTGAAGGAATTAAAGTTTGGGATAGTGTACGAAAAGAATGGACACCACCAACCAGAAGAGGAGCTGATGGTGAAGAGGAAATCCTATCAAGAGATGATTGGACAGAGCACCAAAGAAGAGCAAATTTCAAAAACAAGAAGGCAATGGCAATTGTATCAAGCTCATTATCTATTGAAGAATGTGGGAGAATATAGCACTGCTCAACAGCCTATAGTATGTGGAAGACATTGGAGAACTATCATGAGGGAAGTAAGCAAGTCAAATCCAAGAAGATTCAACTTCTAACCTCAGAATATGAGCTCTTCAAAATGAAATCAAATGAGTCAATCACTGATATGACCAACCGTCTTCTATCCATTATAAATGGAATGAGGAAACTTGGGAAGCATATGAGTTTGGAAGATGTAAACAATAAAATCCTGAGAATTCTTCCTCTTAAAGACTATGGTTCAAGAGTTGCTGGCATAGAAGAAGCAAATGAAGATATGAGTATCATGAACACTGATGTGCTGATTGGTAAGCTTCTCACACATGAGATGGCAGTAAAGAGGGATAGAGAGCTTGAAGCAGAGCTAGAGAAAAGAAAACCCTTAGCACTCAAAGCCTCTACTTCAAAATCTCAAGAAGAAAGTGAAGATGATGAAGAGATGAGTGATGATGAAAATGAGGACATCGCTATGCTTTCAAGGAGATTAAAGAGAATCATTGAAAAGAAGATGAGCAATTCCAGAAAATTCAGGCAAAGAAACCTCAAACAAACTTCAAATGATACACACAGAAGTAAGGAAGAGGTAAAATGCTATGAATGTGGAAAGAAAGGACATATCAAACCAGAATGTCCAAGGCTTAAGAAGCATAAGAGCAAATACCAAAGAGACAATGAGGAGAAAGGTCACAAAGCCACATGGGATGACAAAAGCACTTCAAGTGAAAAAGATGATAATGAAAGTGAAGAGGTCAACCTATGTTTCATGGCTATTGAGGATCACGTCTCGAACAAAGTAAGATCACTACACTCATACTCTTTCAATAATGATAGTAGCGATAATGATAGTGATAGTGATGATGATGATGATGAGCAAAGCCTAATAGAAGAATTAAATATAGAATTAGAGAAATATAGAACTAAATTTAGTATCTATAGAAATAATATCTCTAATTTGAAAAATAAGATAGATGGCTTAGAAAAGGAGAACATAAAGCTTAAATCATCTAATGAATCTCTTCAAAAGTCATTAGATGAATACCCATCAAAACCCTCAACAGCTTCACTGTTAAAAGAAAATAATACTTTGAAAAATGAAGTTGAAGAACTTAGAAATTCCATTTCTAAATTTCATAAGGGTAAAGAGAGCTTAGATACTCTCATTGTGTCTCAAAGACCACCTTTAGTTAGACATGGTTTAGGGTTTAAGGACACATCATCATCTTCTAACAAAACAGTATTTGTTAAGTCTAAAGAACATAACATCTCCACACCTGTTAGAACAACACCAAGAAATAAGCATGTTAAACCTTCTATACAAAAACAGAATAATCATGCCTTTATTTATAGGAAGAATGTATCTAGAAAAATGCAAATTAATCATGATTGTGCATGTCATTGTTTTCAAAATCAGCCTAATCAAATAATGGGATTCAAATACATTGTAAGACCAAAAAGCAAGTTTACACCTAAACAATGTAATTACTGTATGAAAATAGGTCATATAAATAGAAATTGCTGGATAAGGAAGGCTCATTGGCAACCTTCATGTGCTAACCCCCAAGGACCCAAACTCATTTGGGTACCTAAATATCATACTTGATTTGTAACTCTGTAGGTATGCCTCAAGTCCACAATAAACAAAAATGCATGGCTAGTAGACCGTGGATGCTCAAGGCATTTGATAGGAGACAAAAAACTCTTCAATGAAATCAAAAGTATTGATGGAGGTAAAGTTACCTTTGGAAACAATGCAAAGGGTAAGGTAATTGGCATTGGTTCTATTGGCGTTAATGGTACTACTTTTATTAAGGATATTTTACTTGTTGATGGCTTGAAACATAACTTGTTAAGTGTAAGTCAATTATGTGATAAAGGAAACAAAGTAATTTTCACTTCAAATGAATGTCTTGTAATCTCTATTGATGGTCAAGAAATATTTAAAAGAAATAGAGATATCAATACGTACATAATAAACTTACATGAACTATCTAACCATTCCTCTAAGTATCTTGTGACTACTAGTGATGAATCTTGGCTGTGGCATAGAAGACTTGGTCATGCTAACATGGACTTAATACAAAGTCTCAGCACAGGAGAGCTAGTAAAAGGATTACCAAGAGTTAAATATAAAAAAGGCAAGACATGTGATCCTTGTCAAAGAGGAAAGCAACACAAGTCATCTTTCAAAGCCAAAAATGTAGTAAGTACTTCAAAACTTCTACAACTCCTACATTTAGACTTATTTGGACCTACTAGGGTTGCTAGCTTAGGAGGAAAACATTATGCATTTGTCATCGTAGATGACTACTCTAGATTTACTTGAGTAATTTTCTTAGCTCAAAAGAGTGATGCTTTTGAAAATTTCAAAAACTTTGCTAAAAGAGTTCAAAATGAAAAAGGGTACTGCATTTTAAAAATAAGGAGTGATCATGGGAAAGAATTTGAAAATGAAAACTTTGAAAGTTTTTGTCTTGAAAATGGCATTTCATATAATTTCTCATCTCCTAGAACACCTCAACAAAATGGAGTAGTTGAAAGGAAAAATCGAACATTAATTGAAATGGCAAGAACAATGCTTAATGATTATGAATTACCAACTTATTTTTGGGCAGAAGCCACAAACACTGCATGTTATATTTCAAATCGAGTTTTCAAAAGACCTCTTATAAACAAAACCTCATTTGAGCTATGGAATGGAAGAAAGTCCTTGGTATCATACTTTAGAGTATTTGGATGCAAGTGTTTTATATTGAACACCAAGGACAATCTTGGAAAATTCTCCTCTAAGTCTGATGATTGTATCTTTTTAGGATACTCTACAAGCAGCAAAGCATATAACGTATTTAATAAAAGATCATTAACAGTGGAAGAATCCATGCATGTTGTTTTTAATGAATCTAGTAGACTTGATCTTGTGAAAGGTAGTGCTCTTGATGATGTTGTAGATAATATTGAAAACTTGTCATTGAAAATGGAAAACAAGAAAACGATCAAGAAAATCTACTACCTCAAAATCAAGAACAAATGGAGCAAGATCTTCCAAAAGAATGGAGAATGAACAGAAATCATCCAAAAGAGCAAATAATTAGTGATCTATCAAGGGGAGTAAGTACTAGATCTCATTTCAAGCATTTAGTCACTGACATTGCTTTTATTTCACAAATTGAGCCTAAAAACATTGATGAGACTCTTAATGATGAAAGTTGGGTAATTGCCATGCAAGAGGAACTCAACCAATTTGAGAGAAATAAGGTATGGAACCTAGTACCAAGACCCAAGAATCATCCAATCATAGGCAGCAAATGGGTATTTAGAAATAAGTTAGATGAACAAGGGTTAATAACCAGGAATAAAGCAAGACTAGTTGCAAAAGGATATAATCAGGAAGAAGGTATAGACTATGATGAAACATATGCACCAGTAGCTAGACTAGAAGCTATAAGAATACTCTTAGCATATGCATGTCACATGAATTTCAAAATTTTTCAAATGGATGTGAAAAGTGCATTTCTAAATGGCTATATAGATGAAGAAGTGTATGTAGAACAACCATCAGGTTTTGAAAGCTATGATTTGCCAAATCATGGTTTTAAACTTTTAAAAGCTTTGTATGGTTTAAAACAAGCTCCAAGAGCTTGGTATGAGAGACTAAGTTCTTTTTTACTAGAAAATAGCTTCACAAAGGGAAATGTTGACACTACACTGTTCATCAAAAAGCATAAGCATGAGATACTGATTGTTCAAATTTATGTTGATGATATAATATTTGTTTCTACTAATGAGCTGCTTTGTCAAGAATTTGCTAAGTGCATGACTAGGGAATTTGAAATGAGCATGATGGGAGAACTTAAGTATTTCCTTGGTTTACAAATCAAACAAAGCAATGAGGGCATATTCATCAACCAATTCAAATATGCCAAAGACTTAATCAAAAAATTTGGTATGGAAGGATGCAAAAATGCCAAGACTCCTATAAGTACATCAACAAAATTGGACAAAGATGAAAAGGGTAAGAGCATTAATGAAAAGCTTTATAGAGGTATGATCGGATCACTTCTATCTCTCACTGCTTCTAGACCCGATATTATGTACAGTGTTTGCTTATGTGCGCGATTTCAATCATGTCTTAAAGAATCTCATCTAAATGCTGTAAAAAGGATTTTAAGATATTTACATGGAACATTGCATATAGGTTGATGGTATCCTAGGAATTCATCTTTCTATATTATAGGATATTCAGATGCAGACTATGCTGGTAGTCTTTTGGATAGGAAAAGCACTTCAGGTACTTGTCACTTCATTGGAGAATGTTTGGTTTCTTGGTTTAGCAAGAAACAAGTTTCAGTTGCTCTCTCAACTGCTGAAGCTGAATATGTAGCAGTTGGATGTTGTTGTACACAAAATCTTTGGATAAAACAACAACTTAAGGACTATGGTCATGAGATGAACCATATACCTATAAAATGTGACAACACCAGTGCTATAAATCTTTCAAAGAATCCTATTCAACACTCTAGAAGTAAACATATTGACATTAGACATCATTTTATTAGAGATCATGTTCAATATGGAGATGTTGAATTAGAATTTGTATGCACAGAAAAGCAATTAGCAGATATTTTCACTAAGTCTCTAAATGAGGAAAGATTTAATTTCATTAGAAGAGAACTAGGTATGATTGATGGATTAACCTTGTGATTACAAGAATATGAAATTTTAATTGTTGATCTTAAAACATCTCACAAAGTTATAAGATAAAATTTTTTTGATGAGAATTTATGCTTTATGAAGTAAAATCTTTGTTGAAATGATTTAGTCTTGTTGCAGAACTTAATCTGATGAAAATTATAGGGGAGTCACGCTCGTGACTAATACTTACGCCCGTGACTTAAGTGGCTTAAAGAGGCAGTGTCATTCACGACTTTGGTTCACGACATGCTTCACGGCTTCAAGTAGTGAAACATAATTTCACGGCTTGAGTCACGCCCATGGATGAGAACATTCATGCCCGTGACGATGTTTCACTCCCGTGAACAATTACGCCTCAAAAACTCACAGAAGCTTTCACGCTTTGAGTCACGACATGATTCACGGCTTCAAGTGGTGAAACATAGTTTCACGGCTTGAGTCACGCCCGTGGAAAAGAATCCTCACGCCCGTGACGAAGTTTCACGCCCGTGAATAATTACACCCAAAACTCACAGAAGCTTTCAAACCTTGTGTCACGGCTTGCTTCACGGGTATAAGTAGTGAAATTCAACAGTTCACGCCCGTGACATTATATTCACCCCCGTGACCTATGATCATTCACGTCCGTGATGTTCATCGATCACGCCTGTGAACGCATTCACGCTTTCATTCACGGGTGGAACACTACTTCAACAAACCGTGAACACGACTATTCACGCCCGTGAAACCCTAAGCCACACCCTTGAATGTATAGAATATATAAGAAAACAGTTGGTTACAATCTTCATTTGAACTCTCCATCTCCCAAAACCGCTCTCATTTACTCTCATTCATTGAGACATTGAAGATTTCGACCCCAAAGCTTTGATATTTCACTATAAATACCATCAAAAAGTTCGAATCTTCAGCAAAAATCATACACTTCTAGGGTCTTTCATCAAAATTTCTGTCAAAAATTTTCTTCAACTCCATCAACAACTAATTTCTTCAAATATGGAGTCTACTTCATCAAAGAGAAAGAGAAAGAAGTCCCATGCACTAAAGAGGTATTCAGATTACCTCATGAACATCATTCCCGAAAGTTGTCATCCTCGGTATGCAACTTTGAAGAAGAGACCTATTGTATCATCAAGGTCATTCGAATGGCAGACAGTCCGTAACCTCGGGCTCGAGATGGTTATGACAGAGCAACTTCAAGCCTGTCATCTAAGAGAATTTGTTCAAATTCATCTGCCAACCCTACGGGAGCCAATGCTGGAATTTCTCAGCACCTTGCAGGTTTCACCAACTGGAGTGGTGAAATTCCAACTCTGCAACAATGCAAACACCCTCAGTGCCATTGCATTCAGAGAATTATTCAACCTACCATCTGATGGCATTCTGAATGAGATTGAGGTAGAATTCTCTACCCCTGCAGCATGGACACATTTTGGCACAGATTGCAGCTGGGATCTCAAGAAAACTAAGAGCACACATCTCAGGACCCCAGTACACAGGTATTTGCATAGGTTTCTAACCTATAGCATTTTTGCTCGGGGAGAGAGCAATGGAACTATTAGGAAGTCAGAACTCTTCCTATTCGAGATGGCTCGCAGGGGAGTCACAGTGGCACTTTCTAGATGGTTTGCAAACCATCTTCTCTCCATCGCCACCAAGCCCACAGGAGATATTTTGATTGGAGCATATGTCACTCATATGGCAGTGAAGCTCAACTACTTGAAGCTAGATGACCATCACTTCAACATTATTCCTGCACACCCACGAGATAGGTTGGATGTAGAGTCATTCATCAAGATGGGAGCAGCTGTTAGAATCATTTTTCAGAACGATATCTTCTACCGCTTCACTGATACTGCTGGAGAGATTATCTAGGAAGATCATGACATGGAGGATTTTAAAGCAGGCCTCCAAGGAGTTCAGCAGAAAAAGAGGGCTCGGATTGAGGAAGCAACTCCAGCCATCGAGCAGGACATTGGACAGTCTTCAGCCTCCACACCATATTTAGCGCAGCAGGTGGTCGACCTCTTGGCACCACATTTCGAGCAGCTGCAAACTTCCATGGATGAGAGGTTGGAAAACCTCAAGGACTTCATGGAGTCTTGGATAGACAGTCTTGAGGCTCAAGTAGCTAGGCTTCGTGATAGGATGTCTGGCTAGGATATAGGCTAGAGTGTAGCCTAAATTTGTTATGTTTGAGCATTTTTGTTGTTTGTTTTCTTTCTTAGTTTGTATCCTTTCCTTCATAATATATATTTGCTTTTGTTTACTTCAATCTACATATTCTTTTTGATTGATGACAAAAGGGGGAGAAAACTAGCAATATATGATAGATAATAAGGGAAAGTAGTATCAAACTAGCAATATAAGAATTGTGAATCAAAAAGTGAAATAGACTTTGAATTGATTTAAAAATCTTGATTCATCTTTTCAGATGCAAAGTAGATAATTGAAAAACTGAGTTTCTATATACTTTAAATATACTTTAAGTATACTTTTCATACACCTTAAAAGCAAGTTACAAATAGAAACATGCCATGATATATCTCAAATATACCTTACATATACTTTATGTTTTGAAAATGAATTATGGTATGTATTGGATATACTTCTCATATAACTTGCATATACTTAAAATCTAGTTAAATGCTACATCTTTATTTACTATTCTTGCATATTATATTTTTTTATTCTAAGTATATTTTGAGGGGGAGACTTCTCAAAATCACATATTGCTAGATTATTTGTCACCATCAAAAAGGGGGAGATTGTTAACCTTGAGGGGTATTTCCGTCATTTTGATGATAATAAATAATATAGCAATATTGTATTTAACATACTTGTTTTTGTAAGTATATTATACAGGACATTAATTAAAATAGCAAGAATGGAGAATTGGAAGAATAATCCTTGAGAAACAAAAAGCAAGAAATAGCATGTTCACTGCCGTGACTTTAGGAGTCACTCCCGTGAAGACAACTAGCCGTTACCAAAAACCAACATTTGAAGTTCATGACCATGAAGGAAAAATAAACCGTGAAGTAAGCATTTCAGTCACCCCCGTGAAGAAAGGTGTCACCCTCGTGAAGCTTCATGCAAATTTCATTCCAGAGAGCTTCACGACCAGAGTCACCACTTGGGTCACGGCTGGGAATATTGTCACCCCCATGAATGAAGGTGTCACCCCCATGAAGGATTCATTCAATTTCATCCAGAGAGCTTCACGACCAGAGTCACCACTTGTCTCACGGCTGGGAAAGAGTGTCACGCCCGTGACCGATTAATGTCACGCCCTTAACTCTATATGTCAAAACATACTAGAGAGCTTCACGACCAAGGTCACCACTTCAGTCACGGATTGGGAAGAACGATCACCCCCGTGAAAAGCATATTCACGCCCGTGAACAATGAAAGAGAAAAATATCAGGCGCGATTTTTTGGTTGGTATAACAACTAGTTTCTTATTTAATGCACCCCAACGGCTATATTCAGCCATGAGAGTATAAATGAAAGTCATTTATGCATTAAGAAACAAGAGAATGAAAAGAAAAACAAAAGATTAGCATATACTTAAAAATCACAAGCTATCTTGTACTTTTATACTTTGAGAATAAATCCATTCTCTGTAAAAATCTTATTGCTCCTCATATTTGAGCAATAAAGATTTATAAGTAGTTCTCTCTGTAATCTTTACTCAAGTGAGCATTGGGTAGTTCTGGGTTAAGAGAAGAATACTTGTAAGGGTTAGTTGTGTGAACCTCCAAAACACAAATTAAAAGGTTGTTTGTGTGAGCCTGTTAAACACAAAGTATAGGTTGTTTATGTGAGCCTGTAAAACAGAAAGTGTAGGTTGTTTGTGTGAGCCTGTAAAACACAGAGGAATTGGTTATTGTGTGAGCCATTAAAACACAAGGGATTTCTGGGTTAAGTGTGAGCCATTGTGAGAAACAGCATAGTTGGGAGTGAGCTTGTAAAACTCCATTGTAACACTTAGTCTGTTAGTGAAACTCCCAATTGCGATTGGGGAGAGGAGTAGGATTTGTTAACACCCAAACCTCTATAAATCTTTGTGTCTGATTTTCTCTATCCCCCCTAAAATTAACTATTTATTTCTGCACTTTATAGTTTAATTTTTGAAACTCCAATTCAACCCCCCTTCTTGGTCTAATATCTGGGCAACATTACTCTTTAGTAGCGCTTTTTAGGCTTCGATGCTAGACAAGGCTCTGATACCAATTGTTGCCCAGATATTAAGCCAAGAAGGGGGGGTTGAATTGGAGTTTTAAAAATTAAACTTTAAAGTGCAGAAATAGACAGTTAATTTTAGAAGGGATAGAGAAAATTTGACTCACAGATTTATAGAGGTTCGGGTGTTAACAAACCCTACTCCTCTCCCCCATTGCAATTGGGAGTTTCACTAACACATTAAGTGTTACAATGGCATTTTAGAAGCTCACTCCCAACTATGGTGTTTCTCACAATGGCTGACACCTAACCCAGAAATCCCATGTGTTTTAATGGCTCACACAATAACCAATTCCTTGTGTTTTATAGGCTCACACAAACAACCTACACTTTGTGTTTTACAGGCTCACACAAACAACCTACACTTTGTGTTTTACAGGCTCACACAAACAACCTACACTTTGTGTTTTGGAGGTTTACACAACTAACCCTTACAAGTGTTCTACTCTTAACCCAGAACTACCCAAAGCTCACTTGAGTAAAGATTACAGAGAGAACCACTTATAAATCTTTATTGCTCAAATATGAGGAGAAAAAAGATTTTTACAGAGAATTGATTTGTTCTCAAAGTATGAAAGTACAAGATAGCTTGTGATTTGAAGTATATGCTAATCTTTCATTTTTCTTATCATCCTCTTGTTTCTTAATGAATAAATGACTTCCATTTATACTCCCATGGCTGAATATAGCCGTTAGGGTGCATTAAATAAGAAACTAGCCATTGTACCAACCAAAAAATCGCGCCTGACATTTTTCTCTTTCATTGTTCACGGGCGTGACTATGCTTGTCATGGGGGTGATCGTTCTTCCCAAGCCGTGACTGAAGTGGTGACATTGGTCGTGAAGCTCTCTGGAATGTTTTTGACATATTGAGTCACGGGCGTGACATACTCAGTCACGGGCGTGACAAGCTTCCCAGCCATGATTCAAGTGGTGACTCTGGTGGTGAAGCTCGCTGGATGAAATTGCATGAATCTTCACCGGAGTGACACCTTTATTCACACGGGTGACAATCTTCCCAGCCGTGAACCAAGTGGTGACTCTGGTCGTGAAGCTCTCTAGATGAAATTGCATGAAGCTTCACGGGGGTGACTGAAATGTTTACTTCAGGGTTTGTTTTTCCTTCATGGCCGTGAACTTCAAATGTTGGTTTTGGTAACGGTTAGCTTCCTTCACGGGAGTGACTCCTAGAGTCACGGCAGTGAACATGCTACTACTTGATTTTTCTTTCTCAAGGATTATTCTTCCATTTTCCATTCTTGCTATTTTAATTCATGTCCTGTATAATGTACTTACAAAAACAAGTATGTTAAATACAATATTGCTATATTATTTGTTATCATCAAAATGACGGAAATACCCCTCAAGGTTAACACATGTTAAACCTTCTATACATAAAAAGTGTTAAACCTTGAGGGGTATTTCCATCATTTTGATGATAACAAATAAAATAGCAATATTGTATTTAACATACTTGTTTTCTAAATCTATTATACAGGACATGGATTAAAATAGCAAGAATGGAGATTGGAAGAATAATCCTTGAAAGAAAAAATTCAAGAAGTAGCATGTTCACTGCCGTGACTCTATGAGTCACTCTCGTGAAAGAAGCTAACCATGAAATGGGTATTTTAGTCACCCCCGTGAATCAATGTGTCACCCCCGTCAAGATTCATGCATTTTCATCCAGAGAGCTTCACAACCAAAGTCACCATTTGGATCACGGCTGGGAAGTTGGTCACGCCCGTGAATGAGTATGTCATGACCGTGACTCCATATGTCAAAACATTCCAGAGAGCTTCATGACCAAGGTCACCACATCAGTCACGGCTTAGGAAGAAATGTCACTCCCGTGACAAACATAGTCACGCCCGTGAACAATGAAAGAGAAAAATGTCAGGCGTGATTTTTTGGTTGGTACAACGATTAGTTTCGTATTTAATGCACTCCAACGGCTATATTCAGCCATGAGAGTATAAATGGAAGTCATTTATGCATTAAGAACAAGAGAATGAAGAGAATAACAATAGAATAGCATATACTTCGAATTTAATTCTTATTACAAGCTATTTGTACTTTCATACTTTGAGAACAAAATCTATTCTCTGTAAAAATGTTTTTGCTCTTCATTTATTGAGCAATTAAGATTTGTAAGTGGTTCTCTCTGTAATCTTTACTCAAGTGAGCTTTGGGTATTTTTGGGTTAAGAGTAGAACACTTGTAAGGGTTAGTTGTGTGAGCCTCCAAAACACAAATTAAAAGGTTTTTTGTGTGAGCCTGTAAAAACACAAATTGAAGGTTGTTTGTGTGATCCTGTAAAAACACAAAGTGAAGGTTGTTTGTGTGATCCTGTAAAAACACAAAGTGAAGGTTGTTTCTGTGAGCCTGTAAAACACAAGGAATTGGTTATTGTGTGAGCCATTAAAACACAAGGGATTTCTGGGTTAGGTGTGAGCCATTGTGAGAAACACCATAGTTGGGAGTGAGCTTGTAAAACTCCATTGTAACACTTAGTGTGTTAGTGAAACTCCCAATTGCGATTGGGGAGAGGAGTAGGGTTTGTTAACACCCGAACCTCTATAAATCTTTGTGTCAGATTTTCTCTATCCCTCCTAAAATTAATTATTTATTTCCGCACCTTAAAGTTTAATTTCTTGAAACTCCAATTTAACCCCCCTTCTTGGCCTAATATCTGGGCAACAATTGTTATCAGAGCTTTGTCTAGCATCGAAGCCTAAAAAGTGCTAGTAAAGATTAAGATATGGCTAGTGAAGGATTCCAAAGTCTCAAACCTTACTTTGATGGAGCAAATTATGCCCATTGGAAGTTTAGGATGGAGACATACTTGGATAGTGAAGGAATTGAAGTCTGGGATAATGTACGAAAAGAATGGACACCACCAACCAGAAGAGGAGCTGATGGTGAAGAAGAAATCCTATCAAGAGATAATTGGACAGAGCCTCAAAGAAGAGCAAATTTCAAAAACAAGAAGGCAATGACAATCCTATCAAGCTCATTATCTATTGAAGAATGTGGGAGAATACAACAATGCTCAACAACATACAGCTTGTTGAAGAAATTGGAGAACTATCATGAGGGAACTGAGTAAGTCAAATCCAAGAAGATTCAACTTCTAACCTCAGAATATGAGCTCTTCAAGATGAAATCCAATGAGTCAATCACTGACATGACCAACCGTCTTCTAGCCATTGTAAATGGAATGAGGAAACTTGGGAAGCATCTAAGTTTGGAAGATGTAAACAATAAAATCCTGAGAAGTCTTCCTCTTAAAGACTATGGTTCAAGAGTTGTTGGCATAGAAGAAGCAAATGAAGATATGAGCATCATGAATACTGATGTGCTGATTGGCAAACTTCTCACACATGAGATGGCAGTGAAGAGAGATAGAGAGCTTGAAGCAGAGCCAGAGAAAAGAAAGCCCTTAGCACTCAAAGCCTCTACTTCAAAATCTCAAGAAGATAGTGAAGATGATGAAGAAATAAGTGATGATGAAAATGAGGACATTGCTATGCTTTCAAGAAGATTAAAAAGAATCATTTAGAAGAAAATGAGCAACTCCAGAAAATTCAGGCAAAGAAACCTCAAACAAACTCCTAATGACACATAAATAATTAAAGAAGAGGTAAAATGCTATGAATGTGGAAAGAAAGGACATATCAAACCAGAATGTCCAAGGCTCAAGAAGCATAAGAGCAAATACCAAAGAGAAAATGGGGAGAAAGGTCACAAAGCCACATGGGATGATGAAAGCTCTTCAATTGAAAAAGATGATAATGAAGGTGAAGAGGTCAACCTATGCTTCATGGCTATTGAGGATCACGTCTCGGATAAAGTAAGATCATTACACTCATACTCTTTCAATAATGATAGTAGTGATAATGATAGTAATAATGATAGTGATGATGATGATGATGAGCAAAGCCTAATAGAAGAATTAAATATATAATTAGAGAAATATAGAAGTAAATTTAGTACTTATAAAAATAACGTCTCTAATTTAAAAAATAAGATAGATGGTTTAGAAAAGGAAAACATAAAGCTTAAATCATCTAATGAATCTCTCCAAAAGTCATTAGATGAATACTCATCAAGACCCTCAACAGCTTCATTGTTAAAAGAAAATAATACTTTGAAAAATGAAGTTGAGGAACTTAGAAATTCAATTTCTAAATTTCACAAAGGTAAAGAGAGCTTAGATACTCTCATTGTGTCTCAAAGATCACCCTTAATTATACATGGTCTAGGATTTAAGGACACATCATCATCTTCTCACAAAACCATATTTGTCAAGTCTAAAGAACCTCACATCTCCACACCTGCTAGAACAACACCAAGAAATAAGCAAGTTAAACCTTTTATACATAAAAAGAATAATCATGCCTTTATGTATAAGAAGCATGCATCTAGAAAAATGCAAATTAATCATGATTGTGCATACCATTGTTCTCAAAATCAGTCTAATAGAATTATGGCATTCAAATACATTGTAAGCCCAAAATGCAAGTTTAGACCGAAACAATGTAATTATTGTATGAAAATTGGTCACACAAATAAACATTGCTGGATAAGGAAGGCTCATTGGGAACCTTCATGTGCTAACCCCCAAGGACCCAAACTCATTTGGGTACCAAAAAATCGTACTTGAATTGTGATTCTATAGGTATGCCTCAAGTCCACAATAAACAAAAATGCTTGGCTAGTAGACAGTGGATGCTCAAGGAATATGACAGGAGACAAAGAACTCTTCAATGAAATCAAAAGTATTGATGAAGGTAAAGTTACCTTTGGAAACAATGCAAATGGTAAGGTAATTGACATTGGTTCTATTGGTGTTAATGGTACTACTTTTATTAAGGATGTCTTACTTGTTGATGGCTTGAAACATAACTTGTTAAGTGTAAGTCAATTATGTGATAGAGGAAACAAAGTAATCTTTACTTCAAATGAATGTCATGTGATCTCTATCGATGGTCAAGAAATATTTAAAGGAAATAGAGATATCAATACATATATAATAAACTTACATGAACTATCTAACCATTCCTCTAAGTGTCTTGTGACTACTAGTGATGAATCTTGGCTATGGCATAGAAGACATGGTCATGCTAACATGGACATAATACAAAGTCTCAGCACAAGAGAACTAGTAAAAGGACTGCCAAGAGTTAAATATGAAAAAGGCAAGGCATGTGATCCTTGCCAAAGAGGAAAGCAACACAAGTCATCCTTCAAAACCAAAAACATAGTAAGTACTTCAGAACCTCTTCAACTCCTGCATTTAGACTTGTTGGGACCTACTAGAATTGCTAGCTTAGGAGGAAAACATTATGCATTTGTCATCATAGATGATTACTCTAGATTTACTTGGGTAATTTTCTTAGCTCAAAAAGTGATGCTTTTGAAAATTTCAAAACCTTTGCTAAAAGAGTTCAAAATGAAAAAGGGTACTGCATTTTAAAAATAAGAAGTGATCATGGGAAAGAATTTGAAAATGAAAATTTTGAAAGCTTTTGTCTTGAACATGGCATTTCACATAATTTCTCATCTCCTAGGACACCTCAACAAAATAGGTTAGTTGAAAGGAAAAATCAAACTTTAATTGAAATGGCTAGAACAATGCTTAATGAATATGAATTACCAACTTATTTTTGGGCAGAAGCCACAAAAACTGCATGTTATATTTCAAATCGAGTTTTCATAAGACCTCTTATAAACAAAACCTCATTTGAGCTATGGAATGGAAGAAAGCCCTTGATATCATACTTTAGAGTATTTGGATACAAGTGTTTTACATTGAACACCAAGGACAATGTTGGAAAATTTGCCTCTAAGTCTGATGAAGGTATCTTTTTAGGATACTCTATAACCAGCAAAACATATAGAGTATTTAATAAAAGATCATTAACGGTGGAAGAATCCATGCATGTTGTTTTTAATGAATCTAGTAGACTTGATCTTGTGAAAGGTAATGTTCTTGATGAGGTCGTAGGTAATATGGAAAGACTTGATATTGGAAATGGGAAAAAAGAAAATGATCAAGAAAATTTACTTCAAAATGACAGTCTACCTCAAAATCAAGAACCAAATGATCAAGAACTTCCAAAAGAATGGAGAATGACGAAAGATCATCCAAAAGAGCAAATAATTGGTGATCTATCAAAGGGAGTAAGTACTAGATATCATTTCAAACATTTAGTCACTGACATTGCTTTTATTTCACAAATTGAGCCTAAAAATATTAATGAGGCTCTTAATGATGAAAGTTGGGTAATTCCCATGCAAGAAGAACTCAACTAATTTGAGAGAAATGAGGTATGGAACCTAGTACCTAGACCCAAGGATCATCAAATCATAGGTAGCAAATGGGTATTTTGAAACAAATTAGATGAACAAGGGTTAATAACAAGGAACAAGGCTAGACTAGTTGCAAAAGGATATAATCAGAAAGAAGGTATAGATTATGATGAAACATATGCACCTGTAGCTAGATTAGAAGCCATAAAAATACTTTTAGCATATGCATGTCACATGAATTTCAAAATTTTTCAAATGGATGTGAAAAGTGCATTTCTAAATGGTTATATAGATGAAGAAGTGTATGTAGAACAACCACTAGGTTTTGAAAGCTATGATTTGCCAAATCATGTTTTTAAACTTTCAAAAGCTTTGTATGGTTTAAAACAGGCCCCAAGAGCTTGGTATGAGAGGCTAAGTTCTTTTTTATTAGAAAATAGCTTTACAAAGGGAAAATTGACACTACACTATTCATCAAAAAGCATAAGCATGATATACTAATTGTTCAAACTTATGTTGATGATATAATATTTGGTTCTACTAATGAGTTGCTTTGTCAATAATTTGCTAAGTGTATGACTAGGGAATTTGAAATGAGCATGATGGGAGAACTTAAGTATTTCCTTGGTCTACAAATAAAGCAAAGCAATGAGGGGATATTCATCAACCAATCAAAATATGCCAAAGATTTAATTAAGAAATTTGGTATGGAAGGATGCAAAAATGCCAAGACTCATATGAGCACATCAACAAAATTGGACAAAGATGAAAAGGGTAAGAGCATTAATGAAAAGCTTTATAGAGGTATGATCAGATCACTTTTATATCTTACTACTTCTAGACCCGATATTATGTATAGTGTTTGCTTGTGTGCACGATTTCAATCATGTCCTAAAGAATCTTATTTAAATGCAGTAAAAATAATTTTAAGATATTTACATGGATCTTTGGATCTAGGTTTATGGTATCCTAGGAATTCATCCTTTTATATTATAGGATATTCAGATGCAGACTATGTTGGTAGTCTTTTAGATAGAAAAAGTACTTCAGGTACTTGTCACTTGATTGGAGAATGTTTAGTTTCTTGGTTTAGCAAGAAAACAAGTTTCAGTTGCTCTCTCAACTACTGAAGCAGAATATGTAGCAGCTGGATGTTGTTGTACACAAATTCTTTGGATGAAACAACAACTTAAGGACTATGGTCATGAGATGAACCATATACCTATCAAATGTGACAACACAAGTGCTATAAATCTTTCAAAGAATCCTATTCAACACTCAAGAAGTAAGCATATTGACATTAGACACCACTTTATTAGAGATCATGTTCAATATGGAAATGTTGCATTAGAATTTATAAGCACAGAAAATCAATTAGCTGATATTTTCACTAAGTCTCTAAATGAGGAAAGATTTAATTTCATTAGAAGATAACTTGGTATGATTGATGGATTAACCTTGTGATTGCAAAAATATGAAATTTTAATTGTTGATCGTAAATCATATCACAAGATATAAGATAGAAATTTTGATGAAAATTCATGTTTTAAGGAATAGAATCTTTGTTGAAATGATTTAGTCTTGTTTTAGGACTTAATTTTATTTGATGAAAATTTTAGGGTAGTCACGCCCGTGACACATGATTCACGCCCGTGACTTATATGGCCCAAAGAGGCAGTGTCGTTCACGACTTGGTTCACGACATAGTTCACGGCTTCAAGTGGTGAAAATTATTTTCACGGCTTGAGTCACTCCCGTGAAAAGAGACTTTCATGCCCGTGACGAATTTTCACTCCCGTGAACAATTACACCCCAAAACTCACATAAGCTTTCACGCCTTGAGTCACGGCTTGCTTCATGGGCATAGGTGGTGAAATTCAACATTTCACGCCCGTGACAATTTATTCACCCCCGTGACTGATGATCATTCACGCCCGTGAACTTATTCACGCCTTCATTCACGGGTGGAACACTCCTTCAGCAAACTGTGAACACGACCATTCACGTCTGTGAATGTATCGAATATATAAAAGAACAGCCGGTTATATTTTTCATTTCAACTCTCCAACTCCCAAAACTGCTCTCATTTACTCACATTCATTGAGGCATTGAACATTCCGGCCCCCAAGACTCAAACTTTCCCTATAAATACCACAAAAAGTTTGAATCTTCATCAGAAATCTTACATTCTTAGTGTTTCATAAGAATTTTCTGTCAAAATTTTCCAACTCCATCACCAACCTAATTTCTCAAATCAAATGGAGACTGCTTCATCCAAGGGAAAGAGAAAGAAGTCCCATGCTCCTAAGAGGTATGCAGATTACCTTATGAACCGCATTCCGGAGCAATGCCATCCTCGGTATGGAACTTTGAAGAAGAGACCCCTACTGTCATCAAGGTCATTCGAATGGCAGACAGTCCGAAGTCTCGGGCTTGAGACGGCTATGACAGAGCAACTACAAGCCTGTCATCTGAAAGATTTCATGGAAATTCACCAGCCAACCTTGAGGGAGCCAACACTGGAATTCCTCAGCACATTGCAGTTTTCACCTACTGGAGTGGTGAAATTCCAACTCTGCAACAATCCCAAGACCCTCAATGCCACTGAATTTGGGGAATTGTTTGACTTACCATCAGATGGCATACTAAATGATACTGAGGTAGAATTCTCTGCCCCTCGAGCCTGGACACACTTTGGCACCGACTGCAGCTGGGATGTCAAGAAGACAAAAAGCACACATCTCAGATCCCCAGTGCACAAGTATTTGCATAGGTTCCTGACCTATAGCATATTTTCTAGGGGAGAAAGGAATGAGACTATCAGGAAGTCAGAACTCTTCCTATTTGAGATGGCTCGGAGAGGACTCACAGTAGCACTATCTAGATGGTTTGCAAACCATCTTCTCTCCATTGCCACCAAGCCTAATGGAGATATTTTGATTGGGGAATATGTCACCCACATAGCAGTGAAGATTAATTATTTGAAGCTGGATGCGCATCACTTTAATCTAATCCCTGGACATCCTCGAGATCGTTTGGATGTCGACTCCTTCATCAAGATGGGAGCTGCTGTCAGAATCGTTTTCCAGAACGATATCTTTTACCGCTTTACTGACACTGTTGGGGAGATCATCTAGGAAGATAATGACACAGAGGATTTTAAACCAGGCCTCCAAAGAGTCCAGCAGAAGAAGAGGGCTCGGGTTGAGGAAGCACCCCCAGTAGCTGAGCAGGACATCAGACAGTCCTCGGCTTCCACACCGGCCTTAGCGCAACAGGTGGTTGACCTCTTGGCACCACGTTTTGAGCAGCTACAGACTTCGATGGATGAGAGGTTGGAGAATCTCAAAGACTTCATAGAGTCTCGGATGGACAGCCTTGAGGCTGAAGTGGCTAGGCTTTGTGATAGGATGTCCGACTAGGAGTTAGGCTAGAGTGTAGCCGAAATTTGTTTGTCTTTTGTTTATGTATTTTGTCTTTCTGAACATTATTTACCTTTGTTTGTATGTTTTCCTTTACTTAATGTATTTGCTTTTTCTTATCTCATTGTTATCTTCTTATCCTTTTTTGATTGATGACAAAAGGGGGAGAAAACTAGCAATATATTATTGGGAAAATGGTATCAAACTAGCAATTTAAGGGGAAACTAGCAATATATATTAAGGTAAATGAATTTTGAATCAAATATTAAAATTGAATTGACTTTGAAATAGATTAAAAGAGATTAGAAATCTTGATTCAAAATTTCATATGCAAAGTATATGATTAAAACATTGAGCTTTATATACAAATGATATACCTTAAGTATACTTTGCATATACCTTCATGCAAGTTGCAAAAATAAATATGACATGATATACCTTAAGTATACCTTAAATATACTTCATGCCTTAAAAAGGAATTATGGTATATATTGGATATACTTCTCATATAACTTGCATATACTTAAATCTAGTTAAGTTTATTTCAATACTACATCATTATTTACTATTCTTGCACATTATAAATTTTTTATCCTAAGTATATTTTGAGGGGGAGACTTCTCAAAATCACATATTGCTAGATTATTTGTCACCATAAAAAAGGGGGAGATTGTTAAACTTGAGGGGTATTTCCGTCATTTTGATGATAACAAATAAAATAGCAATATTGTATTTAACATACTTGTTTTCTAAGTCTATTATACAGGACATGGATTAAAATAGCAAGAATGGAGATTGAAAGAATAATCCTTGAAAGACAAAATTCAAGAAGTAGCATGTTCATTGTTGTGACTCTATGCGTCACTCCCGTGAAAGAAACTAACCATTACCAGAACCAACATTTGAAGTTCACAGCCATGAAGGAAAAACAAACCGTGAAGTGGACATTTCAGTCACCCCTGTGAATCAATGTGTCACCCCCGTGAAGATTCATGCATTTTCATCCAGAGAGCTTCATGACCAAAGTCACCATTTGGATCACGGCAAGGAAGTTGGTCACGCCCATGAATGAGTATGTCACGACCGTGACTCCATATGTCAAAACATTCTAGAGAGCTTCATGACCAAGGTCACTACTTCAGTCACGGTATGGGAAGAAATGTCACTCCCGTGACAAACATAGTCACGCCCGTGAACAATGAAAGAGAAAAATGTCAGGCGTGATTTTTTGGTTGGTACAATGGCTAGTTTCATATTTAATGCACCCCAACAGCTATATTCAGCCATGAGAGTATAAATGGAAGTCATTTATGCATTAAGAACAAGAGAATGAAGAGAATAACAATAGAATAACATATACTTCGAATTTAATTCTTATTACAAGCTATTTGTACTTTCATACTTTGAGAACAAAATCTATTCTCTGTAAAAATCTTTTTGCTCTTCATTTGTTGAGCAATTAAGATTTGTAAGTGGTTCTCTCTGTAATCTTTACTCAAGTGAGCTTTGGGTATTTATGGGTTAAGAGTATAACACTTGTAAGGGTTAGTTATGTGAGCCTCCAAAACACAAATTAAAAGGTTGTTTGTGTGAGCCTGTAAAAACACGAATTGAAGGTTGTTTGTGTGATCCTGTAAAAACACAAAATGAAGGTTGTTTGTGTGAGCCTGTAAAACACAAGGAATTGGTTTTTGTGTGAGCCATTAAAACACAAGGAATTTCTGGGTTAGGTGTGAGCCATTGTGAGAAACACAATAGTTGGGAGCAAGCTTGTAAAACTCCATTGTAACACTTAGTGTGTTAGTGAAACTCCCAATTGCGATTGGGGAGAGGAGTAGGGTTTGTTAACACCCGAACCTCTATAAATTTTTGTGTCAGATTTTCTCTATCCCTCCTAAAATTAAATATTTATTTCCACACCTTAAAGTTTAATTTCTTGAAACTCCAATTCAACCCCCCTTATTGGCCTAATATCTGGGCAACAAAAAGAATAATCATGCCTTGAATTGTGATTCTATAGGTATGCCTCAAGTCCACAATAAACAAAAATGCTTGGCTAGTAGACAGTGGATGCTCAAGGCATATGATAGGAGACAAATAACTTTTCAATGAAATCAAAAGTATTAATGGAGGTAAAGTTACCTTTGGAAACAATGCAAAGGGTAAGGTAATTGGCATTGGTTCTATTGATGTTAATGGTACTAGTTTTATTAAAGATGTCTTACTTGTTGATGGCTTGAAACATAACTTGTTAAGTGTAAGTCAATTATGTGATAAAGGAAACAAAGTAATCTTTACTTCTAATGAATGTCTTGTGATCTCTATCGATGGTCAAGAGATATTTAAAGGAAATAGAGATATCAATACATACATAATAAACTTACATGAACTATCTAACCATTCCTCTAAGTGTCTTGTGACTACTAGTGATGAATCTTGGCTATGGCATAGAAGACTTGGTCATGCTAACATGGACTTAATACAAAGTCTCAGCTCAGGAGAACTAGTAAAAGGACTGCCAAGAGTTAAATATGAAAAAGGCAAGACATGTGAACCTTGCCAAAGAGGGAAGCAACACAAGTCATCCTTCAAATCCAAAAACATAGTAAGTACTTCAAAACCTCTTTAACTCCTGCATTTAGACTTATTTGGACCTACTAGAATTGCTAGCTTAGGAGGAAAACATTATGCATTTGTCATCGTAGATGATTACTCTAGATTTACTTGGGTAATTTTCTTAGCTCAAAAGAGTGATGCTTTTGAAAACTTCAAAAACTTTGCTAAAAGAGTTCAAAATGAAAAATGGTACTGTATTTCAAAAATAAGAAATGATCATGGGAAAGAATTTGAAAATGAAAACTTTGAAAGCTTTTGTCTTGAACATGGCATTTCACATAATTTCTCATCTCCTGGGACACCTCAACAAAATGGGGAAGTTGAAAGGAAAAATCGAACTTTAATTGAAATGGTTAGAACAATGCTCAATGAATATGAATTACCAACTTATTTTTGGGCAGAAGCCACAAACATTGCTTGTTATATTTCAAATCGAGTTTTCAAAAGATCTCTTTTAAACAGAACCTAATTTGAGCTATGGAATGGAAGAAAACTCTTGATATCATACTTTAGAGTATTTGGATGCAAGTGTTTTATATTGAACACCAAGGACAATCTTGAAAAATTTGCCTCTAAATCCGATGAAGGTATCTTTTTAGGATACTCTACAACTAGCAAAGCATATAAAGTATTTAATAAAAGATCACTAACGTTTGAAGAATCCATGCATGTTTTTTTTAATGAATCTAGTAGACTTGATCTTGTGAAAGGTAGCGTTCTTGATGATGTTGTAAGTGATATGGAAAAACTTGATATTGGAAATGGGAAAGAAGAAAATGATCAAGAAGATTTACATCAATATGATTCTCTACCTCAAAGTCAAGAAGAAAATGAACATGAACTTCCAAAAGAATGGAGAGTGACGAAAGATCATCCAAAAGAGCAAATCATTGGTGATCTCTCAAGGGGAGTAAGTACTAGATCTCATTTCAAACATCTAGTCACTGACATTGGTTTTATTTCACAAATTGTGCCTAAAAATATTGATGAGGCTCTTAATGATGAAAATTGGGTAATTGCCATGTAAGAGGAACTCAACCAATTTGAGAGAAATAGGGTATGGACCCCCTAGTACCTAGACCCAATGATCATCAAATTATAGGTAGCAAATGGGTATTTAGAAACAAATTATATGAACAAGGTTTAATAACCAAAAATAAGGCTAGACTAGTTGCAAAAAATATAATCAGGAAGAAGGTATAGATTATAATGAAACATATGCACCTGTAGCTAGATTAAAAGCCATAAGAATACTTTTAGCATATGCATGTCACATGAATTTCAAACTTTTCCATATGGATGTGAAAAGTGCATTTCTAAATGGTTATATAGATGAAGAATTGTATGTAGAACAACCACCAGGTTTTGAAAGTTATGATTTGCCAAATCATGTTTTTAAACTTTCAAAAGATTTGTATGGCTTAAAACAGGCCCCAAGAGCTTGGTATGAGAGGCTAAGTTCTTTTCTTTTAGAAAATAGCTATACAAAGGGAAATGTTGACACTACATTATTCATCAAAAAACATAAGCATGATATACTAATTGTTCAAATTTATGTTAATGATATAATATTTGGTTCTACTAATGAGTTGCTTTATCAAGAATTTGCTAAGTGCATGATGGGAGAGCTTAAGTATTTCCTTGGTCTACAAATAAAGCAAAGCAATGAGGGCATATTCATCAACCAATCCAAATATGCCAAAGATTTAATTAAGAAATTTGGTATGGAAGGATGCAAGAATGCCAAGACTCCTATGAGCACATCAACAAAATTGGACAAGGATGAAAAGGGTAAGAGCATTAATGAAAAGTTTTATAGAGGTATGATCGAATCACTTTTATATCTCACTGCTTCTAGACCCGATATAATGTATAGTGTCTGCTTGTGTGCACGATTTCAATCATGTCCTAAAGAATCTAATTTAAATGCAGTAAAAAGAATTTTAAGATATTTACATGGATATTTGCATCTAGATTTATGGTATCTTAGAAATTCATCCTTTTATATTATAAGATATTCAGATGCAGACTATGCTGGTAGTCTTTTAGATAGAAAATGTACTTCAGGTACTTGTCATTTCATTGGAGAATGCTTAGTTTCTTGGTTTAGCAAGAAACAAGTTTCAGTTGCTCTCTCAACTGCTGAAGCAGAATATGTAGCAGCTGGATGTTGTTGTACTCAAATCATTTGGATGAAACAACAACTTAAGGATTATGGTTATGAGATGAACCATATACCTATTAAATGTGACAATACAAGTGCTATAAATCTTTCAAAGAATCCTTTTCAACACTCAAGAAGTAAGCATATTGACATTAGACACCACTTTATTAGAGATCATGTTCAATGTGGAGATGTTGCATTAGAATTTATAAGCACAGAAAATCAATTAGCAGATATTTTTACTAAGTCTCAAAATGAAGAAAGATTTAATTTCATTAGAAGAGAACTTGGTATGATTGATGGATTAACCTTGTGATTGCTAAATTATGAAATTTTAATTGATGATTTTAATTCATATCACAAGATATAAGATAGAAATTTTGATGAATCTTTATTGAAATGATTTAGTCTTGTTTTTAGGACTTAATTTTATTTGATGAAAATTTTAGGGAGTCACGTCTGTGACACATGTTCACGCCTGTGACTTAAATGGCCAAAAGAGGTAGTGTCGTTCACGACTTGGTTCACAACATGGTTCACGGCTTCAAGTGGTGAAGCTCTATTTTCATGGCTTCATTCACTCCCGTGAAAAGAGACTTTCACGCCCGTGATGTATTTTCACTCCCGTGAACCTTAACACCCCAAAACTCACAGAGGCTTTCACACCTTGAGTCACGGCTTGCTTCACGGGCATAAGTAGTGAAATTTAACATTTCACGCCCGTGACTATTAGTTCACCCCCATGACAGTTCATCAGTCATGCCTGTGACATTCAAAGGTCACGCCCATGAACTTATTCACGCCTTCATTCACGGGTGGAACACTGCTTCAGCAAACCGTGAACACGACTATTCATGCCCGTGAAAACACACTTCACGCCCGTGAATGTATCGAGTATATAAAAGAGCAGCCGGTTATATTTCTCATTTCAACTCTCCAACTACCAAAACCGCTCTCATTTACACACATTCATTGAGACATTGAAGATTCCGGCTCCCA
Organism: Triadica sebifera; assembly: GCA_023653625.1. NCBI lineage: Eukaryota > Viridiplantae > Streptophyta > Magnoliopsida > Malpighiales > Euphorbiaceae > Triadica > Triadica sebifera. The sequence goes on along the minus strand of CM042898.1, from coordinate 20,055,518 downwards.
AGTCTCAATCTTTTCCTATAAATACCACTAAAAGTTCAAATCTTCATAAAAAAATCATATATTTATGGGGTTTTCCATAAAAAAATTTATTATGTCAAAATTTTCCCAATCCATCACAAATCGATTTCTTCAAAACAAATGGAGACTGCTTCATCCAAGGGAAAAACAAAGAAGTCCCATGCTCCTAAGAGGTATGCAGATTACCTCATGAACCGCATTCTAGATCAATGCCATCCTCGGTACTCAACTTTGAAGAAGAGACCTCTACTGTCATCAAGGTCCCTCGAATGGCAGATAGTTCAAAGTCTCGGGCTCGAGACGGCTATGACAGAGCAAATCCAAGCCTGTCATCTAAAAGAATTCGTGGAGATTCACTAGCCAACACTGGAATTCCTCAGCACCCTGTAGGTTTCACCTACTAGAGTGGTGAAATTCCAATTTTGCGACAATCCTAACACCCTCAGTACCATTGAATTTGGGGAATTGTTTAATCTACCATCTGATGGCATCCTAAATGATAGTGAGGTAGAATTCTCTGCCCCTCGAGCTTGGACACACTTTGGCACTGATTGCAGCTGGGATGTCAAGAAGACAAAGAGCAAACATCTCAGGTCCCCAGTGCACAAGTATTTGCATAGGTTCCTGACCTATAACATATTCACTAGAGGAAAAAGCAAAGGGACTATCAGAAAACCATATCTATTCCTCTTTGAAATGGCTCGCAGAGGACTCACCGTGGCACTCTCAAGATGGTTTGCAAACCATCTTCTATCCATTGCCACCAAGCCCACGAGAGACATCTTGATTGATGCATATGTCACCCACATAGCAATGAAGCTTGAGTATCTGAAGTTGGATGAGCATCACTTCAACCACATCCCTGGACATCCTCGAGATCGCTTGGATGTCGAGTCCTTCATAAAGATGGGAGAGACTATCAGAATCATTTTCGAGAATGATATCTTCTACCGCTTCACCGACACTGCTGGGGAGGTCATCTGGGAAGATAATGACACGGAGGACTTTAAAGCAGGCTTTCAAGGAGTCCAGTAGAAGAAGAGGACTCGGGTTGAGGAAGCACCTCCAGTAGCTGAGCAGGACATCGGACAGTCCTCGGCTCCCACACCAACTTTAGCGCAGCAGGTGGTTGACCTCTTAGCACCACGGTTTGAGTAGCTGCAGACTTCGATGGATGAGAGGTTGGAGAACCTCAAAGACTTCATGGAGTCTCGGATGGACAGCCTTGAGGCTGAAGTTGTTAGGCTTCTTGATAGGATGTCCGGCTAGGAGTTAGGCTAGAATGTAGCCTAAATTTGCTTGTTTTTGCTTGTTTATTTTGTTTATGTTTGTTGTTGTGTAGGAAATTTTCAATTTCCTTTTTGAACATTTAACTTTCTTTGTATCTTTTCCTTTATTTAATGTATTTTCTTTAGCTTATCACATTGATATCTTTTTATCCTTTTTTTATTGATGACAAAAGGGGGAGAAAACTAGCAATATATTATAGGGAAAATGGTATCAAACTAGCAATATAAGGAGAAACTAACAATATATTATAGGGAAAATGGTATCAAACTAGCAATATAAGGAGAAACTAGCAATATATATTAAGGTAAATGAATTTTGAATCAAAAATTAAAATTGAATTGACATTGAAATAGATTAAAAGGGATTAGAAACCTTGATTCAAAAATACATATGCAAAGTATAAAATTGAGAAATTGAGCTTTATATACATTAGATATACCTTAAGCGTACTTTGCATATATCTTCATGCAAGTTACAAAAATAAATTTGCCATGATATACCTTAAGAATACCTTACATATACTTCATGTCTTAAAAAGGAATTATGATATATATTGGATATACTTCTCATATAACTTGCATATACTTAAAATCTAGTTAAGTTTATTTCAATGCTACATCATTCTTTACAATTATTGCACTTTATAATTTTTTATCCTAAGTATATTTTGAGGGAGAGACTTCTCAAAAGCACATATTGCTAGATTATTTGTCACCATCAAAAAGGGGGAGATTGTTAAACCTTGAGGGGTATTTCCATCATTTTGATGATAACAATATAATAGCAATATTGTATTTAACATACTTGTTTTCTAAGTCTATTATACAGGACATGAATTAAAATAGCAAGAATGGAGATTGGAAGAATAATCATTGAAAGACAAAATTCAAGAAGTAGCATATTCACTGCCGTGACTCTATGTGTCACGCCCGTGAACGAACTAACCGTTGCTAAAACCAACATTTGAAGTTCACGACCATGAAGGAAGAACAAACCATGAAGTGGACATTTTAGTCACCCCCGTGAATCAAAATGTCACCCTCGTGAATGTTCATGCATTTTCATCCAGAGAGCTTCACGACCAAAGTCACCACTTAAATCACGGCTGGGAAGTTTGTCACGCCCGTGACCCAATGTGTCAAAATATTCCAGAGAGCTTCACGACCAAGGTCACCACTTCAGTCACGACTTGGGAAGAAATGTCACGCCCGTGAATGATGAAAGAGAAAAATGTCAGGCACCATTATTTGGTTGGTACAACGGCTAGTTTCGTATTTAATGCACCCCAACGGCTATATTCAGCCATGGGAGTATAAATGGAAGTCATTTATGCATTCAAAACAAGAGAATAACAAGAGGATAACATATACTTTGAATTTAATTCTTATTACAAGCTATTTGTACTTTCAATACTTTGAGAACAAAATCTATTCTCTGTAAAAATCTTTTTGCTCTTCATTTATTGAGCAATTAAGATTTGTAAGTGTTTCTCTCTGTAATCATTACTCAAGTGAGCTTTGGGTATTTCTAGGTTAAGAGTAGAACACTTGTAAGGCTTGGTTGTGTAAGCCTCAAAACACAAATCAAAAGGTTATTGTGTGATCCTGTAAAAACACAAAGTGAAGGTTGTTTGTGTGAGCCTGTAAAAACACAAAGTGATGGTTGTTTGCGTAAGCCTATAAAACAGAAGGAATTGGTTATTGTGTGAGCCATTAAAACACAAGGGATTTCTGGGTTAGGTGTGAGCCATTATGAGAAACACCATAGTTGGGAGTGAGCTTGTAAAACTCCATTGTAACACTCAATGTGTTAGTGAAACTCCCAATTGCGATTGGGGAGAGGAGTAGGATTTGTTAACACCCGAACTTCTATAAAAATCCTTGTGTCAAATTTCTCTATCCCTTCTAAAATTAATTGTTTTATTTCCACATTTTAAAGTCTAATTTTTTGAAACTCCAACTCAACCCTCCTTTTTGGCTTAATATCTAGGCAACAAAATTCATTTTTAACGGAATGAAGGAATCCAAGTTTTCTTTTTCTATTAGTCACATTGATACTTCAATTAAATCTAATATTAATTTATATAAGGTGGCTTTGATACCACTATTGGTTTTTTTGAACATGCATCTCATACATATGGTAGTAGAAATATAAAATTTAATTAAACCAAAAACTCATGGAATGCCCTATGTATTTTAAAATCGGATTAAACCATTAAATGGGAGAGGTTTATTACCTTGTTTTCAATTATTGTTCTTCCAAGTTTGTGAGCATTTCCTTCAAGTTGGGTTATTAAAAACCATAATAATTAAAAGGTTGAATTGCTTCTAATAGTAATCTATGTAAAAGAATGAACAAAACAGCCACAAAGATGATGGGATGTCAAACCACCAAGGTGTTAGCAATGATATTTCAACTTGAAAGAAAAGAAGAAGAAAGAATAATTTTTATTCTCAAGTTGGCATTTACAAAATTTTCCTTTAAAAGGGTTATTTATATGTTCTCTAATCATAATTAGAGTTGGACATACATAACCCATGCATTGGAGTTCTATTCAGAATAGAAAACCTAAAATTCCAAAAGTTGTTGTTGCAGCTTTCATGACAGTTACATTTAATGTCACGACCCTGACAACTCTTGTCATGCATGTGACACACAATGCCACAACCACTATCATATGTATGTCGTGGCTGGCATGTGCATGACATGCAACACATTATTCATGCATATGAATGTCCTGGCCAAAATGTCTGTCTCTTATGTCTTAGATCCAATCCAAATCTCATTTCATATTTCCTTCATTCCTTCTATACATGTGACCTATTAGGTTTTTGATTATGTTGCCAGCTCAAATCATCATAAGATTTTGAGAATATCATCAACAATATATAGCAACACATCATGACTACCCAAATAACTAAAAAGTTAGTGGTCTTATTGGAAACCCTTTCATATATAATTACAGTGCAATTCATTCTTTCACCACACTATGCCTTATTTGGTTTAAAGCATATATTGTGTGTCAACTCCCATTTGATTGACTACATCACATATAGTCCCAATGATATTAGTACTTATTTATGAGACTCATTAGTCTATTAGACATGTCCTTAAAGACCTTATTCAAGACTTGTCCACCTTGGCCACATATTAACTCTAAATATCTCATATCTTTAGCTTATGAGATCAGCTGCTTAATCTAATCAATTTGTATAACATGCACTAGTTTATCTAGATTAACAATGTCCCGTATTGTTACTCCTATGGCTAGAAATTATTTAGATATAAAAATATTGGCTATGATAAGATTCTCACCATCATGATCTCATTATGATTGTTTCATTTTTTGTTACATACTAATGACTTCATTAAAAAAATCTAAGATCTAAATCAAATTCAAATATGAATGAACACCAATATAATGAAAATTTCTTTTATTAATAATTAATGAGTACATCAAGTACCTAAGGTAATTTCCTTTAGTCAATGAGGTCTAGATGAAAAGGAATTATTGGATGTAGTTTTTTCTTTAGATAAATTTAGATCTTATTTTTTAGAATCTAAGGTTATTGTACAAACTGATCATGTAGCTCTGAAGTACCTTTTAACCAAACAAATTTCAAACCTAGACTTATTAGGTGAATACTCTTATTGGAAGAATTTGATCTAGAAATTAGAGATAAATGGGTAGTGAAAATCTAGTTATAGTCCATTTTTCTAGGCTAATTTCTAACTTTGATGCCTTGGTCTCTAAAAAGGAAATTGTTGAAACATTTCCTAATAAGCATGTGTTCTTGGTAAATTGTGCACCTTGGTGTGCAGATATTTTGAAAGGGAAATATTTTTTTCTATGTGTAGGAACAATTTCTGGGAGGACCTCTATCTTTTCAAATTTTGTGTTGATCAGATCATTATGAGATGAATTCTAGAGGATGAGTAGTAGAATATCCTTGGCTTTTGTCATGAATTTCAATGTGGAAGATGCTCACAAAATATGTTTGAAATGTGATAAATTCCAAATAAATTGGAATATAAGTAAGAAGAATGAAATGCCTCAAACCTACAATCTTGTTGCATTGAATTCATGAGACCGTTTCCCCTTTCTAATGGTTTTGAATTTATACCTCTTATTGTAGATTATGTTTCTAAATGGGTTGAGGCAATTCCAACCCGAACTAATGATGCTAATATGGTTGTGAAATTTGTGAAAGTCTATATCTTTAGCAAGTTTAGGACTCCAAAAGTAATCATTAGTAATGATGGAAGCCTTTTCATACCAGGGGGAGCATTCCTTTTCTTTTACTTATTTTATTTCTACTTTTTATTAGCCATTGAGGACAATGTCTAAAAAAAGTGTGGGGGAAGGGATTATGTCTTCTAGGGTTAGAGATTTTGTGGGCTAATATATATATATATATATATAGTAAAATTAAAAATAATAATATAAAAAAAGAATGTGTGTTGTGTTTTAATTGATATGTTTGATTTCTTTTCTTTATTTTCTCATAAACAAATTAATGAAGGAATGTTAGATCTTGATTTCATATTGGATCTACTTAGTTTGATTAAGTTTAAAAGGGTTTTAATGTTAATTTCATGCTTTAGAAATTGAAGGTATTTCAGTTTAGTTATTTAGTTGCCTTATGTATATAGTATTAGTAATCTGTTGAGGCTATGGATTGTTAAATATTATTAACTTATATATTAAGTCCTTAATCACTATAAAGTAATTAAAAAAGGCCTGAATTAAAATTACAGAGTTAGCAAAAATACCAAGATGGAGCATAAAATGCACTTTGCTTATCTACTCTAATGTCCTACCAAGGATTAGAGTATGTAAAACACCCTATATGAGTGTAATGTGTTTATAAAAAAAAAGAGAAAAAAAAAACAAGCAAGTCAAATAAAAGAAATGCACTATGACTTAGGGAGGAATTGTTAACTCTAAAAAAATCAAAAGTAAAGTTAAGGGCCTATAAAAAAATAATAAGTGTGGGGATTTAATATATGAGTGTTTAGCTAATGGTAATCAATAGCTTGGTTAGATTACTTTTCACTATATATGTTAAGGCAATGATGTGATTAAATTGTTTTAATTTTAGTTTTTGAGTATGGAATCAACATTCAGATTGTTTTTTGCTCAGTTAAACTATGAGAATTTGATATAAGTTAGGTCGGTACATTGGTGAAACTTAGAGAATATAAAGATTAGAATGGTGCATATTAGTTTTTTTATTTAAGCATGTTTTAATATTTCTCTATGTTTAGATATTGCTTGAGGATGAGCATTGTTTATGTGTGGGCGAGTTTGATGTGTTTTTATTTGTTCTAGTTTTTATTAATATTTTATGTGTTTAATTATAGGTTTTTATCATGTTTTAGGTACTGAATTGTTTTAATTTCACAATTGTAGAAAGAAGAGATGAAATACAAAGAGAACCAAGACCCTCACACATGTGAGAAAAAAACATTAGCCATGAAGCCTCACACACGTGACAATGTGTCACGGGCATAAGGAATTGCTTTTGGTTGTTAAGAGTTTCCTCTTTCGCACTTGTTGCTAGTGCATTGTTTTGATCATGGGCATGGAGTTCCTGAAGCTCAATCTCGTATTGTAGGCGGGTAGATTTGATTGTGATGCATCACTATTTGTTATACCTGTCAGGCAAACAAGAAAATGTCACGATCGTGATAAGTATTTTGCTAAAGAGTCTATCATACATATGAGAGCTTGTCATGCACGCAATGCTCCTTTTTTGCAGTAGAGTCCAATCACATGCAAACTCTATTCCGATCAAGTGGGGTCTAGACTTTGAAGACAAATGTTAATCTAAAGATCACCTTTGTAGAAAATTATCTCTTAATTGGGAATAATTGTATCTTTAGAATTAGAATTTAAGTAGGACTTCTTATGTTATAAATTCTAGCTTTATTTTATTTCTGATAGGGAGAATAGGAGAAAAGTGAAATATTCAGTAGCAGTGTTTTAGGAAGTTTCATTTCATATTTTATTTTCTTTTTTGTTTAAATTAGCCATCAGAATAGACATTGTCATTATCATTAAGAAACTAAGCTAAATACTTTTATGGGTGCTTAGTGAGCAACAACAATTTGTATTGTTCTTTTTTTTTTTATCTATTTAATGAATGCATGATTTTTTTCAGTTTCAATTGTGATTTAATAATTTTTAGTTTAATAGTTGATTAATTACTAATTAATTAACTTTAAATAGAAATGTTAAGGATAAATTATTAGACACACCATCTGTAATTTAACATAAAAATTAGACTGAACACTAGTAAATTCAATGGTTTGATTAATTGGTGTTTTAAAGTGAGAGCCATAATGTAACATCCTTGACTTTCACTATACGCATTTCTACATATATCTCATTTGGATATATACATCTTGCATATACTTCATATGAACACGTGCATTCCATATGTATTTTTATAGGGCAAGTTTATGACATACACTAGCTACATGTCCAAGTATTTTGGGATTGCATCGAGTTGCACATGTCTAATTTATAATTTAGTTAAGGATGACATGAAATTAAAATTTTAAGTAAAAAAAACTCGATTGAATTAATAAGAACTTAATTACATTGTATTGTTGAGTTTAGGCCCAGGCCAACACATGTTTGGCGACTGGATGCACTGGATTGATTGAAAATCAAGCATGTTCACAATCGAAACAAAGCCAATATGATCGGAGTCTAAATTGGGACTAAGAATAAGGGAGAAAAATTAATTACGAATACATGGTATTAAATTATTTTCACAAAAACCGAGGAAAATGAGTCAAACCATAAAATACGCAATTTTTGTACAATCAGCGAATCATAAGATCAAAAGTGCCAATATGTAAAATAAATTATTTCATGAATAATAGCATATTAAATTATAAATAATTCATTTTTTTCAGGTTGGATATTGAAAAAAATAAATTATATGGTTCAGTAAAAATATAAATAGTGGAAAGGTCGAGAATTAAAAAACATATTTGGTTTTGATTAGTACAAATGGAGATTAATTAATTAATTAATTATGTGGTGTTAATTAAATAAATTAAAATTAAGTTAAGTTAAATCCTCACATGCATAAAGACAGTTGTTTAACATGCATAAAAATCAAATTGTAACTTAAAAAGAAAATGTGAGGAAACCATTCTTCTCTTTTTAGCAAATTGTACTATTTCCTCACATCCTAACTGAACTCCTTGCCTGAACCACTTTTCTCTCCACTAAATTGCCCACCCATTTCCTTAAGTGATGTGTATCATTAAATATAAAATAGTGAAAGATGATTTTGTATAAGAAGGAATTATGGTCAGACATCACTTCATTGTACCACCATCCATCAACTTTTAATCTCATCCACACTCTTCGAAGTACTTTTTCATTTTATTTAGTTGACTGAGATAGTGAAAAGGAAAGAGCCAAAATATCTTTTAGTCATCTCCTTTTTCTTCCTTATCATTCTCCTTTGTCATCCATTAGCTCAAGCCAACCTGGAAATCTTCCTCATCTTTTCTTCTTAATTTTTGTTTTTCATCCTAACAAGCCATAATGAGAATTAGAGTGATGAAAACCTTGAAGGATTAAAGTCATCTTGTGTCAAATTTTGAGAGAAGTTGAGACAATATTAGGAAGAAAAGGTTGCAAATGGGTCGATCTTAGAAATAAAAGGAAATTAAAGTGCCATTCATGTGACATCCAAAAACAAAAAAGGAATGAGGAGGTGATGATGGTCATGGCTTCTTAAAGAAAGTTTGCAAATTTCTTAGGTGAAAAATCTATCTCCTGTTTTTTTTCCTTCTCTTTGTTGTGTTGTGAAACAAGAAATCAAGTCAAAAAAGGGACTCACTTATGTTAGGGTTATTTTAGCTATGTGATATTGGAGAGAAAAGATAGAGGAATAAGACCAAATTCATGTAACTGAAACAAAAAGTGGATTTTTAGATTTGAGTTAAGTGTGACCAAAAGAATAATAAGAATTAAAATTTTAAGCAGGTTAAATAAAGAAAGACTAAGTTTTACTAGGGTTATAACAAATCACCTATTAGAATTAGAAGAAAAATGTTTGGTATTTGAGTTGTGAATTAAACTGCCATACTCATAAAAGGGACTTTGAAATTTATGTTTGTTTTGGAATTATAGGACCTTGAGTTGATGAATCTTAAACATATGAAAGACCCTATAATTAATTTTGGACTTAAGCAAGAATTAAAAAAAAAAAGAATTTTAGACATTGATTATGGACCTAAGCTTAAGGGAATTAAAACGGATATGAGATTGAGTCAATAAACTACAAATCTAAATAAGAAAAGACTAAAACTTTCAATTTAAACTGTGACATTACAACCTAAGTCATAAGGTACGTAGATCCATTTTGAAAGACAAATTATCATTGAAAAGTAGCAAAAAAGAGATAGATAATTGTGACATATAAATGTTTAATTTGGATGTTATTGAAGGATTAAAAGACGTATAAAATATAAATAAAAAAATAAACTTAACACGAAATTTATAAAATTATAGCAATGACCTTTAAATGTGTCGCGAATAATAATAATCATTGTATACCGTGTTTACTTCGATAAACATGCCATATGATTGAGACACGAGTAGTATGTTAACCACATGATATTCAACTTAAATAAATATATAGAGATATAAATCGACGTAGAAGACACTAAGTTTTATTTAAAGAAGAACAATGTTTCAATTATTAAAAAAATTATTATACTCCCTAATGCCTAATATTTAAATTATGTATATTCTATTAGGCTCACTCTTATAGTTAGTGCCCGTGACGGATAAATGAAAGGGACTGACAAATGAAGACTAATCAAGTTTGTGCAAGTTTTATGATAATATCCATTAAAGTAAAAATTATCAAATATATTGAAATAAAATGATACAATAATTATATGTGGTATATATGAAATATATGAGTGATATGTGCATGGTATGTATATATGTGTGTGTGTGTGTTTGTTTATTTGTTTGTGTGAGGTATATACAGGATATATATATATATATATATGGTATATGTGAGGTATATGTAGGATATATATAAATGGTATAAGTGACGTGTATGCACAATATATGTAGGGTATATTTGAGGTATGTGAATATGTGAATGCTATAATATAATAAGGATGTAATTGGTACAAAAATGAATCATACAGATGTCATGATTTAAGCCCATAAATAAGTTAGGACTAGTATAGTGTAACTTATTGGCATGCTGCTTTGGTCGATACATATGACTTTGGGCGAGATATATGGCTTCGACTGAGACATTCAACTTTTAGTTAGAATATATGTATAGGCGCCTTTTTCATACCACCACTAGGTTGAGATACCCCTTTTATGTTTCCCTAGGGCCTGGTCTAGGCACCTTAATTTATGGGCATAAAATGTAACATGTTGTAGTCATAAATTTCAATGTTAATGTGTTATTTCATACAATAGTATAAAATGGCATGATATATGGATTATGATATTTTTTTTAGCACACTAATATAACATGTAAAATTTCTATTTATGTGAAAAGTTGACTATTTCTATAAAGCTTGCATCACTGATCTAAAACTCAGCACGAGAGTTTATTTTTCTTTCGCGTAGGTATTGAGACAAAGATTGTGAGTGGTGAGTTATTTGAGAGACCTATTAGACCAATGGATTCCATATGGAGCAGAGCAATAGTAGTAGCCACCCAAAATAGGGTTGGTTTCTTATTGTACTACTTAAAATTATATGTAAAAAGTATATCGGTTGTATAGACTCCTATAAATATTTACAACCTGTTTTGATCATATCAAGTTCTATAAAAATATATGTAGGTTAAAAAAATTTAACTCGTGCATATATGAGATGTATAAATATTATATCATACAGAAGATTGTGATTAGGAATGGATATACATATATATATATATTCACACATATATTTAATAATATATTACAGATTTTACCAAACAGATAGACAGTGACAACAACTTACTTGATTATTACATAAGAAGGTAAGGGGGTGTTACTTCTAGTGGTATCAGAGTAGGGTCTAGACGATTCTAGGTTAGAAAAAGGCAAAGTTAGAAATACATGTGTATGTATTTGCATTTAAATAGATGTACACTATTTAAATTTATAAGAAAGTGAGGAAACAGGTTCACAGCAGACCCTAACAAAATCCCCTGAAAGTAATCAACCATCTGATACTGAAATATTCCCCCCTCTACGATGACAATAGACAATCAGAGGTAATACATCTTTCCATAAACAAGCCTTAACTGCAGAATAAGATGAAAGATATTTGTTGCAGAATGTGGTTGAGTTGATACAACTGCCAGCTAGGCTAATGCCACCAAAACTGAAGTTTGATAAGCTATGAAGTTTGGGGATACAGACTTTGATGGCCTCAGTGAAGATGATGTTGTAGTGGCTGAATATTGGTTAGAACGAAATGAAAAGGTTTTTTAAAAAATGGAGTGTACCCCTTAATAGAAATATTGATATACAATATCTCTATTGCAAAAAGGTGCACACGATTGGTGGAGAAAAATCTTGTGAAAACCCCAGAGTCCACATCCTCCCTGCCTAGGACAATTTCTTAAAACAGTTTAGATCAAAGTATGTTCCAAGAGCCTATAAAGACAAAAGAAGCAAAACTTCTTAGACTTACGATTAAATACCCTGACATTAAATGAGTATGAGAAAGAGTTCACCCATCTTAGTAAATATGCAAAGGGTGTCTTTACTGATGAAATTAAGAAGTGTAGATAGTTTGAGTGGTGACTCATATTAGAGATAGAGTGGTTGCCTCTCATATAAAGGAGTTCACCAAGTTAATATCTGCAGCTAAAAGTGCAGAGGAGACAGTTGCAGACCAGTCCTAGGTAGTAGTTATGAGTGTTGTAAGGAGGACATTTCCTCTGTCCAATGTAGGCTCGTGAGACAATAAGAGAGCTAGGCCAGTAGGTGGCTGCTTCCAATCAGGGATTAAAGGTCATACCTCATTTATTAGGCAAGGCCAACCCCGAGACCAGTGCCATCATCTGTTAATGCCCTAGCACCATCTATTGTTAGATCAGCCATATACCATATGTGTTAGTATTATGGTAGATACCATCCAAGTGAGTGTTAGTGGCTATCAGGAGCCTATTACAAATGTGGGGCTATTGGTCATTTGAAAATGGATTGTCCCTTGTAGGCTTAAAGTGTAGACATTGCCAGTGCAGGATCAGTACGGGTACAAGCTAGTGCTAGCTAGAGGTAGAGGTTGATGACAGTTTAGAAGAGGTTGTATAAGGCCGAGTTATGTTACCTCATAAATAGTTAATTGACTAAGAAGTAGCAGAGCAACGTCAGCTTGGGCATATTCTATAAGGGCTAGGGAAGAGCTGGATGCCCTAGATGTCATAGTAGGTAAATTTTCTCTTCTTGGCTTAGATATATATGTTTTAATTGATCTCAGGTCTACACATTCATATATTTGCACAACACCACCTGATGAGGGGAATATACAGGTAAAGACCTTGGGGTATGACATAGTGCTAACAAATCCTTTGGGCTATAGTACAAAAGTGAATCCACTGTATAGACAATTGCCTCTAGTGATTCTGAGTGAATAGTACGTAGCAGATCTTATAGAACTTTCATGAATACGATGCTATCTTGGGTATGGACTGGTTGGCCCGATATGGTGCAGTAGTAAATTGTCAGGGCAGAAAGGTAGTGTTTAGAAGGCCTGAACAAGATGACATGAAGATACTAAATGACAAGTAGAGATTATCAGCTAATGTGATTTTTTCCATAAAGGCATAACAATTAATCTGGAAGGGGTGTGAGGTGTATCTGGCACATGTGGTGGATACCAGAAGGGAGAGTCCGAAACTTCAGGATATCCCTAGAGTATGTGAATTTTCTGACACATTTTCTAAGGACTTATCTGGTTTACCACCAAATTGGGAGATAGAGTTTGCAATAGATATGTTACTAGGCACAACTCCTATATCCATCACTCCCTATAAAATGGCTCCAATCAAGCTAAAAGAGTTGAAGGTTCAGCTGCAGGAATTGTTAGACAAGGGCTTCATTAGACCTAGCGTGTCACCTTGGGACGTACTAGTGTTGTTCATAAAAAAAAAAGTGGTACCTTACCATTGTGCATAGATTATAGGTAGTTAAATAAAGTGACAATAAAGAATAAATATCCTTTACCTAGAATTTATGATTTGTTTCATTAGTTGAGGGGCGCATGGGTATTTTCTAAGATTGACCTTAGATCAGGATACCACCAGCTAAAGATCAAGGAGAGTGATGTGTTCAGGACATGTTTTAGGACTCGTTACAACCACTACAAGTTCCTAGTTATGTCGTTCGGCTTGCAAATGCACCTACTACTTTCATGGATGGATATGATGAACATAATCTTTAACCTATATTTAGATCAGCTTATGGGAGTCTTTATTGATGATATTCTGGTATACTCTAGAGGTCGAGAAGAGCATGGTCAGCATTTGAAGGTTGTGCGTCAGACTCTGAAGGAGAAGCAATTATATGCCAAGTTGTCAAAATGTGAATTTTGGCTATAAGAAGTGGGCTTCTTTAGGTCACATTGTATCAGCTGAAGGCATTAGGGTCGATCCCAGTAAACTAAAAGCTATTCTTGATTGGAAGCCACCCCAAAATGTTATAGAAGTTAGGAGTTTCCTGGGATTAGTAGGTTATTACAAAAGATTCGTAAAGGGATTCTTGTCTATAGCTACACCCATGACATGATTCCTTTGACATAATGTTAAGTTTGTGTGCACAAATAGGTATCAGAGTAGTTTTCACCAATTGAAAACTTTATTAATAGAGGCACCAGTTATGATGCAACCCATTCTAGGAAAGGACTTTGTCGTATACAGCGATGCCTTATGAAAATGGTTTAGGTTGTGTACTGATGCAAGAGGGCAAAGTAATAGCTTATGCCTCCATATAGCTAAAGCCATATGAGCTGAATTATCCGACATATGATCTAAAGTTGGCAGCTATTGTATTTGCCTTAAAGATTTGGCGACATCATCTGTATGGAGAGAAAAGTTGTATCTATACATATCATAAGAGTTTAAAATATTTACCTTCACAAAGAAAACTTAATCTCAGACATAGGCGGTGGTTGGAATTGATAAAAGACTATGATTTTGTAATAGACTACCAACCAGGAAAAATGAATACAGTGGTTAATAGAGTCAAAAGACTCTAGTAGAATTGTGGATCCAAACTACTTTACTTCAGAGAATCAAGAAAACTCAAAGGCAAGATCCCAAGATATGTGAAATAATTACAGTTGTACATAAGGGGGAGAGACCTGAGTATTCAATAGAATCTTATGGTATTGTGCATTTTAAAGGTAGATTATGTGTCCCTAATAAGGCAAAGTTGAAATAAGAGGTACTGAATGAGGTATATGAATCAATTTATTCCATGCACCTAGGCAGTAATAAAATGTATCAGAATCTGAAAGTATGTTATTGTGGCTAAGTATAAAAAAAGACATCACAAAATTTTCTACCAAGTGTTTGACTTACCAGCAACTAAGAGTTGAACATCAAGTACCTTTAAGATTGTTACAACCTATCTCCATACCAGAATGGAAGTGGGAAGGAGTTATAATGGATGTATTATCCAACTTATCATTGACCTAAAGTAAACATGATGTGGTGTGGGTAAATGTGGATAGGTTGACTAAGTTGGCACAATTTTTACCGATTCGGATGGACTTTTCTCTAAATAGATTAGAAGAATTACACATATGCAAAATAGTCCGACTACATGGCATGCTAGTGTCTATCATTTATGATAAAGACCTTAGATTCACCTCCCATTTTTGGAAGAGCTTTCAAGAAGCATTAGGCACCCGCCTTAATTTTAGTACAATCTTCCATCCACAGACAGATGGCCAATCAGAATGGGTGATTCAATTGCAAAAAGATATGTTACAAAGTTATGTGATAGAGTTTGAAGGTAGCTGGGACAAATACTTGTTGTTGATGATGTTTGCTTATAATAACAGTCATCATACTAGTATAGGCATAGCTCCATATGAAGTTCCGTATGGAAGGAAATGTAAATCTTCAATCTGTTAGACAGAACTTAGTGAGCGAAAACTGGTAGGACCAGATTTAGTCTATCAAACTGAGGAAAAAGTTAGGATTATCTGGGACAGGCTTAAGGTAGCTAGTGACAAACAGAAATCCTATGTAGGCTTAGGCTTAAGGATATAGAATTTGTAGTAGGTGACAAAGTATTCTTAAAGGTATGCCCTTGGAAGAAAATGTTATGTTTTGGCAGGAAAGGCAAGCTGAGTCCCAGATTCATAGGTCCTTATGAAGTATTAGAGCGAGTGGAACAAGTAGCGTACAGATTATCCTTGCCTCTAGAGTTGGATAAAATTCATAATATGTTCCATGTGTCTATGCTTAGGAGGTACATGTTTGATCCATCCCATGTCATCCCAATGGAAAGTATGTATAGAGGTACAACCAATTTTAACATATGAGAAAAAACCAATAGCTATATTGGAAAAAGAATTGAAACAGCTCAGAAACAAATAGGTACCTCTAGTGAAAGTTCTTTGGTGTAGCCACGTAGTCAATGAGGTGACATGCGAAAGCGAAAAGGTCATACAGAGCCAATACCCATAACTATTTAATGGCAATTAATTAGGTATGATTTCATGGACGAAATTTTTTCAGGAGGAAGAATTGTCATGTCCATCAGTTTAGGCCCTGGCCAACACATTATTTTTACGATTGGATACTCCAGATCAATTAGAAACCGAGCGCATTCATGATCGAAATAGAGCCAACATGACCAGAGTCTAAATTCAAATTGAGAATAAGTGAGAAAATTAATTATGAATATATGATATTAAATTATTTTCATGAAAATTAAAAAAAAAGGTATGACCATAAAATATGTGATTTTTCATACGGTCAATGAATTGTAAGACTGAAAGCACTAATGTGTAAAATAAATTATTTTGTAAATAATAGCATATTTAACTTAATACTAGAATAATTTAGTATATTTGAATGATTGCATATTGCATGAAAATAGTTTATTATCTTATTTTTATGCGTCACTAAGCTTAGACTCTCATGCAGATTTAGAGAAAAGTGAGCGGAGACTGCTAGATAAAGTCAATGGTGATCATACCCAGTAAGACATAAACATAGTGGGTCATATTATTTTGGTATATTTGGTTTATAAATTATTTTTATGGTTTTGTAAATTAACTTTATATATTTGTAAATGATTTATTTATAAGTGAAATGTATGTCACTTTTTTTTATCTTATTTGAGTAATGTACTGCTTTCTTACATTTATTAAATAATGATTTGAACAAGACAACATAATGCTCCCTTATCTAGGCATGTGCTGCTGGGGTAAGGGGGTGTTAAGTTTTTGGGATTATAGCCCACTTTAGGCGGCTTTAGGTTTTCAAAAATGAGTTTTCAAAATATTTAGGACATGAGTGTACCCACAATTGAGTATATGAGTTGTTACTTACTGATTAGGGTCGTTACTTTTATGATAAAGGTTAGTTATGGCTTCAGGATCAGGACCGATCGTACCCAAAGAGGCCAAAAGTAATGAGCCTACTAAGATAGAAGCTTCATCACAAACCAAATCATCGTAGAGCTTCAACATCGAGATCCGATGCTAGCTCATCCCGTGGACTATCAGTTACTAGTATAGGTAAAATAGAGCTTATGACAAACATGATAGATTTGCTGCAAAGAGCAATACAACCAACCCCATCAATGCTACAATTCGAGAGATTGTGGAAGTTAGGGGCCCAGATTTCCATGGAAAAAGAGAAGATGATCCTTTTATGGAAAAGTTCTGGTTAGAGCGAGTTGAAAGAGTGTTTGGCCAGTTGCATAGCATGGATGAGTAGAAACATGAATATATAGTGTCTCTATTGCAAGATCATGCCTATGATTAATGGCGATCGGAGTTATAAAACTCAAAGGCAACTGACCCCATGACATGGGAGTTCTTCTTGGAAAAGTTTAAGGAGCAGTACCTTCCTCCTATTTATATAGATAATAGAAGAGAGAATTTCTAACATTGAAGGAGGGGGATATGTCAATATCAGAATATGAGAGAGACTTCACGCATCTATTCAAGTATGTTGGCATCACTGTGTATACAAAGGTTGAAAGTGCCAAAGATTTGAAGATGGGTTGAGAGATCCGATTAAGCAGTAGGTCTCAGCCCTACGACTGATGAATTTTCCCATTTTATTTGCATCTGCTAGAAAAATCAAAAGAGTTCTAGCAACACAGAAGCCAGTACAAGAAAGATGGGTTAAAAGACCCATTCCATAGTCAAGTTGGGGACCATCAAGTGGCAAGAGAGCTAGATTTGTACCTCTACCTATATGTCAACATTGTGGTCATCCTCACTAAGGAGAATGTTAGTGGACGATGGGAGCTTGTTTAAGATGTGTCTCCAAAGACCATCTAAGGAGAGATTGTCCCATGTTATAGTTTGGCTAAGGTTTGGGGAACACCAAGCCAGTACAAATGCAAATTTCTAGATAAGACTAAGGCCAAGGCCAATGAGGCCGAGTAGGGCCCAAACAGTTTAGATCAGAGATAGTTGAGAGGCTAGAAGGTAGTAGAGCTTCACCAGCTAGAGCATATGTCATGTGGCACTGTGAAGAACAAGATGTGTCTGATGTTATACTTGGTAAATTCATTCTTTTTGGCTCTAACATATATGCATTGATAGATTCGAGACCAATGCATTCATACATATGCACACCACTACTGGATCGAGAAGGGTTAGAAGTAGAAGCTTTAGAATTTAAAATCCTTATGACTAACCTATTAGGGCACAGTGTGAGGGCTAGCAAAGTGTTCAGGGGTTGCCTAATTGAGATAAAAGGCAGGAAATTCCTAACATAATTGAAAGAGTTGCCCATTCCATGAATTTGATGTAATCTTAGGAATGGATTGACTAGTTTTTCATGAAGTGATAATGGATTATGGAAAGAGATAGGTGAGCATTATAATTCTAGAACAAGAAGAGATAATAGTGATGGGTGAAAATATGGGATATCTTGATAATATGATATCAATGTTGAAAGCTAGAAAGCTCATAAGTAAAGGATGTGAAACCTATTTAGCATATGTGATCAATACAAAAAAGAGCATTCTAAAGTTGGCTGATATTTCTACTGTTTGTGAATTTCCTGATGTATTTCCAAAAGAGCTATTAGGGTTACCACCAGATCGAGAGATAGAGTTTGCTATTGATTTGGTACCTGACATTGCTCCTATTTCAATTACCCTATATAGAACGACACCTGCGTTGTTGAAAGAGCTAAAGGTGCAGTTACAAAATTTGCTAGATAAGGGTTTCATATGACCTAATGTATCACCATAAGGTGATATGGTGTTGTTTATGAAGAAGAAAGATGACACCCTGCGTCTTTGCATTGATTACAGGTAACTTAACAGAGTGACTGGTAAGAACAAGTGCCCATTGTCTAGGATCGATGATCTTTTTGATCAGTTGAAAGGAGTACGTGTATTTTTAAAGATAGATATTCGATTAGGGTATCATCAACTGAAGATTAAAGAGTCAAATGTACCTAAGATTAAAGATATGGTCATTATGGGTTTCAGGTAATGCCATTTGGCTTGATGAATGCACTAGTGATATTTCTGGACTTGATGAATCAAGTGTTCATGCCATATCTTGATCAGTTTGTAGTTGTGTTTATCAATGAGATCCTTGTATACTCTAGAGACAGATAAGAATATAATCAACACCTCATAATAGTACTATAGAAATTGAGGGAAAAGCAATTGTATGCAAAGTTATCTAAATATGAGTTTTGGCTAGAAACAGTCAGTTTTCTAGGCCATGTAGTTTCAGTAGAGGGTATCTGAATTGATCCTAGCAAGATCAAAGCTATCCTTAATTAAAAACTACCTCATAATGTGATAGAAGTGAGAAGTTTCCTTGGATTAGCCGAATATTATAGGAGGTTCATAAAAGGATTTTTCATCCATAACAACTCCTTTGACATGACTACTGCAGAAATATGTCAGATTTTGAATGGATGGATCAGTGTTAGACAAGTTTTGATAGACTTAAGACAATATTGATGGAAGTGCCAGTTTTGCCTCAACCTACTATAAGGAAAGACTTTGTTGTGTATAGTGATGCTAGTCACAACGGTTTAGACTATATCTTTATGTAAGAAGGGAAGGTAATTGCATATGTCTTTAGACAGTTTAAGCAACATGAGTTTAATTATCTGATGCATGACTTGTAGCTTGCGGTGATAGTTTTTGCTTTCAATATCTAGAGACATTATTTATATGGAGAAAGTGTTATATTTACACAGATCACAAGAGTCTCAAGTAACTAACTTCACAGAAAGAGTTGAACCTGAAGCAAAGAAAATGGTTGAAATTGATTAAATATTATGATTATGTGATTGACTACCAGCTAGAAAAAAATGAATGTGGTGGTCGATGCCTTAAGTAGAAAGATATTAGCAAAGATGAGAATGGAGCCAACTTTGATACAGAGGACTGAAGAAGCTCAAAAGCAAGATGAAAGATTGAGAAAGATAGTTGAAGTTGTAGAAAAGGGAGAAAATTCTGAATATTTAGTGAAAGAAGATGACACATTTACTATTGAAACAAATTTGTGTGCCAAGTATAAAAGAGTTGAAGTCGGATCTTTTAAAGGAAGTTTATAATACAATATATACCATGCATCCATGTGGAAATAAGATGTATCAAGAGTTGAAAGCTCAGTACTGATGGCTAGGAATGAAGAAAGATATCACTAAATATGTGGTTAAGTGTTCGATTTGCCAACAAATGAAAGCCAAAAATCAGATGCCTACAGGATTATTGCAACCGATATCCATACCCAAATGGAAATGGGAAAGAATTGCGATGGATTTCTTTTGAGGGTTGCCAATGACTCAAAACAGACATGATATAGTATGGGTAATAGTGGATTGACTTACCAAGTCAGCCCATTTCCTACCAATTCGAATAGACTATTCATTGAATAAGTTGGCAAAGATTTATGTGAATGAGATTGTAAGACTCCACTTGGTATTAACCTCTATCATATCCGTCAGATATTTCCAATTTACTTCATAGTTTCAGAAGAGCTTACAACAGGCTTTGGAATCCAAATCAATTTTAGCATGATATTTTATCCATAGACGAATGAACAATAAGAACGTGTTATCCAACTACTAGAAGACATGATGAGAAGATGTGTACTTGAGTTTAAAGGAAACTAGGATGAATATTTACCTTTTATGAAGTTTGCCTATAATAACAACCATCAGACTAGCATAGACATGGCTCCTCATGAGGCATTATATGGAAGAAGATGTAAGACACCAGATTGTTAGACTGAATTGAGTGAGAAAAAAATTGGTAGGGCTAGAGATAGTTTAATAGATTGAAGAAAAAGTGAAAATTATCAATGAAAAGCTGAAAGCCACATAGAATCGACAGAAATCATACGTTGACTTATAAATAGGTGAGACATTGAATATGCAATAGGTGATAAGGTATTTCTTAAAGTTTTGCCTTGAAAGAAAGTATTGAGGTTCGGTAAGAAAGGGAAGTTGAGTGTGAGGTTCATTGATCCTTATAAGATTCTAAAAAGAATTGGACCAGAAACATATCGTTTAACACTTCAACCAGAGCTAGTGAAGATTCATAATGTATTCCATGTTTTGATGCTACAAAGATATTGATCTGATCAAACTCACATCATTTCAGGCAAAGGGAAAAAAGTATAGACAGATCTGACATATGAGGAGGAACTGATGACTATATTAGCAGATGAAGAGAAAGTTCTTCGGAATAAGAGAGTTACTCTAGTTAAAGTGTTGTGGCAAAATCATGCTATTAAGGAAGCCACATGGGAGAGTGAAAAAGTTATGAAGAGGCAGTCCCTAGCTGTTCAGTGCATAATGAACAATTAAAATTTTGAGGACAAAATTTATTTTAGGGGAGAGAATGTCATTTTCATTAATTTAGGTCTCAAGTTGCATGTGTCGCTAAATTGATGCATCATACTGATTAGAGTCTAAATTTAGATTTTGGCTGAAATTAATCAAAATAATGATTAATAGTTGTGAGAAATGTTAAATGAAGCATATTATAGGTGTAAAGAAGTTAAAATTTGGTAAAAGACCTAAATGAACATTTTGGAAAGTCTTGGGATCAATTTGTAAATTATTAAAAATTAGAAGACTAAATGAAGTATTTAACATTTATATATAATTTTGGGACATTAAAATATGAGATAGCCAATCACCCTTAAGAAAAGAGGAATTAACATGTTAATTAAGCTAAATATCAAAATATTGGGTCATATGTGGATCCCATATTAAAATCCCATATGGTCGTAAAATCTTTGCATGTTGAATAATGAACTTCAAGAAATATATGTTGTGGTAGTTTCATGGTTTTAGGAAGCTTAAAAAAGTAGTAATTTTTTAGCAATTAGTCATAGGTGTGAAGAATTGTTCACATACGTAATAACTAAAATTTACGGGCATAAATAATTACACACGGACATGACTTTTTGCATGAAAATAACATTATTTATCCATAGGCATTTACCGTTTGAGTCACGACTTGGGTAATAGTTGTGAGTTTATTCACAGACGTGAACATTTTTACCGCGATTATGAGGTAGTTGTCTGATATTGATCATAGGTGTGAAAAAGAAGTCATGGCCGTGAATACCCTATTTGTAACACCCCCTCACCCTAGCAACACCTTCTTGGATAAGGGAATGTTATTATGATTTCATTGATTAAAATATTGTTTCATATATATAAAAGGGTAGTAGCTAGTATATAAATTTTATTATTATTATTATTATTATTATTATTATTAATAAGTTATTAGTTATTATTATTATTATAGAATGAAAGAAATCATAATAAGAAAATAAAGTACATTTATATAATAAAGTATTTATTTACAAGATGAGTGTCATCGCCAACATTAATATATGTGCTATCACCGATATTAATATGAGTGTCATCACCAACATTAATATATATCCCATCAATGCCATTAATATGAATGTCATCACTGGTATTAATAGACATCTAATTGACATGCCAAACTATCCAAAACTCTAGTTCTAGACTAAGTGTTCAAGAGTTTAATTATTGTCATTAAAATTCATAATTCTTAAATTGACACATTTTATGCATTTAATGACTCAATTAATCACATAATTACTCAATAAAAATATCATTTGCATAATATAACAAGGTCCACCTTATTTTTCATTTCAAATTCCACAATTCATATTCTGCCATATTACTGGTAGATTCCATTCTTTGTTTAGGACCTTAATTTTGGACCTATTAATAGAAGAATTAAATTATAAGGTCTTTTTAAAAATTTTATCCCTGAATCTTAGCATTAATATGCAACTTGAATCACTAATTTTGGAGTTCTTTAGCAAAAGATATGATCAAATGAACACTTACTGGTCATTAAAATCTTTGCCCCAAAATTTTGTGGACAATTTTCTAGTCCTATGTTTGTACCAAAATTAAGCATAATTACGTTCAAAATAATATTTTATGTTCTTCATCAAAGTTTTAGCCCTATGTCTTAACTTTCATACCCAATAAAGAAAACATAAATCAGAGAGCTTAAGCCCTATGTCTTAACTTTCATAACCAATAAAGAAAACATAAACCAGAGAGCTTAAGTTATAGTAAAATATGTATAGACTACTCCATATAATCTAGCAATGAGCACATCAACAAATAATTCAATTTTTACCAAATATATTTATAAATCTAGTAAACATGCATCCCCATAATTTTTATCACCAAATATTACTAATTAACAATCATTTACATGCCAAATACTCAAATCATACAATTTTATGATAAAATATAGGCTATTGCCTTAAGTTATAACTTACCTAAAATTTTACTTTGCTTTCTTGCTTTTCACTTCTCTTTCTCTTTTCCTTTGCTACTTTTAGCTTGTTCTTTGTCAAATTGAGCTCCTAAACATATAAGAAACATCATTAATAACATTTCCTTATCAACCCTCTCTAACCCCTAAACTCTCTCTCTCTTTCCATAACATGCTCTAATCGCTACTTTTCTTTAGAGAAAACATAAAAGAGAAGAAAAATCACCTTACCTTCACTTCCTAGCTTTCATGGCCGAATCTTATGGTTTTCTTTCTCTTTTTTTTTTTCTTCTTTTTATTTTCCACTTTTAAGCCTTCTACTAACTTACCCTCACTTTCTTAAGCATGAAAATATCATTTTCCATGTCTTTCTCTTTGTCTTTCACACTCTCTCGCTTTACAAGTTTTGGTTATGAAGGAAGATGGAGGAACATGGGAGTTAAGCTAAGGGTAGAAAATTATAGATTAAGGGTGATAAAGGAGAAAGAAGAAGAAGGAGAAAAAGATTAGGCCAATTAATTAAGGATGGGTCCCACCAAACTTAAATATCTAGATATTTGTATGTTAATTAGCTTCTTAATGTCTGACACTTGATTTGTCTAGCCATCACATGTATTTAATGTCCATAATCATTCATTTAATTAATACACATCTCACTTGATCCTTTAATTTTCGATAAATTACAAATTGACCTTAAAACTTTCCAAATTTTGCATTTAGGTCCTTCACTGTAAACTAACATCTTTAATTACTTTAAACACTTTATTAAGTATTTTGTATAATTCTTTGCCATTATTTTAATTAATTTTCTCTCAAATCCAAATTTAGACTCTGATCGAATCGAGAGTAAAATACCATAGTTGGGAGTGAGCTAGTGAAAACTCTAGTGTAACTAGAATTTGAGTTAGTGAAATACCCAATTGAGATTGGAGAGAAGACGTAGGATTTGTTAAAATTTGAACTTCTATAAAATCTTGTGTTTTTTATTTCTTATACTTCATTTATATTTTGTTAATTTTCCTTTGCCAAAAATTTTATTTTGCCACCAATTCATCCCTTCCTTCTTGGTAGTTATCTAGACAACAATTGATATTAGGGCTACAGTCCAACATCAAAGCCTAAATTGTACTAACAAAGATCAAAAAATGCCCAACGAAGGATTTTAAAGTCTTAAGCCTTACTTTGATGGGGCTAACTATGATCATTAGAAGTTTAGGATGGAGGCATATCTTAATAGTGAGGGGATTGATGTTTGGGATAATGTGTAGAAAGAATGGATACCACTAATAAAAAAAAGGAGCATATGGTGAAAAAGAACTCATCCCAAGAGATGACTAGATAGAGCCTCAACAAAGAGCAAATAGTAAAAACAAAAAGGCAAAGGCTATTCTCTCTATCCATTGAAGAGTGTGGTAGAGTTCAACATTATCTTAATACTTATAACATATGAAAGACATTGGAGAACTAATATGAAGGAACCAAGCATATGAAGTCTAAGAAGATTCAACTTTTTGCTAGAGAATATGAACTCTTCAAGATGAAGCCAAATGAGTCTATCACAACATGACGAACCATCTTATATCCATTACCAATGGCATTAAAAAGCTCGAAAGGCATATGAGTTTAGAAGATTCCAACAACAAAATCTTATGAAATCTTCTAGTAAAATACTACGGTTCAAGAGTTGTTGGTATAAAAGGAGCTAATAAGGATATGAGCATTATTCCTACTGATATGCTCATTCACAAAATTTTAACACATGAGATGGTCTTGTAAGAGATAAAGAATTCCAAGAAGAACCGAAAAAAGGAAAAGCTCTAGCACTCAAAACATCAACCTTCAAACCTCAAAAGGAAATTCCTAGTGATAAAAAGAAGAGTGAAAGAGAAGATGAGGAAATTTCCATGCTCTCGAGAAAGATAAAAAAGAATTATCAATAAGATATATGGCAATTTCAAACAAAATGCTTCAAAATACTCTTTAAAGGACTCATCACCAAAAGAAAGCAAAAATGAGATGAAGTGCTATGAATGTCGAAAAAAAGAGGCACATCAAATCCGACTATCCAAAGCCTAAAAAGTACAAGAGAAGTCTCACAAGGAAGATGGGAACAAAGGCCATAAATCTACATGGGATGATATCTCCTCAAGTGAAAATGAGGACAATGAAGAAGAAGTGGCCAACTTGTGCTTCATGGCTTTAGAGGATAACTCCACTAATGAGGTAAACCCTTATTATCAATCTTATAATGATATTTATGATAATAATGATATTAGAGGTATAAATCTAGATGTAGAGATGTAGAAAAAGAAAGTTAATTTTTTTAGGAAAGATAACTCTAAATTAAAAAATGATTTAGAAGATTTACAAAAAGTATTTTTTGAGCTTAAAACCTCTAATGATTCTCTTAAGAGGTCAGATGAAATTTCTTCAAAATCCTTAACTAAATATTTTCTTAAAGAAAAAATACTTTGAAAAATGAAGTTGAGGAGCTTATAAATTATATTTCAAAATTTCACTAAGGGAAGAAAAATGTGGATACACTTCTAGTTTTGCAAAGACCTCCACTAGTGAGACATAGATAAGGTTTTAATGAAGCATCAACATCATCAAGCTAGTATACCACAAACTTCTTCCATTGAGACAATTGTCTTAAAGGCTAAAAATATGGCACACATAAAAGCCCCATATTCAAAGAAAGAATAATGAAAAGTAACATGGCTTAAGAGGAAAACTTTAGAAAGCCAACCAAGTTTTTATGTATAAAAGGGATGTACCTTAGAGCTCACACACTATACATGCATGTTCTTATACATATACACATCATGCACCTTTAAAAGTTATGAGGCCTAAACCTTATACAATGTGGAAAAACCTACTTAAGGCTAAACAATGTCATTATTTTGTAAAATATGGTCATATTAATTTACATTATACTATAAGGAATGATCATTGAAAACCTTCCAAGTTAACCCTAATGACCCAAGTATAGGTACCTAAAAACAAAATATAATTTGTTTTCTTGTAGCTATGTCTAAAATCCATAATGAAGGAAAATGTATGGCTTGTTGATAATGGATGCTCAAGGCACATGACTAGCAATAAAAGCCTATTCACCGAAATCAAAAGAATTAATAGAGGTGAGGTTATCTTTGGAAATAATGCTAAGGGTAATGTAATTAACATTTTGATTAAGGATGTTTTGCTTGTTGATGGTTTGAAGCATAATCTTTTAAGTGTGTCAATTATGTGATAAGGGAAACCAAGTCACCTTTAACTCCAATGGATGCCTCATAACTACCATAAATGGTGAAAAGATATTCAAAGGAGGTAGAGATATCCAAGCCTTTTATGCCATAGTCAAGATCCATTACTAATAGATATAAGACACTTAGAGGAAATATTAGATAATTTGTGTAAATCAATTATGTAATATTTACACAAATTATCTAATATTTCCTCTAAGTGTCTTATATCTATTAGTAATGGATCTTGACTATGGCATAAAAGGCTTGGACAAGCAAGCATTGAATTAATTAATAGCCATAGCAAAAAAGAGCTAGTAGATGGACCACTAAAAGTTAAATTTATCAAAGACAAAATATGTGAACCATGTCAAAGAGGAAAATAATATACATCTTTCAATTCCAAAAATGTTGTAATTACTTCTTAACCTTTACAAATTTTGCATATGGATTTATTTGGTCCTAATAGAATTGCTAGTTTATGAGGTAGATAGTATGCATTTGTAATTATTGATGATTATGCGAGGTTTACTTGGGTAATGTTATTAGCTCATAAAAATGAGACTTTTAAATCTTTCAAAAACTTTGCAAATAAAATTCAAAATGAAAAAAATATATTGTCTTTCTAAAATAGAAGTGATCATGAAACAAAATTTGAAAATGAACTCATTGAAAACTTATATTTGGAAAATGGAATGTCACATGCATAGAACTCCTCAACAAAATGGAGTTGTTGAAAGAAAAAAATAAAACTTTAATAAAAATGGCTAGAACAAGGCATAATGAATATGATTTACCAACCTATTTTTAGGCAGAAGCTATGAATACTGCTTGTACATTTCAAATTGAGTTTTTAAAAGACCAATTTTGGACAAAACCTCTTATGAGCTTTGGAATGGAAGAAAACCCAAGATCTCATACCTTAGAGTATTTGGATGCAAATGTTTTATATTAAACACTACGGACAATCTTGGAAATTTTTCCTCAAAATGTAATGGAAACATATTTTTAGGTTACTCCTCAACTAGCAAAACATATAGAGTTTTAACAAAAGAACATAAGTTGTAGAAGAATCTATTCATGTCAATTTTTGATGAATAAAATATATTTGATTTTGGGAAAGGTAGTGCTCTTGAAGATATTGCAGGTACAATAGAAAAGCAAAATCTTAATCATGAGAAAATTGGTGAATCTTCAAAGAAAGAAAAAGACTATAATGACCAAGAACAATAACAAAAACAAGAGGAACCTTCACAAGATACCCATGGGCTTCCAAGGGAATGAAAATTTTTAAGTACTTGTTCTAAACTTTTAGATTCTAATCTAGCATTTGTTTCTCAAATTGAGCTAAAGTCCATTAAAAAGTCTTTTAATGATAAAAGTTGGGTGATTGCTATGTAAGAGAAATTCAACCAATTTGAAAGAAACAAAATTTGGACTTCATTTCAAAGACTTAAGGATTATCCAATTTAGAAATAAGTTAGACAAGTAGGGACAAATAATTAAAAATAAACTTAGATTAGTTTCCAAAGGGTATAACCAAGAGGAAGACATTGATTATGATGAAACCTTTGCTCTAGTTACAAGATTAGAAGCAATTAGAATTTGTTTAGCATATGTTTCTCATATGAATTTTAAATTTTTTCAAATGGATGTCAAAAGTGCATTCTTAAATGATTTTATTAAACAAGCATATGTTGAAAAACCTCTTAGACTTGAAAGTCATGAATTTCCTAATCTAATTTTTCAACTCACCAAGGCCTTATATGGTTTAAAGTAAGCACTATGAGCTTGGTATGAAAGGATAAATGCATTTGTTTTAGAAAATGGTTTTCCAAAAGGGCATGTACATATGATTCTTTTCACTAACAAGTATGAGCATGATACTTTAATTGTTCAAATTTATGTTGATGATAATATTTTTAGGGCTACTAATGAGCTTTTTTGTTAAGAATTTGCCAAGTATATGACTTGAGAATTTGAAATGAGCATGATGGATGAAGTCAAATTTTTCCTTGATCTCCAAATAGAGCAAAACAAATAAGATATCTTCATCAATTAGTCCAAATGCATAAAAGAATGATCAATGAAATTTGGAATGGAAGAAAGAAAGAATGCTAAAATCTAATGAGTACATCATCTAAATTGGAGAAGGATGAGAAAGGTAATCTATTAATGAGAAGCTCAATAAAGGTGTGATCAAGTATCTTCTTTATCTCACAACTTCTCGACTTGATATTATGTTTAATGTATGCTTGTGTGTCAAGTTTCAATCAAGTCCTAAAGAGTCGCATTTAAATACTATAAAAAAGATTTTAAAATATGTTCATGGCATAATGCATTTTGGTTTATGGTATCCTAGAAGCACGTCATTTTATCTTACTGGTTTTTTGGTTGTTGATTATGCTAACAGTCTTTTAGATAGAAAAAGTACTTATGAAACTTGCCACTTTTAGGTGAATGTTTAGTTTCGTGGTTTAGTAAGAAACAAGTTTCAATAGCTTTGTCAATTGCTGAAGCAGAATATGTGATGACATATTGTTGTTGCATTCAAGTTTTTTGGATAACTCATGGACTATGGACATATGATTGATCACATTCCTATCAAATTTAACAACACAAGTGCAATAAAATCTTTCAAAAAATCCCATTCAACATTTTAGGAGCAAACACATAAACATTAGACATCATTTCATTGGGGATCACATTCAAAATGGTGATGCAATATTAGAATTCGTTGACTTTAATAATCAATTTGTAGATATTTTTACCAAGCCTTTAAATGAAGAAATATTTTATTTTATAAAAAGGGAGATTAGTGTATTTGATGGAAACACATTATTTTGAAGAATGATTTTCAAAAAGGGGCATACATTGCATTATGTGTTCTTATTGTAAACAATATGTAGTTATAAATTGTATGCTTTCTATATGCTAAATATGTCAATATTGTGAACCTTAAGTGTATACAATATGATTTTGATGATATATATTTCTTAATGATATGAATGTTATGAAAAAGATTTCAAAATTAATTAAAATTTTTTTTAACTAAAAAATCATGTTTTAAATCAAGCTTTAAAATTGTCTTGAAAGAGGGTTTCATGCCCATCACTACATAGTTAAAATTGTGAATGTTTAGGCTAGAACGGGTGTTTTGGTTCTCACCTTGTGTCATAGCTTAATACCCATGAGAGAGAAGCATTGATGCCCATGAATACTGAGAATATCAAAGCTAAAGAAGCAGAAATGATCATGTTTTGGGTTCACAGCTTGGTAACCCGTGAATTGGTCTTTCATGCTTGTGAATCAATATTCATAGTCATGAAAATTGTCTTGAAACCTAAAAACTACATCTTCTTCATTATTTTCCCATTTTTCTCCTCCACTGGCTACCACTTTCTCTTTTGTTTTCTCACTGATTTTCTTCGTTTTTCAACCTATTTCATCTTTTTTCCATATATTACACAAGTTTTCTTCAAGTTTTATTAACTAAAATTAATATTTTTGAGAAGAAATCAAATCAAACTTTATCAGGTTACTATTCATCATGGCTATATTAGTTCATAGATTGTTTCATAGATTTTCTTTAATTGTTCTCAAATTTCATCAAATTCCTATGGCTTATGAGGTTGGTTTATCATGAGGCAAAGGAAAATGCATCGAGTGTTGTCAGACCTATTATAGACCTTATGATCAGTTTGTTGTTGTCTAATGCTATTTGAAGGTAAACTTTCTTGAAAACACATCCCCTTTTGAGTTCTAGATCATTTGTTTAGGCGTGTGTTAGGATTTGTGACATTAAAACTAATGTTAGAGTTTGGTTGATCGATTTGGGTCTTCTAGAGTTTGTAGATATTATGAAACCCACCTTTAGGGTACTCATTTTAGAATTTTTGAGCACCTTACATATAGACAATTTTAGAAAAATGACATTTCATCTATGTTTTGAAAAATTGGAGTTGGATGTTGCTACTTTTGTTAGCTTATTAAAGCTATCTAATGAGGGATTGATGAATGAGATAAATGCCTTAGATTTCAATGCTAGTAAGGTTTGGGGTCATATTAGGAGAGACTTCATTTGTAATGTGAAATTGAGCAAAAGCACATATATTGCTACTTTAGCACTGAAATGCATCTATAGGTCTATTACTTATAATATATTTGCACAAGGAGATAGTATGGGTTTTCCACAAGACTAAGCTACTATTTTTTATTATGTTAGTAGATAATAACCCATAACAATAAGTCAGTGGTTTGCAAACCATCTATTATCTGTAACTACCAAACCCATTGGAGATATTCTGATAGGTAGCTATGTGACTCACATAGTAATAGAGCTTAGCCTGTTTAACTTGGATAATCCTCAATATATTGCTTTGCCTATCTCAACGAAAGACAAGCTAGAAATATAGTCTTTCATTAAGATGGGTGAAGTTGCTAGGATTCTCTATCAGAACGTGGTCTATTATAAGTTTAAAGATCCCTAGGATAAGGTCATTTAGGAAGATGGAGATTTTGATGCCTTTAATGTAGATTTGCAAGGTAAATAACAGTGTAAGAGATCTAGAGTTAAGCCTACAAGTGCCTCAATTGGTGAGACCTCCTTTTCTTTAACAACTCTTGACTTGGTGCATCAGATAATTGATCACTTTGACTAGTGCTTTGATCTTCTCCAGTAACAAATTGGATATCTTAGGGAGCATTTTGACTTTTGAACATTGTATTTAAAACATGTTGCAGGAGTTGAGTCTTATTTCTCGTCTATGAGATCATCAGTCATAAGACTAATCTTGATCATTTATCCTTATTTTTTATTGTTTTATCTATCTTTATGTTTTTAGGACTTT
Organism: Triadica sebifera; assembly: GCA_023653625.1. Lineage (NCBI taxonomy): Eukaryota > Viridiplantae > Streptophyta > Magnoliopsida > Malpighiales > Euphorbiaceae > Triadica > Triadica sebifera. Next base: position 20,024,101 of record CM042898.1, on the reverse strand, counting down.
TGAACATTGTATTTAAAACATGTTGCAATAGATGGGTTGTATTTTTAAAACCATTAAAACTTTTATGCTTATTTTGGATATTTTCTCCTCTATTATTAATTTGTTTTTGATAATGAAAAAGGGGTAGAAAATGTGCACTTTATGTGGAATGTGAACTTATGTGGGCTTGTGATCGTATATTTGATAAATAGGTTGAGTTGAAATTTTTTGATATATGCATGTTATATTTCATATGCCTATATATTATATGCATTGTGATATGTGCTTACATGTATTAAATTGATATCATGACAATAAAAGCAAATATGCATTAACATAGTGTAGCATATACTTTTGAATAACTTAGGCAAATTAATTTGAACTAGATTTGCACTTATAACTATGGTTAGATATTATGGCATAATTTAAGAATTTAATTTTCTATTTCTTTTATAAGCAACTATTGAGGTGAAAAATTTCTTCTCCTAAGCCACATATTTCATAAATTATTTGTCACCATAAAAAGGGTAGAGATTGTTGAACCTTGAGGGTTAGTCACTATCATTTTGATGATAATAAATAATTGAGAAATAATAAATTTAACCATTTTGTGTGTTTTAAGCAATTATACATGTTAAATATTCATTGAACCATCAAAGCTAAATAAATCAAGTCAATTGAAGTTAAAAATTACAAAAGAAAGATGTTCATGCCACTGTGAAGACATTAAAGCGCCAAAGAATTCAAAAATTCAATTCAATAAAGTTCAAGACAAGGAGTCACATTTATGATAAGGCTTTATGCTTGTCAAGATCAAGTCCAAGAATTTCAAATATTCCATAATCATTCACGATTAGGTTCACAAGAAAGTTCACGGTGTTCCAAAATGGTTCACTCATGTGAATTTGAGCACTAGCAATTTGAAATTTGAAGAGAAAAACATTGACGACCTAGAAAGGCAAGTCATGGTTTTGAAGATATGGAAATATGACTATTTAAGTATGCTTCTAAGGTGGTTGAACAACTATAATTCAAATTAATGCATCTCTCACTACTAGATTTTGAAGGAACTTTATACATACCTCATAGTTTTAAAGGAACATCATTAATTAGAGAAACAATAGTTTCATGGCATTAAGAAATCCTATATAAATCATTTATGAGAGGTTTATGCATTAATTGTTTTTTTATGACATCTCTTCTTTATTTTCATTTTAGTTTTGTAAAACTCAAGTGATCTTGAGTTTGACTGTTTTATTATTGCAAACAATTGCTTAATCATAAGAATGAGTGAGTTCGGTTAGGTTTAAAATACTCATGTAAGGGTTTTTGTGTGATCCATCAAAACACAAAGAATTAGCTGTTGTGTTAGCCATTAAAACACAATAAATTTGGATTAGGTGTAAGCCAAGAGAGTAAAACATCGTAGTTGGGATTGAGCAAGTGAAAACTCTAGTGGAACTCAAATTTGAATTAGTGAAATACCCGATTAAGATTGGGGAGAGGATGTAGGGTTTGTTAATACTCGAATCTCTATAAATCTTGTATTTTTTTATACTTCATTTATATTTTGTTAATTTTTCCTTGTAAAAAAATTTTAATTTGCCACAAATTCATTCCCCTTTCTTAGTGATTGTTTGGACAACTATTTTGGTATCAATTATTGAATCTTACAGAGTGAAGGTTGTGATGGGGCAACCTCTTTTTGCAGAAAATGCATGAAATGCATATGGCATATGCTTATATAGTCAAAATAAATATAAATGAGTGATTGATTCTTAAAGAACATGAAATGCTTCTCAAATGACTTAATCATTCATTAGAATCATATCATACATATAAAAACATATAAGCATATACAAATAGGAGGGAAAATAACTTTGTCAATGTCAATTGCCTTACCTTTGGCATTGTTTACCTTTCATCTAATAATTTTCTTGCCTTCAAAAGATACCAATTGTAGGTCATGTCTTCATCATCCACTATCTACTAGTTGAACAATCTTCTTTATAATGGATATCAAGGCTTACCTATAAGAAAGTCAAATAATTTTTGGTAACCAAACAAACTTAGTCCTTGGGGGTTAGTCCTAGAAGGTTTCACCTTGAAGAGGTGAACCTTCCTAATGTGAAATAATGAATATCTACATGGTCAAATCTCATATAATAGTGGCATTGTTTTGAAAATCTTGTTGTTCATATGCCCTTTTGTAAAAAGTTTGACCCTCATCACATTTCTAGAACTATATGCATGCATAAATATACATGTGATGTATGAGTTGGCCTAGTAGTGTGATTTCTATACATAAAGCATCAAAAGTTGAATTTTTTTTAATGTATGATTTTAGTGTGTGGTTTTCCATGATTTATATAACAAGAGATAATTGGAAAACAAAAATTTAGTTTTTTTTAGAATTGACTCATATTTTAAGGTTGAACTAGCTTGGTATGTCCATTGAATAATTGAGCTTTTATTTTGTTTAATTTTTAAACAATTTGATTGTCAAAATCAAAAAAAGGGAAATTACTGATCTAAGTCAATCGATCTCTATTTTACTATTTAAAATCAAATTAAAAATAATTATTATGTTTATTAAGTGTTAATTTTGTAGGTTGCAGAGTTTCATAACATTTGGAATTGAATAACTCAAAGAAATTAAATTTTTTTTGAAAGTCCTATAAATTGTGATAGAAATTACTCAAGGTTGCTTAGAAAGAGCTTTTCACATCTGCATTTATCAATTAGCAATTGTGATTTCTATTAAGCCAAAGGGCCATAAGAAACAAAGAGGCTTACGATGTATAGTGCGACTGTGAAGATAGCCGATGAAAGATATTTTTGCATTTGCGATCTAAAGATAACCATCAATAAATTTGAAAGACCAAGACTATTAAAGATAACAATCCGAAGCTAGCCATGTGTCTTGAATATCAGAGATATACAAATTTTGTAATCATGCCTTCAAACTTTGAGATTGGAAAATAAATTATGGGAGGACCCCCCAATTCTCTAAAAATGGTTCATAGTGGGAATTGTGATCGCAAAATTTGCCTAAGAATGTAACACCCACTTATATGATATACCAATTCCAACTATATAAGTGAATGTTACAAGATCATCCTTTCAAAAATCCAATTAAAATAAAACTTTCTTTTAAATCACTTAGTTTGCATTATAGCCATGATAACTATTTTAAAGTTGTATGAGAAAAGTAAAAGAGAAAATAAATCAATTGTTTCAATTCACTGAAATATTGTATAGGCTACAATTAGTCTTAGAGTTTATAACCAATACTCCAAAGGGAAAATATAAATCTTTTTGACACATGAAATGTAACACCCACCAAAATAGCCAAAAAGACCCCAACTATACAGGAGAATGTTATGAAACCTTTTTGTAGAAAACAAGTTAAATTAAAACTTTTTCCATTTTAAATATCATGTTCATCAAAATCTTGTTTATGTGTAAACATCCAATTATAAAACATGAATCATATAATAATAATCATGTTGGGCTTACATTATCCCTATATTTACAAAACATTGTCATATTATCAAATACATGATTTTTAAGTAACAATACATATAAAAAACCATAACCCATATCCCATGAAATATATAAAAAGAATTAATAAATTCCATGTAAATCTAGGTATGCTATAACCAATCTTTACATGGGCATTACTCCTCGACTCATCAACTTCAGTCCACCGGCTCCAAAACCGCATGTAAAAAACACTTATCCTCTAAGCAACCTAATGCTTAGTGGTACATATGCGCATAATAATTCTAAATACTATTATGAAATGACATAGATCAATATATCATACTCATACCATTTACAATGTAATCTTGCATATAAGCATATACTCTTGATGTTACATACCTTAATGTCAATTATACATACACACTTGTGTAGATCATAAATGATATAACCATTCATTAATTACATATCCATATTCACATTCCATTGGTAACAAAAGCCAATATTTTAACCATTTTTGCATTTCAGTTTACCATATACAAAAAATGAGTAGCAACAAACAAATGAAAAGTGTTGCGAAACCAGTGTACCTGCCAAAAAAGTGTAACAGTAGCAGAGTTAGCAACTGCAATAGGGCTGGACTTATATTTTGGTCATGTCATGTATATAGACTAGACTTCTCATGCATCATGTACATATCAAGAATTTATATAAATTTTAAACTTTGTATAAGTTAACTTATATAATGATTTAGTTTTACTATTTATAAGATGCATAGGTTTTTAGTTTCATGGGATGTATTTTGGGTAAAAGTGTTATGTGTCTCTAAGTCATGTACATGCATGTCAATTAGTTAGTTAGTAATGGCACCTTACTTGATTATTAAGTAGAAGGGCAAAGGAGTTTTACATTTAGTGGACTTTAGTTGTCAAAAGCTCAAAGCTTGACTATTCAAATGCAGGTTATCAAATAGGGGTACTCACAACTAAGCTTAAGCCACCTTGATAGAGAACAATAATAATTGCTAGCATATAGGATCAAGGGAACTCACAATCTGAACTTAAGCCACATTGTCCTTATATCAATATATCCTACGATATTGTAACCCTTCAATGGCATGTCATCTATCTTATGTTAAGTGGTAGATTAAAGAATTGGCCACTTAAAATATAATCATATCATTTTTTTAATTTTTTGTAATCACAAACATGTTATCAATCATTTAACATAGGTACATTGCCTCATACACATGTGTGTATTCATGATTACTACATAACCAAAATCAAAATATGTATATAATAAACTCACTATGCTTCACGGGCATGAATACCCATTCATGGCCATAAAAGTGCCTTTTAGAGGTGCCTTACCTATGAACTAAAATGTGAAAACTACTACCTACAAAATACATATCATTCATGATCATGAAATATTCTTCACAGGTGACTTTTAACCATGAAACCTATCGCTAAATCTATGCATTGGACTGATATGAGTTTAAATTTAGATTTTGACAACAAAATTAAAATAATGGTAAATAATTGTGGAATATGTCTAATAAAGTGTTTAAAGGGTCAAAAGATGTTAGATTACAGTAGGGGACTAAAATGCAAGATTTTGAAATTTTTTTGGGTAAATGTGCATTTTACCAAAATTTGAACAATTAATTGGGATATTTATTAATTAAATGCATAATTTAGACCAAAAATATATGTTGGCCAGTCATCCTAAGGAAAAGAAGAGATTAGAATGTTAGTTATGCAATATATTAAACTTAGTGGTCAAATGGTGGGGCCCATAGGAAGACTTTCTTCCTTTTTCCTTTTCTTCTTCTTTTCTTTCTTCCTTGTCCCCTTAAGTCTAGAATTTTTTGCAATTGATCCTTTATAACCTCTTTCCCATCATTCCATTATAACCAAGTTTGAGTAAAGAGAGGAAACGAGGAATAAGAAGGAGAAAAGGAAGGTTAAGGCAATATTCTTACATGAACAATCTGGAGGAAGCTTAAGGGAGCTAAAAACAAGAGAAATAAGTAAGAAAATAGGAGAGAGAAACTTCTAGTGGTTTGGCCATAGAAAGAAAAAAGTGAAGGTAAGGTGTTCAACATCTTCTTTTTAACTTTTTCTAAGGAATAATTTGGTTTAGAGCTCATTTAAAGCTTATTTGTGAAGAGAGAGTTTATGGTTTTAAGAGAGAAAATATAAGGTTTAGAGAGATATGATGAAAGAAAGGTTCTTATGGATGTTTTATGTCTTGTCAAAGCTTAATGTGAGGAGAACCAAACTCAAACAAAAGAAAGGATAAAGAAACATAGAGAATGAAAGAAAAGAAAGACAAAAGGTTAGTGCATAATTTAAAGCAATAACCTATGTTTTGAAATAAAATTGTATGGTATGAGCATTTGGCATGTTAAGTAGAGTTTGAGATGTCTTTGATTATGAATTATTGCATGAAATTCTAAGTTGATATGATAAATGTGACATTATGTGAATTGTTGATTTGGTTATATTAGGAACTTGAACATGTTAGAAGGATGTAAATGATTATAAAGACATTATACACTATGTTGAGAACTTAGAAATTCTTGTTGATGCATTTAAGTTGTTTTTGAGAAGCTTGGAATGAATGTGGAAATTGGAATGTGATTTTTAATTGGAATGTGATTTTTAGTTGGAATGTGATTTTTAGTTACTAACCATAAGGGTAAAACATTAGTCATGAGTGTGGATTGTCAAATTCATTGACATGAATAAATGACTTTAGAGCATGGGTTTTGCAAGGAAATGTCACTGTTCCTTCCAGATTCATTCATGGCTTGAAGAATGGTAGGGATCACGGATATGAGCTTGTTCATAGGCATTAATGTTTTGATCATAGTTGTGAGGCAGTGTGACTTGGCTTGTTCCGGGGCATAAATAATGAATCACTGCATGAACTTGATAATGACACAAATTAAGCCATTGAACATCTAGTTTAGAACTAAAGTTATGGATTGTTTGGCATGCCAATCAGAGGTCATTTATTCACATGATGGCACATATATTATATTGGTGATGACACATATTTATGCCGCTTACGACACTCATATTATTGGCCGTTTATGTACTTTTTGTTATAAATATTCTTTTATAGTATTTGTAAATTAAACTTTATATTTTGTGCAAATACAATATTTTGTAAATAAAATGGATATGGGTTCTTCTTCTATGCTATTTAATGTGTAAAGTTTTTAAAAAAATAAAAAAATGTTCCACTTTTCATTAGTTATCAAGCAATATTTTTGATTGAAGATAATGTAGTATTCTCTTATCTAGGCATTTTTTGTTGGGGTAAGAGGGTGTTACACATTTTTTGGTATTAGAGACCAATTTGGGTAGTTTTACGTTTTCAAAAAGGGGATTTGAAATACATTAAGTATTAGATAATATGTGTGTACCCATAATTTAATGTATAAGCTACTGCATATTGATTAGGACCACTAATTTTTATGGTATAGGCAATGTATGGCTTTTAGATAACAATAGTTAATGGTCGAAGGGGCCGAAAGTAATAAGCCTATAGAGACAGAGGCTTCATCGCGACTAGGTCATCATAGAGTTGTTGCATCGAGATTTGATGCTAGCTTATCACGTGGGCACTCTGTTGCTAGCATATGATAGAATAAGCTCCTATGAAATATGATCAATTTATTATAGAGAGCGGCTCAACTAGCCTCATTTGCTTTACAATTTGAGAGGTTGCCAAAGTTAGTTGCACCAAAATTTTAAGGTAAACGAACATATGACCTATCTGCAGTAGAATTCTAGTTAGAGCTAGCTAATGGAGTCTTTAATCAACTACATTGCACTAATGAGTAGAAATGTGAATATTTAGTGTTTTTGTTGCATGATCATGCATATGGCCAGTGGCAGTCAGAGTCACAGAGTTCGAAGGCACCTGATCCCTTGACATGTGAGTTTTTCCTAGAGAAATTCAAGGAGAAATATATTGCACCAAATTTATTTGGATGATAAGAAAAGAGAATTTTTTACTTTGAACTAGAGGAATATGCCAGTTATGTAAGTATGCTAGTGGCATTGTATCCAGTGAGGCTGATAAGTGCTAACATTTCAAAGATGGGTTAAGGGATCCGATCAAGCTATAGGTCTCAGCTTTACATCTGATGAACTTTTCCAATTTATTAGCATTTGCTAGAATAGTTGAAAGAGGATTAGCAGCACAACAACCAACACAAGATAGAGGGTTTAGGATACCTATGTCATAACCCAGTGATGGACCATAGACTGGTGAAAGAGCAAGATCTTTTGGTTGTTTGAGGCTACTAGTATGACTTTTTCCTTCAAGTAGGGACAACCTATGAGATCTACTTCTTCAGCTGTTAGTGCACTAACATATGCATCATGCAAATCTTTACCTTTACCATTATGTCAACATTATGGTCGTCCTCACCTAGGAGAGTGTTGGTGGATGATAATAGCCTATTTAAGATGTAACTCCAAAAATCATTTGAGGAGATATTATCTTTTATTATGGTTTGATATAAGTTGGGAGAGCATTGAGGGCATATAAATATAGGCTTCTGGACAAGGTAGAGTTCAAGACAAAAGACAAAGTAGAGAAGGCCAAGTAGGGCTAAAGCAACTAGGGCATACGTTATGTGAGGCAAAGAGGAGCAGGATGCATCTACATCATAGTGGGTAAATTCCTTCTCTTTAGATTTGACATTCATGCATTGATATATACGAAGTTGATACATTTGTACATATGGACACCACTATTAGGTTGAGAGGGTTTATAACCTTAGGCTTTAGAATTTGAGATCCTTACTTCTAACCCTTTGGGCACAGTGTGAGGGTTAATAAAGTGTTTAAAAGTTGCCTAATTGTGATACAGGGTTGATAGTTCCCAACAGATTTGATAGAGCTACCATTCCATGAATTCAATGTAAGCTTAGGGATGGATGAACTAGCTCATTATGGAGTGGTAGTGGATTATGGGAGGAGGTAGATGATCATTAGAATTTTAGAACAATAAGAGATAATGGTGATGGATGAGAATAGAGGATATCTAAAGAATATGATATCAGTGCTGAAAGCTCAGAAACTCATCAGTATGGAATGTGAAACCTACTTGACATATGTGCTTGATATAAGGAAGAGATAGAATTTTCCATTGAGTTGGTACCTAACATCACTCTTATTTCTATTATACCATACATAATGGTACTTACTAAGTTAAAATAGCTAATGGTGTAGTTGCAAGACCTGTTTGATAAAGGTTTTATTTGACCAGTGTATTATCGTAGGGTGCTCCAGTGTTGTTTGTAAAAAAGAAAGATGGTACCTTATGTCTTTGCATCAACAACAGACAGCTTAATCGGGAGACTATCAAGAATAAGTACCCGCTGCCTAGGATCAATGATTTATTTTACCAATTGAATGGTGCAAGCATATTTTTAAAGATAGATCTTCGATCATGGTATCATCAATTGAAGATCAAAGAGAAAGATGAACCCAAGATGACATTCATGACTCGTTATGGACATTATAAGTTCCTAGTTATGCTATTTAGTTTGGCAAATGCACCATCAAAATTTATGGACCTGATGAACCAAGTGTTTAAAATGTACCTCGATCAATTGTCGTGGTGTTCATTGATGACATCCAAGTGTACTATAGAGATCGAGAAGAACAAGATCATCATCTTAGATTGGTGTTACAGATATTGAGGGAGAAACAATTATATGCGAAGTTATCAAAGTGTGCATTTTGGCTTGAAGTAGTTAGTTTTCTAGGTTATAGAGTCTCAGCTAAAAGATCAAGGCTATTCTTATTTGGAAACCACCTCATAATGTGATAGAGGTAAGGAATTTCCTTTGATTAGAAGGATACTACATGAGGTTCATAAAAGAATTTTCACCTATAGTGACCTCTTTGACATGATTGCTACTAAAAGACATCCAATTTGAATGGACAAATAAATTCCAAACAAGCTTTGATCGACTTAAAGAAATATTAACTGAAGCACCATACTTGACTTAGCCCACTCCCAAGAAAGATTTTGTTGTGTACAATAATGATAGTTTTAATGGGTTGGGTTGTTCTTATACAAAAAGAAAGGATGATTGTGTGCTTAAGCAACATGAGCTTAATTTTCTGACACATGACTTGGAGCTAGTTGCTATACTCTTTTCTTTGAAGATTTAGAGACATTATCTATATAAGGAAAGATAATATATTTATACTGATAATAAGAGTTTTAAGTACCTTCCCTCATAGAGATAACTAAATCTCAAGTAAAAAAGATGGTTAAAGTTGATTAAAGATTATAAATATATAATTGACTACCAACCAGGAAAAACTACTATGGTTGCAGTTGCATTAAGCATAAAGATTTTAGCTGGTAAGTTATAATAACTTTCCTCTTTAAATTTGCAGATTATAGGTAATAGTATGATTGCACATGTAATTAACCATGATAATAGTAGAGATATGAATGGAATCCACCTTGATGCAAAGAGTTAAATATGGTTAGACCCAAGATGAAAAACTAGTAAAGATAGTTGAGGCAATAAGAAAAAGGAGAAAAACCTGAGTTTTCATTGACATAAAATGGCATAGTGTACTTCAAGGATAAGATTTGTGTGCCAAGTATAGAAGAGTTGAAGTTAGATATTTCAAAGGAAGCACACGATAAGACATATACTATGCATCCAGATGGGAACAAGATGTGTTAAGATTTGAAAGCCCTATATTGGTGGCCAAGGATGAAGAAGGATATTACAGAATATGTTGCCAAGTGTTTGACTTGCTAGCAAGTGAAAGCTGAACATCAATTGTGCCCAAAGGATTACTACAACCAATACCAATACTAGAATGAAAGTGGGAGAGAGTCACTATGAATTTTGTTTCAGGTTTACTAGTGACTTAAAAAAGACATGACATAGTGTGGGTAATAGTGGATTGATTGATGAAATGAGCAAACTTTGTATCGATCATGATGGATTATTTGTTGAACAAGCTAGCTAAAATTTATAGAAATGAAGTCGTGAGACTACATGGAGTGCTAATGTCCATCATTTCTGATAGATATCCTAGATTTACTTTGAAATTCTAGAAGAGTTTAATGCAAGCTTTGGAAACCCAACTTAGTTTTAGTACAACTTTCCATCCATAGACATATAAACAATCAGAGCGAGTAATTTAACTATTAGAAGATATGACAAGAAGTTATGTGCTCGAATTTGAAGGAAGTTGGGATCGATATCTACCTCTTATGGAGTTTGCCTACAATAATAGTCATCAGATGAGCATAGGTATGGCTACTTATGAGGCATTGTATGGAAGAGAGTATAGGACACCAATTTGTTGGATTGAGCTAAGTGAGAAAAGTTGATAGGGCTAGAAATAGTACAACAAATAGAAGACAAAGTTAAATTAATTAAGGAAAGATTGAAGGCAGCTCAAGATTGATAGAAATAATGTGTTGACCTAAAAAGGCAAGACATATAATATGTAGTAGGTGATAAAGTGTTTCTTAAGGTTTTGCCTTGGAAGAAATTGTTAAGGTTTGGTAAGAAAGGGAAGCTAAGTCCAAGATTTATTGTTCCCTAGGAGATACTAGAAAGAATTAGACTAGTGGCTTAATGATTAACTCTTCCGCTAGAGTTGAAAAGAATACATAACATTTTCCATGTTTTGATGTTAAGGAGGTATCGTTCAGATGCAACTCATGTTATTCTAGCTAAGAGTATAGAAGTTCAGATGAATCTATCATATGAAGAAGAACTAGTAGCTATCTTAACATATGAAGAGAAGTTATATGGAAAAAAAGTTCCTCTTGTTAAAATGTTGTGGCGGAACCATTCCATTGAAGAAGCTACATGGGAGAGTGAAGAGATTATGAAGAGAAAATATCTATAACTATTTGGTACAGTATGAATAGGTAAAATTTTAAGGACAAAATTTATTTTAAGGGGGGAGAGAATGTTGAATCCATTAATTTCGGCTCTAAGTCGTGCATGTCGCTAAATCGACTCATGGGACCAATCAGAGTCTAAATTCGAATTTTGACAAAAAATAATTATGGAATATGTCTAATAACGTGCTTAAAGATATTAGATTATGGTAAGGGACTAAAATGTAAAATTTAAAATATTTTGCGTTAAATTTGTAATTTACCAAAACTTTGAGGATTAATTGGGATATTTATCAATTAAATGTATAATTTGGACCAAAAATATATTTTGGCCAATCATCCTAAGGAAAAGAAGAGATTAGCATGTCAGTTATGAAATATATCAAAGTTAGTGGTCAAATGGTGGGATCTATAGGAAGACTTTCTTCCTTCTTCCTTTCTTCTTTTTTTCTTTCTTCCTTATCTCCTTAACCTTAAGTCTAGAATTTCCTACAACTTATCCTCCCTAACCCATTCCCCATCATTCCACCATAACGAAGCCTGAGTAGAGAGAGAAAGAACAAGAAGAAGAATAGCAAGGTTAAGGCCATATTCATGCATGAAAAATCTTGAGGAAGCTTAAAGGAGCTAAAAGGAAGAGAAATAAGCAAAATAAAGGAGAGAGAAACCTCTAGTGATCTAACCATAAAAGGAAGAAAGTGAAGGTAAGTTGTTCTACATCTTCTCTTTAACTTTTTCTAAGGAATAATATGGTTTAGAACTTGTTTGTGAAGAAAGATAGTTTCGGGTTTTAGGAGAGAGAAAATAAGGTTTAAAGAGATATGATGAAAGAAAGGTTCTTATGCTTGTTTTATTTGTTATAAGAGCTCAAAGTGAGGAGAACCAAGCTAAGGCAAGTAAAGGAAAGGAAAAAGCAACATAGAGAGTGAAAGCAAAGAAAGACAAGAGGTTAGTGCATAACTTAAGGCAATAAGTTATATTTTGGCATAAAATTGTATGGTATGAGCCTTGGGTATGTTAAGTAGAGTTTAAGATGCATTTAATTGTGAATTGTTGCATGAAATTCTAATTTGACATGATAAATGTGACATTATGTGAATGTTGATTTGGATAACATATATTAGGAACTTAAACATGTTAAAAGCACATAAATGATCATAAAGACATTATACACTATGTCCAGAACTTTAGGAATTCTTATTGCTGCATATAAGTTTTTTTTGAGAAGCTTGGAGTGAATGTGGAAAGTGGAATGTGATTTCCAACAACCAGTCAAGGGGGTCAAGCATTAATCATAGATGTGGATTGTCAAATTCACGGGCATGAATAAATGACTCACGGGCATGAATAAATGTCTCATGGGCATGACTTTTGCATGAAAATGGCACTGTTCCTTCTAGATTCATTCACAGCTGGAAGCGTAGTAGTTATCACGGGTATGAGATTGTTCATAGGTGTGAATGTTTCACTCATGGTTGTGAGGTAGTGTGACTTGGCTTGTTCACGGGCATGAATAATGAATCACGGTCATGAATGCCTTATTTTTAGTAATATTTTTATTTATTAGCTAATGAGGAATTTCAAGTAAAAAGAAATTAAATTGTAAATATTTGTATGCTTATACTAGTAAAAATGTGATATTATGTGTTATACAAGTAAGTAAATAAGGAAGAAAACAAAAAGAATTATGAGATTGACAAAGAGCAAAAGCATGAATTTGATAATGACATGGATTAAGCCCTAGAACACCTAGTCTAAAACTAAAATTTTGGATAGTTTTGCATACCAATCAAGGGACATTTATGCTATTGATGGAACATATATTATGCCGGTTATGGCACTCATATTAGGTTGGGAATGACACATGTATGCATATATCACTATGCTTGGGGTGGTAATTTTACTATGCCTGGATGGTCAATCTTGTTATCTTGATTATTGGTTCAGTCCTAGGTGTTATGTGTGAAATTATACTGAGAACAAAATGACGAATATTATGTGTTTGTTACCCAGGTTAATTGCTTATACCTGCAAATGAATGCGATAAGATAAAGTATTTGTATGGGATTATTACATGATGCATGCAAGTATAGAAAAATGCATAATAGCATGACATATATGTAATTAACATATAATTGCTTATTGTATGTATATAATATATTGCCTTATTTATATGCACAACTAAGCCTAATGTTTAGCATATGAGTTTCTCCCGTGCATATATAGTGAAGGTAGAGTAGAGGAGAGTAGAGAAAGCTTACAGTGACCTAATCCAGTAAAACAGTTCAATCTTAACATTGTGGGTTACTCATTTTTTTGTACTGTTTATTATAAATCTTCTTTTATAGTATTTGTAAATCAAAATTTATATTTTTCATTGAAAGAAATATTTTGTAAATAATACTTGTTTTTAAATAAAATGTATATGGGTTCTCCTTCTATGCTATTCAATGTGTAAAATTTTTAAGAAAATAAAAAAATATATGTTCCACTTTTCATTAGTTATCAAATGATATTTCTGACTAAAAATAGTGTAACATTTTCTTATCCAGACATTTGTTATAGGGGTAAAGGGTGTTACAAAACCAACCCTGAAAAAAATTTAGATTTGAGCATGAAAAATTAGGAATCGATGTTCATGACCATGAGTAATTATTCATAGGCATGAACACATGCATTTACTACTTCTTTAGTCATGAAAAAAGACATGAAAAGGTATTACTCACTTTGGGCATACATTTCATAGGCATGACTCTTTTATCATGGGCATGAAACCTATTCTAGTTTAAGCATTCATAGGCATGACTCTCTCGTCACATTCATGAATTATAGGATTTTAAGGGAAGACACCGAGCCAAAATAGAGTAATCATATAATACATTCAATGGCTCAAAGATTGACTGATGCCAATCATTCTTATCAACATTTTAATGTATATTGCATACCATAAATATGTTATAACAACATTTCACACCTTAAATCCACAAATCATGCCAAAATACCAATTTTAAACTCATTAACTTTCTAGTTAACATCCACGGCATTTTAATACATAAACTCACAACAACCATGTCATTTTCATTGCTACTATTCCTTTATACTTTCATTTTTCATTTACAACACATAACACATGCTAAAAATGCAAGGATTCGAATTAAAATGCAAATATGTGCATACGTTTATGAAAAAATGTAGCTTTAACTAACTTCAAGCTTCTTCAATCTCGTCTCTCCCTTTGTGATGCATTTCCTTGATCACTAACAACATTTTACATTACAAAAATGTCATCATAAGACCCTTATGTTAGAAAATAATCTAAAACCAACCTAAAAACCATGGTCTATCATCACCTTTCAAAACTTTTCCTAAACTCTATGATTTCTAAGCTTTGCTCCAGGCTTAACAATGGTGGTGTGTGTTAGAAGGCGGAGTATAAATTTTTGGTGTGTTAGAGAGGGTTTGAAAGTGCTGGGGGTAGGTTATAGTAGAGATAAGGAGTATAGGAGATAGAAAAGTGTGGATAATTTGTCTCTATTTAGTATAGTTTTTATTTACATTTTTAATGTTTAATTATGGGTTTTTAGTATGGTTTAGGTAATTAGTTATTTGTTTTTGTTTTTTACAAGTGTTGAAGCAAATAGTGTAGACATGAGGATAGTGTCACATGTTGGATTTTAAAGAATGAATCACATTCATAAACATAGCAGAAAAATAAAATTTTCAAAACCCGAAAAAAAAAATCATACTTGTGCCATTAAAATTAATTTATATAAATATAGAGGTTAGAAATTATACCTTGTAATTTCTTATTTGTTATTCAAATCTTCACTTGGTTGGTCTATAGCAAACCATAAAAATCCACACTAGGATGTCTCTAATGATAATCCACGCGAAGAATGAAGAAGAAACTATCAAAAGAAATGATTTGAACAAATTCAAAGTGTTAACTTTGAAAGTGTTCTTGAGAGAATTTTATTGTGTCTTAAAAATATTTTCTTCATAAAAAAATATTTGCATGTTTATTTTCTGTCATTTGATGTCTTTTCTATTTGAATTAAATTCAAAGAAAAGATGAAAAGTCAAAAATGGAGAAAAGGGAATTGAATGAATAGTGAATGTGCTTAATGGCCATAATTGGCCTAATTAAGGCCAAATTCACCCGTTGGCCTATAGAAATGTATATGGGAAAAGTCGAGGATGTTACAATTCTCCTTTCCTTTGTTCTAGGTTTTCATATGAACATTTATCATGTGGACATTTGCATTTGCTAGCTAGCTTGATCATTTATTTCATTTGTACATTTGTTGGGCCATAGGCTTCCTCTTTTGCCTTACAATGTCGATTGACTAGTCACAATCTCTTTTTAATTCTTTATGCATATGTATTTGTAACTAAGCATTCATCAACCAATAAATGCTACACATATACCATACATATACCAAATATATCATGCATATACTTCATATATACCATACATATACCACATATGTTGCAAATTGTCTATCATCTCATTACCAAGGTCAAATCATTGTAATCATATAAATCATACCATCGTAAGTCATTTTCCATTTCATATAGCAAGCAATGTCTAAGTGCACTAAAGAAATTATTTGATAATTAAACTCATATTTTTTCCTTTGATTCCGATCATTATCCTATTGTTTATCCCTTCCTTATGGGTCTTAAATTTGTTGTGAGCCTAATTTGGAAATATAATCTATTAGTTAATGACTAGAAAAATTTAAAGTGACTTAAATGAATTAATATGCATAGTTCATATCAATAGTTAGTATTTTTGTTATAAGGCAATATGACCTTGTGGAACTGATTAGCAAATAACTTTTTATACACTTATACAATTTATCTGATTTTTATTTCTAATTAAATTTAACATATAATTATATAATATATTAAAATATCGTAACAATTACAAAATTGTACAAATTTTAGTGAGATTTCTAATGTATTTTGTTTTCTACCCTTAGACAGTTTTAGGATACCAATTTTACATCTTCATATCTTACAATATGTAAGTCATATTATAGTAAAAAATTTTAAGAAATTAGATAGGTTAAAATGCAACATTTGTTTATGCTTATAATTTTTATTAATTATTTCTCTAAAGTTCTCAAATTATAAGAAATATATCATTAGTCCAAAATAAAGTTGACTTTTAGACCAGTCTGATTTATGAAGGTCATATCTCATATTACAATTATTTTTATTAGGGTAAAATTTTCACACAAATTTTGGATAAGATATAAACCTATAACTTTCATATTTTTATAAATTATAGATTCGTCCATAAAAAGATCAAAATGGTCAAAAATATTTATGGACCTACATATGGTACTAAGTAGGCAACTCAAACTGTGGAATAATCATGGTTCCCTTCACTATAACTCAACATCCAAAATGTATATTAAACTAAAAATTGGTATCCATATTGATAACATATCTATCTACAATTTTCATATTTTGTGATTTATCTATTTCGGCCTCTAAAATGGTCAAAATAAACTAACACAATGGTGTACCCAATTAAAGTTCAAACTATAATAATTTCCAATCAAGAGAAAA